>OY757192.1:9112224-9839724 GCA_963583895.1 Melanophora roralis
AAACACCCAACTTTCTTATCACTTGCTCGGAAATGAGGTTGACCTGCGAACCAGAATCAAGAACTGCTCGGAATTCTGCTGAACTTCCATTAGATGCCGTTATTTTTACTCTTGCGGTTGCAAGCATCACATAATCCTTCATTGATGATGAAGTATCTGCAGCTGCAGATGTTACTGTGGCGTTGGACGTGTTTGGCCTTGCGTCAATGTTTGGTCCAGAAATGGTAGTCTGCTTGACTTGTGGATTAAATTTTGATTCAATGTGCAATAATGTATTGTGTTTTTTACTGCACCTTCTGCACGAACTGGATGGACAGTCTTTTGCTGAGTGTTCCCCTTTGAAGCAATTGAAACATAGGTTTTGTGATTGTACAAGTTTTAGCCTGTCTATTTCTGACAAATTTAAGAACTTTTCACAGCGATATAAAGCATGATTTACATTGTTGCAACATTTGCACTTAGGTGTTCCTTTGACCACCGTAGCTGTTGTTTTATTTGTTGTGTGCACTGATTTCTCCCGGTGAGTAATGGATTCGATAGTTTGGAACTGGAATTCCAGGAACGATAACAGGTCTTCGACTGATGGTAACTCTTTTGGTTGGCTTAACGACTGTTCGAACCTCATATGCAAATTTCGGTCTATCTTCTTTATCAATATTTGAAAAAGAAGAGGATTCCAGCCTTTTGTCTCGATTCCAATGTTGTTCAGTGCTAAAAGACACTCTCGAGTTGTATCGTGTAGTTTCTTAAGATTGGCAGAGCTTGAGTTGCATAATGGTTGACTTATAATTTTCTCGACCAATGTTGTAACAAGAATGCGTTTGTTGTTGTATCGATCTTTTAACATAGTCCATGCTGACTCATAGTTGCCTTCGGTTGTTGAAAGGTGGCTCACAAATTTTTCGGCTTCCCCTGTAAGATTGGTTTTAAGATACCACATCTTTTGGACATCAGGTATCGGTTGCTGATGCACCATATGGAGAAACATGTCATAAAATTGTGCCCATTTTGCGTAATCCCCATCAAACTTGGGAATTGATATTTTAGGCAGAGGCAGTGATGGTGCCATTAATGTCTGTTGACCTGCCGAGTTAGTGCTTGATGATTGATTTGACATCATTTGTAACTTTGTCAAACCGTCAATAACCATTCCCCTTAGGTTTTCATAAGCCTCTTGATTCAGACCATTACCTAGAGGGTTTGGACATTTATCCCATACTTGGTCGTATAGATCTTCTATTTGATTCCATAATTTGTTAATAGTATCAATTCTTATGTTGTAAAACTCTTGAGACTTATCCGTCTCCAATTCTAACATTCCTGTTAAGAACCTCTGTAATGCTGACATACGAGTGGTAAATTTGCCAACTAAATTATGTGACGACACCTCTCTAGGCCCATGATGCTCGATGCTAGACCCTTCTGCTTGATCGTTGTTCACATGGTGACTTGCTTGTAAAGTTGTTTGCTTGATCTTGAGCTCTTCTTTTTTTAAGCGCGTCAATTCGGATTGAAATAGTTGCCTGTATTCTTCAACCAATGACCGTATCTGCTCAAAGTAATTAGTTTTGAAGTAGTCTACTTCAGACTGATCTTCAACAATAATACGCAATTTTTCGTCCGTCTCGTTGAATTCTGTCCACTTGTCTGAGAGACGACGTATGCGTTCGTCAAAGTAGGAACTCTTAATTTTCCTATCTGCAGAGTCCTTTTTGAAATTGCGGATGATCTGCTGGATGTTTTCGCCTAAGATACCCTGTAGGCTTATCAATGCTTCCATCGAAGTCATGTTGCCGCAAATAACGATGTAACCAAAATGCGGAAGAAACACAAGCGGCTTGTTTTGATGTCAGTGCTGATTCGCCTACTCGAAACTTGTTGATGAAGTATTGATCGTGCCTTCTTACACAATCACGTCGGGGTCACCAATGAACCGATAAGGAATTCTAGTGTAATTTGATTCAAACGTTGCGTCAGAATTAATCACTATTTTATTTTCCTTTTGTCTTTCCAGTACTTGAACTGAAAGACTGTTAGTACGAAATAAAGAGACGTGATGTGTATGAAGACTTGTAACCCAATACACTTTATTGCAAAAATTGGTCATCTTTTATACAAAATGACATAATTAATAAAATTAAAGTTTACATGAATTGACCTAAATAAAAATGCATATTGAATAGTTGCTAAAAATTAATGCATGCGTTGTAGTTTTTGTTTTCATAATAAAGTTCAATTAACTTAACTAAAAATAATGCATGCATTGTAGTTTTTTTGTTTTCATAATAAAGTTCATTTAACTTAAATAAAAATTATGCATGCATTGCAGATTTTATGAACATAGTGACAAAATCAAATTATATTAACAATAAAATAAAAGTAACTTAACAAGAGTATCGATTAGCACAGCAATGGCAATAATAGTATCATGCTCAGTTTTACATAACTTGTGCAGGATTCTAAAAGATGACAATGATTTTGAAGACTATGTTTCGTCAAGCGATGAGGACGAGCAAACCCCATATCATGGCATGGTGATATATAATAATTTGAAAAATTGTACATATAAAAAATATGGTAGCCTCTTAATACCATCTGATAGATGGTTAAGGCTTTGCTACGCTATCTTAGTGTTGTAACTAAGATTTAGATGGCGTTATAGTAATAGGAAATGGAAAAGAAAAAACTTTGGATTAGTTGGTTTAAGTGGAAAAAACTTCGTGCCGACTCACCTCGCCACATGGATCAGTGGCTGATGTTTACAACCAAATTAATAACTAACAATCGCACAAAGAGTACTGATGATGAAAACCGTAGCATTCTACTCGGCTTGTATCGGTAAAAATCTGGTTTTTTCAATAAAAATTTTCTTTTCTTAACTAACGCTAATAAAGTAGTAAAATCTAAAATATTAATTACTTCATTTTCAATTAAATGAGCATTTAGTAAAGTAATGAACTTAAGCCTTAAAAAAAAAATAAAATTGTCTTAAAAACAAATAGTTCAACTATTAAAATAAATGAAAACAAATAAATTTATTTAATTAAAAAAAACTATTTATATCCCTGCATGAAATTTCGTTAACGTTGAAACTGAAAGAGTAATTTCTATTATCGGTTATTGATTGTTTTTTCTTTTTCTTTAAATCCAATAAAATAAAAGTTTTTTTAACAACTTGTTTTATTTTTTTTTACAAAAATACTAACCTTTTTGTGATCCTCACTGTCCCAGGAGGATTTATTTTTCTGGGCTACCCGTGGCTCGTCCTCTTCACTTTGCACATCTGATTCATTATCAGATATTCTGGAGGTGTTATGTATTGGTGCTTTTACGGCATCGTCTTCCTTCTCTGAATCTAAAAGACCTGTATTTTTTATCTTTTTGGCAGCCAGTCTGCGTCCGGGACGGTCAACTCGTGGAGCAACATTTACAGGGATATCAATATCACTTCCAGATAATATGTCATCATCTTCATCAGAACTACCGCCCTTCTTTTTACGCTTTAATTAGAAATTTTAGGGTGAATTAAAATACAATAATAAAAATAATAAGAAATAAAAATTGTCACTTGGCTTACCCCTTTCGGTTTCAAACTCAATTTTTTTTGTTTGAAACCATCACCGTCATCCTTCTTTTTGAGTGCTCTCCTAGTTCCAGGTTCTTTTTTAACTTTTGCTGCTTTAGGTGAAGATTTCTGCCCCTTAGCACCATCTTCGACTAAAGCGTCAAAGTCATCTATCTCCTCCTTTTTGCCAACTGCTTTCTTGACGGGTTTTTTGTCTACTTTTTCCTTTTTGACCTTTGTAGCAGCTGTAACAGAAGCATAAAAATTTCCATACTTTTGTCTCGTGTAGACTATAAGTTACGCTGCGGCCACAAGTACAAGAAGTTTTTACTTTTAAGTTGATCACACATACAGGGTTGCCAGTTTTTTTTCAGGGTCCATCGCCAGAACGGATCGACCAGAAGAAAACAAAGCCTGGCAACCTTTTTTTTCTTCTTAGCAACATTTTTTTTTGTGAAAATTGTTACGAACCGGTTGCACTAGCGAGGTTTCCGTCTAGCTCATTTTTTCTTAACACATTCTCAGGTGGTTCCAACCCTTCCCACCAGGCGCGTATCCGCACACAAAAAAAACAACAACAAAAAACAAACTGAAACTACCAACGCGACCACATGAAATGTCGATATTTTTATAGATACAGGTGTTGGTCTCTTTTATTACCCTCCCAACCATGTCGCTGAAGGATCCATATGCCCATTTTTTCAGCGACCCAAAACCCACCTGACCTCCCCACTTACCTCTCTATCATTGCCGTGAACTTTTAATTAACTAAGCCGACATAATTATCATTTCGGTTTTCAACTATAAATAAACATATTTATTAATAAAAATACTAATAATAAAAAAAAATCACAAAAATATATATAAAATATATTAAATAATAAAACAAATAATTCAATAAAATAAAACTATACTGGTATAAAAAAACTACTATTTAAAAAAAACAAATTTAAAATCTTGAGCGTTATAATTAATCCAAAAGCTCTGTTTATTAAAATTCATTCATTTATCCTATATATTTTCTTTTTCTATTAACTCAACTCTCTTTAAGTTCAGGGCTTAAAGCTTTAATTACTCTCAATCAAAGACATATAGATACAGTACGCGCTTTCTATCAATAAGGGAGCTCCCTGAGTGTATTTCTTTAAAATTCTTAATTTTCAATTTTTTTAAACTTTTTTTGACTTATACTATTTTATACCGCCTCTACTTTAAGCTCTGTACATTCAGAATCTTGCTATTTCTTTTTCCTAACCGATAATATAACAACAATCTGTTGTTAAATTCCACCCTCAATTAAAGGGACTACTGTCGGTTAAGCAAAAACACTCAAATAACTACACATTCACAATAGCACACAATATCTTTCACAGTATACACTCAATTACTTTTAACACTAACTTATCTAGATGTTCACATAAAATATATATTAAATACAATAAAAATTCTTTCATAAATTCTCCTTTTTTTAAACAAACTATATATAGTATATATAAATCTTTACTTTTTCAATTTCACTTGCTTTCCAGCTATTTCATTTGTATATATACTTTCCTATATATAATAGTATTCTCTTTTACTTGTTTTTTTTCCTTATTTAAACAAAGACTATTCCGAATAAAACTGAATTATTTTAACACAAACTTAATATACTTTTGGTTTAATTTCATTTGATACTTTTCCTACAGCAACAAATTACGGTAAGTATTACAGCAGCGTTTTTGGCATTAACTTCACTCTTCCGTAAAATTACCCGAATACAATACTTTTTTGGCTCATACGGCAGGTAATAATAAACAATATAAAAGGTTACCTGGCTATTTCCTTATGTGGCCTGGGAAAGGTAGCACCCTGTGGCTCTCTGGAACGTCTCCCCGGGATAATAGCCAGGATTTTTTTGTTTATGCGACCAATAGATATTTTAAATTTAGAGGAGATTCTCACAACAGCAGTCTTTAGGCAACCAAAAAAAAAAAAAAATTAGGCAGTTATTTTTAATTAAACTTCCACTATTTTATAACTTTTTTTAAAACACCACTTTTACCACTTTTTTAAACCCTAGATTAGTTCACTAAAATAAAACTTTAAACACCAATGAATAATTTTCCTAATTTTCTTGCTCTTTATATACTTTCCCTTTTGAAAAATTGCACCAACAACATACAACAAGAAAAACGAACGATTTTGAATTTTCTCGCCCTTACGCAATACTCTTTTCTGATTGGTGGAAAATCACGTCATCCACGCATGATATTAGCAAACTTTGCCCTACAATCACGTCATCTGACCTTTGTACCTAGCGCAAAAAAAATTAGCTGGCGCTAAAACTTTTTCCCGCCCCATATAAATTTATTTTATTTATTTATTTATTTTTTCTTTACACACCCATCCAAATACATAGATAAATGTTAAATGAATATTTCCAAAAATGGGGTTTTTGGGTGGAAAAACTCGGTTTAAACCGAACTTCGATTTGCTACAATATCAGGGTTTCATGAATTTTAGTAGGTATAATGTTTTCATTCGCGTAAATTTTTACACAGCAAAAACTTACTTTTTACTCAAAATGCATGAATGAAAACCAACCCTGTTTTACCATTTTTCTACCGGCTTCCAGTCCTGGACAAATTGGAATCAACAGCATCAAAGGTAAGTGACATTTTTTTAATTTTAACTATTTTCTTTTATTTTCAGGACAAAATGGGACTAAAAATTACTAAGGACATAGGAAAATTCGCAGTAAGTATTAGTGTATCGTTCCTTTACAACATTTTTAACTATTTACTAACATATTCTTTCTTTTCAGCACAAAGACGACAATAACAACAACAATACCGGCAACCAAAAAAAAAAAAAACAACAACCAAAACAACAAACAAAAACTTAAAACTATAACTTTAAAAATTAAAACTGGGACTCGGGTAAGAGGTAGTTCCTCTATCGGCCGTAAGCTCCTCCCCTACAAAAAATTTAAAAATGAAATATGAGAGAGTGGGGTATGTGAATTTTAACCCCCTCTCGTCGGTGCTTTGCCAAAGGGACCCCCACGCAAAATTTTTTTCGCCACAGTGGCGTATGCCGTTTAGGGCACTTTGGGGTCATTGACCGCAACAAAATGTAAACATATCATGAAAAAAATGCGAGTTTTTATATTATTATAAATATTTCAATTTTGAATAAAAAAAATATTAAAAATGACAAACGATAGCTCGAAGCTCCTAGTTTCTCATTTTTGGTTGTCACTTACGACATTTTTACCTAATGTAGTGTATGACGAGGTAAATTTGACTGTATACATTTTTAAGTTTTTCTTTGTAAAAAGTTAACTATCGCAAGTACACTTAATATTTATGGACCGATCAACAGAAGAGCTTAATGCTCTAAACACAATTGGGACGAACGACGAATTTCGCACTACACGACGAATTCGTCTGTTAAAATTCGTTGCGTTAATTCGTTAAGTGAAACACATTTAGAACGAATAAAACAGCTGTGATAGAGAGACCATATTTTTTAAAAAAGAAACACTATTTGAAAAAAATAATAATTAAAAAAAACTATTTAAAAAATATATTAATACAACACTTAAAATACACTAATTGTATTTAATGCAACAAATAAAAAGTGAAAATTATTCTTAAAGTATAAAACAACATTTTTTTATAACCAAACTAGCTAAGCCCCGGTGTGCTTCGCTACCCCAATCATAGTAAAATTATTCAAATATGTTAACACAAAAGAATTTATATTTTTTTAAATTTATTGGTTGCCCCACATAAGTTGCAATAAATACTAAGTCAGCCCTACTATTTACTTAGCTCATAAAAATTGGAAATTTACCAGGCTTACAGTTTTGGATATTCAGAAAGTTTTAATAAGCAAAAATTATTTATAAACTTCTATATATAATCTTAGCCCCTTACTTCCAGACTTTAAGTAACTCGCTGTAAAAATTTCAAAAAAATCGATCCACTGGTGTGGACAGCTAAAAATTACAAACATACATACATATGTATGTACATACATACATACATACATAAATACATACATACATACATACATACATACATACATACATACATACACACATACATACATACATACATACATACATACATACATACATACATACATACATACATACATACATACATACATACATACATACATACATACATACATACATACATACATACATACATACATACATACATAAAACCTTTCTTTATATAATATAGATACAGGGATCACATATCAAATATTTTTCAAAAGAAGTTCAAACTTTTCTTATATTGTTAAATTCAAATTTTATTATGCTTTTGTGCAAATTTTTGTGCCTCACCAAAGAAAAAGGTCTGAGACCCACCTCCAATTATACCGATCGACACAGAATAACTTCCTGAGTCGATTAAAACCTGTCAGTCCATCCGTCCGGCTAGGAGTAAGGCTGAATTCCAAAACGCAGTTTGCTTTGCATTACAAATTTTCAACTTCTTCCCTTATACACTCCCTACAATTTTGACAACGTTTTTTGCTTCCAGGGCATTAATATAGCTGCAAACACTCATTTGAAAGTAAAAGATATTATCAAAAACCTCATCTTTGCTTTCAGGAAAAACTTGAAATTTTGTGATGCAAAGCAAACTGCGTTTTGGAATTCAGCGTTAATATTATATTCTTGTAAACAAAGTAGAGACCGCATTTTTGCAGATATTTCGATGAAATTTGGAACAGATAAGTTTTTTGGCATAAGAAAAAAGCATGTTGTTTGTGGTGATGATCAGTTAATTTTTCGACAGAGCTCCCATACACATGTCCTCCCGGATTAACCGTTTTGGGCTATAACTGGCTCAAATATGGCCTTATCTTCACATAATTTTGCACGTTTGTCTATCTTTATGCCACCAATTTTTGTACCGAAAATAAACATTATCGGTCTATTTTTGAGCTTCATAAAAATCGCAAAGATAGCAGAACCAGTATGAAAACTTACATTTTTGTGGGCGCTGCAATCCTCAATTTTTGTCCTTTAAAATTTCGGAATTAGAGGCCTTCTATATGTGTGCCAATTTTAAAAAATCAGTGCAATAAAAGTACCAGCATAATAAGTTTAACTTTTATGGGCGTGGCACCGCCCACTTTTTTACCTTTAAAATTTTAACTTTAAAAGCCGCTTATGTGCGAACTAATTTCCAAAAATCGGTCTGGAAGAAGAATTTGAATTATGTTTCTATCTTAATTGATTTTAAAGTTACAAAAAGTACTAAAACATAATTTTAACCCTTTCTTGCCCTTAGGATTTAATAATTAAAAAAGTATCTAAAAACGTACTCATATTTTTTAGGCCTGTCACACTTAATTTGAATAATGTTCCTATCTTTATTAGTTTAAAGTTACAAAAAACGCATAAAAAAATCAAAATATATTTTTAACCCTTTTTTCACCATTTGGGCCCAAAATTTAAAAAAAGTACGATAAACGTAATCATATTTTTGTAAAACCTATCGAACGCAATTTGAAAAATTTTTCTATCTTTATTGGTTTAAAAGTAACAAAAAAGTACCAAAAAGTACCAAAATATAATTTTAACCCCTTTTTTCGCCCTTTCGGACCAAAATTTAAAAAAAAACTCCAGATACCTGTCTGTTTATTTCTTAAGGAAAACGCTAAACTTTTTAAATTTTGTTTCTATCTTACATGTATCAAAAGATAGTAGGTTACAGATTTTTCCCTTTTTGTCCCCTTTTTATCCCTTTACGGGCCCAATGTTTAAAAATTCATGTGCATTTAAACAAACATGTAAAGCTTAACACGTGTTATAAATTTCATGTATTTAGCTCTACGCGTTTGATCAATATGGCCTTGGGTAATTTTGATAGGCCATTAATAACCTAACCTTCCCACACAAATGGGCGTATTGTGGGCGTGGCAGAAATAGTTTTTAAAAAAAAAGTAGCCTATTGTTCCTTTTAGACTTAAGATAACTCCCTGTAAAAATTTCACAAAAATCGATCCATTGGTGTGGCCAGCTATAAAATACAAACATACATACATACATACACACACACCCCTTCTTTATATAATAGACTAGCTAAGCCCCGGTGTGCTTCGCTACCCCAATCATAGTAAAATTATTCAAATATGTTAACACAAAAGAATTTATATTATTTTAAATTTATTGGTTGCCCCACATAAGTTGCAATTAATAATAATAAGTCAGCCCTACTATTTACTAAGCACATAAAAATTAGAAATTTACCAGGCTTACAGTTTTGGATATTCAGAAAGTTTTAATAAGCAAAAATTATTTATAAACTTCTATATATAATCTTAGCCCCTTACTTCCAGACTTTAAGTAACTCTCTGTAAAAATTTCAAAAAAATCGATCCACTGGTGTTGACAGCTATAAATTACAAACATACATACATATGTATTTACATACATACATACATACATACATACATACATACATACATACATACATACATACATTCATACATACATACATACATACATACATACATACATACATACATACATACATACATACATACATACATACATACATACATACATACATACATACATACATACATACATACATACATACATACATACAACCTTTCTTTATATAATAGATAGATACAGGGATCACATATCAAATATTTTTCAAAAGAAGTTCAAACTTCTCTTATATTGTTAAATTCAAATTTTATTATGCTTTTGTGCAAATTTTTGTGCCTCACCAAAGAAAAAGGTCTGAGACCCACCTCCAATTATACCGATCGACACAGAATCACTTTCTGAGTCGATTAAAACCTGTCAGTCCATCCGTCCGGCTGGGAGTTAGGTTGAATTCCAAAACGCAGTTTGCTTTGCATCACGAAATTTCAAGTTTTTCCTGAAAGCAAAGATGATGTTTCTGGTAATATCTTCTACTTCCAAATGAGTGCTTACAGTTATATTAATGTCCTGGAAGCAAAAAACGTTGTCCAAATTGTAAAGAGTGAATAAGGGAAGAAGTTGAAAATTTTTAATGCAAGGCAAACTGCGTTTTGGAATTCAGCCTTATTAATGTATTCTTGTAAATGAAGTAGAGACCGCATTTTTGCAGATATTTCGATGAAATTTGGAACAGATAAGTTTTTTGGCATAAGAAAAAAGCATGTTGTTTGTGGTGATGATCAGTTAATTTTTCGACAGAGCTCCCATACGAATGTCCTCCCGGATTAAGCGTTTTGGGTTATAACTGGATCAAATATGGCCTCATCTTCACATTATTTTGCAAGTTTGTCTATCTTTATGCCACCCATTTTTGTACCGAAAATAAATATTATCGGTCTGTTTTTGAGCTTCATAAAAATTGCGACAATAGAAGAACCAGTATGAAAACTAACATTTTTGTGGGCGCCGCAATCCTCCATTTTTGTCCTTTAAAATTTCGGAATTAGAGGCCTTCTATATGTGTGCCGCTTATGTGCGAACTAATTTCCAAAAATCGGTCTGGAAGAGGAATTTAAATTATGTCTATCTTATTTGATTTTAAAGTTACAAAAAGTACTAAAACTTAATTTTAACCCTTTCTTGCCCTTAGGATTTAATAATTAAAAAAGTATCTAAAAACGTACTCATATTTTTTAGGCCTGTTACACTTAATTTAAATAATGTTCCTATCGTTATTGGTTTAAAAGTTACAAAAAACGAATAAAAAAATCAAAATATATTTTTAACCCTTTTTTTACCCTTTGGGCCCAAAATTTTAAAAAAGTACGAACAGCGTAATCATATTTTTGTAAAACCTATCGAACGCAATTTGAAAAATTTTTCTATCTTTATTGGTTTAAAAGTAACAAAAAAGTACCAAAATATAATTTTAACCCCTTTTTTCGCCCTTTCGGACCAACATTAAAAAAAAAACTCCAGATACCTGTCTGTTTATTTCTTAAGGAAAACGCTAAACTTTTTAAATTTTGTTTCTATCTTATATACATCAAAAGATAGTAGGTTACAGATTTTTCCCTTTTCGTCCTCTTTTTATCCCTTTACGGGCCCAATGTTTAAAAATTCATGTGCATTTAAACAAACATGTAGAGCTTAACACGTGTTATAAATTTCATGTATTTAGCTCTACGCGTTTGATCAATATGGCCTTGGGTAATTTTGTTAGGCCATTCATAACCTAACCTTCCCACACAAATGGGCGTAGTGTGGGCGTGGCAGCAATAATTTCCAAAAAAAAAGTAGCCTATTGTTCCTTTTAGACTTGAAGTAACACTTTGTAAAAATTTCACAAAAATCGATCCACTGGTGTGGCCAGCTATAAAATACAAACATACATACATACATACACACACACCCCTTCTTTATATAATAGATAGATACAGGGATCACATATCAAATATTTTTCAAAAGAAGTTCAAACTTCTCTTATATTGTTAAATTCAAATTTTATTATGCTTTTGTGCAAATTTTTGTGCCTCACCAAAGAAAAAGGTCTGAGACCCACCTCCAATTATACCGATCGACACAGAATCACTTTCTGAGTCGATTAAAACCTGTCAGTCCATCCGTCCGGCTGGGAGTTAGGTTGAATTCCAAAACGCAGTTTGCTTTGCATCACGAAATTTCAAGTTTTTCCTGAAAGCAAAGATGATGTTTCTGGTAATATCTTCTACTTCCAAATGAGTGCTTACAGTTATATTAATGTCCTGGAAGCAAAAAACGTTGTCCAAATTGTAAAGAGTGAATAAGGGAAGAAGTTGAAAATTTTTAATGCAAGGCAAACTGCGTTTTGGAATTCAGCCTTATTAATGTATTCTTGTAAATGAAGTAGAGACCGCATTTTTGCAGATATTTCGATGAAATTTGGAACAGATAAGTTTTTTGGCATAAGAAAAAAGCATGTTGTTTGTGGTGATGATCAGTTAATTTTTCGACAGAGCTCCCATACGAATGTCCTCCCGGATTAAGCGTTTTGGGTTATAACTGGATCAAATATGGCCTCATCTTCACATTATTTTGCAAGTTTGTCTATCTTTATGCCACCCATTTTTGTACCGAAAATAAATATTATCGGTCTGTTTTTGAGCTTCATAAAAATTGCAACAATAGAAGAACCAGTATGAAAACTAACATTTTTGTGGGCGCTGCAATCCTCCATTTTTGTCCTTTAAAATTTCGGAATTAGAGGCCTTCTATATGTGTGCCAATTTTAAAAAATCAGTGCAATAAAAGTACCAGCATAATAAGTTTAACTTTTATGGGCGTGGCACCGCCTACTTTTTTACCTTCAAAATTTTAACTTTAAAAGCCGCTTATGTGCGAACTAATTTCCAAAAATCGGTCTGGAAGAGGAATTTAAATTATGTCTATCTTATTTGATTTTAAAGTTACAAAAAGTACTAAAACTTAATTTTAACCCTTTCTTGCCCTTAGGATTTAATAATTAAAAAAGTATCTAAAAACGTACTCATATTTTTTAGGCCTGTTACACTTAATTTAAATAATGTTCCTATCGTTATTGGTTTAAAAGTTACAAAAAACGAATAAAAAAATCAAAATATATTTTTAACCCTTTTTTTACCCTTTGGGCCCAAAATTTTAAAAAAGTACGAACAGCGTAATCATATTTTTGTAAAACCTATCGAACGCAATTTGAAAAATTTTTCTATCTTTATTGGTTTAAAAGTAACAAAAAAGTACCAAAAAGTACCAAAATATAATTTTAACCCCTTTTTTCGCCCTTTCGGACCAACATTAAAAAAAAAACTCCAGATAACTGTCTGTTTATTTCTTAAGAAAAACGCTAAACTTTTTAAATTTTGTTTCTATCTTATATACATCAAAAGATAGTAGGTTACAGATTTTTCTCTTTTCGTCCTCTTTTTATCCCTTTACGGGCCCAATGTTTAAAAATTCATGTGCATTTAAACAAACATGTAGAGCTTAACACGTGTTATAAATTTCATGTATTTAGCTCTACGCGTTTGATCAATATGGCCTTGGGTAATTTTGTTAGGCCATTCATAACCTAACCTTCCCACACAAATGGGCGTAGTGTGGGCGTGGCAGCAATAATTTCCAAAAAAAAAGTAGCCTATTGTTCCTTTTAGACTTGAAGTAACACTTTGTAAAAATTTCACAAAAATCGATCCACTGGTGTGGCCAGCTATAAAATACAAACATACATACATACATACACACACACCCCTTCTTTATATAATAGATAAAAGAAAAATTATTCGTCGTTCGTCTGCGTAAGAAATAGAAATAAACCTATCGCAGAGTTTGTTACGCATGACGAATTTTAGTCGACGCACTGTTTGTGTGCATTTTCATATACACAAATGTGTTTTATTTTTTAAGACGAATATTCGCAACGAAAAATTCGGCGTTCGGTCCAGTTGTGTTTAGGGCGTAATACGAATATTGTGCAGTATTACGCACTTCCTGACAGACTTAATATCGGGTGTTATAGTGCGAAAGAGTTAGCAAAAGCATAAAAAAACAACATTGGTTTAGTTTTTCAATTGTAACTCAAAAGCGGTTCTGAGTGCGCATACGGCACATATATCAGTTAATAGAACACATTAATGCGCATCTTGTGATATATAGCTATAGACCCAAAAGACTTGCGATTAAAAGTTATCGATTAGCAAACTTTTGAAAATTGGTAAAAGTCACTTGAAAAAGTTGTTTCACTTTTTCTATTATAACTCAAAAACGGTTCTGGGTGCGCATATGGCACCTATATCAGTTGATAGGGAACCTTAATGCGCATTTTTTAATATATAGTTATAGACCCAAAGACTTACGATCAAAAGTTATCGATTAGCAAACTTTTGAAAATTGATACGAATTGATTTATTTTTGTATAATTTTTCAAAAACGGATTTTGGTGCACATATGATACCTTTTTCCGTTAATAAAAAAGGTTCTGAAATTTTTTAACAAAATGTTTTTTGGCGCGTATATGATAGCTATATCCGATAATAAAGGAATCTTATTATAAAGAGCTCTAACTTTTAAAAATCGAAAAATGTATCTTAATAAAATAATATATATCTAAGTAAAATATTTGTTACATGAATGCTCATGGTGAGTTTAATTACCATTTGTTCCAACGCGAGTTATGGCAGCCCTCTAAACCTTTCAACGATTTGGCAACATAGGATGATTTCACAGCAGCCATGGTGCAATTATCTTGAAATAGATAATTGCACCATGACAGAGTTGGGTCATATTAGGGACCAAAATCGTTATATGTGCAAAATATGTGACTTTGGTAATAAAACGTAAAAATTTATAAATTATTATAGAAATATTGTTTGTTTTTTTAATTCTTTTGAGCTAATATAAAAATTATTTATTTTTTTATAAAATCAGTAATAAAACTAATAATCGTCATTGTTTCGATCTTAATAAAAATTCCAAAAAATAAGAGTTTATTTAAACACATTTTAAATCGATACTTCTGGATTTTTATAGAAAGCAGTATTGTATATTCCTCTATATATAATAGTACGCAAGTGTCGTCCTTCAAATAAATAAAAGACTCTGCCGAAAACTTGTATATGTTGAGTAATTTATTCTCTAATAAAGATTTACATTTATATAAAAAAAAGTTTCTTAAAACTAATAATAACTGGACTTACATTTTTTTGAGCACCAACTATTTTGGACGACTAGAATGACTAACATTAAAGTTACAAATCAAAAAAGGCTACATAAAGCCTAAGTTAATTATATTACAATGTTGGCCTTACTGCTTTTAAAAATGGACTACGAATAAAGAAATAAACGAATAGTAACAAGAAATAAATGACAAAACAGACAATTAGCGATGGTACTGATCTGCATTATCAACAGTAAGAGTAACTCAAAGGGCACTTTATATTGTCGTGTGAATGCTTATTTGGCACACGACAGATTTTAAAAATTAAGTTAAGTCTTAAATATGCATGGTTAAGGTTTTCTTTTTCAAAATGTGTAATCCATTTTTCGGCATCTCGATTACAAAAGAATTATGTTTTTCTTTGAACATAACAATTTAAAATATATAAAGTAGATTTTAAAAACAGATTTCGTATTAAAACTTCGTTAAAAGTATATAACAATGGGCCATAAAACACATCGAAGCTTATTGAATTTAAGAAAGTATTTAAAGTTTCGAATATACGGTGTAACTGTGTAGATTTCCGCACCACCATCGAGGTACTACACTTGGTGCGTTGCCAATTTTTTTACATGGCTGGCATCCCCAGTAGGCCTAAGCCAAGTGAGTTTTACTCAGCATACTTCTTATGATAACTAACTAAATGCCATTATTTTATTGTGCAGCAAAGCCATCATTTATGAGTTTTTTTATAGAAGTGTGATTATTTTTATACCCTTCACATAGTGATATGGGTATATATCAGTTTGTCATTCCGTTTGTAATTTCTTTATTATCCATTTGCGACCCCATAAAGTAAATATATTCTGGATCCTTATAGATAGAGAAGTTGATATAGCCATGTCCGTCTGTCTGTCTGTCTGTCTGTCCGTCTGTTGAAATCAAGTTTCCGGAGTCAAATAAAAAGATACAGACCAGTTAATGGTGTCAAACAATTACGAAATATCCCGCTAACAATCGCTATTTACAATCAGCAAAATCGGTTCACTATTTTTTAGGACAAAATCCGTGCATATATCCCTATATATCTCAGTAAGTATAGTCACTATTGCCACAAAACTTGGAACGGATACTCTTAAAGAAGGCGCCTAAATAATGGAAATTTTTTTTAGATAGGATCAGGGGAAGTGGTAGTTTTCCTACAATTGCATAAATTTGGTGAAATATTTTATGCGCTATATCTCGGAAACTGTAACAGATATCGAAATAAAATGTTCTACAAAAAGTAATTGGACAACAAAACCTACGCTTTGAAGTAAAAATTTTTTTGGTGGGGGGTTAATATGGGGTAGCTCCCATACAAATTCACAATTTTTGTAAAATTTTCGATACGCTATACCTCGGAAAAGTAATAGATATCAAAATAAAATATTCTACAAAAAGTAATTGGACAACAAAACCTACGCTTTGAAGTAAAAATTTTTTTGGTGGGGGGTAAATATTGGGTAGCTCCCATACAAATTCACAATTTTTGTAAAATTTTCGATACGCTACATCTCGGCAACTGTAACAGATATCGAAATGAAATGTTCTACAAAAAGTAATTGGACAACAAAACCTACGCTTTGAAGTAAACATGTTTTTGGTGAGAGGTGAATATGGGGTAGCTCCCATAAAAATTTACAACTTTTGGAAAATTTTCGATAAGATATACCTCGGAAACTGTAATAGATATCGAAATCAAATATTCTACAAAAAGTAATTGGACAACAAAGCCTACGCTTTGAAGAAAAATTTTTTTTGGGTGGGGGGTGAATATGGGGTAGCTCCCATACAAATTCACAATTTTTGTAAAATTTTCGATACGCTACATCTCGGAAACTGTAACATATATCGAAATAAAATGTTCTACAAAAAGTAATTGAACAGCAAAACCTATGCTTTGAATTAAAAATTTTTTTGGTGGGGGGTGAATATGGGGTAGCTCCCATACAAATTCACAATTTTTTCAAAATTTTCGATTCGCTACATCTCGGAAACTATAACAGATATCGAAATCAAATGTTTTACAAAAAGTAATAACATAATAATTTATACATTTTGGAAAAAAAGTTGGAGAGGAGCAGGGGGACTAGAACATCCCATAAAAATTAACACCTTTTATTAACCTTTTATTATAAACTAGCTGACCCGGTGAACTTCGTACCCGGTGAACTTCTGTCAACTGCAGTATCTTTGCAAAACGCCACAGAATTGAGGATTTAACGCAAGCACTTATTTGATCAGTAGCCGTCGATCTTGTAATGACTGGTAGTGTTTGTCGGAAATCACCAGGCAGCAAAATCATTGCCCCTCCAAAACATCTTGAGTCACTGCGCAGATCTTTTAGTGTTCTTTTAAGAGCTTCTATTGCGCGTTTGTGTGCCATTGTGCATTCGTCCCAGATAATGACATTACACGCTAATAAACTTTGGACATGGCGGAGATTTTCGCAATGTTACATGTCGGTTGCTCTATATTTTGAAGGTTTAATGACAATTTTAACGCTGAGTGACCTGTGCGGCACCCTTCTTACAATGTGGCCGCTATTCCAGATGAAGCTACCGCTACAGCAATGTTGGATCTCGCACGAACAGTGGCTAAAATCAATGATATGACGAATGTCTTCCCAGTTCCACCGGGGGCATCAATAGCCTTCAATATTTTATCATAGACTTCCTTCTGTTGGAGGTTTAAGAGGGAAACATTGGTTTGAACTAATTGGTTCAAGTCATGTCGATCGTATTCACGTTTACGCTCCAATTCTCGATTTAGTAGCTCATTCATTTAATGTTCTGGTGCTGTCAGTCCTAACCTGACTAACAAACTGCAGCAAATAAGGTAACACATGTCTTCAATTAAGAGCAAGGCCCGGTTATGCATCTTTTTTTTCTCCATATTATTATTATTGAATCTTCGCTAATGCGAACTAACAATATGTATTCAAATCTTAAAAATATGTAATTGATAATAGTCCAGTCAGTACCAGACCAAAATTTAAGTTCTCATAATAAGGTAAATAAGGTTATGCATCTTCGCATAGACTTCAAGATTTGGATTTCTCGAGCTGACACGATACTAATGTAAAATGTCTTCTGACATATTGTCATTGTATTTGTTCCACAGGTCACTTGGACTTAACGGGAAGCATATCAATAGCAAATAATGACAATAGCAAATAATGTTCGTATATGCCTCAGCGATTGTCGTATCCCAATGAGTATCGTTTTCAAGAAAATTGAGTTCTTGACATGCATCACAAAATTTTGGGCAGACTATACCATTAACAGTACGAAATACTGCAAATGATGTTGGACCACGAACATTCACCAGCAACAACTGCAAATAAAAGCATTCATCATTCTTCGGATGAACTGAATAAATACGACCAAGAGCATCACTTGAACGCATATCCGAATGTCCAGTACCATAGTGCCTTTCTTTCGACGTTAAAATTTTTTTGAAGAAGCATTCCAAGTGTAATACCGTGGCATCCCCGCGTAAAGTAAAGTTTTTGCAAACAGATCGCTTTGACAAACAGCAAAGAAACTTGTCAATGTTGTCGCTGGCGGACTTGAACTATGTATTGGTTAATTTTGTAGCTTCTGAACTAAAAAAAGATAGAATTATAATTAAATTTACGCTCGAAAGGTTTCAAAGATATGAATGCACTTTTCGTACTTTTTTTGAAATATTAGACCATTAGAGGCGAGACAGGGTAAAAAACATATTTTGAAACTGCTTATATATATTTTGTACTTTCGGAACCGAAGAAGATAAAAAGGGGCTCAAATTATATTTTTAAATTGCGTTCGACAGGTCTCGAAAAAATATGAACATAAAATTTTGATAATTTTGATCCTAAGGGGTAAAAAGGGATAAACATTTTATTGGTAATTTTTAAATTATTTTTGTTACTTTTAAACTAATAATTTAAATTGCGTTCAACTGGTTTAAGAAAGATATGAACACGTTTTTTGAAGTTTTTTTACAGTTATTGAGACTTATATAAGGAAGCATTTTTGTTGTATGGGAGGTGTCATGCCCATTATTCCATTTTCTTCTAAGTAAACTGACCTCAGTTATGTATATTAGCAAACATTAACATACATAGACAATTTTAAGACACTAGCTATAACAATTATTGATATATATGTAAAAAAAATCCAATGGTATGGGAGGTGCCACACCAAAAAGCTTGGAGACCTTAGCTGCCACAGTTAATGAGATACACATATAAATATTTTCATGCTATTAGAGGTTCCACACCCATAATTCACTAACTGCCTATACTCATCTTAGTTATGCATATTAGCATAATAAATTTTCATACTAAATTTGGAGATTTTAGCTGTTACACACATTGACATATATATGTAAAAAATTTTCTCTTGTAAAGGAGGTGCCACGTCTATTATTTTCTTCACCCCCATACAAAGCTCAGTTATGTATATTGGCACTATAAACATTTGTACGAAGTTTGGAGACTTCAGATATTACAGTTGTTGAGATATATAAAAAAAACTATTTTTTTTGTATGGGAGGTGCCACGCCCTTTTATTTTTACCGCCCATACAAAACTCAATTATGCATATTAGCACTATAAACATCCGTACGAAGTTTGGAGACTTCAGCTATTACAGTTGTTGAGATATATACAAAAAACTATTTTCGTTGTATGGGAGGTGACACGCCTATTTATTTTTTCCCGCCCAAACAAAGCTCAGTTATGCATATTAGTACTATAAACATCCGTACGAAGTTTGGAGACTTTAGCTATTACAGTTATTGAGATATATACAAAAAACTGTTTTCTTTGTATAGGAGGTGCCACGCCTATTTATTTTTTCCCGCCCATACAAAACTCAATTATGCATATTAGCACTATAAACATCCGTACGAAGTTTGGAGACCTAAGCTATTACAGTTTTTGATATATATAAAAAAAAACTATTTTTGTTGTATGGGAGGTGCCACGCCCATTTATTTCTTTCGACCCATACAAAGCACAATTAAGCACATTGGCACTATAAACATCCGTACGAAGTTTTAAGACTTCAGCTATTACAGTTATTGAGATATATACAAAAAAACTATTTTCGTTGTATGGGAGGTGCCACGCCTATTTATTTCTTTCCGCCCATACAAAGTTTAATTATGCATATTAGCACTATAAGCATCCGTACGAAGTTTGGAGACCTAAGCTATTACAGTTTTTGAAATATATACAAAAAACTATTTTTGTTGTATGAGAGGTGCCACGCCTATTTATTTCTTCCCGCCCATACACAACTCAATTATGCATATCAATAAATAATTTAGCTGTACCAAATTTGGAGACTTCAGCTATAATAGGTATTGAGCTTTGTGAAAAAAACTGTTCCATTTGTATGGGAGGTGCCACGCCCAGTCGGAATTTCCAAAAACAAATTAGCCTAAAACGCATTCCCAGATATCGGGTATGTCTTTTTTTCAAGTTTCATTAAAATTCGTCCAGCCGTTCTTAGCGGTGTCACTAACAAAAAAAAATTGTTCTTTTATATATAAGATTAGCAGAAGCGAAAAATAATGATTTGGTAATATTAAAATTTAATATTTTTGATTTGTTTAAAAAACACTATATAATTTAATCTATTATATAAAGAAGGGGTGTGTGTGTATGTATGTATGTATGTTTGTATTTTATAGCTGGCCACACCAGTGGACCGATTTTTTTGAAATTTTTACAGGGAGTTATCTCAAGTCTGGAAGGAACAATAGGCTACTTTTTTTTTAAAAACTATTGCTGCCACGCCCACAACACGCCCAATTGTGTGGGAAGGTTAGGTTATGAATGGCCTAACAAAATTACCCAAGGCCATATTGATCAAACGCGTAGAGCTAAATACATGAAATTTATAACACGTGTTAAGCTCTACATGTTTGTTTAAATGCACATGAATTTTTAAACATTGGGCCCGTAAAGGGATAAAAAGGGGGCAAAAAGGGAAAAATCTGTAACCTACTATCTTTTGATGTATATAAGATAGAAACAAAATTTAAAAAGTTTAGCGTTTTCCTTAAGAAATAAACAGACAGGTATCTGGAGTTTTTTTTTTAAATTTTGGTCCGAAAGGGCGAAAAAAGGGGTTAAAATTATATTTTGGTACTTTTTGGTACTTTTTTGTTACTTTTAAACCAATAAAGGTAGAAAAATTTTTCAAATTGCGTTCGATAGGTTTTACAAAAATATGATTACGTTTTTCGTACTTTTTTCAAATTTTGGGCCCAAAGGGTAAAAAAAGGGTTAAAAATATATTTTGATTTTTTTATTCGTTTTTTGTAACTTTTAAACCAATAACGATAGGAACATTATTCAAATTAAGTGTAACAGGCCTAAAAAATATGAGTACGTTTTTAGATACTTTTTTTAATTATTAAATCCTAAGGGCAAGAAAGGGTTAAAATTAGGTTTTAGTACTTTTTGTAACTTTAAAATCAATTAAGATAGAAACATAATTTAAATTCCTCTTCCAGACCGATTTTTGGAAATTAGTTCACACATAAGCGGCTTTTAAAGTTAAAATTTTGAAGGTAAAAAAGTGGGCGGTGCCATGCCCATAAAAGTTAAACTTATTATGCTGGTACTTTTATTGCACTGATTTTTTAAAATTGGCACACATATAGAAGGCCTCTAATTCCGAAATTTTAAAGGACAAAAATGGAGGATTGCAGCGCCCACTTGCGCAGATTGTTGCAATTTTTATGAAGCTCAAAAATAGACCGATAATATTTATTTGTCGGTACAAAAATGGGTGGCATAAAGATAGACAAACGTGAAAAATAATGTGAAGATAAGGCCATATTTGAGCCAGTTATAGCCCAAAACGCTTAATCCGGGAGGACATTTGTATGGGAGCTCTGTCGAAATATTAACTGATCATCACTACAAACAACATGCTTTTTTCTTATGCCAATAAACTTATCTGTTCCAAATTTCATCGAAATATCTGCAAAAATGCGGTCTCTACTTTGTTTACAAGAATACATTAATAAGGCTGAATTCCAAAACGCAGTTTGCTTTGCATTAAAAATTTTCTTCTTCTTCACTTATTCACTCTTTACAATTTGGACAACGTTTTTTGCTTCCAGGACATTAATATAACTGTAAGCACTCATTTGAAAGTAGAAGATATTACCAGAAACATCATCTTTGATTTCAGGAAAAACTTGAAATTTCGTGATGCAAAGCAAACTGCGTTTTGGAATTCCACCTAACTCCCAGCCGGACAGATGGACTGACAGGTTTTAATCGACTCTGAAAGTGATTCTGTGTCGATCGGTATAATTGGAGGTGGGTCTCAGACCTTTTTCTTTGGTGAGGCACAAAAATTTGCTTAAAAGCATAATAAAATTTGAATTTAACAATATAAGAGAAGTTTGAACACCTTTTGAAAAATATTTGATATGTGATCCCTGTATCTATATTATATAAAGAAAGGTTGTATGTATGTATGTATGTATATATGTATGTATGTATGCATGTATGTATGTATGTATGTATGTATGTATGTATGTATGTATGTATGTATGTATGTATGTATGTATGTATGCATGTATGTATGTATGTATGTATGTATGTATGTATGTATGTATGTATGTATGTATGTATGCATGTATGTATGTATGTATATATGTATGTATGTATGTATGTATGTATGTATGTATGTATGTATGTATGTATGTATGTATGTATGCATGTATGTATGTATGTATGTATGTACATACATATGTATGTATGTATGTTTGTAATTTAAAGCTGTCCACACCAGTGGATCGATTTTTTTGAAATTTTTACAGCGAGTTACTTAAAGTCTGGAAGTAAGGGGCTAAGATTATATATAGAAGTTTATAAATAATTTTTGCTTATTAAAACTTTCTGAATATCCAAAACTGTAAGCCTGGTAAATTTCCAATTTTTATGAGCTAAGTAAATAGTAGGGCTGACTTATTATTCATTGCAACTTATGTGGGGCAACCAATAAATTTAAAAAAATATAAATTCTTTTGTGTTAACATATTTGAATAATTTTACTATGATTGGGGTAGCGAAGCACACCGGGGCTTAGCTAGTCTATTATATAAAGAAGGGGTGTGTGTGTATGTATGTATGTATGTTTGTATTTTATAGCTGGCCACACCAGTGGATCGATTTTTGTGAAATTTTTACAGGGAGTTATCTTAAGTCTAAAAGGAACAATAGGCTACTTTTTTTTTAAAAACTATTCTGCCACGCCCACAATACGCCCATTTGTGTGGGAAGGTTAGGTTATTAATGGCCTAACAAAATTACCCAAGGCCATATTGATCAAACGCGTAGAGCTAAATACATGAAATTTATAACACGTGTTAAGCTTTACATGTTTGTTTAAATGCACATGAATTTTTAAACATTGGGCCCGTAAAAGGATAAAAAGGGGACAAAAAGGGAAAAATCTGTAACCTACTATCTTTTGATACATGTAAGATAGAAACAAAATTTAAAAAGTTTAGCGTTTTCCTTAAGAAATAAACAGACAGGTATCTGGAGTTTTTTTTTTAAATTTTGGTCCGAAAGGGCGAAAAAAGGGGTTAAAATTATATTTTGGTACTTTTTGGTACTTTTTTGTTACTTTTAAACCAATAAAGATAGAAAAATTTTTCAAATTGCGTTCGATAGGTTTTACAAAAATATGATTACGTTTATCGTACTTTTTTTAAATTTTGGGCCCAAATGGTGAAAAAAGGGTTAAAAATATATTTTGATTTTTTTATGCGTTTTTTGTAACTTTAAACTAATAAAGATAGGAACATTATTCAAATTAAGTGTGACAGGCCTAAAAAATATGAGTACGTTTTTAGATACTTTTTTAATTATTAAATCCTAAGGGCAAGAAAGGGTTAAAATTATGTTTTAGTACTTTTTGTAACTTTAAAATCAATTAAGATAGAAACATAATTTAAATTCTTCTTCCAGACCGATTTTTGGAAATTAGTTCGCACATAAGCGGCTTTTAAAGTTAAAATTTTAAAGGTAAAAAAGTGGGCGGGGCCACGCCCATAAAAGTTAAACTTATTATGCTGGTACTTTTATTGCACTGATTTTTTAAAATTGGCACACATATAGAAGGCCTCTAATTCCGAAATTTTAAAGGACAAAAATTGAGGATTGCAGCGCCCACATAAATGTAAGTTTTCATACTGGTTCTGCTATCTTTGCAATTTTTATGAAGCTCAAAAATAGACCGATAATGTTTATTTTCGGTACAAAAATTGGTGGCATAAAGATAGACAAACGTGCAAAATTATGTGAAGATAAGGCCATATTTGAGCTAGTTATAGCCCAAAACGGTTAATCCGGGAGGACATGTGTATGGGAGCTCTGTCGAAAAATTAACTGATCATCACCACAAACAACATGCTTTTTTCTTATGCCAAAAAACTTATCTGTTCCAAATTTCATCGAAATATCTGCAAAAATGCGGTCTCTACTTTGTTTACAAGAATATAATATTAACGCTGAATTCCAAAACGCAGTTTGCTTTGCATCACAAAATTTCAAGTTTTTCCTGAAAGCAAAGATGAGGTTTTTGATAATATCTTTTACTTTCAAATGAGTGTTTGCAGCTATATTAATGCCCTGGAAGCAAAAAACGTTGTCAAAATTGTAGGGAGTGTATAAGGGAAGAAGTTGAAAATTTGTAATGCAAAGCAAACTGCGTTTTGGAATTCAGCCTTACTCCTAGCCGGACGGATGGACTGACAGGTTTTAATCGACTCAGGAAGTTATTCTGTGTCGATCGGTATAATTGGAGGTGGGTCTCAGACCTTTTTCTTTGGTGAGGCACAAAAATTTGCACAAAAGCATAATAAAATTTGAATTTAACAATATAAGAAAAGTTTGAACTTCTTTTGAAAAATATTTGATATGTGATCCCTGTATCTATATTATATAAAGAAAGGTTTTATGTATGTATGTATGTATGTATGTATGTATGTATGTATGTATGTATGTATGTATGTATGTATGTATGTATGTATGTATGTATGTATGTATGTATGTATGTATGTATGTATGTATGTATGTGTGTATGTATGTATGTATGTATGTATGTATGTATGTATGTATGTATGTATGTATGTATGTATGTATGTATGTATGTATGTATGTATGTATGTATGTATGTATGTATGTATGTATGTATGTATGTATGTATGTATGTATGTATGTATGTATGTATGTATGTATGTATGTACAGCGAGTTACTTAAAGTCTGGAAGTAAGGGGCTAAGATTATATATAGAAGTTTATAAATAATTTTTGCTTATTAAAACTTTCTGAATATCCAAAACTGTAAGCCTGGTAAATTTCCAATTTTTATGAGCTAAGTAAATAGTAGGGCTGACTTATTATTTATTGCAACTTATGTGGGGCAACCAATAAATTTAAAAAAATATAAATTCTTTTGTGTTAACATATTTGAATAATTTTACTATGATTGGGGTAGCGAAGCACACCGGGGCTTAGCTAGTCTATTATATAAAGAAGGGGTGTGTGTGTATGTATGTATGTATGTTTGTATTTTATAGCTGGCCACACCAGTGGATCGATTTTTGTGAAATTTTTACAGGGAGTTATCTTAAGTCTAAAAGGAACAATAGGCTACTTTTTTTTTAAAAACTATTTCTGCCACGCCCACAATACGCCCATTTGTGTGGGAAGGTTAGGTTATTAATGGCCTAACAAAATTACCCAAGGCCATATTGATCAAACGCGTAGAGCTAAATACATGAAATTTATAACACGTGTTAAGCTTTACATGTTTGTTTAAATGCACATGAATTTTTAAACATTGGGCCCGTAAAGGGATAAAAAGGGGACAAAAAGGGAAAAATCTGTAACCTACTATCTTTTGATACATGTAAGATAGAAACAAAATTTAAAAAGTTTAGCGTTTTCCTTAAGAAATAAACAGACAGGTATCTGGAGTTTTTTTTTTAAATTTTGGTCCGAAAGGGCGAAAAAAGGGGTTAAAAAAAAAAACTCTAACTGTGCAAAATTAAAGTTGGTCGCTTTGTATATTGCTCTGTATTATTATTATTTTAAAAGCGTGTTTGTGGATAAATCAAATTATTGTCGTATCTTAAAGTACCCGGTGGACTGTTGGTTTCGTTAATATTGTGGAGTTTTTCCTGAACTGCCTCCTGTTTATTGTAAATGTTTAAACAATTTTTGCATTTTGGTAATTTGTTTATTGCTATTATTTACTTTGTCATCATACCGATATTTGCATTGCTGTGTGACAGCTGATCATTATATTGAATTCTGTTACATCTGTTAATCTACGCGGTTGCTGTATTCCGGATTTTATGTATGATCTGGTTTGTGTATTGAATACTTACTGTTTTCTGAGCGACATCTACCGTTTATTTTAATATTAACTAGTTTGAGTCTTTGATAAATATTTATTTACAATTTGCAAGTGCCATCTACTTCTCGCTCATAAACTACTACCCGGAAATCATAATATTACACATTAGTTTATTACACATATTTCGATATATTTATTGCTAAAGCATGGATTGTTCAAACACAAATTGTGCTGTTAAGGGGAACGATCGGATGATTTCGTGCTGGCTATGCTTGGGTAGCTTTCATTTAAAATGTACTGCACTTAAAGCGCGTGATGCCGATGCGCTTTTAGATCCAGCCAAATCCCTACACTGGACTTGTGCAAGCTGCAAGACAATTAACATCGAATTTTACAAATTTTTTAAAGGCCATAAAGGGGAATTTGAACAATTAAATAAAGATTTTTCGTCTCTGCAATCTAGGCTGGCCAAATTTGGCAAATTATTTGATAGCTTTCCAAGTTTGGATAATTTTATTAATGACGGCGATGATAGGTCTCCTAGGGAGAAAAGTAAAGCAAACAAGTTGCCTCTGGTCTCCATTATAGATAGCTCTTCATTACCATCTATGAACCACATTAATGCTGTCGATAATAATAGTTCTATGCCTTCTACATCATATAATGCATTTGATCCCCGACAATTACTTTCTCCTCTGGCTGACAGCAATCTTTGTAATGGGCCTTCAATTTCCAGTCTGTCAGCAGGGAATACAGACATTAATGGTGCTACAACTTTAGACTTATTTGCTCATAAGCCCCTGCAAGCGGTTCCGCCAAGAAAAACTATTTTTGTTTCCCGGTTGGCATGTGACACTTCATCTGATGATGTCAATTACTATATTAAATCAAAATATGGCCGTGATATAGATGCTTTGATACATAAATTTACATTTTCGGTATCCAGATCAATTTCGTCATTTAAAATATCAATTTCACCGGATGCTTTCGATAAAATCATTGATCCTAACTTTTGGCCCGAAAACACCTTGGTTCGTGAATATGTTTTTAGAGAAAAACCTAAATCTAATAGAGTTGGCGTTCTTCCTCGTCGTGATCCAAAAAACTAAATGTAAATTTTACTGATTCATTATCATTGCTGTACCAAAATGTTCGCGGTTTAAGGACAAAACTATCCAGTTTATATTTGGAGAGTTTTGATTGTAACTATCACATATTGGCATTTACTGAAACATGGCTTAATGAATCGTTTTTAAACTCTGAAATACTATGTAATAGATACACTATTTTTCGTCGTGATCGTGGCTCGTATGGAGGGGGTGTTCTCATTGCAGTTTCCAGTTTTATCTCATCTGAACTTTTTGTGTTTGATCAATTGCCTAATATCGAATTTATAGCTGTTGTTATAAGGCTCAATAGCAAGAGAATATTCTTAACGTGCTCATATATCCCTCCATCATCCCCTCAGTCCCTATATATTCAACATGGTGAGGCAATAAAAGCGGTTTCACGCTCTGCTAATGAAACTGATTCACTTATAATCCTGGGTGACTTTAACATTCCATCAATTTCTTGGAATTTCTCAGCGGTAGATGGTTATTATGTTCATTCCACAAATAATGACACCTTCAATGAGTTATTTAATATTTTATATGAGTTAAGTCTTTTTCAAATTAATGGAATACTTAATGATTATTCGAAAATTCTGGACTTAGTATTTGTCAATGATAAGGAAGACTGCTATATCCACCGGGTTGATCCTATAACTATCCCAGAAGATCGTTTTCATCCTGCAATTGAGCTAATTTTATATACTCCAGTTAACAACATCTTGCATTCATCACTCGATAATAATAGAGTTTTTTCCTTTGGACAAACCAATTATCACAACTTAAATGAACTTATTTTGAATACCAATTGGGGAGACATCTTATCATTTGAAGAACCATCTTTAACCATGAGCCAGATATTTGATATATTTTATGATAAAATGCTTTCTTTTATGGAACTATGCATACCAAAACATTTGATAAAATCTTTACCTGGACCGCCTTGGAACAACAAGGAATTAATCCGTGCGAAGAATAAAAAGTCTAAATACTATAAAAAATTCAAGACCTCAGGGTCTTCTGTTGATTATTTAAAATATTCAGTGTGTCGAGCAGAATATACTAGATTAAATAATCAATTATACGCTCTTTATCTGGCAAAAATCAAAACTAATTTAACGCGAAACCCTAAATCTTTCTATAGATTTATAAACTCGAAGAAAAAATCAACGGGCTTTCCAAAAATTATGTCTTATCAAAATAACGAATCTTGTGACAATGCTATTATAAGTAACATGTTTGCTGACTTTTTCTCTACCACATACGCTGATACAACTTTTGATGATATATTAGAATACCCTTATCCTTTAGATGAACATCATTCCATATCTTTGTCGTTTTTAGATACCGATGAAGTTGCAGCTGAGTTAAAGAAATTGAAGTTCTCATATAGTTGCGGTCCGGACAAAATTCCAAGTTGCATCTTAATTAATTGTGCTGATGCCTTAGCTTACCCCCTGACACTGTTGTTTAACGTATCAATTAAATATGGGTACTCACCTAAAGTTTGGAATGACTCTTTTATAGTCCCATTGTTTAAATCTGGGAAAAAATCTGATATTGAAAATTATAGGGGTATAGCAAAATTGAGTAGTATACCTAAGTTACTTGAAAAATTTATCACCGAACAGCTTTATTTCCAGGTATCTAGTCTTATATCTCCGTATCAACATGGATTTCAAAAAGGATGTTCAACAACAACTAATTTACTTCACCTTACATCTGCCATTAATCGTGGATTTTTTTATCGTAATCAAACTGATGTTATCTATACCGATTTCTCAAAAGCCTTTGATAAGGTAAATCACCAACTTTTAATTAGAAAATTACGGATGATGGGCTTTACGGATTTGGCAACAAAATGGATTGAAGCGTATCTATCGAATAGAGCTCAAACTGTTTGTTTTAATAACGTAACGTCAAAAAGTATACATGCTCGTTCTGGAGTACCACAGGGTAGCCACCTTGGGCCTCTTCTTTTTTCTTTATTTATAAATGACTTGCCTCAGATCATAAAGTATTCAAACATTTTATTGTATGCGGATGATGTTAAGATTTTCATTACTTACAACAGTCATTTGGATCGACAGCTTTTTCAAATAGACTTGAAATCGTTTTACGAATGGTGTAGCACTAACTTGATGGAGCTTAATGTGAAAAAATGCAAGTTGATGCGATTTTCAAGGACTACTCCAATTGCGGTAAATTATTTTCTGGGTAGTTATAAAGTTGATGTTGTTGACCGTTTTCTTGATCTTGGAATTTTATTTGACCAAAAACTGAGCTTTATTGCGCATATTACTTGTACAATTAATAAGGCCAGGGTCGCATTTGGTTATATAAAACGATGGTCGAAGGAGTTTAAGGATCCGTATATTACGAAAGCGCTTTATATCTCGCTTGTTCGTCCAATTTTAGAATATGGATCGATAATATGGGATCCTATTTACCAGATACATTCCAATGCGATAGAATCAGTGCAGAAACAATTTTTACTATTTTGCCTACGTGGACTACATTTTGACCCGCGTAATATGCCTTCGTACACTTCCCGCTTGGCTCTTATAAAATTGCCTACATTAAAGAGCCGAAGAACCATGCTAAATGTGTCATTTATAATGAACGTTATTAGAGGCGATATATGTTCCGGATTTTTGATAAATGATATTGTATTTAATGTACCACAAAGATTATCTCGATATTTCCTACCACTGTCAATTACATTTTTAAGAGCTAATTACCCTGACGCTGACCCTATGAGAAGAATGTGCAATGAATTTAACCAACTGTATCGATTTATTAATTACTCATTAAGTCCAAATGCAATAAAAAAATCAATTATTGTTTTTTTAAATTCCTAAACATCATTTGTCGTATTATGTTCATTGTTACTATTTAATTTTTTCTGTTTTTTGTAACTATAAAAAATTGTAATTATTATACTTTTTAAATGTCTGTAAGGATATACTCCATAGACTAAATAAATAAATAAATAAATAAATAAATAAAATTATATTTTGGTACTTTTTGGTACTTTTTTGTTACTTTTAAACCAATAAAGATAGAAAAATTTTTCAAATTGGGTTCGATAGGTTTTACAAAAATATGATTACATTTATCGTACTTTTTTTAAATTTTGGGCCCAAATGGTGAAAAAAGGGTTAAAAATATATTTTGATTTTTTTATGCGTTTTTTGTAACTTTAAACTAATAAAGATAGGAACATTATTCAAATTAAGTGTGACAGGCCTAAAAAATATGAGTACGTTTTTAGATACTTTTTTAATTATTAAATCCTAAGGGCAAGAAAGGGTTAAAATTATGTTTTAGTACTTTTTGTAACTTTAAAATCAATTAAGATAGAAACATAACTTAAATTCTTCTTCCAGACCGATTTTTGGAAATTAGTTCGCACATAAGCGGCTTTTAAAGTTAAAATTTTAAAGGTAAAAAAGTGGGTGGTGCCACGCCCATAAAAGTTAAACTTATTATGCTGGTACTTTTATTGCACTGATTTTTTAAAATTGGCACACATATAGAAGGCCTCTAATTCCGAAATTTTAAAGGACAAAAATTGAGGATTGCAGCGCCCACAAAAATGTAAGTTTTCATACTGGTTCTGCTATCTTTGCGATTTTTATGAAGCTCAAAAATAGACCGATAATGTTTATTTTCGGTACAAAAATTGGTGGCATAAAGATAGACAAACGTGCAAAATTATGTGAAGATAAGGCCATATTTGAGCCAGTTATAGCCCAAAACGGTTAATCCGGGAGGACATGTGTATGGGAGCTCTGTCGAAAAATTAACTGATCATCACCACAAACAACATGCTTTTTTCTTATGCCAAAAAACTTATCTGTTCCAAATTTCATCGAAATATCTGCAAAAATGCGGTCTCTACTTTGTTTACAAGAATATAATATTAACGCTGAATTCCAAAACGCAGTTTGCTTTGCATCACAAAATTTCAAGTTTTTCCTGAAAGCAAAGATGAGGTTTTTGATAATATCTTTTACTTTCAAATGAGTGTTTGCAGCTATATTAATGCCCTGGAAGCAAAAAACTTTGTCAAAATTGTAGGGAGTGTATAAGGGAAGAAGTTGAAAATTTGTAATGCAAAGCAAACTGCGTTTTGGAATTCAGCCTTACTCCTAGCCGGACGGATGGACTGACAGGTTTTAATTGACTCAGGAAGTTATTCTGTGTCGATCGGTATAATTGGAGGTGGGTCTCAGACCTTTTTCTTTGGTGAGGCACAAAAATTTGCACAAAAGCATAATAAAATTTGAATTTAACAATATAAGAAAAGTTTGAACTTCTTTTGAAAAATATTTGATATGTGATCCCTGTATCTATATTATATAAAGAAAGGTTTTATGTATGTATGTATGTATGTATGTATGTATGTATGTATGTATGTGTGTATGTATGTATGAATGTATGTATGTATGTATGTATGTATGTATGTATGTATGTATGTATGTATGTATGTATGTATGTGTATGTATGTATGTATGTATGTATGTATGTATGTATGTATGTATGTATGTATGTATGTATGTATGTATGTATGTATGTATGTATGTACATACATATGTATGTATGTTTGTAATTTATAGCTGTTCACACCAGTGGATCGATTTTTTTGAAATTTTTACAGCGAGTTACTTAAAGTCTGGAAGTAAGGGGCTAAGATTATATATAGAAGTTTATAAATAATTTTTGCTTATTAAAACTTTCTGAATATCCAAAACTGTAAGCCTGGTAAATTTCCAATTTTTATGAGCTAAGTAAATAGTAGGGCTGACTTATTATTTATTGCAACTTATGTGGGGCAACCAATAAATTTAAAAAAATATAAATTCTTTTGTGTTAACATATTTGAATAATTTTACTATGATTGGGGTAGCGAAGCACACCGGGGCTTAGCTAGTCTATTATATAAAGAAGGGGTGTGTGTGTATGTATGTATGTATGTATGTTTGTATTTTATAGCTGGCCACACCAGTGGATCGATTTTTGTGAAATTTTTACAGGGAGTTATCTTAAGTCTAAAAGGAACAATAGGCTACTTTTTTTTAAAAAACTATTTCTGCCACGCCCACAATACGCCCATTTGTGTGGGAAGGTTAGGTTATTAATGGCCTAACAAAATTACCCAAGGCCATATTGATCAAACGCGTAGAGCTAAATACATGAAATTTATAACACGTGTTTAGCTTTACATGTTTGTTTAAATGCACATGAATTTTTAAACATTGGGCCCGTAAAGGGATAAAAAGGGGACAAAAAGGGAAAAATCTGTAACCTACTATCTTTTGATACATGTAAGATAGAAACAAAATTTAAAAAGTTTAGCGTTTTCCTTAAGAAATAAACAGACAGGTATCTGGAGTTTTTTTTTTAAATTTTGGTCCGAAAGGGCGAAAAAAGGGGTTAAAATTATATTTTGGTACTTTTTGGTACTTTTTTGTTACTTTTAAACCAATAAAGATAGAAAAATTTTTCAAATTGCGTTCGATAGGTTTTACAAAAATATGATTACGTTTATCGTACTTTTTTTAAATTTTGGGCCCAAATGGTGAAAAAAGGGTTAAAAATATATTTTGATTTTTTTATGCGTTTTTTGTAACTTTAAACTAATAAAGATAGGAACATTATTCAAATTAAGTGTGACAGGCCTAAAAAATATGAGTACGTTTTTAGATACTTTTTTAATTATTAAATCCTAAGGGCAAGAAAGGGTTAAAATTATGTTTTAGTACTTTTTGTAACTTTAAAATCAATTAAGATAGAAACATAATTTAAATTCTTCTTCCAGACCGATTTTTGGAAATTAGTTCGCACATAAGCGGCTTTTAAAGTTAAAATTTTAAAGGTAAAAAAGTGGGCGGTGCCACGCCCATAAAAGTTAAACTTATTATGCTGGTACTTTTATTGCACTGATTTTTTAAAATTGGCACACATATAGAAGGCCTCTAATTCCGAAATTTTAAAGGACAAAAATTGAGGATTGCAGCGCCCACAAAAATGTAAGTTTTCATACTGGTTCTGCTATCTTTGCGATTTTTATGAAGCTCAAAAATAGACCGATAATGTTTATTTTCGGTACAAAAATTGGTGGCATAAAGATAGACAAACGTGCAAAATTATGTGAAGATAAGGCCATATTTGAGCCAGTTATAGCCCAAAACGGTTAATCCGGGAGGACATGTGTATGGGAGCTCTGTCGAAAAATTAACTGATCATCACCACAAACAACATGCTTTTTTCTTATGCCAAAAAACTTATCTGTTCCAAATTTCATCGAAATATCTGCAAAAATGCGGTCTCTACTTTGTTTACAAGAATATAATATTAACGCTGAATTCCAAAACGCAGTTTGCTTTGCATCACAAAATTTCAAGTTTTTCCTGAAAGCAAAGATGAGGTTTTTGATAATATCTTTTACTTTCAAATGAGTGTTTGCAGCTATATTAATGCCCTGGAAGCAAAAAACGTTGTCAAAATTGTAGGGAGTGTATAAGGGAAGAAGTTGAAAATTTGTAATGCAAAGCAAACTGCGATTTGGAATTCAGCCTTACTCCTAGCCGGACGGATGGACTGACAGGTTTTAATCGACTCAGGAAGTTATTCTGTGTCGATCGGTATAATTGGAGGTGGGTCTCAGACCTTTTTCTTTGGTGAGGCACAAAAATTTGCACAAAAGCATAATAAAATTTGAATTTAACAATATAAGAAAAGTTTGAACTTCTTTTGAAAAATATTTGATATGTGATCCCTGTATCTATCTATTATATAAAGAAGAGGTGTGTGTGTATGTATGTATGTATGTTTGTATTTTATAGCTGGCCACACCAGTGGACCGATTTTTTTGAAATTTTTACAGGGAGTTATCTCAAGTCTGGAAGGAACAATAGGCTACTTTTTTTTTAAAAACTATTGCTGCCACGCCCACAACACGCCCAATTGTGTGGCAAGGTTAGGTTATGAATGGCCTAACAAAATTACCCAAGGCCATATTGATCAAACGCGTAGAGCTAAATACATGAAATTTATAACACGTGTTAAGCTCTACATGTTTGTTTAAATGCACATGAATTTTTAAACATTGGGCCCGTAAAGGGATAAAAAGGGGACAAAAAGGGAAAAATCTGTAACCTACTATCTTTTGATACATGTAAGATAGAAACAAAATTTAAAAAGTTTAGCGTTTTCCTTAAGAAATAAACAGACAGGTATCTGGAGTTTTTTTTTTAAATTTTGGTCCGAAAGGGCGAAAAAAGGGGTTAAAATTATATTTTGGTACTTTTTGGTACTTTTTTGTTACTTTTAAACCAATAAAGATAGAAAAATTTTTCAAATTGCGTTCGATAGGTTTTACAAAAATATAATTACGTTTATCGTACTTTTTTTAAATTTTGGGCCCAAATGGTGAAAAAAGGGTTAAAAATATATTTTGATTTTTTTATGCGTTTTTTGTAACTTTAAACTAATAAAGATAGGAACATTATTCAAATTAAGTGTGACAGGCCTAAAAAATATGAGTACGTTTTTAGATACTTTTTTAATTATTAAATCCTAAGGGCAAGAAAGGGTTAAAATTATGTTTTAGTACTTTTTGTAACTTTAAAATCAATTAAGATAGAAACATAATTTAAATTCTTCTTCCAGACCGATTTTTGGAAATTAGTTCGCACATAAGCGGCTTTTAAAGTTAAAATTTTAAAGGTAAAAAAGTGGGCGGTGCCACGCCCATAAAAGTTAAACTTATTATGCTGGTACTTTTATTGCACTGATTTTTTAAAATTGGCACACATATAGAAGACCTCTAATTCCGAAATTTTAAAGGACAAAAATTGAGGATTGCAGCGCCCACAAAAATGTAAGTTTTCATACTGGTTCTGCTATCTTTGCGATTTTTATGAAGCTCAAAAATAGACCGATAATGTTTATTTTCGGTACAAAAATTGGTGGCATAAAGATAGACAAACGTGCAAAATTATGTGAAGATAAGGCCATATTTGAGCCAGTTATAGCCCAAAACGGTTAATCCGGGAGGACATGTGTATGGGAGCTCTGTCGAAAAATTAACTGATCATCACCACAAACAACATGCTTTTTTCTTATGCCAAAAAACTTATCTGTTCCAAATTTCATCGAAATATCTGCAAAAATGCGGTCTCTACTTTGTTTACAAGAATATAATATTAACGCTGAATTCCAAAACGCAGTTTGCCTTGCATCACAAAATTTCAAGTTTTTCCTGAAAGCAAAGATGAGGTTTTTGATAATATCTTTTACTTTCAAATGAGTGTTTGCAGCTATATTAATGCCCTGGAAGCAAAAAACGTTGTCAAAATTGTAGGGAGTGTATAAGGGAAGAAGTTGAAAATTTGTAATGCAAAGCAAACTGCGTTTTGGAATTCAGCCTTACTCCTAGCCGGACGGATGGACTGACAGGTTTTAATCGACTCAGGAAGTTATTCTGTGTCGATCGGTATAATTGGAGGTGGGTCTCAGACCTTTTTCTTTGGTGAGGCACAAAAATTTGCACAAAAGCATAATAAAATTTGAATTTAACAATATAAGAAAAGTTTGAACTTCTTTTGAAAAATATTTGATATGTGATCCCTGTATCTATATTATATAAAGAAAGGTTTTATGTATGTATGTATGTATGTATGTATGTATGTATGTATGTATGTATGTATGTATGTATGTATGTATGTATGTATGTATGTATGTATGTATGTATGTATGTATGTATGTATGTATGTATGTATGTATGTATGTATGTATGTATGTATGTATGTATGTATGTATGTATGTATGTATGTATGTATGTATGTATGTATGTATGTATGTATGTATGTATGTATGTATGTATGTATGTATGTATGTATGTATGCATGTATGTATGTATGTATGTACATACATATGTATGTATGTTTGTAATTTATAGCTGTCCACACCAGTGGATCGATTTTTTTGAAATTTTTACAGCGAGTTACTTAAAGTCTGGAAGTAAGGGGCTAAGATTATATATAGAAGTTTATAAATAATTTTTGATTATTAAAACTTTCTGAATATCCAAAACTGTAAGCCTGGTAAATTTCCAATTTTTATGAGCTAAGTAAATAGTAGGGCTGACTTATTATTTATTGCAACTTATGTGGGGCAACCAATAAATTTAAAAAAATATAATTTCTTTTGTGTTAACATATTTGAATAATTTTACTATGATTGGGGTAGCGAAGCACACCGGGGCTTAGCTAGTCTATTATATAAAGAAGGGGTGTGTGTGTATGTATGTATGTATGTATGTTTGTATTTTATAGCTGGCCACACCAGTGGATCGATTTTTGTGAAATTTTTACAGGGAGTTATCTTAAGTCTAAAAGGAACAATAGGCTACTTTTTTTTAAAAAACTATTTCTGCCACGCCCACAATACGCCCATTTGTGTGGGAAGGTTAGGTTATTAATGGCCTAACAAAATTACCCAAGGCCATATTGATCAAACGCGTAGAGCTAAATACATGAAATTTATAACACGTGTTAAGCTTTACATGTTTGTTTAAATGCACATGAATTTTTAAACATTGGGCCCGTAAAGGGATAAAAAGGGGACAAAAAGGGAAAAATCTGTAACCTACTATCTTTTGATACATGTAAGATAGAAACAAAATTTAAAAAGTTTAGCGTTTTCCTTAAGAAATAAACAGACAGGTATCTGGAGTTTTTTTTTTAAATTTTGGTCCGAAAGGGCGAAAAAAGGGGTTAAAATTATATTTTGGTACTTTTTGGTACTTTTTTGTTACTTTTAAACCAATAAAGACAGAAAAATTTTTCAAATTGCGTTCGATAGGTTTTACAAAAATATGATTACGTTTTTCGTACTTTTTTCAAATTTTGGGCCCAAAGGGTAAAAAAAAGGGTTAAAAATATATTTTGATTTTTTTATTCGTTTTTTGTAACTTTTAAACCAATAACGATAGGAACATTATTCAAATTAAGTGTAACAGGCCTAAAAAATATGAGTACGTTTTTAGATACTTTTTTTAATTATTAAATCCTAAGGGCAAGAAAGGGTTAAAATTAGGTTTTAGTACTTTTTGTAACTTTAAAATCAATTAAGATAGAAACATAATTTAAATTCCTCTTCCAGACCGATTTTTGGAAATTAGTTCACACATAAGCGGCTTTTAAAGTTAAAATTTTGAAGGTAAAAAAGTGGGCGGTGCCATGCCCATAAAAGTTAAACTTATTATGCTGGTACTTTTATTGCACTGATTTTTTAAAATTGGCACACATATAGAAGGCCTCTAATTCCGAAATTTTAAAGGACAAAAATGGAGGATTGCAGCGCCACAAAAATGTAAGTTTTCATACTGGTTCTTCTATTGTTGCAATTTTTATGAAGCTCAAAAATAGACCGATAATATTTATTTTCGGTACAAAAATGGGTGGCATAAAGATAGACAAACGGGAAAAATAATGTGAAGATAAGGCCATATTTGAGCCAGTTATAGCCCAAAACGCTTAATCCGGGAGGACATTTGTATGGGAGCTCTGTCGAAAAATTAACTGATCATCACCACAAACAACATGCTTTTTTCTTATGCCAAAAAACTTATCTGTTCCAAATTTCATCGAAATATCTGCAAAAATGCGGTCTCTACTTTGTTTACAAGAATACATTAATAAGGCTGAATTCCAAAACGCAATTTGCTTTGCATTAAAAATTTTCTTCTTCTTCACTTATTCACTCTTTACAATTTGGACAACGTTTTTTGCTTCCAGGACATTAATATAACTGTAAGCACTCATTTGGAAGTAGAAGATATTACCAGAAACATCATCTTTGATTTCAGGAAAAACTTGAAATTTCGTGATGCAAAGCAAACTGCGTTTTGGAATTCCACCTAACTCCCAGCCGGACAGATGGACTGACAGGTTTTAATCGACTCAGAAAGTGATTCTGTGTCGATCGGTATAATTGGAGGTGGGTCTCAGACCTTTTTCTTTGGTGAGGCACAAAAATTTGCTTAAAAGCATAATAAAATTTGAATTTAACAATATAAGAGAAGTTTGAACACCTTTTGAAAAATATTTGATATGTGATCCCTGTATCTATATTATATAAAGAAAGGTTGTATGTATGTATGTATGTATATATGTATGTATGTATGCATGTATGTATGTATGTATGTATGTATGCATGTATGTATGTATGTATGTATGTATGTATGTATGTATGTATGTATGTATGTATGTATGTATGTATGTATGTGTGTATGTATGTATGTATGTATGTATGTATGTATGTATGTATGCATGTATGTATGTATGTATGTATGTATGTATGTATGTATGTATGTATGTATGTATGTATGTATGTATGTATGTATGTATGTATGTATGTATGCATGCATGTATGTATGTATGTATGTATGTTCTGAATATCCAAAACTGTAAGCCTGGTAAATTTCCAATTTTTATGAGCTAAGTAAATAGTAGGGCTGACTTAATATTCATTGCAACTTATGTGGGGCAACCAATAAATTTAAAAAAATATAAATTCTTTTGTGTTAACATATTTGAATAATTTTACTATGATTGGGGTAGCGAAGCACACCGGGGCTTAGCTAGTCTATTATATAAAGAAGGGGTGTGTGTGTATGTATGTATGTATGTTTGTATTTTATAGCTGGCCACACCAGTGGATCGATTTTTGTGAAATTTTTACAGGGAGTTATCTTAAGTCTAAAAGGAACAATAGGCTACTTTTTTTTTAAAAACTATTTCTGCCACGCCCACAATACGCCCATTTGTGTGGGAAGGTTAGGTTATTAATGGCCTAACAAAATTACCCAAGGCCATATTGATCAAACGCGTAGAGGTAAATACATGAAATTTATAACACGTGTTAAGCTTTACATGTTTGTTTAAATGCACATGAATTTTTAAACATTGGGCCCGTAAAGGGATAAAAAGGGGACAAAAAGGGAAAAATCTGTAACCTACTATCTTTTGATACATGTAAGATAGAAACAAAATTTAAAAAGTTTAGCGTTTTCCTTAAGAAATAAACAGACAGGTATCTGGAGTTTTTTTTTTAAATTTTGGTCCGAAAGGGCGAAAAAAGGGGTTAAAATTATATTTTGGTACTTTTTGGTACTTTTTTGTTACTTTTAAACCAATAAAGATAGAAAAATTTTTCAAATTGCGTTCGATAAGTTTTACAAAAATATGATTACGTTTATCGTACTTTTTTTTCATTTTGGGCCCAAATGGTGAAAAAAGGGTTAAAAATATATTTTGATTTTTTTATGCGTTTTTTGTAACTTTAAACTAATAAAGATAGGAACATTATTCAAATTAAGTGTGACAGGCCTAAAAAATATGAGTACGTTTTTAGATACTTTTTTAATTATTAAATCCTAAGGGCAAGAAAGGGTTAAAATTATGTTTTAGTACTTTTTGTAACTTTAAAATCAATTAAGATAGAAACATAATTTAAATTCTTCTTCCAGACCGATTTTTAGAAATTAGTTCGCACATAAGCGGCTTTTAAAGTTAAAATTTTAAAGGTAAAAAAGTGGGCGGTGCCACGCCCATAAAAGTTAAACTTATTATGCTGGTACTTTTATTGCACTGATTTTTTAAAATTGGCACACATATAGAAGGCCTCTAATTCCGAAATTTTAAAGGACAAAAATTGAGGATTGCAGCGCCCACAAAAATGTAAGTTTTCATACTGGTTCTGCTATCTTTGCGATTTTTATGAAGCTCAAAAATAGACCGATAATGTTTATTTTCGGTACAAAAATTGGTGGCATAAAGATAGACAAACGTGCAAAATTATGTGAAGATAAGGCCATATTTGAGCCAGTTATAGCCCAAAACGGTTAATCCGGGAGGACATGTGTATGGGAGCTCTGTCGAAAAATTAACTGATCATCACCACAAACAACATGCTTTTTTCTTATGCCAAAAAACTTATCTGTTCCAAATTTCATCGAAATATCTGCAAAAATGCGGTCTCTACTTTGTTTACAAGAATATAATATTAACGCTGAATTCCAAAACGCAGTTTGCTTTGCATCACAAAATTTCAAGTTTTTCCTGAAAGCAAAGATGAGGTTTTTGATAATATCTTTTACTTTCAAATGAGTGTTTGCAGCTATATTAATGCCCTGGAAGCAAAAAACGTTGTCAAAATTGTAGGGAGTGTATAAGGGAAGAAGTTGAAAATTTGTAATGCAAAGCAAACTGCGTTTTGGAATTCAGCCTTACTCCTAGCCGGACGGATGGACTGACAGGTTTTAATCGACTCAGGAAGTTATTCTGTGTCGATCGGTATAATTGGAGGTGGGTCTCAGACCTTTTTCTTTGGTGAGGCACAAAAATTTGCACAAAAGCATAATAAAATTTGAATTTAACAATATAAGAAAAGTTTGAACTTCTTTTGAAAAATATTTGATATGTGATCCCTGTATCTATCTATTATATAAAGAAGAGGTGTGTGTGTATGTATGTATGTATGTTTGTATTTTATAGCTGGCCACACCAGTGGACCGATTTTTTTGAAATTTTTACAGGGAGTTATCTCAAGTCTGGAAGGAACAATAGGCTACTTTTTTTTAAAAAACTATTGCTGCCACGCCCACAACACGCCCAATTGTGTGGCAAGGTTAGGTTATGAATGGCCTAACAAAATTACCCAAGGCCATATTGATCAAACGCGTAGAGCTAAATACATGAAATTTATAACACGTGTTAAGCTCTACATGTTTGTTTAAATGCACATGAATTTTTAAACATTGGGCCCGTAAAGGGATAAAAAGGGGGCAAAAAGGGAAAAATCTGTAACCTACTATCTTTTGATGTATATAAGATAGAAACAAAATTTAAAAAGTTTAGCGTTTTCCTTAAGAAATAAACAGACAGGTATCTGGAGTTTTTTTTTAAATTTTGGTCCGAAAGGGCGAAAAAAGGGGTTAAAATTATATTTTGGTACTTTTTGGTACTTTTTTGTTACTTTTAAACCAATAAAGATAGAAAAATTTTTCAAATTGCGTTCGATAGGTTTTACAAAAATATGATTACGTTTTTCGTACTTTTTTCAAATTTTGGGCCCAAAGGGTAAAAAAAAGGGTTAAAAATATATTTTGATTTTTTTATTCGTTTTTTGTAACTTTTAAACCAATAACGATAGGAACATTATTCAAATTAAGTGTAACAGGCCTAAAAAATATGAGTACGTTTTTAGATACTTTTTTTAATTATTAAATCCTAAGGGCAAGAAAGGGTTAAAATTAGGTTTTAGTACTTTTTGTAACTTTAAAATCAATTAAGATAGAAACATAATTTAAATTCCTCTTCCAGACCGATTTTTGGAAATTAGTTCACACATAAGCGGCTTTTAAAGTTAAAATTTTGAAGGTAAAAAAGTGGGCGGTGCCATGCCCATAAAAGTTAAACTTATTATGCTGGTACTTTTATTGCACTGATTTTTTAAAATTGGCACACATATAGAAGGCCTCTAATTCCGAAATTTTAAAGGACAAAAATGGAGGATTGCAGCGCCACAAAAATGTAAGTTTTCATACTGGTTCTTCTATTGTTGCAATTTTTATGAAGCTCAAAAATAGACCGATAATATTTATTTTCGGTACAAAAATGGGTGGCATAAAGATAGACAAACGGGAAAAATAATGTGAAGATAAGGCCATATTTGAGCCAGTTATAGCCCAAAACGGTTAATCCGGGAGGACATGTGTATGGGAGCTCTGTCGAAAAATTAACTGATCATCACCACAAACAACATGCTTTTTTCTTATGCCAAAAAACTTATCTGTTCCAAATTTCATCGAAATATCTGCAAAAATGCGTCTCTACTTTGTTTACAAGAATATAATATTAACGCTGAATTCCAAAACGCAGTTTGCTTTGCATCACAAAATTTCAAGTTTTTCCTGAAAGCAAAGATGAGGTTTTTGATAATATCTTTTACTTTCAAATGAGTGTTTGCAGCTATATTAATGCCCTGGAAGCAAAAAACGTTGTCAAATTTGTAGGGAGTGTATAAGGGAAGAAGTTGAAAATTTGTAATGCAAAGCAAACTGCGTTTTGGAATTCAGCCTTACTCCTAGCCGGACGGATGGACTGACAGGTTTTAATCGACTCAGGAAGTTATTCTGTGTCGATCGGTATAATTGGAGGTGGGTCTCAGACCTTTTTCTTTGGTGAGGCACAAAAATTTGCACAAAAGCATAATAAAATTTGAATTTAACAATATAAGAAAAGTTTGAACTTCTTTTGAAAAATATTTGATATGTGATCCCTGTATCTATATTATATAAAGAAAGGTTTTATGTATGTATGTATGTATGTATGTATGTATGTATGTATGTATGTATGTATGTATGTATGTATGTATGTATGTATGTATGTATGTATGTGTGTATGTATGTATGTATGTATGTATGTATGTATGTATGTATGTATGTATGTATGTATGTATGTATGTATGTATGTATGTATGTATGTATGTATGTATGTACATACATATGTATGTATGTTTGTAATTTATAGCTGTCCACACCAGTGGATCGATTTTTTTGAAATTTTTACAGCGAGTTACTTAAAGTCTGGAAGTAAGGGGCTAAGATTATATATAGAAGTTTATAAATAATTTTTGCTTATTAAAACTTTCTGAATATCCAAAACTGTAAGCCTGGTAAATTTCCAATTTTTATGAGCTAAGTAAATAGTAGGGCTGACTTATTATTTATTGCAACTTATGTGGGGCAACCAATAAATTTAAAAAAATATAAATTCTTTTGTGTTAACATATTTGAATAATTTTACTATGATTGGGGTAGCGAAGCACACCGGGGCTTAGCTAGTCTATTATATAAAGAAGGGGTGTGTGTGTATGTATGTATGTATGTTTGTATTTTATAGCTGGCCACCCACACCAGTGGATCGATTTTTGTGAAATTTTTACAGGGAGTTATCTTAAGTCTAAAAGGAACAATAGGCTACTTTTTTTTTAAAAACTATTTCTGCCACGCCCACAATACGCCCATTTGTGTGGGAAGGTTAGGTTATTAATGGCCTAACAAAATTACCCAAGGCCATATTGATCAAACGCGTAGAGCTAAATACATGAAATTTATAACACGTGTTAAGCTTTACATGTTTGTTTAAATGCACATGAATTTTTAAACATTGGGCCCGTAAAGGGATAAAAAGGGGACAAAAAGAGAAAAATCTGTAACCTACTATCTTTTGATACATGTAAGATAGAAACAATATTTAAAAAGTTTAGCGTTTTCCTTAAGAAATAAACAGACAGGTATCTGGAGTTTTTTTTTTAAATTTTGGTCCGAAAGGGCGAAAAAAGGGGTTAAAATTATATTTTGGTACTTTTTGGTACTTTTTTGTTACTTTTAAACCAATAAAGATAGAAACATTTTTCAAATTGCGTTCGATAGGTTTTACAAAAATATGATTACGTTTATCGTACTTTTTTTAAATTTTGGGCCCAAATGGTGAAAAAAGGGTTAAAAATATATTTTGATTTTTTTATGCGTTTTTTGTAACTTTAAACTAATAAAGATAGGAACATTATTCAAATTAAGTGTGACAGGCCTAAAAAATATGAGTACGTTTTTAGATACTTTTTTAATTATTAAATCCTAAGGGCAAGAAAGGGTTAAAATTATGTTTTAGTACTTTTTGTAACTTTAAAATCAATTAAGATAGAAACATAATTTAAATTCTTCTTCCAGACCGATTTTTGGAAATTAGTTCGCACATAAGCGGCTTTTAAAGTTAAAATTTTAAAGGTAAAAAAGTGGGCGGTGCCACGCCCATAAAAGTTAAACTTATTATGCTGGTACTTTTATTGCACTGATTTTTTAAAATTGGCACACATATAGAAGGCCTCTAATTCCGAAATTTTAAAGGACAAAAATTGAGGATTGCAGCGCCCACAAAAATGTAAGTTTTCATACTGGTTCTGCTATCTTTGCGATTTTTATGAAGCTCAAAAATAGACCGATAATGTTTATTTTCGGTACAAAAATTGGTGGCATAAAGATAGACAAACGTGCAAAATTATGTGAAGATAAGGCCATATTTGAGCCAGTTATAGCCCAAAACGGTTAATCCGGGAGGACATGTGTATGGGAGCTCTGTCGAAAAATTAACTGATCATCACCACAAACAACATGCTTTTTTCTTATGCCAAAAAACTTATCTGTTCCAAATTTCATCGAAATATCTGCAAAAATGCGGTCTCTACTTTGTTTACAAGAATATAATATTAACGCTGAATTCCAAAACGCAGTTTGCTTTGCATCACAAAATTTCAAGTTTTTCCTGAAAGCAAAGATGAGGTTTTTGATAATATCTTTTACTTTCAAATGAGTGTTTGCAGCTATATTAATGCCCTGGAAGCAAAAAACGTTGTCAAAATTGTAGGGAGTGTATAAGGGAAGAAGTTGAAAATTTGTAATGCAAAGCAAACTGCGTTTTGGAATTCAGCCTTACTCCTAGCCGGACGGATGGACTGACAGGTTTTAATCGACTCAGGAAGTTATTCTGTGTCGATCGGTATAATTGGAGGTGGGTCTCAGACCTTTTTCTTTGGTGAGGCACAAAAATTTGCACAAAAGCATAATAAAATTTGAATTTAACAATATAAGAAAAGTTTGAACTTCTTTTGAAAAATATTTGATATGTGATCCCTGTATCTATCTATTATATAAAGAAGGGATGTGTGTGTATGTATGTATGTATGTTTGTATTTTATAGCTGGCCACACCAGTGGACCGATTTTTTTGAAATTTTTACAGGGAGTTATCTCAAGTCTGGAAGGAACAATAGGCTACTTTTTTTTTTAAACTATTGCTGCCACGCCCACAACACGCCCATTTGTGTGGGAAGGTTAGGTTATGAATGGCCTAACAAAATTACCCAAGGCCATATGGATCAAACGCGTAGAGCTAAGTACATGAAATTTATAACACGTGTTAAGCTCTACATGTTTGTTTAAATGCACATGAATTTTTAAACATTGGGCGCGTAAAGGGATAAAAAGGGGACAAAAAGGGAAAAATCTGTAACCTACTATCTTTTGATGTATATAAGATAGAAACAAAATTTAAAAAGTTTAGCGTTTTCCTTAAGAAATAAACAGACAGGTATCTGGAGTTTTTTTTTAAATTTTGGTCCGAAAGGGCGAAAAAAGGGGTTAAAATTATATTTTGGTACTTTTTGGTACTTTTTTGTTACTTTTAAACCAATAAAGATAGAAAAATTTTTCAAATTGCGTTCGATAGGTTTTACAAAAATATAATTACGATTTTCGTACTTTTTTCAAATTTTGGCCCCAAAGGGTAAAAAAAGGGTTAAAAATATATTTTGATTTTTTTATTCGTTTTTTGTAACTTCTAAACCAATAACGATAGGAACATTATTCAAATTAAGTATAACAGGTCTAAAAAATATGAGTACGTTTTTAGATACTTTTTTAATTATTTAATCCTAAGGGCAAGAAACGGTTAAAATTAGGTTTTAGTACTTTTTGTAACTTTAAAATCAATTAAGATAGAAACATAATTTAAATTCCTCTTCCAGACCGATTTTTGGAAATTAGTTCACACATAAGCGGCTTTTAAAGTTAAAATTTTGAAGGTAAAAAAGTGGGCGGTGCCACGCCCATAAAAGTTAAACTTATTATGCTGGTACTTTTATTGCACTGATTTTTTAAAAATGGCACACATATAGAAGGCCTCTAATTCCGAAATTTTAAAGGACAAAAATTGAGGATTGCAGCGCCCACAAAAATGTAAGTTTTCATACTGGTTCTTCTATTGTTGCAATTTTTATGAAGCTCAAAAATAGACCGATAATATTTATTTTCGGTACAAAAATGGGTGGCATAAAGATAGACAAACGTGAAAAATAATGTGAAGATAAGGCCATATTTGAGCCAGTTATAGCCCAAAACGCTTAATCCGGGAGGACATTTGTATGGGAGCTCTGTCGAAAAATTTACTGATCATCACCACAAACAACATGCTTTTTTTTATGCCAAAAAACTTATCTGTTCCAAATTTCATCGAAATATCTGCAAAAATGCGGTCTATACTTTGTTTACAAGAACACATTAATAAGGCTGAATTCCAAAACGCAGTTTGCTTTGCATTAAAAATTTTCTTCTTCTTCACTTATTCACTCTTTACAATTTGGACAACGTTTTTTGCTTCCAGGACATTAATTTAACTGTAAGCACTCATTTGGAAGTAGAAGATATTACCAGAAACATCATCTTTGATTTCAGGAAAAACTTGAAATTTCGTGATGCAAAGCAAACTGCGTTTTGGAATTCCACCTAACTCCCAGCCGGACGGATGGACTGACAGGTTTTAATCGATTTAGAAAGTGATTCTGTGTCGATCGGTATAATTGGAGATGGGTCTCAGACCTTTTTCTTTGGTAAGGCACAAAAATTTGCAGAAAAGCATAATAAAATTTGAATTTAACAATATAAGAGAAGTTTGAACACCTTTTGAAAAATATTTGATATGTGATCCCTGTATCTATATTATATAAAGAAAGGTTGTATGTATGTATGTATGTATGTATGTATGTATGTAAGTATGTATGTATGTATGTATGTATGTATGTATGTATGTATGTATGTATGTATGTATGTATGTATGTATGTATGTATGTATGTATGTATGTATGTATGTATGTATGTATGTATGTATGTATGTATGCATGCATGTATGTATGTATGTGTGTATGTATGTATGTATGCATGTATGTATGTATGTATGTATGTATGTATGTATGTATGTATGTATGTATGTATGTATGTATGTATGTATGTATGTATGTATGTATGTATGTATGTATGTATGTATGTATGTATGTATGTATGTATGTATGTATGTATGCATGTATGTATGTATGTATGTATGTATGTATGTATGTATGTATGTATGTATGTATGTATGTATGTATGTATGTATGTATGTATGTATGTATGTATGTATGTATGTATGTATGTATGTATGTATGTATGTATGTATGTATGTATGTATGTATGTATGCATGCATGTATGTATGTATGTGTGTATGTATGTATGTATGCATGTATGTATGTATGTATGTATGTATGTATGTATGTATGTATGTATGTATGTATGTATGTATGTATGTATGTATGTATTTATGTATGTATGTATGTATGTATGTATGTATGTATGTATGTATGTATGTATGTATGTATGTATGTATGTATGCATGTATGTATGTATGTATGTATGTATGTATGTATGTATGTATGTATGTATGTATGTATGTATGTATGTATGTATGTATGTATGTATGTATGTATGTATGTATGTATGTATGTATGTATGTATGCATGTATGTAGGTATGTACATACATATGTATGTATGTTTGTAATTTATAGCTGTCCACACCAGTGGATCGATTTTTTTGAAATTTTTACAGCGAGTTACTTAAAGTCTGGAAGTAAGGGGCTAAGATTATATATAGAAGTTTATAAATAATTTTTGCTTATTAAAACTTTCTGAATATCCAAAACTGTAAGCCTGGTAAATTTCCAATTTTTATGAGCTAAGTAAATAGTAGGGCTGACTTATTATTTATTGCAACTTATGTGGGGCAACCAATAAATTTAAAATAATATAAATTCTTTTGTGTTAACATATTTGAATAATTTTACTATGATTGGGGTAGCGAAGCACACCGGGGCTTAGCTAGTCTATTATATAAAGAAGGGGTGTGTGTGTATGTATGTATGTATGTTTGTATTTTATAGCTGGCCACACCAGTGGATCGATTTTTGTGAAATTTTTACAGGGAGTTATCTTAAGTCTAAAAGGAACAATAGGCTACTTTTTTTTTGAAAACTATTTCTGCCACGCCCACAATACGCCCATTTGTGTGGGAAGGTTAGGTTATTAATGGCCTAACAAAATTACCCAAGGCCATATTGATCAAACGCGTAGAGCTAAATACATGAAATTTATAACACGTGTTAAGCTTTACATGTTTGTTTAAATGCACATGAATTTTTAAACATTGGGCCCGTAAAGGGATAAAAAGGGGACAAAAAGGGAAAAATCTGTAACCTACTATCTTTTGATACATGTAAGATAGAAACAAAATTTAAAAAGTTTAGCGTTTTCCTTAAGAAATAAACAGACAGGTATCTGGAGTTTTTTTTTTAAATTTTGGTCCGAAAGGTCGAAAAAAGGGGTTAAAATTATATTTTGGTACTTTTTGGTACTTTTTTGTTACTTTTAAACCAATAAAGATAGAAAAATTTTTCAAATTGCGTTCGATAGGTTTTACAAAAATATGATTACGTTTATCGTACTTTTTTTAAATTTTGGGCCCAAATGGTGAAAAAAGGGTTAAAAATATATTTTGATTTTTTTATGCGTTTTTTGTAACTTTAAACTAATAAAGATAGGAACATTATTCAAATTAAGTGTGACAGGCCTAAAAAATATGAGTACGTTTTTAGATACTTTTTTAATTATTAAATCCTAAGGGCAAGAAAGGGTTAAAATTATGTTTTAGTACTTTTTGTAACTTTAAAATCAATTAAGATAGAAACATAATTTAAATTCTTCTTCCAGACCGATTTTTGGAAATTAGTTCGCACATAAGCGGCTTTTAAAGTTAAAATTTTAAAGGTAAAAAAGTGGGCGGTGCCACGCCCATAAAAGTTAAACTTATTATGCTGGTACTTTTATTGCACTGATTTTTTAAAATTGGCACACATATAGAAGGCCTCTAATTCCGAAATTTTAAAGGACAAAAATTGAGGATTGCAGCGCCCACAAAAATGTAAGTTTTCATACTGGTTCTGCTATCTTTGCGATTTTTATGAAGCTCAAAAATAGACCGATAATGTTTATTTTCGGTACAAAAATTGGTGGCATAAAGATAGACAAACGTGCAAAATTATGTGAAGATAAGGCCATATTTGAGCCAGTTATAGCCCAAAACGGTTAATCCGGGAGGACATGTGTATGGGAGCTCTGTCGAAAAATAAACTGATCATCACCACAAACAACATGCTTTTTTCTTATGCCAAAAAACTTATCTGTTCCAAATTTCATCGAAATATCTGCAAAAATGCGGTCTCTACTTTGTTTACAAGAATATAATATTAACGCTGAATTCCAAAACGCAGTTTGCTTTGCATCACAAAATTTCAAGTTTTTCCTGAAAGCAAAGATGAGGTTTTTGATAATATCTTTTACTTTCAAATGAGTGTTTGCAGCTATATTAATGCCCTGGAAGCAAAAAACGTTGTCAAAATTGTAGGGAGTGTATAAGGGAAGAAGTTGAAAATTTGTAATGCAAAGCAAACTGCGTTTTGGAATTCAGCCTTACTCCTAGCCGGACGGATGGACTGACAGGTTTTAATCGACTCAGGAAGTTATTCTGTGTCGATCGGTATAATTGGAGGTGGGTCTCAGACCTTTTTCTTTGGTGAGGCACAAAAATTTGCACAAAAGCATAATAAAATTTGAATTTAACAATATAAGAAAAGTTTGAACTTCTTTTGAAAAATATTTGATATGTGATCCCTGTATCTATATTATATAAAGAAAGGTTTTATGTATGTATGTATGTATGTATGTATGTATGTATGTATGTGTGTATGTATGTATGTATGTATGTATGTATGTATGTATGTATGTATGTATGTATGTATGTATGTATGTATGTATGTATGTATGTATGTATGTATGTATGTATGTATGTATGTATGTATGTATGTATGTATGTACATACATATGTATGTATGTTTGTAATTTATAGCTGTCCACACCAGTGGATCGATTTTTTTGAAATTTTTACAGCGAGTTACTTAAAGTCTGGAAGTAAGGGGCTAAGATTATATATAGAAGTTTATAAATAATTTTTGCTTATTAAAACTTTCTGAATATCCAAAACTGTAAGCCTGGTAAATTTCCAATTTTTATGAGCTAAGTAAATAGTAGGGCTGACTTATTATTTATTGCAACTTATGTGGGGCAACCAATAAATTTAAAAAAATATAAATTCTTTTGTGTTAACATATTTGAATAATTTTACTATGATTGGGGTAGCGAAGCACACCGGGGCTTAGCTAGTATTATATAAAGAAAGGTTTTATGTATGTATGTATGTATGTATGTATGTATGTATGTATGTATGTATGTATGTATGTGTGTATGTATGTATGTATGTATGTATGTATGTATGTATGTATGTATGTATGTATGTATGTATGTATGTATGTATGTATGTATGTATGTATGTATGTATGTATGTATGTACATACATATGTATGTATGTTTGTAATTTATAGCTGTCCACACCAGTGGATCGATTTTTTTGAAATTTTTACAGCGAGTTACTTAAAGTCTGGAAGTAAGGGGCTAAGATTATATATAGAAGTTTATAAATAATTTTTGCTTATTAAAACTTTCTGAATATCCAAAACTGTAAGCCTGGTAAATTTCCAATTTTTATGAGCTAAGTAAATAGTAGGGCTGACTTATTATTTATTGCAACTTATGTGGGGCAACCAATAAATTTAAAAAAATATAAATTCTTTTGTGTTAACATATTTGAATAATTTTACTATGATTGGGGTAGCGAAGCACACCGGGGCTTAGCTAGTACTTTATAAATATAACTCAAAAGATATAAACTAATTAGTAAAGGAAAAAGTGCAATGATTTTTAAGCAGAAACAAAAAAATACTACAATTAAAAATTAAAAAATTTAAATCTAATGCAAAGGCACTTTTAACACACTCCTTTAATGTAAAATATTATTTGAACATATTTTGCATGTAGTGAAACAATTATTGTATATTCTCAAAATACAATCTTCGCAAACTTGGTAACTGCAAAGGGAACATTTATTTTTACTTTTTTTACTACTTCCACAATGGCAACAAAATTTTAAAGGATTGTCAGCATTTCTTGCTATCATTAATTTAACTTCGTCTCTTATGGAATTTGAAAATGGAACGGCCGTCATTGGTAGGCCACTTAAGAAATTAATGATATACAAAATGACAAATAAGCCACAGCTACAGCTATCATTCTGTTTTATTCTGTTTGAAATTGTTACGAACTTCCATGTGCTTTTTATGCATTTATTATTTAGAAGGTCGTTAAAATAAGATTTACCAGAAGAATTATAAAAAGGATCCATAAATAAGAATTCTTGTGCCTCTGGTTTTAATACACAAAGATGAAAATGATTTTTTGTAGTATTGGAATAAAAAGGAAGAGAGGTTTAAACGTCATTAGCTTATTAACATTTTTATAGTTTATTAAGTTTACCTGACATGGTAAACTTAAAGCATTTTGACTATTTTCTTTAAGAGCACTTAAAATTGCACAATCTGCTGCGATATTTGTCAACCAATTTCCTTCTTGTAAAGATTCCCAATCTTCACTGTTTAAGAAATTATGAAAACCTATTTCGAACTGCTGTAACTGCGGATAAATAAAACCGTAGGTGTCGTTATATCTAAATAATAGGTATTCGATTTTATCTTGTTTTTTAATTTGGCACGTATAGTGTACATTTTGTTTCGGATAAATTAAAATATAATGTGAATTTTTGGTTTTCCTTTCTTGGTGTAAAGTTAACAAGCTATCTTTTTTTTGTATTGCTAAGATAGGTTTCTGCATACAGTAGGAATGTTCCAAGTCAACGCGTGTAGCGATTTCATTTTCATTTGGTTTAACTTTAATAAAATCTTTAATATTTTCTATTTCTCTATTTAATTTTTTCGTGTTTTTGGCATTTGAAAGCTGTATTGGATTAATGGATTTTTGCTTCCTTTGATCAAATTTTTCCCAGGTCTCTTCAGCTTGATCATTTATCTCTGGTTTTTCAGACACATTCAAATCTAATTTATTAGATTTTATTTCAATGTGTTCTAAATTTTTTGAGGGAAGTTCTGTAGGATTTTTGCCGGCTATACTAATATCTTCAAAAATATTATACATATCACTTAACCCTTTCAATGAACTTGTATTTTCTTCTCTGTCAATTTTTATAAAATTTCCAGGTCGTTCTGATTTTTGTTTTAAGAGAATATGTTTTTGTAGATAAAAGGAAAATTCATCGGGTGCATTGCTAAGATGATCTCCGGAAGGATATACTAAAGTTCCCATTATATTTGTCCACATGGGAAGAAACGTACAATATTTATTGATAATAAAATTACACATTTCTTCATTTTTTAAAACATTATCATCGCCTTTTAGGGATAGGTACTTTAGGCCATTACATATTTCATCGTATATTTTTAAAAATATTTTTTTAAAGGGACTTCAGGAGGCAATAGATTCTAAATTGTTTATTTCTTTACTGTCCATAATATCAATACTTTTCGAATCATCATTATCTATTTCTAATATACCTTTCCTTAAAATGTTAAAACTTTCATTAAAAGTATGATTTTTTTTTTTTTTGGGTAGAGTAATACAACGAAAAGGTGTTTGAACCAAAACTTACACTCTTGTATTGTCGTGAGATCAAAGGCCATAGTTAATGCATGCTTAATAAAATTGCGGAAAGCACCGGTTTTGCCAATTTTGTGATTTAAATCTTTACACATGATGTGTATATAATGGGCTTTGCACCATTGTACAGTTACCTTTGGTTTTTTATAATGACTTAGATTTTCTAAAATCCGATAGCAATTAAGCAGATGTTGAGAAAGATTTTCATCATTGCAGCATTTTAAATCTGCTCCAAAAGAGCTTTAATTTATCTAAAACTGAGCATATATCCACAATAGTATGGCACGAAAGGATTGCAAATATAATTGGAATAATCATTTTGTGCCTTTTTATTCTTTAAACCATTTTATAAATATGGATTCGTTTTTTCGCACATTGAATCTGGCGCACACTTTGTCCAGTTGCATCGAAATGGATTGTATAATTGGCATCTTTTATTATTTCAGGATTATCTGCAAGTGTGATAAAAGTGGCTTTTCCCCAACAATATATGGTTAAAGGTGATCCAACATGTTGAATATAGTCTTTATACATATTTATTTTGTTGCATTAAATAAACATCACAAAAAGCATCTTTATGGAGCCATTTGTCTGAATTACCCTCAGATTTAACCTTATGAAAGGTAGCAATATTTTGGATGTTTTGGAAGTTTCCACTCTTTGGAATGCTATCTGATGCTTTAAGAATTTGTTTTTTTCTATGACAATAAGAACCTTTTCCCTCCAATGCCTTTTTCTCTATTTTACGAGTAACACCTCGTATCTGAGCAACACGTTTCTCTTCTTTTGCATGTACAATTTCAGAACTTCTGTGAACCATAACCTCTCCATCTAAATTGATTTTAAATCTGTATTCGGAGCAGTCTTTAAAAGTGCAATATCCATATATCATAATGCTCGATTTAAATCTTTTCAAATTGTAATAACAAATTTTACATGCGTTGTTAACTTTTAAGTACTCCTGACGAACAAAATCAAGTATAAATTTATTCTTAGTTAGCTTTAAGCCCGATGCCGCGCAGAGACCCTCTTCAGCCGCTGCCTCCCATAGGCGATCATTTACAGACCGTAAAGTGTCACAGGCACTGTGGTATAAACTTAAGGCGTCTTTAAGAAAACCGGCTTGCAAGGAAAGATCTGCTAAAGTTTTATTTAGTCTACCCATAATTCGCTTGCGGTTATTTCTCGATTCCATATCCAAGCCCACAAAGTCACGTTTTTTAAATGGAGCTATTAAAAGAGAAAACTTCTCTTGTTTTTCCCGCGATCGTTCTAAACGTTTTGATTCCAATAACTAAAAGAGAGCATTAACAAAATCAGACACATGAGCCTCTAAATCCACACACGCATCATTCTCTCTGTAAAAGAAAGCTTTTCGTAGATGATCTATCCTGCCAATCTACTTGGTTTTTTGTGTCATCCTCAAAAAAATATTTCCCTTGAATCGTACAAGGAAGTACCATAACGAACTTTCAGAGATTCGTGCTGTCTACACACCTCGTTTAGCTCTTGGTGGCTGTCAAACTTGCCTATAGTAATAAGGCCCAACAAACGACGATGTGTTTGAAAATCCCCCCAGTCGTTGTTTTCTACCGGGTAATCATGTATGTATCGTATCCAGTAGTGCGATTCAGTAACTTTTAACGATTCGACAATTGTTATATTTTACGACTAAAATCATTGTTTGCACTAACGATTGAGTGATTCACTAAATACTTTATAACGACAATCGACAAGTAAAATATTGTATACATTTCAATTTCATAAATTGGCAGCACTGGAAAAACAAATGTCAAAATAATTGAAAAGCACAAAAAGGAATTACAAAAAACAAATAAATTGTGGCAGAAAAGTTGTGTTTTTTTTTAATTTTTAGTAAAATAATCAATTTTGCAGAAGGTAAGTAAAAAAATTAGTTAGTTTTATTGATACAATTTACCTCTTAATATAATCGCACGTGTTTTTTAAGCTCCGCTGGTGCCATAGTTAAACAACCAAATATTAGATTAAAAAAATTATATTAAATAATATAATTGTTCAGCAAAAAAAATGTTATAAGCTTTACTTCTAAATTAAAAAAAAAAAAACTAACAAAATGAATCAAAAGAAACTGATAAACATAAAATAACCCCAAAACTCTTTTTAAAAATATATCAAAACAATAAAACGAAATTTGTAATCAATAACTAAATAACACTCAATAACCTTTGAAATTAAGCAAAAAATTATCTCTATATGTATTAATAACAAAACAAAAAACCAGAGTTGTTGTTTTTAAACACAACAAAAAAAAAAATACAAAAAGAACATCAACACTAAAAAAATAATAAAAAAAAACAACAATAACAACTTTTACCTGTTTTACTCTTACAAGTAAACAAAGTGTTTTTATAATAAATCTGCAACATAACATTATGGAAAAAAATTTAAGATCAGGCTGCAATAAGAGACAATACAGCTCCTCTTAAAAATGATGCTAAGAGTATGTGTCTTTCATTCACTCCTTCTCGCTTAGAGTCTATGTATGTTAATGCGAATTGATAAACAATTTGAGCTCTTAGCTGTCCAAATAAAGGAAAGTGAAGAAAGAATTCTCTCAAAATTAAACGAGCAGATAAACAACGTTAAAAAAAACTTTTAAATGAACTAGATAAGCATATCTCTGATATAGTGAGCCAAATTCATAATGTTAAAGAACGAGTTGTCTGCTTGGAAACACAAAGTACTGAAATAGTATTAGTCAAAGATGAAATTAAGATATTAAAATCCCAATTAAATCACCAGGAAAACATAGCAGTATATTGTGACTTGCGTATCAATGGCATTCCGTTTATGAAAAGTGAAAAACTAAATGAAATTTTTGACAATATTTGCTCTGCATTGAATATCTCTACCCCTGCTTACAAGTCCATTTTTCGTCTACAGAACAGAAATAATAAAGATGTGAACTCACTAGATGCAGTTATTCTTGTGAAGCTTTGTTCGGCGTATGACAAGAATTTTATATTGAAATCGTTAGCTAATTTTAAAAAAGTTAATCGCAGCCAACTTTGTCTTCAACATATTGGCGTTACCTCCCATAATTGGTTGCATTCTTAATCTCGTAGTGTACGGACGTGTCTACGCGAGTGCAATATTGGTAATAGGTGATATTAGTAATAGGTGGCAAAAGAATTTATTAATATACTTACATACACAAATTAGTGAGAAAAGAAAAAAAAAAAAAAAACAAACTAAATAATAAAAAAAAGCGAACGGTTAATGAATAACAGTAATCGTCGTGACAGTGGGCCTAATAGCCGAAATGCTTACATTGTGTTAAGCTCAAGCGTTAGTAATGAAAACATCAGAGACCCTGCATATAATAAAAATTATTTAAGTGCGAAACCGATAATAATTAAAGACAATTTAAGTGCAAGTGCTCCTAATTTAAATAAGTCTACTGAACAAGGGACAAACTTAGCCCGATCTATTTTTAAAAATTATAAAAAAAATACCGAGGTGCCATCCTCATCGCGCTCATCCTTGTCAAGTTCTGGTGTTGAACCAGCAGCTGCTAAAGACGGTCACGGTCATTTTTCTTCACAAGCTCCAAAGGTCCAGGTAGGAATGGATCGTTATATAACAGTTCTCAAGAGGGGAAGAAGCCCCAAATCAGCAGAGATTAACAACCCAGCAAAAATTCTGAAAGATGACGAAAGGCCAACGTCATCGCAAAACCGTTTTGCCATCTTGCAGGAGGAAAACGATGCTCCGTTACCCGAGAAGAAGACTTTTAAGCCTCCCCCAATTTATTTGAGGGAGAAAAACACCAACGACCTCATTAAGCTCTTAGTAGGATTGATCGGTGAAAACAACTTTTTTGTGTCGAACATAAAACGTGGTAACATCTATGAAACCAAAATTCAAGTTCATCACGAAAACGATTACCGTACCACTGTTTCGGAATTTGAAAAACAGAAGAAAAATTTTTACACCTACCAACTAAAGACCGCAAAAGGCCTCCAGATTGTGATTAAGGGTATTGATTCAAATGTGGACCCAGAAGAAATTAAGGCCAGTTTGTGCAGCAAAGGCTTCAAAGCCAAATCTGTGTCAAACATTAGAAACAGGGAAAGGCATCCCCAATCATTATTTCGGGTGGAGCTTGAGCCTGGTGATGTAAAATTAAACAAAAATGAAACTCACCCTATATATAACCTAAAATATATTTTGCATCGTAGAGTTGTGGTTGAAGCGCCACATAAGCGATCTGGGCCCGTGCAGTGCTTGAATTGCCAAGAATATGGTCACACCAAGGCTTACCGCAAATTGCCTTCTGTTTGTGTGGTGTGTGGAGACCTGCATTCTACGACAAAGTGCGACAAACAAAAAGATGATCCTCGTGTAAAGAAATGCAGCAATTGCGGTGGAAATCATACTGCCAACTATAGAGGCTGCCCTGCTCCTTCCCAGGAGTTAAATATAGCAGCTACTTCTATGCCTCCACTAGCACAGCCAACCACGAGTCAACTTTCTTATGCCAACGCGTTAAAGTCTGACCAGCCCAAAGCAAGCAAGCCTAACCCGCCAACAACACAAAGAGAGGTGCCAACAAATTAACCTACGGGCCCCAATTTCAGCCGCCTGGAAGCCGTAATAGACAATATGGTAAAACAATTTACGCAGTTAATGGCGCAAATGGCTGGTATGATGCAAAAAATGCAGTCTGCTCTTCTGCAGGCCATTCTTAAAAGGCCATGAACTGCCTCAGGGTTTGTTTCTGGAACGCAAACGGCATCCGCCAACACAAAAACGAACTCGAATATTTTCTAAATAACCAAAAAATTGATGTCATGTTGATTTCCGAAACTCATATGACATCTAGAAGCACTTTCAAAATATGTGGCTATACTTTTTACGACTCAAAAGATCCCAGAGATAGGTCATGTGGTGGCTCAGCGATATTAATTAAATCAAGAATCAAACACCAGTGGATGGGTGGTCTCTCCGAAAGTTATATACAAGCAACAAACGTCTGTATTGAGGAATTTTACCATAATCTCGTTATTTCGTCAGTTTATTGTCCACCCAGATTCTCCATAACGAAGGATCAGTACAACAGTTATTACAAATCTTTAGAGCACCGCTTTATAGCTGCTGGAGACTATAACGCTAAGCACACGTACTGGGGCTCCCGCCTAATTAGTCCGAAAGGTCGTGTCTTGTATGATTCCGTGTCTGAAATGGGACCGCAATAAAATACCAGACGTAATAGATTTTTGCGTAGCAAAAGGTATATCCCCGGAGCTTATTGAGGCCCAAGCCTCCTTGGATTTATCTTCTGACCACTCACCAACAATAATAACTATTTGCAGTCCTCATCAAATAGCAACTAGTGATTTTTTCTTAACTAAGAAAGTAGATTGGTTGAAATATAAAAAATATATCAGCACCCACTGCTCGGAAAGCCAACCACTAAAAACACACGGAGACATCGAAGATTGTCTGAACAGCCTTAATGAAAACATTATAAGAGCCGTTGAACATGCTTCGTCTACTTATTGTCAGGCCAAGTACAACAAAATTTTTTCTGCAGATGTTGAAAAGCTTTTATTTAAAAAAAGGAGAACCCGGAGAGAATGGCAAAAGCATATATCGCCTCAACTTAAAAATAAACTGAAAGAATGCACTAACCAATTAAAAAACTTGTTGGAGGTGCACAGAATGGCATCACTGAATAAATATTTAGAAAGCCTAGACGCGACTTCCCAGACAAATTATTCTCTATGGCGAGCTGCCAGACGTCTTAAAAGACCCGTTATCGCAAAACCTCCACTGCGAAATCTGAGAGGATCCTGGGCTATAAATGACAAAGAAAAATGCGAGCTGTTCGCAAGTTACTTAAGAAACGTGTTCACTCCCAACACGTGTACTGACGTGAGGGAATTACCGCCTGTTGTTGCTAGACGCCCTATGGAAATACGTTTCCGATTTTCAGATGTTGTAAAGGCTATCGTTAACCTAAATGATAAAAAGGCTCCTGGTGTTGATAAAATAAGCAACAAAAGGCTTTTAGAGCTACCGTTTATCGCTAAAAGAATTATTCTTTTTATTTTTAATGCCATAATTCGGCTTGAACATTTCCCGGCAATATGGAAAGTTGCCTTAGTTAAGAGAATTCCTAAGCCTGGTAAGGATCCTTCGAAGGTGGAGTCGTATAGGCCTATAAGTTTGTTACCAACATTGTCAAAATTGTTCGAAAAGCTCTTTAAAAACAAGCTGACTCCGATCATGAATGGAAACAATTGCATTCCAGATCACCAATTTGGCTTTAGAAGTCAACATAGCACAATCGAACAAACTCACAGACTGGTGCAGGTTATAAGAAAAACATTTGAGGAAAAGAAGTACTGCTCCGCGCTTTTTATTGATGTCTCTCAAGCTTTTGATAAAGTATGGCACGAAGACCTGTTAAACAAACTAAAGCTTAACCTTCCAGCTAATATTTTCAACCTTTTAGAAAAGTACATAACCGGTCGACAATTTATGATCAAAGAGGGAAATCAAATAAGTTTTTCTCAACCAATTGGGGCTGGTGTTCCTCAAGGGAGTATACTAGGTCCAATTTTGTATTTGCTTTACACAGCAGATATGCCAACAAACTGTTTTACGCATACGTCTACATTTGCTGATGATACCGCTTTTCTCAGTAATCATAAAGATCCTAAAGAGGCTTCGTGCCAATTGCAACAACACGTAACCCAAGTAGAGAAATGGGCAAAATTATGGGGAATAAAAATTAATGAGCAAAAATGTACTCACGTAACTTTTACTTTACGCAAAGAAACGTGCTCTCCAATTCTTGTTAACAACCATATGGTGCCTCAACGAACCGAGACAAAATATCTTGGTATTCACCTAGACCGCCGCCTCACATGGAAGCCTCATATAGATGCGAAGTTGACGCAAATGAAACTTAAAGCTACACAAATCCATTGGCTAATCGGCAAAAACTCTGTGCTTCGTCTTGATTGTAAACTTCTACTCTACAAATCGATTTTGAAACCAATTTGGTGCTACGGTATACAATTATGGGGCACTGCTTCCGCATCCAACATAGAAAAAATTCAACGCGGGCAAAACAAAATCCTAAGAATGATAACTGGTGCTCCTTGGTATGTTAAAAACAGCAACATCCACAAGGATCTACAAGTTCCACTAGTTAAATGCGAAATCCTGAACTATGTGGACAGGTATTTAAATAAGCTGGAAAATCACCCAAATCCGCTCGCCCGAAACATCCTGCAACATAGTGGGCACACCCGCCTGAAAAGGAGGGAAACTATTGCGCTTATATGAAGCTTTATAATTAATATGAGAACTTAAATTTTAGTCTGGCACTGGCTGGACTAATATTAACTAGCTAGTTTTAAGATTTGAACACTTATTGTTAGTTCGCCACAGGCGAAGATTCAATAATAAATATATGAAAAAAAAACCTCCCATAATAATTCGAAAGTTTACTTAAATGAGAACCTGACATCAAATAACTACAAAATCTTCAATGCAGCTTTAAACCTTCGAAAAAAGAATCAAATTTCTAGTGCGTTTACCTTGCGTGGGTTAGTGTACATAAAAGTTAACCCAGGTGATAATCCTATATGCTTTGAAGATCTAAATGAGCTCCACAAGTTTTTTCTTGCACCCGGTGAAAATCCCAGGGCTAATATGCCAAACTAAATTACCATATCTAAACTATTATTTGTTTATTTTACATTTTTTAATTGTTAATTATTATATATTTGTTTTTGTTCCTAATTCTATTCCAAATGTATCATCAAACTACACTTTAGTATCATCTTTAAACTATTTAATTTTTCGTATTTTTTTAAATATGCTTCAATCTTACCGCTCTGGCGTTGCCTTCACTTTCTTAATAACTGTTTATGACTGCTTCAAATAGCTTTGGTTTGAGTTCTGCAGCTAGCACTAAAACCATGATTCAAATTCTTACAACGCAACGTAACGGACTAAACATATGCCACATCAATGCTCAAAGGTTATTTCAAAAAATTGATGAATTTCGTTTTTTGTTTGAGGATACCAAAATGGATATAGTGTGTGTATCGGAAACGTGGTTCACAAGAAATATTTTTGATAGTTTGGTTTCTGCTAATGGATACAAAATACTTCGGAATGATAGAAGAGGTCATGCAGGTGGGGTAGCAATTTTTATTAAAAATGGAATACGTCACAAGGAAATCCCGAGATCCCATGATAATGATAAAGTTGAGTACTTGTTCGTTGAAATTCCTGGTAGTGACAAAAAACTGCTATTAGGTTACACCTACCGTCCAAATTCCCATACCCCTTATGAATCATTTATTTCTAATCTGGAGTCTTTATCTATGCAGTACAATGATATTATAATCGCAAGCGATTTTAACTGTAATTTATTGTCTAGTTCTAGCTCACAATTATTAGAACAACTAACGTCTATTGGACTACAAATTGTTAACACCGTGCACCCTACACACTTCACTAATAGTAGCAGTACTTTACTTGACATATTCGTATTAGGTAATATGTCTAATTTATTACTTTTTGACCAAATCAGTGCACCTTCCTTCTCAAAACATGACCTTATCTATATTTCGTCCGATTTTAAGTTTCATAAGGTCAAAACTACAACTTCTTTTCGAGACTTTCGTCATATTGATTATAACTTGCTAGAAGAATGCTACAACTCAATAAACTGAAATAGTATCTACAATATGCCATCCGCTGATGAACAGCTCCAGTTCTTTAATTTGCTTAATTTGCTTGAAATTTCAGTGCCCTTGCGTACATATCGTGGTAACAGAACAACGAAAAAGTGGTTTAATAATAACATAAAACTGCAAATTCAAGCTCGTAACAGTACTTATAGGCGCTGGAAAAGGTTCAGAACTCCTGGTCTATTTGAAGAATACCGCAAAGCACGTCTTTTTGTCAATAAAATTATTAATGATGCTAAAACTACGTATAACGAAAATCGTTTTAGATATACTGTAGACTCTAAAAGCAAATGGAAAACCATACGGGAAATCGGCATTGGAAATGAAACTACTCCATCATGTGAAATTGGTGTAAATGCGTTAAATAAATCATTTATAAATGTTCCGTCTAATGTGCCTACGAATGTTACATTTGAACCGTTTCAACAACCCTCAGAAACGCCTTCCTTACTATGTTTTGAGTTCGGAAGTGTGTTTGAAGATTACGTTTATTTTTGCTGTAATTCAGTGACTTCAAATGCAGTTGGTTTGGATCAAATCCATCCCAAATTTATTAAATTTCTGCTACCAAAAATTTTGCGCTTTATAAAGCATATTTTTAACACCATTATTACCACCAGTAATTTCCCCAGCTGTTGGAAATATGCTAAAGTCCTTCCTTTACCCAAATTCTCAAATGAATCTCGCCCTATTTCAATACTTCCTTGGACCATTGCTGTTCACTTTATATATCAATAATTTACCTAACTGTCTACTACATAGTGATATCCACATTTATGCTGACGATGTGCAGATATATTTAAATTGTAAAAAAAGCTCTCTAAACAATGGCATTGGAAAACTTAATGAGGACCTTGAGAATATACAGCGGTGGGCGACATCAAGCCAGCTATACCTTAATCCGACAAAATCAAAATGCATGATTGTAACCCAACGAAATCAAAATATTGTTCTGATGTTCCGATTACTTTAGGAAGTCAAAGGATCTCGATTGTAGAATCTACTAAGAACCTTGGTGTAATCTTCAACAATACACTTCAGTGGAATATTCACACTAATTCTATTTCCGGACAAATTTTCTTAATGCTAAGAACATTATATCCATTACAGAATGTTACACCTCTTAATGTTCGTGTGCTGCTCGCGAAAACGTTCTTAATGCCTAAAATTCTATATAGCTGCAAAATTTTTTCTTACTGTGACTCAAGAAGTAAAGCCAGGTTAGTTGTAGCGTACAATGCGATTCTCCGGTATGTCTACGGTATTAGAAGATATGATGGAACTTCTCAGTATTCAAAGTCACTATATGGAGTTGACATAATAGACTTGCTTAAAATTAGATCACTAATTCTATTGCACAAAATTGTTTACACCCACGAACCAACCTACTTATTTAATCGTATACAATTTGCAAGATCAAACAGAGGAAAACAAATCAGACATCGGAAGTTTAATATCTGAGTGGCAGTTCTTCACAAATACGATTAGGCTGTGGAACTCTTTACCAAACCCTTTGCAAACTACAGGCAACGCCATGCAATTTAAAAAGATGTTATTCTCAAATTTTGAAATGTCATAATGTTATTGTATTTTTTTTAATTTGTAATTCTTATAAATAGTTTTATTTTTTATATTGTTTTATATAACCTTTACTGTCATGATATTTGTTTAATTGTATAATGTAATTTAAAAGATTAATTTCTTGTTGCATGCAATTTAAATAAAATAAAATAAATAAAAACAAGTCAGAGCGCTATATTCGGCTGTGCCGAATCTTATATACCCTTCACATTGGTCTTTAAATATACCCAGCCGAGTTATTTTGTACTGCAAATAATATAATAAAAATACCTTGTGTGAGTTTTAAAGTCCATAGAAAACTTTACAAAATGTTAACGTTCGTATGGATAATAGAAATAGATGAGGAACGTTTGAGGTCGACAGTAATAAAAGTTTTTGACATTATTTATAATAAAAGGTTATTAAAAGGTGTTAATTTTTATGGGATGTTCTAGTCCCCCTGCTCCTCTCCAACTTTTTTTCCAAAATGTGTGAAATATTAGATTATTCCTTTTTGTAGAACATTTGATTTCGATATCTGTTATAGTTTCCGAGATGTAGCGAATCGAAAATTTTAAAAAAATTGTGAATTTGTATGGGAGCTACCCCATATTCACCCCCCACCAAAAAAATTTTTAATTCAAAGCGTAGGTTTTGCTGTTCAATTACTTTTTGTAGAACATTTTATTTCGATATCTGTTACAGTTTCCGAGTTGTAGCGTATCGAAAATTTTACAAGAATTGTGAATTTGTATGGGAGCTACCCCATATTCACCGCCAACCCAAAAAATTTTAACTTCAAAGCCTAGGTTTTGCTGTCCAATTACTCTTGTAGAATATTTAATTTTGATATCTATTACCGTTTTCGAGATATAGCGTATCAAAAATTTCATAAAAATTGTGAATTTGTATGGGAGCTACCCCATATTCACCCCCACCCAAAAAAATTTTTCTTTAAAGCGAAGGCTTTGTTGTCCAATTACTTTTTGAAGAATATTTGATTTCGATATCTACTACAGTTTCCGAGGTATAGCGTATCGCAAATTTTCCAAAAATTGTAAATTTGTATTAGAGCTACCCCATATTCACCCCCCACAAAAAAATGTTTACTTCAAAGCGTAGGTTTTGTTGTCCAATTACTTTTTGTAGAACATTTCATTTCGATATCTGTTACAGTTTCCGAGATGTAGCGTATCGAAAATTTTACAAAAATTGTGAATTTGTATGGGAACTACCCCATATTTACCCCCCACCAAAAAAGTTTTTACTTCAAAGCGTAGGTTTTGTTGTCCAATTACTTTTTGTAGAATATTTGATTTTGATATCTATTACAGTTTCCGAGGTATAGCGTATCGAAAATTTTACAAAAATTGTGAATTTGTATTGGAGCTACCCCATATTAACCCCCCACCAAAAAAATTTTTACTTCAAAGCGTAGGTTTTGTTGTCCAATTACTTTTTGTAGAACATTTTATTTCGATATCTGTTACAGTTTCCGAGATATAGCGCATAAAATATTTCACCAAATTTGTTCAATTGTAGGAAAACTACCACTTCCCCTGATCCTATCTAAAAAAAAAATTTTCCATTATTTAGGCGCCTACTTTAAGAGTATCCGTTCCAAGTTTTGTGGCAATAGTGACTATACTTACTGAGATATATAGGGATATATGCACGGATTTTGTCCTAAAAAAATGGGTTGCTTTGGGCTTTCGCTTATATCTCGGTCAATAGTGAACCGATTTTGCTGATTGTAAATAGCGATTGTTAGCGGTATATTTCGTAATCGTTTGACACCGTTAACTGGTCTGTATCTTTTAATTTGACTCCGGAAACTTGATTTCAACAGACGGACATGGCTATATCAACTTCCCTATCTATAAGGATCCAGAATATATATACTTTATGGGGTGGCAAATGGATAATAAAGAAATTACAAACGGAATGACAAACTGATATATACCCTTATCACTATGTAAAGGGTATAATAATATGTACATGCATATGTATTTATATATGTAGGTATTTTTGAAACATATTTTTCTAGTGTTTTAGAATGACTACCAACGCTGCTTCTAAAAGAAGTCGGACTACTTCCGAGCAATTAGGCAAAAAATTTTTTTTTTTTGATACCCTTCACATAGTGATAAGGGTATATATCAGTTTGTCATTCCGTTTGTAATTTCTTTATTATTCATTTGCGACCCCATAAAGTATATAAATTCTGGATCCTTATGAATAGAAAAGTTGATATAGCCATGTCCGTCTGTCCATCTGTCCGTCTGTTGAAAGCAAGTTTCCGGAGTCAAATAAAAAGATACAAGCCAGTCATTGGTGTCAAACTATTAAAAATATCCTGGAGACAATCGCTATTTAAAATCAGCAAAATCGGTTCACTATTGACCGAGATATAACCGAAAACCCAAACTAACCCATTTTTTAGGACAAAATCCGTGCATATATCCCTATGTATCTTAGTAGGTATAGTCACTCTTAACACAAAACTTGGTAAGGATACTCCTAAAGAAGGGACTTAAATAATTAAAAAAGTTTTTTCAGATAGGACCAGGGGAAGAGGTATTTTTCCTACAATTGCACAAATTTGGTGAAATATTTTATGCGCTATATCTCGTAAACTATAACAGCTATCGACTTTAAATGTTCTACAAAAAGTAATCGTACGCTAAGACCTACGCTTTAAAGAAAAAAATTTTTGAGTGGGGGCAAAAAAAGGGGTAGCTCCCATACAAGTTAACAATTTTTATAAAATATTCGATACGCTATATCTCGGAAACTATAACAGATATCGAAACCAAGTGTTCTACAGAAAGTGATTGGACATCAAGGGCTACACCCTTAAGAAAAAAATTTTTGAGTGGGGGCAGAAAAAGGGGTAGCTCCCATACAAATTAATGATTTGTATGAAATTTTCGATACGCTATATCTCGAAAACTATAACAGATATCGAAACCAAGTGTTCTACAGAAAGTGACTGGACATCAAAGGCTACGCTTTTAAGAAAAATTTTTTTGAGTGGGGGCAGAAAAAGGGGTAGCTCCCATACTAATTCACAATTTTTATTAAATTTTCGATATGCTATATCTCGGAAACTATCACATATATCGAAATCAAATGTTCTACAAAAAGTAATTGGACATCAAGGGCTACGCTCTGAAGAAAACAATTTTTGGATGAGGGATGAAGAAGGGGTAGCTCCCATACAAATCAACAATTTTTATGAAATTTTCGATACGCTATATCTGGGAAACTATAACAGCTATCCACATCAAATGTTCTACAAAAAGTAATTGGACAACAAGGCCTACGCTTTGTGGGGGGGGGGTGAAAGGAAGGGTAGCTCCCATACAAATCAACAATTTTTATATAATTTTCGATACGTTACTTCTGGAAAACTATTACAGCTATCGACTTCGAATATTCTACAAAAAGTATTAATCAAATAATTCATACATTTTGGAGAAAAAGTTGTAGAGGAGCAGGGGGACTAGAACATCCCATAACATTTAACAAGTTTTATTAATCTTTAAATATGAATAACGTCGAAAACTTTTAAAACTCTCGACCTCAAACCTTCTTCATCTATTTCTATTTTTTCTATGTTAGACATAGAAAAAATACAACGCCGTCAAAATAAAATCCTAAGAATGATAACTGGTGCTCCGTGGTATGTCAAAAACAGCAACATCCATAAGGATCTAGAAGTTCCACTTGTTAAATGTGAAATCCTGAAATATGTGAACAAGTATTTAAGTAAGCTGGAAACACATCCAAACCCGCTCGCTCGAAGTATCTTGCAACATAGTAGACACTCCCGTCTGAAAAGGAGGGATACTATTGCGCTTAGATGAAGATAACTATTTCTATTATGAGAACTTAAATTTCTGTCTGGCACTGGCTGGACTAATATTATTTCATTAGTCTTAAGATTTGAAAACTTATTGTTAGTTCGCTTAAGCGAAGATTCAATAATAAAAAAATATGCAAAAAAAAAAAAAAAAAAAAAAAATCTATTTCTATTATTCATACGAACGTTAAAATTTTGTATATTTTTCTATGGACTTTAAAACTCTCACAAGGTTTTTTATTATATTATTTGCAGTACAAAATTACTCGGCTAGGTATATTTAAAGACCAATGTGAAGGATATATAAGATTCGGCACATCCGAATATAGCGCTCTTACTTGTTTTTTTTTCATATATTTATTATTGAATCTCCGCCTGTGGCGAACTAACAATAAGTGTTAAAATCTTAAAACTAGGTAGTTAATACCAGTCCAGCCAGTGCCAGACTAAAATTTAAGTTCTCATATTAATTATCAAGCTTCATATAAGCGCAATAGTAGCCCTCCTTTTCAGGCGGGTGTGCCCACTATGTTGCAGGATGTTTCGGGCGAGCGGATTTGGGTGAGTTTCCAGCTTATTTAATTTCGCATTTAACTAGTAGAACTTGTAGATCCTTGTGGATGTTGCTGTTTTTAACATACCAAGGAGCACCAGTTATCATTCATAGGATTTTGTTTTGCCTGCGTTGAATTTTGTCCATGTTGGATGCGCAAGCAGTGCCCCATAATTGTATACCGTAGCACCAAATTGGTTTCAAAATCGATTTGTAGAGTAGAAGTTTACAACCAAGACGAAGCACAGAGTTTCTGCCGATTAGCCAATGGATTTGTGTAGCTTTAAGTTTCATTTGCGTGAACTTCGCATCTATATGAGGCTTCCCTGTGAGGCGGCGGTCTAGGTGAATACCAAGATATTTTGTCTCGGTTCGTTGAGGCACCATATGATTGTTAACAAGAATTGGAGAGCACGTTTCTTTGCGTAAAGTAAAAGTTACGTGAGTACATTTTTGCTCATTAATTTTTATTCCCCATAATTTTGCCCATTTCTCTACTTGGGTTACGTGTTGTTGCAATTGGCACGAAGCCTCTTAAGGATCTTTATGAATACTGAGAAAAGCGGTATCATCAGCAAATGTAGACGTATGCGTAAAACAGTTGGTTGGCATATCTGCCGTGTAAAGCAAGTATAAAATTGGATCTAGTATACTACCTTGAGGTATACCAGCCCCAATTGGTTGAGAAAAAATTATTTGATTTCCCTCTTTGATCATAAATTGTTGACCGGTTATTTACTTTTCTAAAAGGTTGAAAATATTAGCTGGAAGGTTAAGTTTTAGTTTGTTTAACAGGCCTTCGTGCCACACTTAATCGAAAGCTTGAGAGACATCAATAAAAAGCGCGTAGCAGTACTTCTTTTCCTCAAATTTTTTTCTTATAACCTGTACCAGTCTGTGAGTTTGTTCGATTGTGCTATGTTGACTTCTTAAGCCAAATTGATGATCTGGAATGCAATTGTTTCCATTCATGATCGGAGTCAGCTTGTTTTTAAAGAGCTTTTCGAACAATTTTGACAATGTTGGTAACAAACTTATAGGCCTATACGACTCCACCTTCGAAGGATCCTTACCAGGCTTCGGAATCATCTTAACTAATGCATTTTTCCATATTGCCGGGAAATGTTCAAGCCGAATTATGGCATTAAAAATAAAAAGAATAATTCTTTTAGTGATAAACGGTAGCTCTAAAAACATTTTGTTGCTTATTTTATCAACACCAGGAGCCTTTTTATCATTTAGGTTAACGATAGCCTTTACAACACCTCAAAATCGGAAACGTACTTCCATAGGGCGTCTAGCAACAACAGGCGTTAATTCCCTCACGTCAGTACACGTGTTGGGAGTGAACACGTTTCTTAAGTGACTTGCGAACAGATCGCATTTTTTTTGTCATTTATAGCCCAGGATCCTCTCAGATTTCGCAGTGGAGGTTTTGCGATAACGGGTCTGGCAGCTCGCCATAGAGAATAATTTGTCTGGGAAGTCGCGTCTAGGCTTTCTAAATATTTGTTCAGTGATGCCATTCTGTGCACCTCCAACAAGTTTTTTAATTGGTTTGTGCATTCTTTCAGTTTATTTTTAAGTTGAGGCGATCTATGCTTTTGCCATTCTCTCCGGGTTCTCCTTTTTTCAAATAAAAGCTTTTCAACATCTGCAGAAAAAATTTTGTTGTACTTGGCCTGACAATAAGAAGACGAAGCATGTTCAACGGCTCTTATAATGTTATCATTAAGGCTGTTCAGACAATCTTCGATGTCTCCGGGTGTTTTTAGTGGTGGGCTTTCCGAGCAGTGGGTGGTGATATATTTTTTATATTTCAACCAATCTACTTTCTTAGTTAAGAAAAAATCACTAGTTGCTATTTGATGAGGACCGAAAATAGTGATTATTGTTGGTGAGTGGTCAGAAGATAAACCCAAGGAGGCTTGGGCCTCAATAAGCTCCGGGGATATACCTTTTGCTACGCAAAAATCTATTACGTCTGGTATTTTATTGCGGTCTGTTGGCCAATAGGTTGGTTGTCCAGTTGAAAAAACGAAAAGTCCCATTTCAGACAGGGAATCATACAAGACACGACCTTTCGGACTAATAAGCGGGAGCCCCAGTACGTGTGCTTAGCGTTATAGTCTCCAGCAGCTATAAAGCGGGGCCCTAAAGATTTGTAATAACTAATGTACTGATCCTTTGTTATGGAGAATCTGGGTGGACAATAAACTGACGAAATAACGAGATTATGGTAAAATTCCTCAATGCAGACGTTTGTTGCTTGTATATAACTTTCGGAGAGACCACCCATCCACTGGTGTTTGATTCTTGATTTAATTAATATCGCTGAGCCACCACATGACCTATCTCTGGGATCTTTTGAGTCGTAAAAAGTATAGCCACATATTTTGAAAGTGCTTCTAGATGTCATATGAGTTTCGGAAATCAACATGACATCAATTTTTTGGTTATTTAGAAAATATTCGAGTTCGTTTTTGTGTTGGCGGATGCCGTTTGCGTTCCAGAAACAAACCCTGAGGCAGTTCATGGCCTTTTAAGAATGGCCTGCAGAAAAGCAGACTGCATTTTTTGCATTTCTTGCATCATACCAGCCATTTGCGCCATGAACTGCGTAAATTGTTTTACCATATTGTCTATTACGGCTTCCAGGCGGCTGAAATTGGGGCCCGTAGGTTCATTTGTTGGCACCTCTCTTTGTGTTGTTGGCGGGTTAGGCTTGCTTGCGTTGGGCTGGTCAGACTTTAACGCGTTGGCATAAGAAAGTTGACTCGTGGTTGGCTGTGCTAGTGGAGGCATAGAAGTAGCTGCTTTATTTAACTCCTGGGAAGGAGCAGGGCAGCCTCTATAGTTGGCAGTATGATTTCCACCGCAATTGCTGCATTTCTTTACACGAGGATCATCTTTTTGTTTGTCGCACTTTGTCGTAGCATGCAGGTCTCCACACACCACACAAACAGAAGGCAATTTGCAGTAAGCCTTGGTGTGACCATATTCTTGGCAATTCAAGCACTGCACGGGCCCAGATCGCTTATGTGGCGCTTCAACCACAACTCTACGATGCAAAATATATTTTAGGTCATATATAGGGTGAGTTTCATTTTTGTTTAATTTTACATCACCAGGCTCAAGCTCCACCCGAAATAATGATTGGGGATGCCTTTCCCTGTTTCTAATGTTTGACACAGATTTGGCTTTGAAGCCTTTGCTGCACAAACTGCCCTTAATTTCTTCCGGGTTCACATTTGAATCAATACCCTTAATCACAATCTGGAGGCCTTTTGCGGTCTTTAGTTGGTAGGTGTAAAAATTTTTCTTCTGTTTTTCAAATTCCGAAACAGTGGTACGGTAATCGTTTTCGTGATGAACTTGAATTTTGGTTTCATAGATGTTACCACGTTTTATGTTCGACACAAAAAAGTTGTTTTCACCGATCAATCCTACTAAGAGCTTAATGAGGTCGTTGGTGTTTTTCTCCCTCAAATAAATTGGGGGAGGCTTAAAAGTCTTCTTCTCGGGTAACGGAGCATCGTTTTCCTCCTGCAAGATGGCAAAACGGTTTTGCGATGACGTTGGCCTTTCGTCATCTTTCAGAATTTTTGCTGGGTTGTTAATCTCTGCTGATTTGGGGCTTCTTCCCCTCTTGAGAACTGTTATATAACGATCCATTCCTACCTGGACCTTTGGAGCTTGTGAAGAAAAATGACCGTGACCGTCTTTAGCAGCTGCTGGTTCAACACCAGAACTTGACAAGGATGAGGATGGCACCTCGGTATTTTTTTTATAATTTTTAAAAATAGATCGGGCTAAGTTTGTCCCTTGTTCAGTAGACTTATTTAAATTAGGAGCACTTGCACTTAAATTGTCTTTAATTATTATCGGTTTCGCACTTAAATAATTTTTATTATATGCAGGGTCTCTGATGTTTTCATTACTAACGCTTGAGCTTAACACAATGTAAGCATTTCGGCTATTAGGCCCACTGTCACGACGATTACTGTTATTCATTAACCGTTCGCTTTTTTTTATTATTTAGTTTTTTTTTTTTTTCTTTTCTCACTAATTTGTGTATGTAAGTATATTAATAAATTCTTTTGCCACCTATTACTAATATCACCTATTACCAATATTGCACTCGCGTAGACACGTCCGTACACTACGAGATTAAGAATGCAACCAATTATGGGAGGTAACGCCAATATGTTGAAGACAAAGTTGGCTGCGATTAACTTTTTTAAAATTAGCTAACGATTTCAATATAAAATTCTTGTCATACGCCGAACAAAGCTTCACAAGAATAACTGCATCTAGTGAGTTCACATCTTTATTATTTCTGTTCTGTAGACGAAAAATGGACTTGTAAGCAGGGGTAGAGATATTCAATGCAGAGCAAATATTGTCAAAAATTTCATTTAGTTTTTCACTTTTCATAAACGGAATGCCATTGATACGCAAGTCACAATATACTGCTATGTTTTCCTGGTGATTTAATTGGGATTTTAATATCTTAATTTCATCTTTGACTAATACTATTTCAGTACTTTGTGTTTCCAAGCAGACAACTCGTTCTTTAACATTATGAATTTGGCTCACTATATCAGAGATATGCTTATCTAGTTCATTTAAAAGTTTTTTTTAACGTTGTTTATCTGCTCGTTTAATTTTGAGAGAATTCTTTCTTCACTTTCCTTTATTTGGACAGCTAAGAGCTCAAATTGTTTATCAATTCGCATTAACATACATAGACTCTAAGCGAGAAGGAGTGAATGAAAGACACATACTCTTAGCATCATTTTTAAGAGGAGCTGTATTGTCTCTTATTGCAGCCTGATCTTAAATTTTTTTCCATAATGTTATGTTGCAGATTTATTATAAAAACACTTTGTTTACTTGTAAGAGTAAAACAGGTAAAAGTTGTTATTGTTGTTTTTTTTTTATTATTTTTTTAGTGTTGATGTTCTTTTTGTATTTTTTTTTTGTTGTGTTTAAAAACAACAACTCTGGTTTTTTGTTTTGTTATTAATACATATAGAGATAATTTTTTGCTTAATTTCAAAGGTTATTGAGTGTTATTTAGTTATTGATTACAAATTTCGTTTTATTGTTTTGATATATTTTTAAAAAGAGTTTTGGGGTTATTTTATGTTTATCAGTTTCTTTTGATTCATTTTGTTAGTTTTTTTTTTTTTAATTTAGAAGTAAAGTTTATAACATTTTTTTTGCTGAACAATTATATTATTTAATATAATTTTTTTAATCTAATATTTGGTTGTTTAACTATGGCACCAGCGGAGCTTAAAAAACACGTGCGATTATATTAAGAGGTAAATTGTATCAATAAAACTAACTAATTTTTTTACTTACCTTCTGCAAAATTGATTATTTTACTAAAAATTAAAAAAAAACACAACTTTTCTGCCACAATTTATTTGTTTTTTGTAATTCCTTTTTGTGCTTTTCAATTATTTTGACATTTGTTTTTCCAGTGCTGCCAATTTATGAAATTGAAATGTATACAATATTTTACTTGTCGATTGTCGTTATAAAGTATTTAGTGAATCACTCAATCGTTAGTGCAAACAATGATTTTAGTCGTAAAATATAACAATTGTCGAATCGTTAAAAGTTACTGAATCGCACTACTGGATACGATACATACATGATTACCCGGTAGAAAACAACGACTGGGGGGATTTTCAAACACATCGTCGTTTGTTGGGCCTTATTACTATAGGCAAGTTTGACAGCCACCAAGAGCTAAACGAGGTGTGTAGACAGCACGAATCTCTGAAAGTTCGTTATGGTACTTCCTTGTACGATTCAAGGGAAATATTTTTTTGAGGATGACACAAAAAACCAAGTAGATTGGCAGGATATATCATCTACGAAAAGCTTTCTTCTACAGAGAGAATGATGCGTGTGTGGATTTAGAGGCTCATGTGTCTGATTTTGTTAATGCTCTCTTTTAGTTATTGGAATCAAAACGTTTAAAACGATCGCGGGAAAAACAAGAGAAGTTTTCTCTTTTAATAGCTCCATTTAAAAAACGTGACTTTGTGGGCTTGGATATGGAATCGAGAAATAACCGCAAGCGAATTATGGGAAGACTAAATAAAACTTTAGCAGATCTTTCCTTGCAAGCCGGTTTTCTTAAAGACGCCTTAAGTTTATACCACAGTGCCTGTGACACTTTACGGTCTGTAAATGATCGCCTATGGGAGGCAGCGGCTGAAGAGGGTCTCTGCGCGGCATCGGGCTTAAAGCTAACTAAGAATAAATTTATACTTGATTTTGTTCGTCAGGAGTACTTAAAAGTTAACAACGCATGTAAAATTTGTTATTACAATTTGAAAATATTTAAATCGAGCATTATGATATATGGATATTGCACTTTTAAAGACTGCTCCGAATACAGATTTAAAATCAATTTAGATGGAGAGGTTATGGTTCACAGAAGTTCTGAAATTGTACATGCAAAAGAAGAGAAACGTGTTGCTCAGATACGAGGTGTTACTCGTAAAATAGAGAAAAAGGCATTGGAGGGAAAAGGTTCTTATTGTCATAGAAAAAAACAAATTCTTAAAGCATCAGATAGCATTCCAAAGAGGGGAAACTTCCAAAACATCCAAAATATTGCTACCTTTCATAAGGTTAAATCTGAGGGTAATTCAGACAAATGGCTCCATAAAGATGCTTTTTGTGATGTTTATTTAATGCAACAAAATAAATATGTATAAAGACTATATTCAACATGTTGGATCACCTTTAACCATATATTGTTGGGGAAAAGCCACTTTTATCACACTTGCAGATAATCCTGAAATAATAAAAGATGCCAATTATACAATCCATTTCGATGCAACTGGACAAAGTGTGCGCCAGATTCAATGTGCGAAAAAACGAATCCATATTTATAAAATGGTTTAAAGAATAAAAAAGCACAAAATGATTATTCCAATTATATTTGCAATCCTTTCGTGCCATACTATTGTGGATATATGCTCAGTTTTAGATAAATTAACCCTTAAATGCATACTGTATCTTTAAAGATACAACCAATAAAAACAGTGCAATTCCTTAATTTCTTTACAAAATTAACAAATATTATAAGCAAACTACTTAGAACCATATTTTCTATCATACTGTATCGGATTTATTGCAATAGTTTCGAACTTAATAGTTTTACATAACTTCAAACTCAAAATTTTAAAATTTTCATATTTTTAGAAACAGCCAATTTTAAAGTTGAATTTTAACAAAAATAGTATTTTTAATTTAGCCAAAAATAAATATGTTCTTGTGTGTAATGTATTTAATTAAAAAAATAACATCTTAAACAAATGCAACCCCAACTTTAGTTGCAAAATTAGTTTTAATGGTTGTGTCTTAAAAGATACACTATGCACTCCGCACTAATGTGTTTTTATTTGAAAAGACAAACCTTGTATACACAAAACAATTTTTTTGAACAGGTTGTTTTTTTTCCTTGTGTGCACTTGCTTAGGAGTTTATTATTATTTCTCAGTCGTTTGAAACGAGAGGTTGACTTGGGTGCTGCGCATATATTTAATTTTTATTCTGGTTCAGTTATTTGATTGTGAGGTTGCTTTTTTCCTGCTTATTTTTTTTATTCTAGTTACATATAAAAAATAACTATGAACGCCTTTACTCAAAGAAAAATAAGAATGAACGATGAAGACATATGCAAAATACTTTGCAACAGTGAAGATTTTCCTTACGATAGCACTGATGAAAGCAGTGACGATGAAAGGGAAATCCCAAAAATATGCTTCACTAAAACAAAAAACGTGTTACTCATTGATAACAAAATCGATTCTGAGGAAGAAGCCGACCTTAGTTTTGAGTTAAATGACTCAGTTCATGACTCGTTTATTGACCTTATGAACGATGATAACAAGTCCACGACCTCTGTTCTGTCTCCTATTACTGCACAATGTTCTTCTCCAAACCCTACTAAAACCAGCACTCCAATCTCTACTTCAAAAAAAATTAAGTCTGTCCTTAAAAAATGTGCTACAACAAATTTGGTTATTGCTAATAAACTTTTGTTCAATCAAATTGAAAACTCTCCTGTTTCTAAAGAAAATTCTGTATCTATACCAGGACCTTCTGCTTTCCTAGAACATTCTTTAGAACTTCAGCCAAGTTCTTCGATATTCAGTTTATTTCCTTCAAAATTTCAAGACATAAAAGTCGATCCTAAATCCTCAGCATTTGATAAAGTAATATGGAAACAAGGTAATTTGCAATTTCATAGTAAAGAAGTAGACTTTAGGGGAGATAGCTCGCTCAGTGAAGATATTCTGGCATTAGTAACTCCTTATCAAGTTTGGAGTTATTTATTTCCTGAGAGCTTAGAAAACCTTTTAGTTGAGGAAACTCTTCGGTATGCTGGATTGGATGAAAAGTTTTTTTTTAGTATTTCGGAGTTGCGAAAGTTTATTGGTGTTATCTTTTACATGACTTACTTCAACTTGCCAAATACCAGAGATTATTGGTCAAACAATAGTGACCGATCAGTAGACGTAATAAAGCAGCAAATGACTTTAAACCAATTCGAAAAATAAGACAACATCTACATTTTAATGATAAAGAGAAAAACCTACCACGCGACGATCCGAAACGTGATAGACTCTACCTTATTAGGCCGGTTGTTGACTCCCTAAATCGTACATTTAGTTCTGTTTCCAAACAAGCGAGATTATCTGTAGATGAACAAATGTGCTCTACAAAAATGAGCAGCTATATGAAACAGTATCTGCCAAATAAGCCTAAAAAGTGGGGATTTAAATTTTTTGTGTTATGTGACACTAAAGGGTATGCGTACAAGTTTGAAATTTATACCGGAGCAAATGAAACTATGCGCCCAGAAGAGCCAAATCTGCAAGCATCTGCAAACATTGTTGTAAGGTTAGTTCGTGAAGTACCTAAATTTAAAAACTTCATAATATACTTTGATAATTACTACACCACAATTCCTCTACTTGTATACCTTAGAACCCAGGGAATTCTTTCTGTTGGTACAATCCGGCGAAATAGGATAAAAAATTGCAAGCTTCCAGATGAAAAAATAATGATGAAGTTTGAACGAGGAACCAGCCAAGAGTTTGTAGCTAGTATTAATCAAATAGATGTGACTTCTATTGCATGGAAGGATACAAAAGTTGTCAATTTAGTTTCGACATATATAGGAACTAAGCTCCCGTTTTCCTCAAACACGCCAAATGAAAGTTTACTTGTTCGTAGATTTGATAAAAAGCAGAACAAGACGACAATGGTCTCTTGTCCGCAAATTGTAAAAGACTACAATAAAAACATGGGAGGCGTCGATCTATTGGATAGTTCCATGAGCCGTCACAAAATAACTCTTAAAAGCAGAAAGTGGACAAATAGATTGTTTTACCACCTATTAGACATGACCTGTATCAATGCATGGATCCTTTACAAAAGAATAAACCAAGATCAAGCAAAAACAAAAAAATTACGATTGATAGATTTCAAATTGGAAGTGGCAGATTCACTTTTAAATTATAAAAATTCATCAAAACATACTCTGCTTCGTCGACGACCAAACATAGAAACTGAAATTCAGACAAAAAAACATAAGCCGAATTCGCAAGTACCGCCTCCCGAAGATGTAAGACTAGACGGAACACAACATTGGGCATTGGTAAGTAAGAAAGGAAGATGCAAGATGCCGGGTTGCACAGGTCAAACGAAGATGTTTTGCAGTAAGTGTGAATTAAATCTATGTCTCACGGCTGATAAAAACTGCTTTTTTAATTACCACAACCAATAAAAATAAATAATTTTCATTTATTTCTATATATATATGTATAAAACTAATAAAAAATAAACTTTTGTTTTTAAAATCGTAAACAGTATGTGTTTTTCTTATTTGTTGTTTTTTTAGCGGGGAGTGCATACTGTATCCTAAAAGATACAACCAATTTTTTCTTCATAAAATAAACAAAATTAATTTTTTTTCAAAAATTTAAACGCAGTTATTACTTTTTATTCGGATTTCATTCTATATATAATTTTCGCCAAAATCTGAGACTATATGCATTTAAGGGTTAAAGCCCTTTTGGAGCAGATTTAAAATGCTGCAATGATGAAAATCTTTCTCCACATCTGCTTAATTGCTATCGGATTTTAGAAAATCCAAGTCATTATAAAAAACCAAAGGTAACTGTACAATGGTGCAAAGCCCATTATATACACATCATGTGTAAAGATTTAAATAACAAAATTGGCAAAACCGGTGCTTTCCGCAATTTTATTAAGCATGCATTAACTATGGCCTTTGATCTCACGACAATACAAGAGTGTAAGTTTTGGTTCAAACACCTTTTCGTTGTATTACTCTACCAAAAAAAAAAAAAATCATACTTTTAATGAAAGTTTTAACATTTTAAGGAAAGGTATATTAGAAATAAATAATGATGATTCGAAAAGTATTGATATTATGGACAGTAAAGAAATAAACAATTTAGAATCTATTGCCTCCTGAAGTCCCTTTAAAAAAATATTTTTAAAAATATACGATGAAATATGTAATGGCCTAAAGTACCTATCCCTAAAAGGCGATGATAATGTTTTAAAAAATGAAGAAATGTGTAATTTTATTATCAATAAATATTGTACGTTTCTTCCCATGTGGACAAATATAATGGGAACTTTAGTATATCCTTCCGGAGATCATCTTAGCAATGCACCCGATGAATTTTCCTTTTATCTACAAAAACATATTCTCTTAAAACAAAAATCAGAACGACCTGGAAATTTTATAAAAATTGACAGAGAAGAAAATACAAGTTCATTGAAAGGGTTAAGTGATATGTATAATATTTTTGAAGATATTAGTATAGCCGGCAAAAATCCTACAGAACTTCCCTCAAAAAATTTAGAACACATTGAAATAAAATCTAATAAATTAGATTTGAATGTGTCTGAAAAACCAGAGATAAATGATCAAGCTGAAGAGACCTGGGAAAAATTTGATCAAAGGAAGCAAAAATCCATTAATCCAATACAGTTTTCAAATGCCAAAAACACGAAAAAATTAAATAGAGAAATAGAAAATATTAAAGATTTTATTAAAGTTAAACCAAATGAAAATGAAATCGCTACACGCGTTGACTTGGAACATTCCTACTGTATGCAGAAACCTATCTTAGCAATACAAAAAAAAGGTAGCTTGTTAACTTTACACCAAGAAAAGAAAACCAAAAATTCACATTATATTTTAATTTATCCGAAACAAAATGTACACTATACGTGCCAAATTAAAAAACAAGATAAAATCGAATACCTATTATTTAGATATAACGACACCTACAGTTTTATTTATCCGCAGTTACAGCAGTTCAAAATAGGTTTTCATAATTTCTTAAACAGTGAAGATTGGGAATCTTTACAAGAAGGAAATTGGTTGACAAATATCGCAGTAGATTGTGCAATTTTAAGTGCTCTTAAAGAAAATAGTCAAAATGCTTTAAGTTTACCATGTCAGGTAAACTTAATAAACTATAAAAATGTTAATAAGCTAATGACGTTTAAACCTCTCTTTCTTTTTATTCCAATACTACAAAAAATCATTTTCATCTTTGTGTATTGAAACCAGAGGCACAAGAATTCTTATTTATGGATCCTTTTTATAATTCTTCTGGTAAATCTTATTTTAACGACCTTCTAAATAATAAATGCATAAAAAGCACATGGAAGTTCGTAACAATTTCAAACAGAATAAAATAGAATGATAGCTGTAGCTGTGGCTTATTTGTCATTTTGTATATCATTAATTTCTTAAGTGGCCTACCAATGACGGCCGTTCCATTTTCAAATTCCATAAGAGACGAAGTTAAATTAATGATAGCAAGAAATGCTGACAATCCTTTAAAATTTTGTTGCCATTGTGGAAGTAGTAAAAAAAAATAAAAATAAATGTTCCCTTTGCAGTTACTAAGTTTGCGAAGATTGAATTTTGAGAATATACAATAATTGTTTCACTACATGCAAAATATGTTCAAATAATATTTTACATTAAAGGAGTGTGTTAAAAGTGCCTTTGCATTAGATTTAAATTTTTTATTTTTTAATTGTAGTATTTTTTTGTTTCTGCTTAAAAATCATTGCACTTTTTCCTTTACTAATTAGTTTATATCTTTTGAGTTATATTTATAAAGTATTAAATTATATAGTGTTTTTTAAACAAATCAAAAATATTAAATTTTAATATTACCAAATCATTATTTTTCGCTTCTGCTAATCTTATATATAAAAGAACAATTTTTTTTTTGTTAGTGACACCGCTAAGAACGGCTGGACGAATTTTAATGAAACTTGAAAAAAAGACATACCCGATATCTGGGAATGCGTTTTAGGCTAATTTGTTTTTGGAAATTCCGACTGGGCGTGGCACCTCCCATACAAATGGAACAGTTTTTTTCACAAAGCTCAATACCTATTATAGCTGAAGTCTCCAAATTTGGTACAGCTAAATTATTTATTGATATGCATAATTGAGTTGTGTATGGGCGGGAAGAAATAAATAGGCGTGGCACCTCTCATACAACAAAAATAGTTTTTTGTATATATTTCAAAAACTGTAATAGCTTAGGTCTCCAAACTTCGTACGGATGCTTATAGTGCTAATATGCATAATTAAACTTTGTATGGGCGGAAAGAAATAAATAGGCGTGGCACCTCCCATACAACGAAAATAGTTTTTTTGTATATATCTCAATAACTGTAATAGCTAAAGTCTCCAAACTTCGTACGGATGTTTATAGTGCTAATATGCATAATTGAGTTTTATATGAGCGGGTAAAAATAAATAGGCGTGGCACCACCCATACAACGAAAATAGTTTTTTGTATATATCTCAATAACTGTAAAAGCTAAAGTCTCCAAACTTTGTACGGATGTTTAAAGTGCTAATATGCAATTTTAAGCTTTGTATGGGTGGGAATAAATAAATAGGTGTGGCACCTCCCATACAACAAAATTAGCTTTTTGTATATATCTCAATAACTGTAATAGCTAAAGTCTCCAAACTTCGTACGGATGTTTATAGTACTAATATGCATAACTGAGTTTTGTATGGGCGGGAAAAAAATAAAAAGGCGTGTCACCTCCCATACAACGAAAAAAGTTTTTGTATATATCTCAACAACTGTAATAGCTGAAGTCTCCAAACTTGGTACGGATGTTTATAGTACTAATGTGCATAATTGAGCTTTGTATGGGCGGAAAGAATTAAATGGGCGTGGCACCTCCCATACAACAAAAATAGTTTTTTGTATATATCTCAACAACTGTAATAGCTGAAGTCTCCAAACTTCGTACGGATGTTTATAGTACTAATATGCATAATTGAGTTTTGTATGGGCGGAAAAAATTAGATAGGCGTTGCACCTCCCATACAACGAAAATTGTTTTTTGTATATATCTCAATAACTGTAATAGCTAAAGTCTCCAAACTTCGTACGGATGTTTATAGTACTAATATGCATAGTTTAGTTTTGTATGGGCGGGAAAAAATAAATAGGCGTGGCATCTCCTATACAACGAAAATAGTTTTTTGTATATATCTCAATAACTGTAATAGCTGAAGTCTCCAAACTTCGTACGGATGTTTAAAGTGCTAATATGCAATTTTAAACTTTGTATGGGCGGGAATAAATAAATAGGTGTGGCACCTCCCATACAACAAAAATAGCTTTTTGTATATATCTTAATAACTGTAATAGCTTAAGTCTCCAAACTTCGTACGAATGTTTATAGTGCTAATGTGCATAATTGAGCTTTGTATAGGCGGGAAAAAATTAATAAGCGTGTCACCTCCCATACAACGAAAATAGGTTTTTGTATATATCTCAATGACTGTAATAGCTGAAGTCTCCAAACTTCGTACGGATGTTTAGAGTGCTAATATGCCATTTTAAGCTTTTTATAAGCGGGAATAAATAAATAGGTGTGGCACCTCTCATACAACAAAAATAGTTTTTTTTTTATATATATCAAAAACTGTAATAGCTTAGGTCTCCAAACTTCGTACGGATGTTTATAGTGCTAATATGCATAATTGACCTTTGTATAGGCGGGAAAAAATAAATAGGCGTGGCACCTCCCATACAACGAAAATAGTTTTTTGTATATATCTCAATAACTGTAATAGCTGAAGTCTTAAAACTTCGTACGGATGTTTATAGTGCCAATGTGCTTAATTGTGCTTTGTATGGGTCGAAAGAAATAAAGGGGCTTGGCACCTCCCATACAACAAAAATAGTTTTTTTTTATATATATCAAAAACTGTAATAGCTTAGGTCTCCAAACTTCGTACGGATGTTTATAGTGCTAATATGCATAATTGAGTTTTGTATGGGCGGGAAAAAATAAATAGGCGTGGCACCTCCTATACAAAGAAAACAGTTTTTTGTATATATCTCAATAACTGTAATAGCTAAAGTCTCCAAACTTCGTACGGATGTTTATAGTACTAATATGCATAACTGAGTTTGTTTGGGCGGGAAAAAATAAATAGGCGTGTCACCTCCCATACAACGAAAATAGTTTTTTGTATATATCTCAACAACTGTAATAGCTGAAGTCTCCAAACTTCGTACGGATGTTTATAGTGCTAATATGCATAATTGAGTTTTGTATGGGCGGTAAAAATAAAAGGGCGTGGCACCTCCCATACAAAAAAAATAGTTTTTTTTATATATCTCAACAACTGTTATATCTGAAGTCTCCAAACTTCGTACAAATGTTTATAGTGCCAATATACATAACTGAGCTTTGTATGGGGGTGAAGAAAATAATAGACGTGGCACCTCCTTTACAAGAAAAATCTTTTACATATATATGTCAATGTGTGTAACAGCTAAAATCTCCAAATTTAGTATGAAAATTTATTATGCTAATATGCATAACTAAGATGAGTATAGGCAGTTAGTGAATTATGGGTGTGGAACCTCTAATAGCATGAAAATATTTATATGTGTATCTCATTAACTGTGGCAGCTAAGGTCTCCAAGCTTTTTGGTGTGGCACCTCCCATACCATTGGATTTTTTTTACATGTATATCAATAATTGTTATAGCTAGTGTCTTAAAATTGTCTATGTATGTTAATGTTTGCTAATATACATAACTGAGGTCAGTTTACTTAGAAGAAAATGAAATAATGGGCATGACACCTCCCATACAACAAAAATGCTTCCTTATATAAGTCCAATAACTGTAAAAAAACTTCAAAAAACGTGTTCATATCTTTCTTAAACCAGTTGAACGCAATTTAAATTATTAGTTTAAAAGTAACAAAAATAATTTAAAAATTACCAATAAAATGTTTATCCCTTTTTACCCCTTAGGATCAAAATTATCAAAATTTTATGTTCATATTTTTTCGAGACCTGTCGAACGCAATTTAAAAATATAATTTGAGCCCCTTTTTATCTTCTTCGGTTCCGAAAGTACAAAATATATATAAGCAGTTTCAAAATATGTTTTTTACCCTGTCTCGCCTCTAATGGTCTAATATTTCAAAAAAAGTACGAAAAGTGCATTCATAACTTTGAAACCTTTCGAGCGTAAATTTAATTATAATTCTATCTTTTTTTAGTTCAGAAGCTACAAAATTAACCAATACATAGTTCAAGTCCGCCAGCGACAACATTGACAAGTTTCTTTGCTGTTTGTCAAAGCGAACTTTACTTTACGCGGGGATGCCACGGTATTACACTTGGAATGCTTCTTCAAAAAAATTTTAACGTCGAAAGAAAGGCACTATGGTACTGGACATTCGGATATGCGTTCAAGTGATGCTCTTGGTCGTATTTATTCAGTTCATCCGAAGAATGATGAATGCTTTTATTTGCAGTTGTTGCTGGTGAATGTTCGTGGTCCAACATCATTTGCAGTATTTCGTACTGTTAATGGTATAGTCTGCCCAAAATTTTTTGATGCATGTCAAGAACTCAATTTTCTTGAAAACGATACTCATTGGGATACGACAATCGCTGAGGCATATACGAACATTATTTGCTATTGTCATTATTTGCTATTGATATGCTTCCCGTTAAGTCCAAGTGACCTGTGGAACAAATACAATGACAATGTGTCAGAAGACATTTTACATTAGTATCGTGTCAGCTCGAGAAATCCAAATCTTGAAGTCTATGCGAAGATGCATAACCTTATTTACCTTATTATGAGAACTTAAATTTTGGTCTGGTACTGACTGGACTATTATCAATTACATATTTTTAAGATTTGAATACGTATTGTTAGTTCGCATTAGCGAAGATTCAATAATAATAATATGGAGAAAAAAAAGATGCATAACCGGGCCTTGCTCTTAATTGAAGACATGTGTTACCTTATTTGCTGCAGTTTGTTAGTCAGGTTAGGACTGACAGCACCAGAACATTAAATGAATGAGCTACTAAATCGAGATTAATAAAACTTGTTAAATGTTATGGGATGTTCTAGTCCCCCTGCTCCTCTACAACTTTTTCTCCAAAATGTATGAATTATTTGATTAATACTTTTTGTAGAATATTCGAAGTCGATAGCTGTAATAGTTTTCCAGAAGTAACGTATCGAAAATTATATAAAAATTGTTGATTTGTATGGGAGCTACCCTTTCTTTCATCCCCCCCCCCCCCACAAAGCGTAGGCCTTGTTGTCCAATTACTTTTTGTAGAACATTTGATGTGGATAGCTGTTATAGTTTCCCAGATATAGCGTATCGAAAATTTCATAAAAATTGTTGATTTGTTTGGGAGCTACCCCTTCTTCATCCCTCATCCAAAAATTGTTTTCTTCAGAGCGTAGCCCTTGATGTCCAATTACTTTTTGTAGAACATTTGATTTCGATATATGTGATAGTTTCCAAAATATAGCATATCGAAAATTTAATAAAAATTGTGAATTAGTATGGGAGCTACCCCTTTTTCTGCCCCCACTCAAAAAAATTTTTCTTAAAAGCGTAGCCCTTGATGTCCAGTCACTTTCTGTAGAACACTTGGTTTCGATATCTGTTATAGTTTTCGAGATATAGCGTATCGAAAATTTCATACAAATCATTAATTTGTATGGGAGCTACCCCTTTTTCTGCCCCCACTCAAAAATTTTTTCTTAAGGGTGTAGCCCTTGATGTCCAATCACTTTCTGTAGAACACTTGGTTTCGATATCTGTTATAGTTTCCGAGATATAGCGTATCGAATATTTTATAAAAATTGTTAATTTGTATGGGAGATACCCCTTTTTTTGCCCCCACTCTGTCCATCTGTCCGTCTGTTGAAATCAAGTTTCCGGAGTCAAATAAAAAGATACAAACCAGTCATTGGTGTCAAACTATTAAAAATATCCTGGAGACAATCGCTATTTACAATCAGAAAAATCGGTTCACTATTGACCGAGATATAAGCGAAAACCCAAAGCAACCCATTTTTTTAGGACAAAATCCGTGCATATATCCCTATATATCTCAGTAAGTATAGTCACTATTGCCACAAAACTTGGAACGGATACTCTTAAAGTAGGCGCCTAAATAATGGGAAATTTTTTTTTAGATAGGATCAGGGGAAGTGGTAGTTTTCCTACAATTGAACAAATTTGGTGAAATATTTTATGCGCTATATCTCGGAAACTGTAACAGATATCGAAATAAAAGGTTCTACAAAAAGTAATTGGACAACAAAACCTACGCTTTGAAGTAAAAATTTTTTTGGTGGGGGGTTAATATGGGGTAGCTCCCATACAAATTCACCATTTTTGTAAAATTTTCGATACGCTATACCTCGGAAACTGTAATAGATATCAAAATCAAATATTCTACAAAAAGTAATTGGACAACAAAACCTACGCTTTGAAGTAAAAACTTTTTTGGTGGGGGGTAAATATGGGGTAGTTCCCATACAAATTCACAATTTTTGTAAAATTTTCGATACGCTACATCTCGGAAACTGTAACAGATATCGAAATGAAATGTTCTACAAAAAGTAATTGGACAACAAAACCTACGCTTTGAAGTAAACATTTTTTTGTGGGGGGTGAATATGGGGTAGCTCTAATACAAATTTACAATTTTTGGAAAATTTGCGATACGCTATACCTCGGAAACTGTAATAGATATCGAAATCAAATATTCTACAAAAAGTAATTGGACAACAAAGCCTACGCTTTAAAGAAAAATTTTTTTGGGTGGGGGGTGAATATGGGGTAGCTCCCATACAAATTCACAATTTTTATGAAATTTTTGATACGCTATATCTCGAAAACGGTAATAGATATCAAAATTAAATATTCTACAAAAAGTAATTGGACAGCAAAACCTAGGCTTTGAAGTTAAAATTTTTTGGGTTGGCGGTGAATATGGGGTAGCTCCCACACAAATTCACAATTCTTGTAAAATTTTCGATACGCTACAACTCGGAAACTGTAACAGATATCGAAATAAAATGTTCTACAAAAAGTAATTGAACAGCAAAACCTACGCTTTGAATTAAAAATTTTTTTGGTGGGGGTGAATATGGGGTAGCTCCCATACAAATTCACAATTTTTTTAAAATTTTCGATTCGCTACATCTCGAAAACTATAACAGATATCGAAATCAAATGTTCTACAAAAAGGAATAATCTAATATTTCACACATTTTGGAAAAAAAGTTGGAGAGGAGCAGGGGGACTAGAACATCCCATAAAAATTAACACCTTTTAATAACCTTTTATTATAAATAATGTCAAAAACTTTTATTACTGTCGACCTCAAACGTTCCTCATCTATTTCTATTATCCATACGAACGTTAACATTTTGTAAAGTTTTCTATGGACTTTAAAACTCACACAAGGTATTTTTATTATATTATTTGCAGTACAAAATAACTCGGCTGGGTATATTTAAAGACCAATGTGAAGGGTATATAAGATTCGGCACAGCCGAATATAGCGCTCTGACTTGTTTTTATTTATTTTATTTTATTTTATTTAAATTGCATGCAACAAGAAATTAATCTTTTAAATTACATTATACAATTAAACAAATATCATGACAGTAAAGGTTATATAAAACAATATAAAAAATAAAACTATTTATAAGAATTACAAATTAAAAAAAATACAATAACAATTTGACATTTCAAAATTTGAGAATAACATCTTTTTAAATTGCATGGCGTTGCCTGTAGTTTGCAAAGGGTTTGGTAAAGAGTTCCACAGCCTAATCGTATTTGTGAAGAACTGCCACTCAGATATTAAACTTCCGATGTCTGATTTGTTTTCCTCTGTTTGATCTTGCAAATTGTATACGATTAAATAAGTAGGTTGGTTCGTGGGTGTAAACAATTTTGTGCAATAGAATTAGTGATCTAATTTTAAGCAAGTCTATTATGTCAACTCCATATAGTGACTTTGAATACTGAGAAGTTCCATCATATCTTCTAATACCGTAGACATACCGGAGAATCGCATTGTACGCTACAACTAACCTGGCTTTACTTCTTGAGTCACAGTAAGAAAAAATTTTGCAGCTATATAGAATTTTAGGCATTAAGAACGTTTTCGCGAGCAGCACACGAACATTAAGAGGTGTAACATTCTGTAATGGATATAATGTTCTTAGCATTAAGAAAATTTGTCCGGAAATAGAATTAGTGTGAATATTCCACTGAAGTGTATTGTTGAAGATTACACCAAGGTTCTTAGTAGATTCTACAATCGAGATCCTTTGACTTCCTAAAGTAATCGGAACATCAGAACAATATTTTGATTTCGTTGGGTTACAATCATGCATTTTGATTTTGTCGGATTAAGGTATAGCTGGCTTGATGTCGCCCACCGCTGTATATTCTCAAGGTCCTCATTAAGTTTTCCAATGCCATTGTTTAGAGAGCTTTTTTTACAATTTAAATATATCTGCACATCGTCAGCATAAATGTGGATATCACTATGTAGTAGACAGTTAGGTAAATTATTGATATATAAAGTGAACAGCAATGGTCCAAGGAAGTATTGAAATAGGGCGAGATTCATTTGAGGATTTGGGTAAAGGAAGGACTTTAGCATATTTCCAACAGCTGGGGAAATTACTGGTGGTAATAATGGTGTTAAAAATATGCTTTATATAGCGCAAAATTTTTGGTAGCAGAAATTTAATAAATTTGGGATGGATTTGATCCAAACCAACTGCATTTGAAGTCACTGAATTACAGCAAAAATAAACGTAATCTTCAAACACACTTCCGAACTCAAAACATAGTAAGGAAGGCGTTTCTGAGGGTTGTTGAAACGGTTCAAATGTAACATTCGTAGGCACATTAGACGGAACATTTATAAATGATTTATTTAACGCATTTACACCAATTTCACATGATGGAGTAGTTTCATTTCCAATGCCGATTTCCCGTATGGTTTTCCATTTGCTTTTAGAGTCTACAGTATATCTAAAACGATTTTCGTTATACGTAGTTTTAGCATCATTAATAATTTTATTGACAAAAAGACGTGCTTTGCGGTATTCTTCAAATAGACCAGGAGTTCTGGACCTTTTCCAGCGCCTATAAGTACTGTTACGAGCTTGAATTTGCAGTTTTATGTTATTATTAAACCACTTTTTCGTTGTTCTGTTACCACGATATGTACGCAAGGGCACTGAAATTTCAAGCAAATTAAGCAAATTAAAGAACTGGAGCTGTTCATCAGCGGATGGCATATTGTAGATACTATTTCAGTTTATTGAGTTGTAGCATTCTTCTAGCAAGTTATAATCAATATGACGAAAGTCTCGAAAAGAAGTTGTAGTTTTGACCTTATGAAACTTAAAATCGGACGAAATATAGATAAGGTCATGTTTTGAGAAGGAAGGTGCACTGATTTGGTCAAAAAGTAATAAATTAGACATATTACCTAATACGAATATGTCAAGTAAAGTACTGCTACTATTAGTGAAGTGTGTAGGGTGAACGGTGTTAACAATTTGTAGTCCAATAGACGTTAGTTGTTCTAATAATTGTGAGCAAGAACTAGACAATAAATTACAGTTAAAATCGCTTGCGATTATAATATCATTGTACTGCATAGATAAAGACTCCAGATTAGAAATAAATGATTCATAAGGGGTATGGGAATTTGGACGGTAGGTGTAACCTAATAGCAGTTTTTTGTCACTACCAGGAATTTCAACGAACAAGTACTCAACTTTATCATTATCATGGGATCTCGGGATTTCCTTGTGACGTATTCCATTTTTAATAAAAATTGCTACCCCACCTGCATGACCTCTTCTATCATTCCGAAGTATTTTGTATCCATTAGCAGAAACCAAACTATCAAAAATATTTCTTGTGAACCACGTTTCCGATACACACACTATATCCATTTTGGTATCCTCAAACAAAAAACGAAATTCATCAATTTTTTGAAATAAGCTTTGAGCATTGATGTGGCATATGTTTAGTCCGTTACGTTGCGTTGTAAGAATTTGAATCATGGTTTTAGTGCTAGCTGCAGAACTCAAACCAAAGCTATTTGAAGCAGTCATAAACAGTTATTAAGAAAGTGAAGGCAACGCCAGAGCGGTAAGATTGAAGCATATTTAAAAAAAAACGAAAAATTAAATAGTTTAAAGATGATACTAAAGTGTAGTTTGATGATACATTTGGAATAGAATTAGGAACAAAAACAAATATATAATAATTAACAATTAAAAAATGTAAAATAAACAAATAATAGTTTAGATATGGTAATTTAGTTTGGCATATTAGCCCTGGGATTTTCACCGGGTGCAAGAAAAAACTTGTGGAGCTCATTTAGATCTTCAAAGCATATAGGATTATCACCTGGGTTAACTTTTATGTACACTAACCCACGCAAGGTAAACGCACTAGAAATTTGATTCTTTTTTCGAAGGTTTAAAGCTGCATTGAAGATTTTGTAGTTATTTGATGTCAGGTTCTCATTTAAGTAAACTTTCGAATTATTATGGGAGGTTTTTTTTTCATATATTTATTATTGAATCTTCGCCTGTGGCGAACTAACAATAAGTGTTCAAATCTTAAAACTAGCTAGTTAATATTAGTCCAGCCAGTGCCAGACTAAAATTTAAGTTCTCATATTAATTATAAAGCTTCATATAAGCGCAATAGTTTCCCTCCTTTTCAGGCGGGTGTGCCCACTATGTTGCAGGATGTTTCGGGCGAGCGGATTTGGGTGATTTTCCAGCTTATTTAAATACCTGTCCACATAGTTCAGGATTTCGCATTTAACTAGTGGAACTTGTAGATCCTTGTGGATGTTGCTGTTTTTAACATACCAAGGAGCACCAGTTATCATTCTTAGGATTTTGTTTTGCCCGCGTTGAATTTTTTCTATGTTGGATGCGGAAGCAGTGCCCCATAATTGTATACCGTAGCACCAAATTGGTTTCAAAATCGATTTGTAGAGTAGAAGTTTACAATCAAGACGAAGCACAGAGTTTTTGCCGATTAGCCAATGGATTTGTGTAGCTTCAAGTTTCATTTGCGTCAACTTCGCATTTATATGAGGCTTCCATTTGAGGCGGCGGTCTAGGTGAATACCAAGATATTTTGTCTCGGTTCGTTGAGGCACCATATGGTTGTTAATAAGAATTGGAGAGCGCGTTTCTTTGCGTAAAGTAAAAGTTACGTGAGTACATTTTTGCTCATTAATTTTTATTCCCCATAATTTTGCCCATTTCTCTACTTGGGTTACGTGTTGTTGCAATTGGCACGAAGCCTCTTTAGGATCTTTATGATTACTGAGAAAAGCGGTATCATCAGCAAATGTAGACGTATGCGTAAAACAGTTTGTTGGCATATCTGCTGTGTAAAGCAAATACAAAATTGGACCTAGTATACTCCCTTGAGGAACACCAGCCCCAATTGGTTGAGAAAAACTTATTTGATTTCCCTCTTTGATCATAAATTGTCGACCGGTTATGTACTTTTCTAAAAGGTTGAAAATATTAGCTGGAAGGTTAAGCTTTAGTTTGTTTAACAGGCCTTCGTGCCATACTTTATCAAAAGCTTGAGAGACATCAATAAAAAGCGCGGAGCAGTACTTCTTTTCCTCAAATGTTTTTCTTATAACCTGCACCAGTCTGTGAGTTTGTTCGATTGTGCTATGTTGACTTCTAAAGCCAAATTGGTGATCTGGAATGCAATTGTTTCCATTCATGATCGGAGTCAGCTTGTTTTTAAAGAGCTTTTCGAACAATTTTGACAATGTTGGTAACAAACTTATAGGCCTATACGACTCCACCTTCGAAGGATCCTTACCAGGCTTAGGAATTCTCTTAACTAAGGCAACTTTCCATATTGCCGGGAAATGTTCAAGCCGAATTATGGCATTAAAAATAAAAAGAATAATTCTTTTAGCGATAAACGGTAGCTCTAAAAGCCTTTTGTTGCTTATTTTATCAACACCAGGAGCCTTTTTATCATTTAGGTTAACGATAGCCTTTACAACATCTGAAAATCGGAAACGTATTTCCATATGGCGTCTAGCAACAACAGGCGGTAATTCCCTCACGTCAGTACACGTGTTGGGAGTGAACACGTTTCTTAAGTAACTTGCGAACAGCTCGCATTTTTCTTTGTCACTTATAGCCCAGGATCCTCTCAGATTTCGCAGTGGAGGTTTTGCGATAACGGGTCTTTTTAGACGTCTGGCAGCTCGCCATAGAGAATAATTTGTCTGGGAAGTCGCGGCTAGGCTTTCTAAATATTTATTCAGTGATGCCATTCTGTGCACCTCCAACAAGTTTTTTAATTGGTTTGTGCATTCTTTCAGTTTATTTTTAAGTTGAGGCGATATATGCTTTTGCCATTCTCTCCAGGTTCTCCTTTTTTTAAATAAAAGCTTTTCAACATCTGCAGAAAAAATTTTGTTGTACTTGCCCTGACGATAAGTAGACGACGCACGTTCAACGGCTTTTATAATGTTTTCATTAAGGGTGTTCAGACAATCTTCGATGTCTCCGTGTGTTTTTAGTGGTTGGCTTTCCGAGCAGTGGGTGCTGATATATTTTTTATATTTCAACCAATCTACTTTCTTAGTTAAGAAGAAATCACTAGTTGCTATTTGATGAGGACTGCAAATAGTTATTATTGTTGGTGAGTGGTCAGAAGATAAATCCAAGGAGGCTTGGGCCTCAATAAGCTCCGGGGATATACCTTTTGCTACGCAAAAATCTATAACGTCTGGTATTTTATTGCGGTCTGTTGGCCAATAGGTTGGTTGTCCAGTTGATATAACGAAAAGTCCCATTTCAGACACGGAATCATACAAGACACGACCTTTCGGACTAATTAGGCGGGAGCCCCAGTACGTGTGCTTAGCGTTATAGTCTCCAGCAGCTATAAAGCGGGGCTCTAAAGATTTGTAATAACTGTTGTACTGATCCTTCGTTATGGAGAATCTGGGTGGACAATAAACTGACGAAATAACGAGATTATGGTAAAATTCCTCAATACAGACGTTTGTTGCTTGTATATAACTTTCGGAGAGACCACCCATCCACTGGTGTTTGATTCTTGATTTAATTAATATCGCTGAGCCACCACATGACCTATCTCTGGGATCTTTTGAGTCGTAAAAAGTATAGCCACATATTTTGAAAGTGCTTCTAGATGTCATATGAGTTTCGGAAATCAACATGACATCAATTTTTTGGTTATTTAGAAAATATTCGAGTTCGTTTTTGTGTTGGCGGATGCCGTTTGCGTTCCAGAAACAAACCCTGAGGCAGTTCATGGCCTTTTAAGAATGGCCTGCAGAAGAGCAGACTGCATTTTTTGCATTTCTTGCATCATACCAGCCATTTGCGCCATGAACTGCGTAAATTGTTTTACCATATTGTCTATTACGGCTTCCAGGCGGCTGAAATTGGGGCCCGTAGGTTAATTTGTTGGCACCTCTCTTTGTGTTGTTGGCGGGTTAGGCTTGCTTGCTTTGGGCTGGTCAGACTTTAACGCGTTGGCATAAGAAAGTTGACTCGTGGTTGGCTGTGCTAGTGGAGGCATAGAAGTAGCTGCTATATTTAACTCCTGGGAAGGAGCAGGGCAGCCTCTATAGTTGGCAGTATGATTTCCACCGCAATTGCTGCATTTCTTTACACGAGGATCATCTTTTTGTTTGTCGCACTTTGTCGTAGCATGCAGGTCTCCACACACCACACAAACAGAAGGCAATTTGCAGTAAGCCTTGGTGTGACCATATTCTTGGCAATTTAAGCACTGCACGGACCCAGATCGCTTATGTGGCGCTTCAACCACAACTGTACGATGCAAAATATATTTTAGATCATATATAGGGTGAGTTTCATTTTTGTTTAAAATAAATGTTTGGGGATGCATTTCCCTGTTTTTAATGTTTGACACAGATTTGGCTTTGAAGCCTTTGCTGCACAAACTGGCCTTAATTTCTTTCGGGTCCACATTTGAATCAATACCCTTAATCACAATCTGGAGACTTTTTGCGGTCTTTAGTTGGTGGGTGTAAAAATTTTTCTTCTGTTTTTCAAATTCCGAAACAATGGTACGGTAATCGTTTTCGTGATGAACTTGAATTTTGGTTTCATAGATGTTACCACGTTTTATGTTCGACACAAAAAAGTTGTTTTCACCGATCAATCCTACTAAAAGCTTTATGAGGTCGTTGGTGTTTTTCTCCCTCAAATAAATTGGGGGAGGCTTAAAAGTCTTCTTCTCGGATAACTGAGCATCGTTTTCCTCCTGCAAGATGGCAAAACGGTTTTTTGATGACGTTGGCCTTTCGTCATCTTTCAGAATTTTTGCTGGGTTGTTAATCTCTGCCGATTTGGGGCTTCTTCCCCTCTTAAGAACTGTTATATAAGGATCCATTCCTACCTGGACCTTTGAAGCTTGTGAAGAAAAATGACCGTGACCGTCTTTAGCAGCTGCTGGTTCAACACCAGAACTTGATAAGGATGAGCGCGATGAAGATGGCACCTCGGTATTTTTTTTATAATTGTTAAAAATAGATTAGGCAAACTGGTAGATTTTTAATTGGAGTGTCCGGGACTAGCTGGAGGCAAGTTTCAAAAACTTCACGGGAAGTCTGAATGCGATAAAAAGTGAGCGGAACTGTCGGAAGTTTTAAACAGTCTTGGAGGAGCAGTAAAAACAAAAGAACAATGGCAAACGGTAAGTTAACATTCCTAAGATATAATTAGTAAAGTTGTAATAAATATTTTGCTTACACACAGGTTGTTACGAACCGGTTGCACTGGCGAGTTTTCCGTCTAGCTCATTTTTTCTTAACACATCCTTAGGTGGTTCCAACCCTTCCCGCCAGGCGCGTATCCGCGCACAAAAAAAACAACAACAAAAGAAAACAAACTGCAAACTACCAACGCGACCACATGATATATTGATATTTTAATAGAGACAGGTGTTGGTCTCTTTTATTACCCTCCCAACCATGTCGCTGAAGGATCCATTAGCCAATTTTTTCAGCGACCCAAAACCCACTTGACCTCCCCACTTACCTCTCTATCATTGCCGTGAACTTTTAATAAATTAAGCCGACATTATTATGTTTTCGGTTTTCAACTAAAAATTAACATATTTATTAATAAAAATACTAATAATAAAGAAAAAAAAATCACAAAAAAGTATTTAAAATATATTTAATAATATAATAAACATTTAAATTCATAAAATTAAACTATGCTGGTATAAACAAACTACTATTTAAAAAAAACTTATTTAAAGTCATGAGCGTTACTATCAATTCAAAAGCTCTGTTTATTAAATTTCATTCACATATCCTATATATTTTATTTTTCTATTAACTCAACTCTCTTTAAGTTCAGGGCTTAAAGCTTTAATTACTCTCAATCGAAGACATATAGATACAGTACGCGCTTTCTATCACTAAAGGAGCTCCCTGAGTGTATTTTCTCACAATTCTTAATTTTCAATTATTTGTAACCTTTTTTGACTTATTTTATTTTATCCCGGCTCTACTTTAGGCTCTGTACATTCAAACTCCCTATATTTCTATTTCCTAACCGATAATCTAATAACAAACTGTTGTAAGATTCCACCATCGTTAAGCAAAAACACTTAAATAACTACACATTCACAATAGCACACAATATTTTTCACAATTCACACTCAACTACTCTTAACACTAACTTATCTAAATATTTAAATAAATTCACTTTTAAATTCAATAAAAAAACTCTTTCATAAATAATTTCCTTTTTTTTATAAATATATACGTAGTATATACAAATCTTTCTATAAAATTTTCACCCTTCTTCGGTTTTACTTGCTTTCCAGCTATTTCATTTATATATGTATATATATCTTTCTTTATATAATAGTATTTCTTTTTCGCTTTTTTCCTGTTTTTTTACATGAACAAAAAATTATTCTGAATAAACCGAATTAATTAAAAAACTTTACTCTATTTTAGTTTTATTAAATTTGATTTTTTTTTCTACAGCAGCAAGTTACGGTAAGTATTTACAGCAACGTTTTCGGCATGAAAACTTCACTCTTACATAAACGAACCAGAATTCAATTTTTTTTTGGCTCATACGGCAGGTAATAATAAAACATTATAAAATGTTACCTGGCTATTTCCTTATGTGGCTTGTGAAAGGTAGCATCCTGGGGCTCTCTGGGACGTCTCCCCGGGATAATAGCCAGCTACGGATCAGAGAAAAAACAAAAGACATCTCTTTAAAAAAAACATCCCTCATTTTGGCACCAACACTCACTATTTTTATGTTCAAACTCTCAACCATATAGACTTTATAAGCAGATTACTCTATTTACAAAGACTAAACGCTCAAATATTTGATTTTACAAAAAACACAAAATTTTCACTTCACTACAAACTACAAACACTTACGATTTTCTTGTTTATTCAACCAATCTATTATTCTCAATTAGCAGGAAATTCCCCCAACACAGTCTTCAGGCAAACAGGCAGTTATTTTTAAAATAAAATTCCACTTTTCTATAAACTTTTCCAAAACCACTTTTACCACTTTTTCAAACTAAAGATTAGTTAACACTGCTACACTAGTTAAAGAAAACTTTGAACACAAGTGAATAGTTTTCCCAATTTTGTCGCTGTTTATATACCTTCCCTTTTAAAAAAACTACACCAACAACACACAACAAGAAAAACGAACGATTTTGAATTTTCCCGCCCTTACGCAATACTCTTTTCTGATTGGTGGAAAATCACGTCATCTACGCATGATATTAGTACTTTGCCCTACGATCACGTCATCTCACCTTTGTACCTAGCGCAAAAAAAAATTTTCTGGCGCTAAAACTTTTTCCCGCCCCATATAAATTTAAATACACAAATTTTGTTTTTATTTATTTTTTTTTACAAACCCAAACACATAAATACATAAATGTTAATTGAATATTTCCAAAAATGGGGTTTTTGGGTGAAAAAATTCGGTTTAAACCAGACTTCGATTTATCACAATATTAGGGGTTGATGAATTTTAGTAGATATAATGTTTTCATTCGCGTAAATTTTTACACTACAAAAACTTACTTTTTACTTCAAATGCATGAATGAAAACCAACCCTGTTTTACCATTTTACTACCGGCTTCCAGTCCTGGACGAATTTTAAGATTTTTCAGCACTGTATAAGTCTATTATAGGTACATACGAATTGGAATTAACAGCATCAAAGGTAAGTGAAATTTATTTAATTTTAACTATTTTCTTTTATTTTCAAGACAAAATGGGACTAAAAATTACTAAGGACATAGGAAAATTCGCAGTAAGTATTAGTGTATCGTTCCTTTATAAAATTTTTAACTATTTACTAACAAATTCTTTTTTTTTCAGCTAAAAGAATACAATAACAACAACAACACCGGCAAACACCCAAAAACAAAAACAACCACCCATTATGCAACAAACACATATGCAAAAAACACCAAATTAAAACAAAAGGTTTTTAAATTAAAACTGGGACTCGGGCAAGAGGTAGTTCCTCTATCGGCCGCAAGCTTCTCCCCAACAAAAATTTTGAAATAAAATATGAGAGAGTGAGGTCTGTGAAATTTGACCTCCTCTCGCCGGGGCTTTGCTAAAGGGACCCCCACGCAAAATTTTTGTTCGCCACAGTGGCGTATGCCGTTTAGGGCACTTCGGGGTCATTGACCGCAAAAAAACTGCGAGGTCGCTGGTGCTAGGCAACTTTTTTAACCACCCTTTAATAAGGACTATTACTTTGTGGTTTCTTTTTCTTCCTTTCTCTTTTCAGGTATCATTTAACATCAATTACAAAAACAACATAGTATCGATGCTGTACAACTTGGTACATGGACACATAAGAATAGGACAGTGCAACCATCCCGAAAACAACACCTAACACATCACAATACAAAACCAAAACATCACCCACGTATACATATGTTCATAAATAAATCTCAGGATATTTTATGAACAATTTATGGATTTTGGACAACCTTCGCTCTACACTCTGGTAAGTCAACTATTTAAGTTTGTTATACCTTTGGTGACCTAGAACAACTAGTACTTAAAAAAAAGTTATACGCGCTTTTAAGGCACAAAAATATAAATTTACTCCTACATTAGACAGTGTTACGCTCCTATAAAAATCGAGTGGGTTTAACACAGACTTTTGGGAGTATTGTAGTTTTTGTTAAGCCTTTATATCTTTGACGTGGTAGGTTCCTAATGCTCTTCCCTGTAGGGTTTCCAATTCGAACATATTATTACCTACTGGACGAACAATTCTACATTTTAAAAACTTTCGACAAAATTTCGCGTTACGGTTTTTAGCAAAGTCGCTCAAAATCGTGTTCCGGCGATAGACTTCTTGACCTGGGACAAAAGTTACCCTTCGGGCTCTCCTTTCAGCGCTTTTCTTATAGGCTTTTAGCATATTTTGTTGTATTTGTTGCCGTATGATTTCTAATTTGTCGCTACGCTCTATGTCCCCAACTTGATGATCAGTCAGTGATTGTAGCTTTCTTCCCAACTTATATACCACTGGAATACATATGATACCCGAATAGGGCGAAAAAAGGAGTAACTCCCGTAGCTGAATGTATCGCTGTGCGTAGGGCGCACTCTATTTCGTATAGATATAAATCCTAGTCACGGTGATCTTCTTTTAGGTATGCTCTGATGGCTGACAATACTGACTGATTCACTCTCTCGCTCGCATTACTTTGTGGTGAATATACAGCTGTTTTTAAATGTTGAATTTCGTAAGTCTTCATCAGGTTTTCAACATTTTTAGAAATAAACTGTGCTCCATTGTCACTATGTATGATTTCGGGTACACCATACTTATAAAAAATCTCTTTAACTAAAAACTCGACTACATTATATGTTGATGCCTCCTTCATGGCTTTCAAAGATACAAATTTTGTAAAATGATCAACTACTATAAATATGTAGGAGTTACCTTTTTTAGATCTCAGATATTTACCTATGAAATGTACATAAAGTTTCTGAAACGGTCTTTCGGTGACAACTTGATTACCAATTTCTGGTCTTAGGTTTTGGTTACTTGGATTAGTTTCTTTACACGTCTGGCAGTTTTGTATGAAAATTTTTACTTGAAAAGCCATTTTGGGCCAATAGAAATACCTCTTTAATCGCTCTAGCGTTTTTGCTACACCTCAATGTGCTGTCGTTAAGGTAGCGTGAGCCTTTTCTATTACTGGCTGGGTTATATTGGGTGGTATCCATAACTTCCATTTACATTCTTCTTCTATGTTGCGTTCAAATGACATTTTCTTAAAAACCATTCCATTGTCGATTTTAAGATCTGGTAGTCTTTCTTTATTTTGTTGAACATGGCTTATTAATTCGAGATACTCATCACTTTGAAACTCAGTCGTTTCGAAATCAAACAAATCTTCTATATTTATCTCATTGACACATTCTTTTTCTTCTGGTAGGCGCGACAACATATTAGCAACTATATTGTCAGACCCTTTTATATGCATTATTTCAAAATCGAAAGCTTGAAGCTGCAATGACCAGCGAGCTGTCAGATCTTTTAACGACATAAGCCACTTCAGGCTAGCGTGATCTGTCACAATAGTGAATGGCATCATTTCTACATAAGGACGAAATTTTTTCACCGCCAAACGGCTGCTAAACATTCCTTTTCGGTGACGCTATAGTTTCCCTGACAGGAATTTAACTTCTGTGAATAAAATTCTATAGGGTGTTCTACATTTTGGTCATTGAGTTGGTACAACACAACCCCTACACCATAGTCGCAAGCATCGCACTGGATGTAAAATCTTTTTGAAAAGTCAGCATGTCTTAAAACTGGTGCAGAGGTTAAGGCTTTTTTCAAACTTTCAAACGCTATAACTGCTTCAGGCGTCTTGCCAAATTTTTTTGTTTTTTTTTAATGTGTCCGTTAGAGGTGCAGATATTGCCGAGAAATCTTTAATGAACCGGCGATACCAGCCTGCTGTTCCTAAGAAGCTTCGGACTTCCCTAGGAGATTTTGGGATTTTTATGGCTTTAATTGCCTTAACTTTTTTAGGATCGGTTTTCAACATTCCACCGCCAATCATAAAGCCTAAATATTTAAGTTGCTTGAAACAAAATTGAGACTTTTTTAAGCCTATAGTTAAATTGGCATCTCTAAGACAATTTGCTACATCCTTCAAGAGCTCTAGGTGCTTTTCAAATGAATCTGATATGACTAATAGATCGTCCAGGTAAACAAATACGTTTTCTTTTAGCCTTTGAGGGATAACTTTGTCCATCAGCCTACAAAGTCTTTGAGCTGCATTACACAGCCCGAAGGGCATAACACGAAATCGGTAGAGCGGTCTACCAGCGACAGTAAACGCGGTATAGGGTTTGCTTTCTTCTTCCAGCTCTATCTGCCAGAAAGCAAATTTCAGATCGACACTGCTGATGTAATAGGTTTCGTCGATTCTGCTTAGAATGCCATCTATATTTTGTAAAGGATAAGCATCCTTAACCGTTACTTTATTTAATTTTCTGGCATCTAAACAGAATCTATTTTTGCCGGGCTTCCTAACCACTGTTGTCCTATTACTCCAAGGGATTTCGCTTTCTTCTATCACTTTCAGCTCTAACATTCTATCAATTTCCCTGTATACTATTTCTTGTACGGCTGGAGAAATCGGGTAGTACCTATCTTTTACGGGTGTTGCCCCGTCAACTAATTTTATGGCATGTTTTTCCAGTGACGTGCATCCTAAGCCTTGCTTTTCAAACGCAGGAAACATCTCAATACCTCTACCAAGATCTAAACGTTGACATTGGGTTAGCTCATGAGAGTCAGATTTGTGGTTTTCAGACTTAAAATCTTCTACTATTTTTTCAATGTTTATTTCAGATACGCCTACTATTTCAGGGGCTAACTGAAAAGCTTTCCAAAAATCTACCCCAAGATATGCTGGTTGTTCTAAATCGGGACATAGATAAAACGTTATCTGAATAATCTTTTTGTTGTATTCTACATTGACATGGACTTTACTAGCTGTTGAAACTACAGAAAAAATGGGTTTAATTGATAACTTCAACTGACTTATGAGTTCCCTGCGAAGTTGAGTCATGGCAAAGAAAAACGCATCTATCGACTCTCCAGGTAGCTGTTTTCTTTCGACCATATCTCTCATCAGCTCAAAGCTCGACCTGGAAGACTGGTATTGCTTTAAAAGGGCTGTCTTCAAAGTAGACCATTCGGTGACATAGTTGGTCTGTGTAAATAACCAATACCGTTTTTCGGCGGCTCCTTTTACTAAGAAGTGAAAATTATCCATGACTTCTTGCCATGGTACGCCGTATTGGTTGCAAAGACGTTCTAGCCGAAACACAAAATCTTCAACGGCTAATTTGTTGTTGTCCCCATCGAATTCAAGTCCCCATTTATCGATCCGAGGGTTGTAGTTAGTCCTGGGCACTTCGCGATGTGCAGACGAATCTTTCGAGAAGTTTGTTGAGGGAGCTGGTATGCCAGAGACATTCATGTTTTGATGCTGCTCATTTGAGGTTTTTGATATGTTTGCCTCCATTAGCTTGACTTGTTCTTGTTGAGGTGGAGAAATATTTGGATTACCAGAGACAATGGTATGGGACAAGTCCCTAATAGGTTCTTGACTGTTACCACCTTCTGCCATTAAATTTTTGGTTCAAGATTTTGATTTAGGTTTGGGAGTGTTGTTACGATAAATCTTGTACGCGACGCGAGGAGACGAACGGTTTGAATCGAATAGAACTTGCCTATTTCTCTTTCTTGATCTAGTCTTAGGAGGACTATTACTCATAATATTTTCCTATCAGAGTTTAAACGAATACGCGATTATAATTCGATAGTAAAAAAAAATTCTAAACGAACCAAAAAAAAATCGCATATGCCAAAGTAAAAAAAAAAAAACAAACCAAAAAATCTATAAAAAAAATCAAATTAAAATTCCAAATCAATATATGGAAAATCGACAAAAAAAATTCAAGCAAAATCTGAAAAAAAAACAATTAAAAAAAATTATTTGCTGCCATGCTATAATATGATAGTTTTAATAATCACCAAATAAGATAAAGGAAAAAAAAAATTTGAAAATAAAAAGATATATGTTTATCGAAAATAAATAATATGTATATAAAAACTGACAATTCCGAAAATCTCTCAAACCCGGATTTTAAGAGATAAGTGTAAAACAGATTAAATAAAATATATATACTCTTAAAAGTGACTTAACTATGAAAATAACTTAATAAACGATAAACTAAAAATATGAGTAAATAAATAATAATTCTAAAAATTTACCAATTCTACAATAAGTTAAATAAATAAACTAAAAATTATAAAAAAGATAAAATTAAATATAGAGCAATTCCATATGAAAACGATCAAAATTGGCAAATTTTTGGACGACCCCTCTCCGATTTTAAAATAAATAGTCTCAATCGATTGCGCAGCAAAAAATAATGTACCTACATATTTTTTTTTTTTTTTATAGTGACTGGTTTAGTGGTGGTGTACACCACTGTCATGTGACAAAATTGAAGAATTCTTCATAAGGGACCTCATTGAAAGTTGTTTTAAAAAAAAACTACTAAAGCGATCGCAACGAGTGATAGCTCGTTGGAAAGGTATTAAATCAGGCTTTAATTGAAAAATAAAATTTTCCTAATTTTTCTTAGAAATTTACTTTTAAATTTTCCCATGAAAATTAAATTTTCCGATTTTCCACAGAAGCTCCTAAATTTTCCGGCTAATTTTTTTTTTTTTGGATTCCTCATAATTTTTGCTTTAAGAATCAGCAATAAAAAAATGGGCCCCGACTCCTTGTTTGGACAGGAGAAGAGCATTTAAGAGACCACCTTAATTGAAAAATAAAATTTTCCTAATTTTTCTTAGAAATTTACCTTTAAATTTTCCCATGCAAAATTAAATTTTCCGATTTTCCACAGAAGCTCCTAAATTTTCCGGCTAATTTTTTCTTTTTTTGGATTCCTCATAATTTTTGCTTTAAGAATCAGCAATAAAAAAATGAGCCCCGACTCCTTATTTGGACAGGAGAAGAGCATTTAAGAGACCACCTTGTTAAAAATACATTTTAAAAATTATTTTACAGTTAAAAAAACATTTATGAAGAAAAAATCTTTTTTATTTTGCTGCTTATACTTAATTACAATATTTATTAAAAATTTCAATTGTTTTGGCATCATTATAAAATTAAAGTAACTTTAAATTTAGCACGTCGGCAGACGAAGAGTACCGCTTTACATTAATTGACATATCAGAAATATTTGGTATGAAGCAATGAAACTTTTGCGTTCCAGTTATAGTTTTGACCTTATTATATCTGTTTTGAATTCGTCGCTCCATGGCATCGTGTTCTTTTTGAGTGCATAAAACTGTGTTAATGGCAATTTCCTTGCTTTGAATCCACGAAAACAAATGTTGTACATTTAAGATCTGGTCAGTATATGGCCTTTGCAAACTTGCCTTAGTCGCCATGCGTTTTAGGGTTCCCCCTAACGCATCGCATGGGCCCTTGCCGTGGGACGTCGCGAAAAAGTGCCACTCGAATGCGTTCCGTGCCTGTCTAATGCCAGCACGCATTCTTTTGGTCGTAGGATGGCAAACTTAGAAAATCCCACTTTTTCTGCTGGGTATTTCTCATTGAACTGATGTATAATTTTTTATTTATTTAAATTTTATTAAAATGTTGATTTCTTCATAAATCATATCTATGAAGAATCTTATCAAAATAAATATTTGCATAAATTATAGGGAAATGCCATTATACATTGAGTTTTTATACCTTTAGTTTTAATAAATATTTGAAAAGTTTTTAAAATGTAAAATATAGATATACATATATGTATATTCATAAAAACTTAAGTACAAATATTTATATACATATATAATTTTTTTAATTTCTACGATTGTTTACTTTAACCGCGCTCTTTTTCCTTGTGATGCATGCAAAACACATTTCTTTCAAAATAACGTGAAATAACATAGTGTCTTTTTAAAAGACATCATGCTTTTTTCATGTTGTTGTGTGCCTTCGCATGTCATACCGAAAATGTATAAAAGGCAGAAGACAACATGGTACTTGCATGATGTCATACTTGCTGCTACGTTCTTCATGTTAACATATGCAAGGCTTTAGTAAATACATACGAATGTATGTACATATATTCAAATTGGTTTTATTTTAACTCACTTTATAAAAGTTTTAGTTTAAATGAAATTAGCGACTTAGCAGAGAAAGCGCAATCTATCTTATGGAAAGGTTTCCATATCAAAGCAGATGCGGGTGTATCAAGGCAGTAGGAAACAATCTAGTGTAGAAACGGAAATCCTTCTTTTCTCTGGTAAGCATATTAATATAAACAAATTATGTCTGCATACATATAAATCAAGCGAGCTGGCTTTCTTGTCCAATTTGGGATGAAATACTTATATGTTGAAAATAAATATATGTGTGTGAAGATAAATATGCCGAGTTAAATATGTTTTTGACGTAACGACTAAAAAGTTAAATACGTGTAGCGTAAGAAGGAAACATATTTAACTTAAATATGTTTTTGACGTAACAAGAAAAACATATTTAACTAAAAAACGTATTTAACTAGCAGAGACAAAAACCAACATATTTAGCAGAGCTAATTTGTCAGTTAAGTTTTGGCTACACATATGAGATTTCTGTGAAGAATCATGGCCATTGTAGAAAAACAAGGTAGAGGCCCGGAATGCCACTATATGGAAATAGTACCTAAGGGTCAATACTTATAAACTGTATAAATAGAATATCCAAATTGTATTTGTGAAAAATGTTATAAATGATTAAAGGGGCATTCCACCGTCACGTGTGGGACAAATTCAACTATTTTTTAGCATTTATTTTACATACAACTTCTAATATGTAATTCAGAACTCATTTTTTTTCTTTTATTAATTAAACTGCGTGGTAGTCTTGAATCCTACATCAAACTTGTTTTTAATAATTCAGAAAATATTAAAGAAAAAATTAAACAAACTTCGTCACGTGTGGGACACCCTGAGGCAACCAACATTTAAAATTGTAGTGTTTAAATCCAAATTTCAGCGAATCAGTTGCACATAGAGAAAAGATGTCTAAGAAAGAAATTACAACTAACAACCACGCTTACTTATGATGATAATAAATTTTTAATAAAAAAATATTTATAGGTAAAAATTAACTTTTTTATTTTGTCACGTAAGAGACAAATGGCGTCACGTAAGGGACACAGTTGAAAGTATTTTTATAAAGTACTCAAAAATCAAAAGTTAATTACTGTTTTCTCTACAGATAAGCTATGTTTTTTGCACTCGACGATATTTTGATTGGCTTTGATGAAATGAAAGTTTAAAATTCCTGCTATGGCTTTGGTGTTATTCCACGGTGATTCAGATTCAATTTTTTCTAATATTTCTGAGGATGGCACATAAATTACCCGGGTTTTTGAAACTAATTGAGAAGCCAAAAAAGCAAAATCTTCAGCTGACTGAATGACAATATGTTCGTTTTGGCTCATCATTTTCTCTCTTACCAATCTCTTTATATTTCCGCCGATTCCATCTATTACACCTTTTCCATGAGATGTAGCAAAATATTTCCAAAAAAAAGGCTTTGCGTACTTTTCGCTCAGCATTGATATTAATTTTACCATATAACGGTTTTTAAATTCTGATGCCAGGCCATCGCTCCAAATTATTTCCACTGAAGGAAAAACTTCATTTTCCGTATGTACTAAATCGAGCAACTTGTTAAAAAAAAAAAAAAAACTGTATCTTTGTCTTTAGAATTCGCATCAGAGCATATAAGGTATGTTTGACAATTTCCTTTGTAAAAAGTTGCAGCTGTAAACAACAGGACACTCGTTCGCGACCATAGTGCGCTTTGAACTTCATTCTGGTATTCACAAGCGAAAGACATCGCAAAATCAATTTGAAGGATACGCACACCTTCATTTAGTTTGTCTTTTTGAAATTCATCGGCTTGGATTCTTTTCAAATTAACATAATTCATCATAATATGAATTGAGTTAATCAGTTTGTCTTTTAGTTCACCTGAGCTCGTTTCATGGGTTGTTAAACGCAACTTATTATCTGAATTTTTCCCCATTCTTTCCATATGCAGACTTTGCTTAAGTCCATAGATAGTAATAGTTTTTTGCCATCAGAGCAGAAGTTACATTCATTTTTCCAGCACTTAGAATCTAACGAAGGATCACATACAATTTTACACCACCAGTCGTTACAGTAGTTTTGTTTTAAGCCTGTAACTTTGTTAATGAAATTTTCATGTGTTATGCATTTGCACTGATCTGAAGGAGTGTCTTTTATGACTACAAAATTTTGAAAATCCTATCTCTATATTAGGATTAAATTCCTTAAAAATGCAGAAGGCTTTCCGTAGATACATAGTTAAATAATGCTTCTGACGCCTTTCTTTAATTCCATTTTCCCAAATAACAACAAAATCATTTGCACCTGGACAGATGTATACTATATCTGGACGGTAATAAAAGGGTTTCACATCTTTGTAATACGAGTCAGCATTTGATAAGTCCAAGCTTGGACTTTCGGCTAGAGCAATATTCAATTTAGGCGCTAATTCGGTTACTACCGCTCTTTTTTTGCTTGGCGATTGAGGAAGGGCTTTCAGAGCCTTTTGAACAGCTTTCGATAAGGTTTGTTTGGACTTGTAAGGGGATTTGGTACTTACAACAGGTTCGTCAATATTTTGATCTTGATTTCTTATTTTGGCCCTTTGCAGTCTTTTTTTATCCCTTGCCTTAAGTCGCAAAGTTTTTAAATCGATTTCTGAAAGACTTTCTCTTTTTCGCTTACGAAGCTCATATATTCTTTTCGATTCACAAGCGCTAAAGTTTGGATCATCTTCCTTACGCTTTTCGCGAAGTTTTCGCATACGTCCAGAACTGGTGGAAGGTTGCTGATCAGTCATACTTGGGCGAGTCATAAATGTAGTGCAGTAAATAATAAATACAATTTGTAGAGAGCTAATTAAATACCGGGATGATTTTCTAATTGTTGTGCTGCTGTGCGACTAAACTGTTTAAGTGCTGTAATGTAGAGTAGCTGACACAATTCGTTTGATGCAATGTACTCTCATGATGTGTGGCCGATAAAAAAATTACTGTGATGATGTATGGTCAACAACAACAATGAGTTAAGAGTAATTTTCTTTTATAAAAAATTTCATAATTTTAAATTATTCATTTTCTTGGAATAAAATAAGGACAAAATATTTATTAACCTGGAATTTTCATTCGCAAACATCTAGGGAAAACCTGGTCAATCAAGCTAGTGTTGCTGTAATAAAATTGTAAGTATTTTTTTCGTGGATAATTTCAAATACAAAAGGACAAAATATTGTCTGATATAATTACCTGCAACAGCAGGTAAGAAAAATACTTGTAACCTATTGAAAATTTGACTACGAAAGTCGAAATTTCTCAGAAAATGTAGCGGCAGTAAATTAGCGAATACCGTGCAATTCAAAATGATTTAGCTGTTACAAATTTGTAGAAATTTTTTTGTGAATGATTAACTTTTGGGAACAAGCAAAGATCCCTAAGTCCCAATTCGCACGATGCAAGTATTTAAGCTGAACTGATTAGGTTGATGACAACGGGGTGAGGGGAAATAAAGTGGGTACAGGCTTGCGTGTACTTGCAATTCAGCTGCTTAAAATTAATGGACAAAAAAAAAATGTAAAAAAACACAGTAGTGTGTATGTATATTCATAAAAAAATCAAAACAAATTAAGCAATAAGTCTTGAACCGTGCGAACGCCAATGAGAGTTCAAAGAAGAAAAAGAAAATAAGCAGGCTTATTTTCTTGCATCGTGCAAAAACGGACTAAATCTAAACAAATAAAACGGTTAAGAAACTGAAAAACAAATTATTATAAGTGTGGGTAAAGCCTGAAATTAGAAGAAATGTCAATACGATTCAAATGAATTCATGTGCCGTTGTTGTTGACTTAAGTGTAAATATTTTTTTTATATAAGTTTAGTATATAAAAGAGATAGGGAACAAAACACAAGTAAGGTATAAGAAATGAATTGAAAAATCAAGATGATGCTTAATTTGGTGACGTCTTGAGCTGACATCTGGTTTGTATTTGGCATAGATTAAAAAATTTCAGATATCTTAATTCTTGGCGTCACGTACAGACACTTTTTATCAAGAAAGAAAAACTATTTCCTAAGTGCTTCAGTAAAAATTTTTTAAGTCAGATTTTAGACCACCAAAAGTTAGCTTTAAACGACAAAAATCAATTTGTTTAGTTGACTTGTCTTACAGTTATTATTAAAAAAAGGAAAAAGGCGTCACGTGTGGGACACAGAAATTTACCTTTGCATTGTTATTAATTCCTCGGGAACAAAGCACTTTACAACAATTAATATTATACAGTTTAATACCGCTCACCACTCCCTTGAACACAGAAAAGAATATTAGTTCTTATGTGAAAAAAAGTATTAGAAGCGACCTCTCAAAAATAGGTGTAAAATGAAAAAGAAAAGCTAGATTCTTTATGCTCTCAGAAAAATAACGGTATTTATGAAAAAAGTGATCTACTCGTCACGTTGTATGTCAATTTTTTGAGATGAGAACTTAATCTCTCTATGTAGATGCAAAAATATAAAAAAAGTTTATGTTTGTAAAATTGTTCAGACTTCCTTCTTTTCATGGATTGCTCCAAAAATGAATTTGGTTGCACATGTGAGATTTCTGTGAGGAATGATGTCCATTGTGGGAAAACAAAGTAGATGCCCGGAATGCCACTAAATGAAAATAGTAGCTAAGGGTCAATACTACTAAACTGTATAATTGGAACATCCAAATTGTATTTGTGAAAAATGTTATAAATGATTAAAGAGGCATTCCACCGTCACGTGTGGGACAAATTCAACTATTTTTTAGCACTTATTTTACATACAACTTCTAATTGGTAATTCAGAACTCATTTTTTTTTCTATTAATTAAACTGCGTTATAGTCTTGAATCCTACATCGAACTTGTTTTTAATAATTCAGAAAATATTAAAGAAAAAATTAAACAAACTTCGTCACGTGTGGGACACCCTGAGTCAACCAACATTTAAAATTGTAGTGTTTAAATCCAAATTTCAGCGAATCAGTTGCACATTGTGAAAAATGTTATTAATGATTAAAAATGAATTTGGTTACACATATGAGATTTCTTTGAGGGATGATGTCCATTGTGGGAAAACGAGGTAGAGGCCCGAAATGCCACTATATGGAAATAGTAGCTTAGGGTCAATACTACTAAACTGTATTATTATAATATCCAAATTGTATTTGTGAAAAATGTTATAAATGATTAAAAATGAATTTGGTTGCACATATAAGATTTCTGTGAGGGATGATGTCCATTGTGGAAAAACGAGGTAGAGGCCCGGAATGCCACTATATGAAAATAGTAGATAAGGGTCAATACTACTAAACTGTATAAATAGAATATCCAAATTGTATTTGTGAAAAATGTTATAAATGATTAAAAATGAATTTTTTTGCACCTATGAGATTTCTGTGAGGGATGATGTCCATTGTGGAAAAACAAGGCAGAGGCCCAGAATGCCGTTATATGGAAATAGTAGCTAAGGATCAATACTACTAAACGGTATAAATAGAATATCCAAATTGTATTTGTGAAAAATGTTATAAATGATTAAAGAGGCATTCCACCGTCACGTGTGGGACAAATTCAACTATTTTTTAGCACTTATTTTACATACAACTTCTAATTGGTAATTCAGAACTCATTTTTTTTTCTTCTATTAATTAAACTGCGTGATAGTCTTGAATCCTACATCGAACTTGGTTTTAATAATTCAGAAAATATTAAAGAAAAAATTAAACAAACTTCGTCACGTGTGGGACACCCTGAGTCAACCAACATTTAAAATTGTAGTGTATAAATCCAAATTTCAGCGAATCAGTTGCACATAGAGAAAAGATGTCTAAGAAAGAAATTACAACTAACAACCACGCTTACTTATGATGATAATAAAAAAAGTATTTATATGTAAAAATTAACTTTTTTATTTTGTCACGTAAGGGACAAATGGCGTCACGTAAGGAACACAGTTGAAAGTATTTTTATAAAGTACTCAAAAATCAAAAGTTAATTACTGTTTTCTCTACAGATAAGCTATGTTTTTTGCACTCGACGATATTTTGATTGGCTTTGATGAAATGAAAGTTTAAAATTCCTGCTATGGCTTTGGTGTTATTCCACGGTGATTCAGATTCAATTTTTTCTAATGTTTCTGAGGATGGCACATAAATTACCCGGGTTTTTGAAACTAATAGAGAAGCCAAATAAGCAAAATCTTCAGCTGACTGAATGACAATATGTTCGTTTTGGCTCATCATTTTCTCTCTTACCAATCTCTTTATATTTCTGCCGATTCCATCTATTACACCTTTTCCATGAGATGTAGCAAAATATTTCCAAAAAAAAAGACTTTGCGTACTTTTCGCTCAGCATTGATATTAATTTTACCATATAACGGTTTTTAAATTCTGATGCCGGGCCATCGCTCCAAATTATTTCCACTGAAGGAAAAACTTCATTTTCCGTATGTACTAAATCGAGCAACTTGTTTAAAAAAAAAAACTGTATCTTTGTCTTTAGAATTCGCATCAGAGCATATAAGGTATGTTTGACAATTTCCTTTGTAAAAAGTTGCAGCTGTAAACAACAGGACACTCGTTCGCGACCATAGTGCGCTTTGAACTTCATTCTGGTATTCACAAGCGAAAGACATCGCAAAATCAATTTGAAGGATACGCACACCTTCATTTAGTTTGTCTTTTTGAAATTCATCGGCTTGGATTCTTTTCAAATTAACATAATTCATCATAATATGAATTGAGTTAATCAGTTTGTCTTTTAGTTAACCTGAGCTCGTTTCATGGGTTGTTAAACGTAATTTATTATCTGAATTTTTTCCCCATTCTTTCCATATGCAGACTTTGCTTAAGTCCATAGATAGTAATAGTTTTTTGCCATCAGAGCAGAAGTTACATTCATTTTTCCAGCACTTAGAATCTAACGAAGGATCACATAAAATTTTACACCACCAGTCGTTACAGTAGTTTTGTTTTAAGCCTGTAACTTTGTTAATGAAATTTTCATGTGTTATGCATTTGCACTGATCTGAAGGAGTGTCTTTTATGACTACAAAATTTTGAAAATCCTATCTCTATATTAGGAATAAATTCCTTAAAAATGCAGAAGGCTTTCCGTAGATACATAGTTAAATAATGCTTCTGACGCCTTTCTTTAATTCCATTTTCCCAAATAACAACAAAATCATTTTCACCTGGACAGATGTATACTATATCTGGACGGTAATAAAAGGGTTTCACATCTTTGTAATTCGAGTCAGCATTTGATAAGTCCAAGCTTGGACTTTCGGCTAGAGCAATATTCAATTTAGGCGCTAATTCGGTTACTACCGCTCTTTTTTTGCTTGGCGATTGAGGAAGGGCTTTCAGAGCCTTTTGAACAGCTTTCGATAAGGTTTGTTTGGACTTGTAAGGGGATTTGGTACTTACAACAGGTTCGTCAATATTTTGATCTTGATTTCTTATTTTGGCCCTTTGCAGTCTTTTTTTATCCCTTGCCTTAAGTCGCAAAGTTTTTAAATCGATTTCTGAAAGACTTTCTCTTTTTCGCTTACGAAGCTCATATATTCTTTTCGATTCACAAGCGCTAAAGTTTGGATCATCTTCCTTACGCTTTTCGCGAAGTTTTCGCATACGTCCAGAACTGGTGGAAGGTTGCTGATCAGTCATACTTGGGCGAGTCATAAATGTAGTGCAGTAAATAATAAATACAATTTGTAGAGAGCTAATTAAATACCGGGATGATTTTCTAATTGTTGTGCTGCTGTGCGACTAAACTGTTTAAGTGCTGTAATGTAGAGTAGCTGACACAATTCGTTTGATGCAATGTACTCTCATGATGTGTGGCCGATAAAAAAATTACTGTGATGATGTATTGTCAACAACAGCAATGAGTTAAGAGTAATTTTCGTTTATAAAAAATTTCATAATTTTAAATTATTCATTTTCTTGGAATAAAATAAGGACAAAATATTTATTAACCTGGAATTTTCATTCGCAAACATCTAGGGAAAACCTGGTCAATCAAGCTAGTGTTGCTGTAATAAAATTGTAAGTATTTTTTTCGTGGATAATTTCAAATACAAAAGGACAAAATATTGCCTGATATAATTACCTGCAACAGCAGGTAAGAAAAATACTTGTAAACTATTGAAAATTTGACTACCAAAGTCGAAATTTCTCAGAAAATGTAGCGGCAGTAAATTAGCGAATACCGTGCAATTCAAAATGATTTAGCTGTTACAAATTTGTAGAAATTTTTTTGTGAATGATTAACTTTTGGGAACAAGCAAAGATCCCTAAGTCCCAATTCGCACGATGCAAGTATTTAAGTTGAACTGATTAGGTTGATGACAACGGGGTGAGGGGAAATAAAGTGGGTACAGGCTTGCGTGTACTTGCAATTCAGCTGCTTAAAATTGATGGACAAAAAAAAATGTAAAAAAACACAGTAGTGTGTATGTATATTCATAAAAAAATCAAAATAATTAAGCAATAAGTCTTGAACCGTGCGAACGCCAATGAGAGTTCAAAGAAGAAAAAGAAAATAAGCAGGCTTATTTTCTTGCATCGTGCAAAAGCGGACTAAATCCAAGCAAATAAAACGGTTAAGAAACTGAAAAACAAATTATTATAAGTGTGGGTAAAGCCTGAAATTAGAAGAAATGTCAATACGATTCAAATGAATTCATGTGCCGTTGTTGTTGACTTAAGTGTAAATATTTTTTTCATATAAGTTTAGTATATAAAAGAGATAGGGAACAAAACACAAGTAAGGTATAAGAAATGAATTGAAAAATCAAGATGATGCTTAATTTGGTGACGTCTTGAGCTGACATCTGGTTTGTATTTGGCATAGATTAAAAAATTTCAGATATCTTAATTCTTGGCGTCACGTACAGACACTTTTTATCAAGAAAGAAAAACTATTTCTAAGTGTTTAAGTAAAAATTTTTTAAGTCAGATTTTAGACCATTAAAAGTTAGCTTTAAACGACAAAAATCAATTTGTTTAGTTGACTTGTCTTAAAGTTATTATTAAAAAAAGGAAAAAGGCGTCACGTGTGGGACACTTTTTATCAAGAAAGAAAAACTATTTCCTAAGTGTTTAAGTAAAAATTTTTTAAGTCAGATTTTAGACCACCAAAAGTTAGCTTTAAATGGCAAAAATGAATTTGTTTAGCTGATTTGTCTTAAAGTTATTATTAAAAAAAGGAAAAAGACGTCACGTGTGGGACATAGAAATTTACCTTTGCATTGTTATTAATTCCTCGGGAACAAAGCACTTTACAACAATTAATATTATACAGTTTAATACCGCTCACCACTCCCTTGAACACAGAAAAGAATATTAGTTCTTATGTGAAAAAAGTATTAGAAGCGACCTCTCAAAAATAGGTGTAAAATGAAAAAGAAAAGCTAGATTCTTTATACTTTCAAAAAAATAACGGTATTTATGAAAAAAGTGACCTACTCGTCACGTTGTATGTCAATTTTTTGAGATGAGAACTTAATCCCTCTATGTAGATGCAAAAATATAAAAAAAGTTTATGTTTGTAAAATTGTTCAGACTTCCTTCTTTTCATGGATTGCTCCAAAAATGAATTTGGTTGCACATGTGAGATTTCTGTGAGGAATGATGTCCATTGTGGGAAAACAAAGTAGATGCCCGGAATGCCACTAAATGGAAATAGTAGCTAAGGGTCAATACTACTAAACTGTATAATTGGAACATCCAAATTGTATTTGTGAAAAATGTTATTAATGATTAAAAATGAATTTGGTTACACATATGAGATTTCTTTGAGGGATGATGCCCATTGTGGGAAAACGAGATAGAGGCCCGAAATGCCACTATATGGAAATAGTAGCTTAGGGCCAATATTACTAAACTGTATTATTAGAATATCCAAATTGTATTTGTGAAAAATGTTATAAATGATTAAAAATGAATTTGGTTGCACATATAAGATTTCTGTGAGGGATGATGTCCATTGTGGAAAAACGAGGTAGAGGCCCGGAATGCCACTATATGAAAATAGTAGCTAAGGGTCAATACTACTAACCTGTACTAATAGAATTTCCAAATTGTATTTGTGAAAAATGTTATAAATGATTAAAAATGAATTTGTTTGCACCTATGAGATTTCTGTGAGGGATGATGTCCATTGTGGAAAAACAAGGCAGAGGCCCGGAATGCCGTTATATGGAAATAGTAGCTAAGGGTCAATACTACTAAACGGTATAAATAGAATATCCAAATTGTATTTGTGAAAAATTTTATAAATGATTAAAAATGAATTTGGTTACACATATGAGATTTCTTTGAGGGATAATGCCCATTGTGGAAAAACGAGGTAGAGGCCCGGAATGCCACTATATGAAAGTAGTAGCTTAGGGTTAATACTACTAAACTGTATAAATAGAATATCCAAATTGTATTTGTGAAAAATGTTATAAATGATTAAAAATGAATTTGGTTACACATATGAGATTTCTTTGAGGGATGATGCCCATTGCGGGAAAACGAGGTAGAGGCCCGGAATGCCACTATATGAAAATAGTAGCTTAGGGTCAATACTACTAAACTTATAAATAGAATATCCAAATTGTATTTGTGAAAAATGTTATAAATGATTAAAAATGAATTTGCTGCTTGCACCTATGAGATTTCTGTGAGGGATGATGTCCACTGTGGGAAAACAAAGTAGAGGCCCGGAATGCCACTATATGGAAATAGTAGCTAAGGGTCAATACTAGTAAACTGTTTAAATAGAATATGCAAATTGTATTTGTGAAAAATGTTATAGATGATTAAAAATGAATTTGCTTGCACCTATGAGATTTCTGTGAGAGATGACGTCCATTGTGGGAAAACAATTTGGATATTCTATTAATACAGGCTAGTAGTATTGACCCTTAGCTACTATTTCCATATAGTGGCATTACGGGCCTCTACCTTGTTTTTCCACAATGAACATCATCCCTCACAGAAATCTCGTATGTGCAACCAAATTAATTTTAATCGTCTATAACATTTTTCACAAATACAATTTGGATATTCTATTTATACAGTTTAAGGTACCTTCAGACTATAATACTGAGTAATAACACATGTCAAAAACTAAAATAAAATGAGAAAGTATAATAGTGTGAAGGCAGTATGTTATAAAATGTCAAAAAATACGTAAAGAAATTTGGCAGTACAATGGCTCTCTTCATTTTTATAAATTTTTCTAAAATATTATACTTTGCATTTTATTTGAGTTGCATACATACATAAATGCAGAAGAACATAAAGAAAATCAGGCATGCATAACTAAAATATAAAAAAAATGTGATTTACAAATGTATTAAAAAAAATATTTTGCTAAAAATGTTAATTTTAACTTTTTACTGGCACACTTTGAATGAAATGAATATATTTAATTTAAACCTATAGGTTTTAGAACAAGAATTATTTTCGTTTATTTATTACTGCGATATTTGTACCTACAAAATTGTTTAGAAATTAATGTTTTTCATTTAAAATTACTACATTTAGAATAAAAACAAAAGATATATTCACTATAACTATAAAATTATCAACCCAAAAATTAACTTATTTTACTTACAAAACTAAATTTAAACTTTTCAAACTAAATTTGAGTATTAAAATTCGGATGTCGCAGTATTAAAAAATATGTTAATACGCTTTTGTGAATGGCATTAAGATTTTTTTTCATTTACTTTTTTAAAAAAAGTTTTAGTTGGCAATTTACGAATACACTTTTAGGACAAACAGAAATATTTATATAATAATATTTATGAAGTTTGACTATGTCCCGGTAATAAAAGAAAACATTTTAAACGCGATAATGTCAAACTTCATAAATAAAAGTAACAGAGGCTAAAAACTATCCTCTTCTACATCATCTTTAGTTTTTTTAAACAATGAGTTAAAATGATATTGTTAAAAAATAATGCCTGACAACACCTTTAACAAACATAAAAATTACAAAAAAAAAAATTATATAATAAAAATTTTATAGGGTTTTTCACAAGGCACATTCAACCAGGTAATATTAAGAACCCAGCTGATTAAAATCAATTTGACATTATTAAGTTATAAAAATTTAATTTTTTATGAAATTTGTAATTTTTCTGAATTTTTTGAATTCGCCTTGGGTTTACCTTGTTAAATGTGCCATGGTTTTAACTTTACGGAATAACATTAATGAAAATAATTTTAATAAACAATCAGCTAATGTAAACGATTTTTGTGATTTTTAAATGATTTGTAAAGTTTAAGCAAAGAAAAATAGTTTTATATTTTTACAGTTTATATGATAAAATGTTTTATATTATCAAATGTTTTCAACTTTAGTAGTAATTTAATTCTATATATTAAACAATTGAAAAGGCAACCATATTTCAAGCGGAAAGTTCTAGAATACAACCCGCAAGGAAACCGAAAGCCTGGGCGACCGCAAAATACCAGGAGAAGACAAGTCGAGTTTGAGCTTGAAAAATATGATAGGAGTTGGAACGAAATCAAACAATTAGCATTAGACCGAATTCAATGGAATTTATTTGTTACAGCCCTTCTAGGAATTTAATGGATTAAATGTATATATCACTTTGGGATGATTCATTGTATAAATTATTTGGAAGAAAAAATAAAAAACAAATAAATGGGAATGCGTTCCCATAATATATACTGTTGAGTATTTGACCACCTGCATTTCGAACGGCTCGGTTTACACAAACTTGTAAAATTTCAAAAATTACCTTATATCCACTAATACTAAACCAATTTAAAAAACATTATTCTTTTGAACGTCGAATTAAGAAACGAATAAGAAATAATTTGTCACGCTTCATAGAATTATCAGTCTAAAAATTATTCCATGGTGCAATTATGTTGACCAGGTGGTGTTACGAGCATAGATTATTCAACTAGATAGGACAGCGCCATTTTGTTTAAAAATTACAACTCTGTTTTTCAAGATTACCTAATGATCGGATTTGTATGGAAAGTTTTTTCAACACTCTTGAAACACTTACGGTTGAGTACGAGGATATAATAGTAGCTGGTGACTTCAACTCAAATATCTTAGTTAGCCCTTATCTGACCAATAGCATGCTCACACTGGATCTCCACTCCCCAAACACAACCAATGCTACACATTTCACATCTACTAGTAGCACACTCCTTGACCTTTTCTTCGTAAGTGATACTTCTAAAGTGTTACTTTATGACCAGCTTTCCGCATCTTGCTTTTCTCGTCATGACCTCATATTCATGACGTACGATTTTCAATTACACATACCTGAGGAATCTATCGCTTACCGTGACTATAAACACATTGATTATAGTAGGTTAGAGCATGAATTTTTTAAAATTTCATGGGACGTGTTATATAACATGATTTCCGTTGATGAGCAATTTTATTTTTTACAACACAACTTGAGCAATCTATACGATCTTGCCGTTCCCATAAGGACAAAGAGTAAGAGCAAACAAAGAAATCCTTGGTTCTCGCGAAACATTCAGGAATCAATTAACCTTAGAGATAATTTGTATGCACGATGGAAGCGATTTAAAACTCCGGAATTACATGAAGAGTACCGAATTCAAAGGAAAATTACAAACAAGCTCATTAAAAAAGCGAAATTCTACTTTTATACTTTAAAGTTCTCTGCGGCTATGGATTCAAGAAAAACCTGGCAAACAATTCGTAATATTGGCATTGGTAATTCGCATAGTTATGAAACCAATACGGTTGATCCAACTGTTCTTAAACGGTTCAGTTGTGCAACCTTCTTGTAATTACTATAACTTTTCCGGTAATATTTGTAATAATAACTTTAATTTTACCTGCGTAAATCAATGTGATGTTCTGTCTGCTATTCTTTCAGTAAAGTCAAATGCAGTTGGCGTAGATGGGATAGACCCTAGATTTCTTAAAATTGTATTACCTCTACTTTTACCTTTTATAACATTTCTTTTTAACAAAATTTTCACTACCAACATCTATCCTAAAATTTGGAAACTAGCGAAAATAATTCCTATCCCAAAATCAAATTCTGACTATAGACCCATATCGATTCTCCCTTTTCTTTCTAAAGCTTTTGAAAGGTTAATTCATAACCAGGTTTCCTCTTATGTTAATACCAATAGAATGCTTACTGATCGGCAATCTGGTTTTCGCAAAAATAACAGTTGCATAACGGCGCTTACTGATGTCGCAGAGGACATAAGACAACAGGTAGACTGTGGAACATTACGTTTTTAGTTCTGTTGGATCATTCGAAGGCGTTTGATTCAGTTAACCATACCATTTTATGTAAAAAGCTGAAATGTTTTTTTAATTTCTCCCCCAACTGCCATTAATTTTATATCTTCATATCTAACTGATAGGTATCAGTATGTTGAAACCCTTGCTTCAAAATCAAACCTTTTGCCAGTAACTCGAGGTGTTCCACAAGGCTCCATCTTAGGCCCACTCCTTTTTTCCTTGTACTTAAATGATCTTCAAAGCAAGCTTGATAACTGCAGGGTACGTATGTATGCTGATGATGTTCAACTTTATATAAGTTGCAAAATTACCGAAGTTGAACAATGCGCTAGGAGTCTGAACCATCAGTTGCATCTAATTCATGAATGGGCCACTGCTAATACTCTTGCGATAAATCCAATAAAATCAAAATGTTTAATCATAAAAAAGAGATTCTTAAAAATAGAATATCTCCCTGTCATAACTTTCAACAACCAGGCCATAGAAATCGTCAGTTCTGCCAAGAATCTTGGAATTTATTTTAATAATACCCTTACTTGGTCAAATCATATTAATTATGCTTGTGGTCGAACGTTTTCAATATTAAGAAATCTCTGGCAGACACAGTATTGCACACCAATTAAAATTAGAAAGTTGTTGGCAAAAACTTTTTTAATGCCAATTTTATTGTATGGATGCGAATTGTTTTCCAGTTGTGACAAGAAGAGCAAGGAAAGGCTTAATGGGGCTTATAAAAGTATTATTCGTTATGTTTTTGGTCTGAGAAAATACGACCATATTTCAGCGTACTTAAATCTACTCTATGGTATTAGTTTTGACAATTTCTTAAAAGTTAAGGTTTTTCTTTTTATTCACAAAATTATATATACTCGCTAACCTGAACACCTTTACGTACGACTTAACTTTTCATTACTGGAAAGAGGCAGAAGACTTTTAACTTTTAGGCATAGTACGCAGATTTCTCAACAGCAATTTTTTATTCACGCAATTGGTCTCTGGAACGCAATTCCTCACAGATACCAAATTATTCGTAACGCCAATTTCGTAAAGATATTACTAGCTATTTTTCTTCTTAGAAGATACATAAATGTATGTTTAATTTACAAATTTTTTTTTTATTATTATTATCATTGTTTTTTAATAATTTCAAATTGAGTACAAATAATTGGTTTTGCAAAACAAAATATCTATAATTTTACAATATGTATATTTTTAACTTACTTCTTCCTTGTTTGGTTTTTAATTAAGTTTGTTATTTTGTATACATTATTTGTCTAAAGATAGTATAAGTCTTTTAGCATAAAATTGTATTTACGCTTACTCAGTTCTACACTGTAATATGAGACCTAAAGTCTTGTGTGTGGAACATCGAAAATAAAATAAATAAATAAAAAATAAATAAAATAAAAAAAAAAGTGGATAGATAGATTGCAAAATAATATGGCTATCCCTTTCATGTAATGATGAAATTTGTTTACGTTTTGCAATAAAAATAAGTTAAAACTTTGCACGCGGGTTTGTGTTTTGCAAATTAAATTAAAAAATAAAGAATTTTTTCTCTAAATTTTTTAAATTTTGCCGCAATTTTCTTCATTTTTGAGTTGGCAAAGTGTTTTTTTTTTAGTTCGTAAAAGGAAAGTGTTAACAAAAAAGTTTTTAAGGTTCCCAAACAATTTTTTAACCATAGCAAAAACTTCAGACGACTAAAAATCTTACACCAAATCATCAGTAGACTTCAACCCAAATTCTTAAAAAACTCATGAATATTTTCTGTCTTTAAATAATAACCTTAATAATCAAAATGAGAATTTCTATAATCAAACCAAAACGTTCAAGTTTTTTTAAGAATCCAACAAACCAATATTCGCTATTCGCTTGTTTTGATTTTCTTTTTCCCCTTACATTTGAATAACCATTGGTTATTACTAAATGTATTATAAGGGCTACCGAAAACAAAACCTTGTTGTTTAACAACACTTTTTAAAATATTATTTAGGATTTAATCCCATATTTCTTGTTTATTTATAGGGTTTGTTGTTGGTTAAGTTTGTCTATATGCATTTCATTGGTTCTTACACCAAATCATCAGTAGACTTCAACCACCCAAATTCTTAAAAAAACTCATGAATATTTTCTGTCTTTATATAAAAACCTCAAAAAACAGAATGAGAATTACTATAAGAAAACCAAAACGTTCAAATTTTTTTAAGAATCCAACAAACCATTATTCGCTATTCGCTTGTTTTGATTTTCTTTTTCCCCTTACATTTGAATAACCATTGGTTATTACTAAATGTATCATAAGGGCTACCGAAAACAAAACCTTGTTGTTTAGCAATACTTTTTTAAAATATTAGTAAGGATTTAATCCCAAATTTCTTGTTTATTTATAGGGTTTGTTGTTGGTTAGGTTTGTCTATATGCATTTCATTGGTTTTTACAACAAATCATCAGTAGACTTCAACCACCCAAATTCTTAAAAAACTCATGAATATTTTTGTCTTTATATAATAACCTCAATAAACAAAATGAGAATTACTATAAGAAAACCAAAACGTTCAAGTTTTTTAAAGAATCCAACAAACCATTATTCGCTATTCGCTTGTTTTGATTTTCTTTTTCCCCTTACATTTGAATAACCATTGGTTATTACTAAATAAAATATGGGATTAAATCCTAACTAATATTTTATAAAGTGTTGTTAAACAAAAAGGTATGGTTTTCGGTAGCCCTTATAATACATTTAGTAATAACCAATGGTTATTCAAATGTAAGGGGAAAAAGAAAATCAAAACAAGCGAATAGCGAATAGCGAATATTGGTTTGTTGGATTCTTAAAAAAAACTTGAACGTTTTGGTTTGCTTATAGTAATTCTCATTTTGTTTATTGAGGTTATTATATAAAGACAGAAAATATTCATGAGTTTTTTAAGAATTTTGGGTTGAAGTCTACTGATGATTTGGGGTAAGAACCAATGAAATGCATATAGACAAACTTAACCAACAACAAACCCTATAAATAAACAAGAAATATGGGATTAAATCCTAAATAATATTTTAAGTGTTGATAAACATTTCCCTCATATTGTAAAAGTCGTTGACGACGTCAACGTCCATTTTTAGCTAAATTTTATTTAGTTTGCCGAAATCAACTTCTCCCGAAACCGGAACTAAATTGAAGGTATGTGTTGATGTAGACATTTTGTCGGTATTTTTAAGAAAATAAATAACATTAATATATAATTTAACAGTAATCTGGGGGTCTATTATGTAATTCGATTTGAATGGAAAGCAGACTTACCAAATCTTAAAAATATTAGATAATACGATTTGCCTTTCGAATGGAAAATTTCTTTCGAAAGCCTTTTCGATTCGAATCAAATTACAAATTAACCCCCCTGATTTGCAAGTCGACGTAAATAGTGTCGCCGTTGACATTCGCAATAAGGGGGATTATTTTCACAGGTTCAGTTGTAGTTGTAATATCAAATTTTACAATTAAAAATCGCTAAATCGGCTTCCCATCTAAAAGGACCAAGAAAATATATACCTTATGGGGTCTGTTATCGTCACTAGCACAAAACCGCTAAACTAACCATATTATTTTATATAAATCTATTACAATTATTATCAATTACATTTAATGTCATCAATAAATTCTTGTAGAGTTAATACTTACCGCGCAATTTATAGATAACTCCATTTTTACTTAGCTGGCGTGGTATTAACTTCGTTTATTTGATACACATGTTATAATTTAATATACATTTTAAAAGCTTATATTCTAGTGGTTTCCATACCAAAAAGTGAGCATTTTGTATATTAAAAAACATATGTAATATTTTAATATTAATTTAATTACCAGGAATTTTAATATAAGGAACATTGGATAATAAACTTGAATTTCATACATATATTTAGCTTCAGTGTTTCTTTATTCAAAATCCAGTGGAAATCATTAGCGAGGCAATAACCTCTTTCAACAGGGTCGCAGATGGATATTAAAGAAATTGTAAACTTATATATACCCTTATCATTTATGTGAAGGGTATAAAAAGATTTAACCCCTTTAGAGCAATTTTTATACCCTTCACATAGTGATATATCAGTTCGTCATTCCGCTTGTAATTTCTTTATTATCCATTTGCGACCCCATAAAGTATATATATTCTGGATCCTTATAGATATGGAAGTTGATATAGCCATGTCCGTCTGTTAAAATCTAGTTTCCGGAGTCAAATAAAAAGATACAGAAAAGCTATTGGTGTCAAACTGTTAGAAGTATCCCGCTATTTAAAATCAGCAAAATGGGTTCACTATTAACCGAGATATAAGCGAATATCCAAAATAACCCATTTTTTCAGGACAAAATCCGTGCGTATATCCTTATATATCTCAGTAAGTATAGTCATTCTTGCCACAAATCTTGGCACAGATACTCTTTAAGTAGGGACCTAAATAACGGAATTTTTTTTTTCAGATAGGATCAGGGGAAGTGGTAGTTTTCCTACAATTGCACAAATTTGGTGAAATATTTTATGAGCTATATCTCGGAAACTATAACAGCTATCAACTTAAAATGTTCTACAAAAAAAATTTGTGAGTTTTGCGGAACAATTCGTATGTGGTGTTGGCACAGCGCGAATTCCGTCGCCGATTCTGCGGTCGTCCGGCACCGAATGCGCAAACACTGCGCCGTTTGGCCACCAACCTTCAAGAGTAAGGACCACACGAGACGCTGCCAAAAATGGCCGGCCCCGGATCACCCGTTCTTCCGAGAATATCGCCGCTGTTGGCGAGGATGTCGCCAGAAACATTGAAAAGACGCCGTGCCTCGCAATTAGCAATCAGCCGGTCTTCCCTTAGGCGAATTTTGGTCAACATTTTCATTGGCCCTTTTCAAGGCCTCAAAATTAATTTACAAAAAAAAAAATTATAATTTTGTTTCATTAATTATGTTTAACATATTTCGTCAAGCTATAAAGTTCCAAAAAAAAAACCAAAGTATACTCCTCAAGGATTCTTAATTTAACTTTATACAACCTCTATATAAATAGGCTCTTTTCAGGGCCACAATTTTTATTTACAGAAAGAGTTATAATTTTGTTTCAGGAAAATACTTTATCAGTTCTTTATTTTCTATTTTCTAATTATAATAAAAACTATGCATGTTAAGAGTTTAAAACTAAACATTTATCCATTTACTTATTTACTTTAAACATAAAATAATACACGTAACATATGTATTTCGTTAGCAGAAATGCTTAACCATGTAACTACTTTTTTTTAATTTTACAGAACAAAACATTTTATTAATTTCAAAGGCAATGCAAGTAAATTGTTACTTTTTTCTCCATTCTGTTTGAAGTTTTGTGTGTAACAAATACGTCTCGAGAGACAATTTCTATATATATCGGCTGTGTACCACCAATCTGTTCCTACTAGTCCGGAACCTGAGCCAGCAGCTAGTCAACAACCTTCTTGTGTATTAAGATTAAAGCAGCAAACACCTAGAAAACGTAATATTGAATTTAGTTTTTAAAATTTTTTTTTTTTGATTTATTTTAATTAAACAAACTTGTAAAAGCACTTAAACTTAAAAAAACAATACACATTTCATTACTTCATTATTTTTAGGTACTTACAGTTGATTCCAGAAGAAATTTGGGCAACCAGCTGCTGTGTAAAATTACCAACAATTTAAAAATGTGTGTCTGTCTGCAAACAGAGAATTATAAAAAAACTTTATGTAAATTATTAAGCTTTTTTTAATTTAAAAACTTACCTTGCATCCGAAGATGGTTTAATTTAAATCAATTTTGAAAATTTAATGGTTTTTCCAAAAAACCACATATCAGGCATTGTCCAACGCAGCCGCCTGTCTGTAAGAAAACAAACCAAGAGAAATATACTTTTAAACATCATTAAGGCAGAGAAATTTCACTTTAAATAATGCTGACAATCAGAATAGACTTGATTTTATATTAATTTTTATTATTGCAATAGTTTTTCATTGAAAAATTTAAAAAAGAAAATTTTTTAACCAAACCACACAAGCGTCTGTCTGTTAGAAAATGGTGCACTGAAAAAACACTTACAAACAATATAAAACCAACGAATTTTCAATTTTCACAGCACTGACACGCACAATCTACTAGATTTTATCTTAATTTTAATTTTTTTAATAACTTTTCATTTATTAAATGCAAAATAAAAATTTTGCCAAATTGTTTCAACCCTAAAGCAATTTTTTGTTTACATTTCTAGTTTGTCAAATGGTAGTGTATGTCTGCTTGTACTTATCTTTGTTTGCGCTTACGGCGATTTTATTTTTCTTCTCTTTCGCAAAAACTTGAAAAATATGATTTTGTCAATTTGGAAACGTCAAAGTTGGCATCTCTGGTTACTTTGTGGTTACGAGCACAGCTGATCTACTTTTTTCATGCAAAAATCAATGCTGGGTTGTCAAAGTTGTTTACTTTTACATATCTTTTTTTGACACCTAAGCCAACGAAAACTACAATTAAAACGAAAATTTTAGTCACAAAATTTTGTTGTTGTAGGATCCACCACCTGATACACATAATTGCACCATGAATTATACGTTATATTACGCTTCCCATCCCTGATGACAAAAATATTAACAGCTGTTGCTTTTATATAAAATGTGATAGTGTAGACACAAAATGTAATGCGCAATATTTCCTATTTGATTTTTTGACAGTCAAACCAAAAATCATTTTATTTGGCTCTCTCAAAATCCAATGAAAATCTAAACACTGGTAGAATAGTGTGAAGGTAGCTTTAGTAGTATTGACCCTTATCTACTATTTCCATATAGTGGCATTACAGGGCTCTTCCTTGTTTTTTTCACAATGGACATCATCCATCACAGAAATCTCATATGTGTAGCCAAAACTTAACTGACAAATTTGCTCTGTTAAATATGTTGGTTTTGGTCTCTGGTAGTTAAATACATTTTCATACCCTTCACATAGTGATAAGGGCATATATCAGTTTGTCATTCCGTTTGTAATTTCTTTATTATCCATTTGCGACCCCATAAAGTATATATATTCTGGATCCTTATAGATAGGAAAGCTGATATAGCCATGTCCGTCTGTCTGTCCGTCTGTTGAAATCAAGTTTCCGGAGTCAAATAAATAGATACAGACCAGTTAATGGTGTAAAACGATTAGAAATATCCCGCTAACAATCGCAAAATCGGTTCACTATTGACCGAGATATAAGCGAAAACCCAAAACAACCCATTATTTTAGGACAAAATCCGTGCATATATCCCTATATATCTCAGTAAGTATAGTCACTATTGCCACAAAACTTGGAACGGATACTCTTAATAATGGAAATTTTTTTTTTAGATAGGATCAGGGAAAGTGGTAGTTTTCCTACAATTGCACAAATTTGGTGAAATATTTTATGCGCTATATCTCGGAAACTATAACAGCTATCGACTTAAAATGTTCCACAAAAAGTAATTATACAGCAAAACCTACGCTTTGAGGTAAAAATTTTTTTGGTGGGGGGTGAATATGGGGTAGCTCCCATAAAAATTCACAATTTTGGTAAAATTTTCGATACGCTATATCTTGGAAACTGTAACAGATATTGAAATAAAATAATCTACAAAAAGTAATTGGACAGCAAAACCTACGCTTTGAAGTAAAAATTTATTTGATGGGGGGTGAATGTAGGGTAGCTCCCATAAAAATTCACAATTTTGGTAAAATTTTCGATACGCTATATCTCGGAAACTGTAACAGATATTGAAATAAAATAATCTACAAAAAGTAATTGGACAGCAAAACCTACGCTTTGAGGTAAAAATTTTTTTGGTGGGGGGTGAATATGGGGTAGCTCCCATACAAATTCACAATTTTGGTAAAATTTTCGATACGCTATATCTCGGAAACTAATAGATATCGAAATCAAATATTCTACAAAAAGTAATTGGACAACAAAGCCTACGCTTTGAAGAAAAAATTTTTTTGGTGGGGGTGAATATGGTGTAGCTCCCATACAAATTCACAATTTTGGTAAAATTTTCGATACGCTATATCTCGGAAACTGTAACAGATATCGAAATAAAATTTTCTACAAAAAGTAATTGGACAGCAAAACCTACGCTGTGAAGTAAACATTTTTTTGCTGGCGGATGAATATGGGGTAGCTCCCATACAAATTCACAATTTTGGTAGAATTTTCGATACGCTATATCTCGAAAACTGTAACAGATATCGAAATAAAATGTTCTACAAAAAAGATTTGGACAGCAAAACCTACGCTTTGAAGTAAACATTTTTTTGGTGGGGGGTAAATATGGGGTAGCTCCCATAAAAATTCACAATTTTGGTAAAATTTTCGATACGCTATATCTTGGAAACTGTAACAGATATTGAAATAAAATAATCTACAAAAAGTAATTGGACAGCAAAACCTACGCTTTGAAGTAAAAATTTATTTGATGGGGGGTGAATGTAGGGTAGCTCCCATAAAAATTCACAATTTTGGTAAAATTTTCGATACGCTATATCTCGGAAACTGTAACAGATATTGAAATAAAATAATCTACAAAAAGTAATTGGACAGCAAAACCTACGCTTTAAAGTAAAAATTTTTTGGTGCGGGGTGAATACAGGGTAGCTCCCATACAAATTCACAATTTTTGTAAAATTTTCGATACGCTGTCTCGGAAACTGTAACAGATATCGAAATGAAATGTTTTACAAAAAGTAATTGGACAACAAAACCTATCCTTTGAAGTAAAAATTTTTTTGGTGGGGGGTGAACATGGGGTAGCTCCCATACAAATTCACAATTTTTGTAAAATTTTCGATACGCTACATCTCGAAAACTGTAACAGATATCGAAATAAAATGTTCTATAAAAAGTAATTGGACAGCACAACCTACGCTTTGAAGTACAAATTTTTTTGGTGGGGGGTGAATATGGGGTAATTTCCATACAAACTCACGATTTTTGTAAAATTTTCGATACGCTATACCTCGGAAACTGTAATAGATATCGAAATCAAATATTCTACAAAAAGTAATTGGACAACAAAGCCTACGCTTTGAAGAAAATTTTTTTTTTGGGGGGGGGGGGGGGTGAATATGGGGTAGCTCCCATACAAATTCACAATTTTTGTAAAATTTTCGATAAGCTTTACCTCGGAAACTATAACAGATATCGAAATCAAATGTTCTACAAAAGTAAAAATGTAATAATTCATACATATTGGAAAAAAAATTGGAGAGGAGCAGGGGGACTAGAACATCCCATAAAAATTAACAACTTTTATTAACCTTTTATTATAAATAATGTCAAAAACTTTTATTACTGTCGACCTCAAACGTTCCTCATCTATTTCTATTATCCATACGAACGTTAACATTTTGTAAAGTTTCTATGGGCTTAAAACTCACACAAGGTATTTTTGTTATATTATTTGCAGTACAAAATAACTCGGCTGGGTACATTAAAACACCAATGTGAGGGGTATATAAGATTCCGCACAGCCGAATATAGCGCTCTTACTTGTTTTAACTAATTTCTGCAATAAATTCTTAATTTCACTTTAAATATTTACTATTTGTAAAAATTTTTGCTGGCGCTAAATTATTAAACAGCTGTTCATCAGGGATGGAACTTTTAGTAATATTTTTTTAACTTTTGCACATTCTTCGGGTGATTATTGGTTTGCCGTATAAACATAGAAAAATGCATTGGATATGAAGCAAACCAATAACTCTTCGACGTTTTGTATATTTTTTTTGTATTTCTACTTACAGTTTTATAATTTATTTTAAATAAGGAGGTTGAAACTTAGACCCGTAATAATTATAAATTTTCAGATGTAAAAAAGTTTTCGAGCGAAAAATTTATAATAGTTATCGTAAGTTTACTAAGACCATATTTGTCAGCCATTACATACATTTTTGTTAATAAGCCTACCATAAGTATTTTCGCATAGTTTTCATATATCAAAAATTACCATAAGGTTAGAATTTATTAAAAATTGAAAAAAGGCATTTTAATTTATTAAAAGTTGTGTTTCAGGCACATACACACACAAATTAATTCAAACATACCCAAAAGCGTTTCAGGTAACAAATTTTCCACAGCAAAGAAAACGTTTTAGATAAATTTCCTTTCCTGTACAAGGGTTTCAACAAAATTTTTGTTGTAGGTACATTTTTTTATAAAAATCTGTAGATTTCTTTAATATAAAATGCGATTTGGAACATTTAGATACATTTTATATATGATGTATATGCTATGTTTTAAAAATTCTATGGGGTGTAATCGTCTAAATAAAATTTTACTTTTTAACTAAGCAGCATGTGAGCATTTGTAAATTTTCAATTATAGTTTTTTGCGTTCCAGCTATTTTGAGCAACTTTGGTAAGCTTGGAGAGTAATTTCTTTACTATCATATGTCGGAACAAAATCGAGATCGTTTGGAACACGCTTAATATTTGTTAAGACTTTATAACTGATTAAAACAAATAAACAATGTTTTAAAAATTTTCTTGATTTGCTTTTGCGGGTTAATTAATAAAACGCTTGTATATAATAAATTCAATCAAAAACATTTTTTATACAAAGTGAGTTTATTTTGCTAAAAGAGTCCATTTTTTGACACCTATCGATTTTTTAAAAAATATATAAATATACATATCAAAAGTAATAATTTTACAACACTTTTAATGAAAAAAAATTACTTTTACAACTTTTTAATTTAATTTCAATTAAAAATATTTTATTTCCTAATAAATAACTATAAATTTCATAAAAATATTGTTAAAAAATATTTTACAATACCAAACTTTATATAAACTTTCCATGCCTGATTTTCTTTATGGCTGCCGTAAATATGCAACTCTGATACATGCAAAATCTAATGGTTTAGAAAAATTTCTAAAAATGAAGAGAGCCATACTACTGTCAAATTTCTTTAGGTATTTTTTGACATTTCATAACATAATGTCTTCACACTATTATATTTTCTCATTTTATTTGAGTTTTTTGACAAGTGTTTTTACCCAGTATTAAAGTCTGAAGGCACCTTTAGTAGTATTGACCCTTAGCTACTATTTTCATATAGTGGCATTCCAGGCCTCTACCTTATTTTTCCACAATGGACATCATCCCTCACAGAAATTTCATATGTGCAACCAAATAGATTTTCAATCTTTTTTAACATTTTTCACAAATACAATTTGGATATTCTATTTATACAGTTTAGTAGTATTGACCCTTATCTACTATTTCCATATAGTGGCATTACGGGCCTCTTCCTTGTTTTTTTCACAATGGACATCATCCATCACAGAAATCTCATATGTGTAGCCAAAACTTAACTGACAAATTTGCTGTGTTAAATATGTTGGTTTTGGTCTCTGGTAGTTAAATACGTTTTTATACCCTTCACATAGTGATAAGGGTATATATCAGTTTGTCATTCCGTTTGTAATTTCTTTATTATCCATTTGCGACCCCATAAAGTATATATATTCTGGATCCTTATAGATAGGGAAGCTGATATAGCCATGTCCGTCTGTCCATCTGTCTGTCTGTCTGTCCGTCTGTTGAAATCAAATTTCCGGAGTCAAATAAAAAGATACAGACCAGTTAATGGTGTCAAACGATTAGAAATATCCCGCTTACAATCGCTATTTAAAACCAGCAAAAGCGGTTCACTATTGACCGAGATATAAGCGAAAACCCAAAACGACCCATTTTCTTTAGGACAAAATCCGTGCATATATCCCTATATATCTCAGTAAGTATAATCATTATTGCCACAAAACTTGGAACGGATACTCTTTAGGTAGGCACCTAAATAATGGAAAATTTTTTTTTATAGGATCAAGGGAAGTGGTAGTTTTCCTACAATTGCACAAATTTGGTGAAATATTTTATGCGCTATATCTCGGAAACTATAACAGCTATCGACTTAAAATGTTCCACAAAAAGTAATTATACAGCAAAACCTACACTTTGAAGTAAAAATTTTTTTGGTGGGGGGTGAATAAGGGGTAGCTCCCATACAAATTCACAATTTTGATAAAAATTTCGATACGCAAAGCATGTATTTTGCCCAACTCTGTTGGTAAATAGTGTTGAAACTAATCATGCAAAAAACTAATCATTCTGTTGGTTATATTTTATTTTTATAGGGTTATGTGCCTTCATTTTATCATGGATTTGAGCCATCATATTTTTTTTTCACTCATAAATAAATAAATAATTTTTTAACATGCATAGGCTACATACTACAAATAAAAAAATAAAAAAAATCTAAAAGAATAATAAATATTAAATACTATTGCTGCAAAGGCATTTTTAACACACTTCTTTGATGTAAAATATTATTTGAACATATTTTGCATGTAGTGAAACTGCAAAGAGAACATTTATTTTTATTTTTTTTACTACTTCCACAAAGCCAACAAAATTTTAAAGGATTGTCAGCATTTCTTGCTATCATTATTTTAACTTTGTCTCTTATGGAATTTGAAAATGGAACGGCCGTCATTGGTAGGCCACATAAGAAATTAATGATGTAGAAAATGACAAATAAACCACAGCTACAGCTATCATTCTGTTTTATTCTGTTTGAAATTGTTACGAACTTCCATGTGCTTTTTATGCATTTATTATTTACAAGGTCGTTAAAATAAGATTTACCAGAAGAATTATAAAGAGAATCCATAAATAAGAATTCTTGTGCCTCTGGTTTCAATACACAAAGATGAAAATGATTTTTTTGTTGTATTGGAATAAAAAGGAAGAGAGGTTTAAACGTCTTTAGCTTATTAACATTTTTATAGTTTATTAAGTTTGCCTGACATGGTAAACTTAAAGCATTTTGACTATTTTCTTTAAGAGCACTTAAAATTGCACAATCTACTGCGATATTTGTCAACCAATTTCCTTCTTGTAAAGATTCCCAATCTTCACTGTTTAAGAAATTATGAAAACCTATTTCGAACTACTGCAACTGCGGATAAATAAAACAGTAGGTGTCGTTATATCTAAATAATAGGTATTCGATTTTATATTTTTTTAATTTGGCATGTATAGTTTACATTTTGTTTCGGATAAATTGAAATATTATGTGAAATTTTGGTTTTCTTTTCTTGGTGTAAAGTTAATAAGCTATCTTTTTTTTGTATTGCTAAGATAGGTTTCTGCATACAGTAAGAATGTTCCAAGTCAACGGGTGTAGCGATTTCATTTTTATTTGGTTTAACTTTAATAAAATCTTTAATATTTTCTATTTCTCTATATAATTTTTTCGTGTTTTTGGCATTTCAAAGCTGTATTGGATTAATGGCTTTTTGCTTTCTTGTATCAAATTTTTCCCAGGTCTCTTCAGCTTGATCATTTATCTCTGGTTCTTCAGACACATTCAAATCTAATTTATTAAATTTTATTTCAATGTGTTCTAAATTTTTTGAGGGAAGTTCTGTAGGATTTTTGCCGGCTATACTAATATCTTCAAAAATATTAAACTTATATCTTAACTCTTTCAATGAACTTGTATTTTCTTCTCTGTCAATTTTTATAAAATTTCCAGGTCGTTCTGATTTTTGTTTCAAGAGAATATGTTTTTGTAGATAAAAGGAAAATTCAACGGGTGCATTGCTAAGATGATCCCCGAAAGGATCTACTAAAATTCCCATTATATTTGTCCACATGGGAAGTAACGTACAATATTTATTGATAAAAAATTACACATTTCTTCATTTTTTAAAACATTATCATCGTCTTTTAGGGATTGGTACTTTAGGTCATTACATATTTCATCATATATTTTTAAAAATATTTTTTTAAAGGGACTTCGGAAGGCAATAGATTCTAAATTGTTTATTTCTTTACTGCCCTTAATATCAATACTTTTCGAATCATCATTATCTATTTCTTATATACCTTTCCTTAAAATGTTAAAACTTTCATTAAAAGTATAATTTTTTTTGGGGTAGAGTAATACAACGAAAAGGTGTTTGAACCAAAACTTACACTCTTGTATTGTCGTGAGATCAAAGGCCATAGTTAATGCATGCTTAATAAAATTGCGGAAAGCAACGGTTTTGCTAATTTTGTTATTTAAATCTTTACACGTGATGTGTATATAATGGGCTTTGTACCATTGTACAGTTACCTTTGGTTTTTTATAATGACTTGGATTTTCTAAAAACCAAAAGCAATAAAGCAGATGATGAGAAAGATTTTCATGATTGCAGCATTTTAAAACTGTTCCAAAAGAGCTTTAATTTATCTAAAACTGAGCATATATCCACAATAGTATGGCGCGAAAGGATTGCATTTATAATTGAAATAATCATTTTGTGCTTTCTTATTCTTATAACCACTTTATAAATAAGGATTCGTTTTTTCGCACATTGAATCTGGCGCACACTTTGTCCAGTTGCATCGAAATGGATTGTATAATTGGCATCTTTTATTATTTCAGGATTATCTACAAGTGTGGTAAAAGTGGCTTTTCCCCAACAATATATGGCTAAAGGTGATCCAACATGTTGAATATAGTCTTTATATTTATTTTTTTGCATTAAATAAACATCACAGAAAGCATCTTTATGGAGCCATTTGTCTGAATTACCCTCAGATTTAACCTAACGAAAGGTAGCAATATTTTGGATGTTTTGGAAGTTTCCACTCTTTGCAATGCTATCTGATGCTTTCAGAATTTTTTTTTTTCTATGACAATAAGAACCTTTTCGCTCCAATGCCTTTTTCTCTATTTTACGAGTAACGCCTTGTATCTGAGCAACACGTTTCTCTTCTTTTGCATGTATAATTTCATAACTTCTGTGAACCATAATCTCTCCATCTAAATTGATTTTAAATCTGTATTCGGAGCAGTCTTTAAAATTATACATGCGCTGTTAACTTTTAAGTACTCCTGAGGAACAAAATTAAGTATAAATTTATTCTGAGTTAGCTTTAAAACCGATGTCGAGCAGAGACCCTCTTCAGCTGCTCCCTCCCATAGGCGATCATTTACAGACCGTTAAGTGTCACAGGCACTGTGGTATAAACTTAAGGCGTCTTCAAGCAAACCGGCTTGCAAGGAAAGATCTGCTAAATTTTTATTTACTCTACCCATAGTTCGCTTGCGGTTATTTCTCGATTCCATATCCAAGCCCACAAAGTCACGTTTTTCAAATGGAGCTATTAAAAGAGAAAACTTCTCTTGTTTTTCCCGCGATCGTTCTAAACGTTTTGATTCCAAAAACCAAAAGAGAGCATTAACAAAATCAGACACATGAGCCTCTAAATCCACACACGTATCATTCTCTCTGTAGAAGAAAGCTTGAGCTTTAAAGTAGGACGGTGTTGTAAATTCTTCTTGAAGACTTTTCGTAGATGATCTATCCTGCCAATCTACTTGGTTTTTTGTGTCATCCTCATACACTTTTGGAGGGCCAAAAAATATTGCCCTTGAATCGTACAAGGTAGTACCATAGCGAACTTTCAGAGATTCGTGCTGTCTACACACCTCGTTTAGCTCTTGTTGGCTGTCAAACTTGCCTATAGGAATAAGGCCCAACAAACGACGATGTGTTTGAAAATCCCCCCAGTCGTTGTTTTCTACCGGGTAATCATGTATGTATCGTATCCAGATGTGTCTAGTGACAGCGCTGGAATCTAAAGAAAAAAATATTGTAATGTTGCCAATTTTTCAACTGTAAGCCGATTACATACCAGCAATTTTCACATTATTAAAACGCCTGACCCTGTCAAAAGCTTTTTGCAGCGTTCTAGGCTTGGATGGTCCGTCACCTCGTAGAAGTACTAACAAATAGCTGTGATGTAAAATCGTTTGTTCATAATCAGGACGAAACATGTTTTTGTTACTGAATAACACTTTTTTCCTAGCACTGAATAATTTACGTAGTAATTGTAAGGCAAAACTAATAAAAAACTTATTTTGTTGAATTATATCCGTTAAATCCAGAGACAGTTTTTAACGGTTTTTAACTAATTTCTTGTAAATTTTAAAACCACAAAAATTTTATTTTTCTAATATCCGTGAACAGCTGACATTGTTTACATTATTATTGGTCAGCCGTATTTGTTGTTTACAATTTGATTTTGTTCGGCCATCTTGTAAAAACGTCTTATTTAACATTGATTTGTTGTTGTTTTTTTCAGCCAGGATGTAAAATCGCCGCATTGGCGTGTAAAAGAGTATAATTGCTGATTTAACGTGAACTCAACAAACCGAAAGGTATATTTGTTTTTACAATATACGTGTGATACTGCAGAAGATTCGTGTTAATTTCCTCTGTTAATTGATGCATAAATATTAAGTTTACTTCCGATAGTTAACTTTTTACAAGGAAAAACTTAAAAATTTATACAGTCAAATTTACCTCGTCATACACTACATTAGGTAAAAAAGTGGTAAGTGACAACCAAAATATTAGATACTAGGGACTTCGAGCTATCGTTTGTTGTTTTTTAATGTTTTTTTTATTCAAAATTGAAATATTTATAATAATATAAAAACTTGCATTTTTTTCATGATTTGTTTACATTTTCACAAAAAAAAATGTTGCTGAGAAGAAAAAAAAGGTTGCCCGGGTTTGGTTTCTTTTGGTCGACGATTGAGAGATCTATTAATTTTTTTTTTAAATTTGTAATTTTTTTGACATTCACTTTCTTAAACACAAAAACGAAATTCAGAGGGCGAATTTTTTGAATTCGCCTTGATATTACCTGTATTAGTGTACCCTGTGTTTTTATTTTGATTGAAGTCTTAATTTTTCAACTTTATTTCTTAATACAGCTATAGCTTTCTTCATCTACAAATAAAATATATTTATGTATACGCCACCTATTTGCACTTTTTGAATTTATTTATTTTTTTTAACTTAAAATAGGTTTTTTAAACGAAATTTTTATACAAAATCAATGAATATGTTTTAGATTTAAAAATTGTTTATGAATATACCCCTTTACATTTTGCATGGGTAGTAATATTGTACGTAATTTACCATTAAAGACTTTTTCAAAAAATTTTGGGCCCTTCTAATATCTTTACAATTTTTCCTTATAGCCGCCGACACCGACTTTTTACGACGACTTGTTTCTCTGTTCACGACATTAGAGTCTACGGTAGAGATCATGGTGAAATTATTTGTACCAGGGGGTGTTACAAGCACAGCTGATCTACTTTTTTCTTGCATAAATCGAGGCTGTGTAGTCAAAGTTGTTTACTTTTACATACCTTTTTTTGACAACTGAACCAACAAAAACTACAACAAAAACGGGTATTTTATTCACAAAAGTTTGTTGTGGTAGAATCACCACCACCTGATACATTTTGCGCCATGGTCGAGATGTTGCCCAAGTCGTCTGTGTCAGCAATACAAGAGAATTGTGCCAAGCACAAGATACCACCACCTGTCTACGATTTCCTTGATTCTGAAGACACTAACGCTTTCATTTGCCGAGCAAAAATAATGCATATTGAAGCTGAAGCTACAGGAAGATCAAAACGGGATGCAAAACTTTTGGCAGCACATAATCTAATAAAAAAAATACGTTTGAAATGTCCAGATATTGATGATATACAACAAGTGGAACCAGCGCAAATACCAGCAGCCGATATGATTGTAACACTACGTGATTATTGCGTACAACACCAACATCCTTTGCCAGTGTTCGAAATAATACAACAAAGGGGCACGCCGGACACACCAGAGTTTATGGCTGTCTGCACTTTGGCAACTATTAAGAGATATGGAAAATCAGAAAAGAAAAAAGATGCAAAACAAATAACAGCTCTGTAAATGTTAAATGATATCGCCGATGTAAGTGCATTGCAGTTTTTTATATTGATTTATACGTTTTCTTTTATGGATTTCATTATGCATTTTTTTTACAATAACACCATGTACGTAATGGACTAAGAATACTTTAAGTTCACTAACTTCTCAGAAAACAATTTTTCTTTTTTTTATAATTATAAGCATTAGGGGCAGGCCCCTATATATACATACATGCATCGCATTGTGCTGTTATAGGGAAAATATATAAAGGAAAAAGAATAGAGGGAAGAGTGTTTGTGGACATTTGATTTAAATTTCTCGATATTAATTATAACAGCAAATACATCTTATTCCACATACGAACTGGGCGACTAAAGAACGATTTTTCCTGTAATGCATGGTGAGTTCACTGGCCTGTCGACCGCAAACGGGTGTGCTTTTCTTGAAAGAACCGTATGTCGCACAAATTTCTCCTTATTTCTTTAAAACACATTCTATTAAAGTATCGATAGAACAGTGAGACACATCGAACACTAAACGGTGCACGAGTGAGTACACCGCCCGTTCCTGTACGCGGTCAAGTTACTCAAAAAAAGGTTTTGGATAACCAGCCGATATATAAGAGCTCAAAACGACAAACCTTAGTGAAACTTTAAATTCCACCATGAGATAAGAAAATTATTTTAAAACAACTTCGAAACAACTTTTGAATTTATTACAAAATGAAAAATCTGTGCCAAAATTATGGTTAAACTACTTCAATAATACACCATGGCTTGAATTGATAAATTTATTATTTTCAACTTACTATTCCAAATCGATTCTTAAAAAATTTTCTTTTAAATTTTTATTATTGAATTAAGAGTTCGTAAAAAACTAACTGAAACTCAATCGCATAAATATTTGTTACACAAATTGATTGCAACCTGAAATTCAGGCAAAAGCTGCATACAACTTAAAAAAAGGGGCTTGAGTCAGGGTACATTATTACAGATAATATCAAGACGAATGCAAAAGTCATCCTCTGCCTTTCCTTTTTGTGTTTGAGAAAATGATTTTCAAACAAGTTTTTAATTTTAAACAAAATAAGTTAATCTGACAATAATTTTCATAAATTTTGAAGACGAGTTCATAATCAGCTGGGCTCTTAGCACTACTGTATGTTTACCCTGAATGTACTTGATATTGCTATTTAAAAAAAAAGTTTTGTTTGCTGAGTTAACAATCAACTTTACATTAACAAGGACGTTACTAGATACTTTAAAAATCCAGCAAATATTTTTTTTCTCTTATAGGTATTTTATTTCTTAGGGCGGTAAGAAAACATCTGTTGTACAAAAAAAACTCAACCCTACATTTTGCACACAACCAAAAACAGTCACAATTTAAAATTACTTAAAATTATTCCTAACCCAGCTTCCACATCAAATCTTCAACGAACATAATTTACATGGCGTTTTATTAACGTTTTTTTAGAGGCAGAAAAGAAGGCTCTCACAAAAAAATAATTAATTTGAGTTGTGATTGTTTTTGATTTAGTGTGCGATATATACTTACATTGTTAATTCTATCTTAAATTCAATTCAAGAACACTAAACCTTTGGATCACCAAATGCAAGTGGCGACATTGGAGTCAAAAATGGACGATGTCGAATACGAACGTTATCAAAAATTCAAGACTTATCGTGAACTTTCTGAAACAAGTCTTGGGGAAACAATGCCTGGTGTTTTGTTGCCTGTTCGGCATAATTCGTAAAATTTTACAACCACTTAAAAAAGGCTGCATTAGATATTTTAAAAAGAAAATTACAATGCAAAAGTAATGGATATATTTAGAGCTTTAAAGATAAGTCCTCGTCTTACAAAATATCCAGGGGTCAAAACTGCAGAGAAAGAAGTACAAATCGAGAATGATTGCGATTATGATGCAATATTTATTGATAAAGAGAGTAAAACTTATTTAACTATTTTTGAATATTTTCGTGACAAACAAATATTAACAAATAACAAATAATAAGTATAACAAAGCACATAAAAAGTGTTCGAATATTTTTAAAACTTAGTAAATATTATATAAATTTATTTAAGACATTTTTATTTTCTTTATCAGGCTTAAGTTCAATACTTTACTAAGTTCTGATTTAATTGCAAATGAAGAAATTAATACTTTAGTTTTGTTAAAGTGGCTCAACTTTCTGGTTAAGTGGCGGAAATGTCAGCCTATTATCAAGGTGAGGTATCCCTGCAAATGACTATCGTCAATCTGGCTCAAAACTTCGTGAGTTCAAATAATATTAATTTGTTAGAGCCTAGGGGTCAATTTGGTACTCATTTGACGGGTGGCAAGGATTGTGCTAGCGCTCGTTGTATTTTTACCATTATGTCGCCATTGGCTCGTCTCATTTTCCATCCTCACGATGATCCTCTGCTGCAGTATGAAGTGGATGATGGGCAAAGAATTGAACCACCTTGGTACATTCCCATTTCACCCATGCTGTTGGTTAATGGTGCCGATGGCATTGGCACAGGTTGGTCAACAAAGATCTACAACCATAATCCTCGAGATATTATACAAAATTTAAGACCCCTTCCTATGCATCCCTGGTATAGGAACTTCCGTGGACCAAATGTATACATTTTCGATGGCCGTTATATCACTCCGGGTAACATACAGATTATCCAAGGCAATAAAATAGAAATTTCAGAATTGCCTATTGGCACTTGGACTCAGACTTACAAGGAAAACGTTTTAGAGCCTTTTTCAACTGGAATTGAAAAAGTAAAGGTCATTATATCCGATTATCGTGAATATCACACCGATACTACTGTACGTTTCGTTATAACTCTGGCCCCGGGAGAATTAAAACGCCTTCAACAAGAAGGTGGCTTCCATCGCGTCTTTAAATTAACATCATCCATGTCGACTAATCAAATGCACTGTTTTGATGATTTAAATTGCATAAGACGTTATCCCACTTTTTTAGACGTCCTTAGGGAATTTTACCCTCTTCGTTTGGAATACTATAGCAAGCGTTACGATTATTTGGTTGGTCAGTTGACTGCCCAAGCCGATCGTCTTGCCGGTCAGGCCCGTTTCATTCTCGGGAAGTGTGAGCGTACTTTAGTGGTAGAAAATAAAAAGCACAAAGCTAGGATTGATGAACTAATAAAGCGTGGATATCGCCCTGATCCTGTCAAAGAATGGCAACAGCGAATCAACCTACAGGAGGAGGAGGAACATGATGATGAAGAAGAGGGAGAGGAGGAAAGCTCCATCTCAGGCATTAAGAAGGAGAAAAAAGCTCCTGTAGATCCTGAAAAAGCATTCCAAAAGTTAACTGATGTCAAGAAAATTGATTATCTGTTAGGAATGTCCATGTGGATGTTAACGAAAAAAAGTAAAAAGAGTTGCTTAAACAAAGAGATTAAAAGTTGGCCGAATTAGCGGCCCTTAAAGCAAAAACTCCCAAAATGTTCCGGCTGAAGAATTTGGATGAATTTGAGAAAAAACTTAACGAAGTAGAGGAAAAAGAACGTCTTGATGAGTTAGACATAAATAAGAAACAGGCAAAGGCGCTAGCGAAAAGCAAAGCTACAGCCAATGTGATTCTTGGAAGCAACAAAGAGGGGAATGCCGATGTATTTCCTGATCCGAATGGTGTTAAAGTGGAGTTCAAGGTTACTGATGAAATTAGGAAAAATGTCTCTGCTTCTGTTACAGCTGCTACAAAGGTCAAAAAGAAAAAAGAAGACAAAAAACCCGTCAAGGAAGCAGGAGGAGATAGATGACTTTGACGCTTTAGTCGAAGATGGTGCTAAGGGGCCGAAATCTTCACCTAAAGCAGCAAAACTTAAAAAAGAACCTGGAACTAAGAGATCACTCAAAAAGAAGGATGACGGCGATGGTTCCAAACAAACAAAATTGAGTTTGAAACCGAAAGGGGTAAGTCAAGTAACAATTTTTATTTTTTATTATGGTATTTTAATTCACCCTAAAATTTTTAATTAAAGCGTAAAAAGAAGGGTGGTAGTTCTGACGAAGATGATGACATATTATCTGGAAGTGATATTGATTGATGTTGCTCCACGAGCTGACCGTCCTGGACGCAGACTGGCTGCCAAAAAGATGAAAAATACAGGTCTTTTAGATTCAGAGGAGGAAGACGATGCCGTAAAAGCACCAACACATAACACCTCCAGAATATCTGATAATGAATCAGATGTGCAAAGTGAAGAGAACGAGCCACGGGTAGCCCAGAAAAATAAATCCTCCTGGGACAGTGAGGATCAAAGGTAAGTATTTTTGTAAAAAAATAAATTAATACTTTAGTTTTGTTAAAGTGGCTCAACTTTCTGGTTCAGTGACGGAAATGTCAGCCTATTATCAAGGTGAGGTATCCCTGCAAATTACTATCGTCAATCTGGCTCAAAACTTCGTGAGTTCAAATAATATTAACTTTTTTACAGCCTAGGGGTCAATTTGGTACTCGTTTGACGGGTGGCAAGGATTGTGCTAGCGCTCGTTGTATTTTTACCATTATGTCGCCATTGGCTTGTCTCATTTTCCATCCTCACGATGATCCTTTGCTGCAGTATGAAGTGGATGATGGGCAAAGAATTGAACCACATTGGTACATTCCCATTTTACCCATGCTGTTGGTTAATGGTGCCGATGGCATTGGCACGGGTTGGTCAACAAAGATCTACAACCATAGTCCTCGAGATATTATACAAAATTTAAGACGCATGTTGGCTAACGAAGAACCCCTTCCTATGCACCCATGGTATAGGAACTTCCATAGACCAATTGTATACATTTCCGATGGCTGTTATATCACTTCGGGTAACATACAGATTATCCAGGGCAATAAAATAGAAATTTCAGAACTGCCTATTGGCACTTGGACTCAGACTTACAAGGAAAACGTTTTAGAGCCTCTTTCAACTGGAACTGAAAAAGTAAAGGCCATTATATCTGATTATCGTGAATATCACACCGATACTACTGTACGTTTCGTTATAACTCTGGCCCCGGGAGAATTTGAACGCCTTCAACAAGAAGGTGGCTTCCATCGCGTCTTTTAATTAACATCATTCATGTCGACTAATCAAATGCACTGCTTTGATGATTTAAATTGCATAAGACGTTATCCCACTTCTTTAGACGTCCTTAGAGAATTTTACCCTCTTCGTTTGGAATACTATAGCAAGCGTAACGATTATTTGGTTGGTCAGTTGACTGCCCAAGCTGATCGTCTTGCCAGTCACGCCCGTTTCATTCTCGGGAAGTGTGAGCGTACTTTAGTGGTAGAAAATAAAAAGCACAAAGCTAGGATTGATGAACTAATAAAGCGTGGATATCGCCCTGATCCTGTCAAAGAATGGCAACAGCGAATCAACCTACAGGAGGAGGAGGAACATGATGATGAAGAAGAGGGAGAGGAGGAAAGCTCCATCTCAGGCATTAAGAAGGAGAAAAAAGCTTCTGTAGATCCTGAAAAAGCATTCCAAAAGTTAACTGATGTCAAGAAAATTGATTATCTGTTAGGAATGTCCATGTGGATGTTAACGAAAAAAAGTAAAAAGAGTTGCTTAAACAAAGAGATCAAAAGTTGGCCGAATTAGCGGCCCTTAAAGCAAAAACTCCCGAAATGTTCTGGCTGAAGGATTTGGATGAATTTGAGAAAAAACTTAACGAAGTAGAGGTAAAAGAACGTCTTGATTAGTTAGACATAAATAAGAAACAGGCAAAGGCGCTAGCGAAAAGCAAAGCTACAGCCAATGTGATTTTTGGAAGCAACAAAGAGGGGAATGCCGATGTATTTCCAGATCCGAATGGTCTTAAAGTGGAGTTCAAGGTTACTGATGAAATTAGGAAAAATGTCTCTGCTTCTGTTACAGCTGCTACAAAGGTCAAAAAGGAAAAAGTAGACAAAAAACCCGTCAAGGAAGCAGGAGGAGATAGATGACTTTGACGCTTTAGTCGAAGATGGTGCTAAGGGGCCGAAATCTTCACCTAAAGCAGCAAAACTTAAAAAAGAACCTGGAACTAAGAGATCACTCAAAAAGAAGGATGACGGCGATGGTTCCAAACAAACAAAATTGAGTTTGAAACCGAAAGGGGTAAGTCAAGTAACAATTTTTATTTTTTATTATGGTATTTTAATTCACCCTAAAATTTTTAATTAAAGCGTAAAAAGAAGGGTGGTAGTTCTGACGAAGATGATGACATATTATCTGGAAGTGATATTGATTGATGTTGCTCCACGAGCTGACCGTCCTGGACGCAGACTGGCTGCCAAAAAATGAAAAATACAGGTCTTTTAGATTCAGAGGAGGAAGACGATGCCGTAAAAGCACCAACACATAACACCTCCAGAATATCTGATAATGAATCAGATGTGCAAAGTGAAGAGAACGAGCCACGGGTAGCCCAGAAAAATAAATCCTCCTGGGACAGTGAGGATCAAAGGTAAGTATTTTTGTAAAAAAATAAATTAATACTTTAGTTTTGTTAAAGTGGCTCAACTTTCTGGTTCAGTGACGGAAATGTCAGCCTATTATCAAGGTGAGGTATCCCTGCAAATTACTATCGTCAATCTGGCTCAAAACTTCGTGAGTTCAAATAATATTAACTTTTTTACAGCCTAGGGGTCAATTTGGTACTCGTTTGACGGGTGGCAAGGATTGTGCTAGCGCTCGTTGTATTTTTACCATTATGTCGCCATTGGCTTGTCTCATTTTCCATCCTCACGATGATCCTTTGCTGCAGTATGAAGTGGATGATGGGCAAAGAATTGAACCACATTGGTACATTCCCATTTTACCCATGCTGTTGGTTAATGGTGCCGATGGCATTGGCACGGGTTGGTCAACAAAGATCTACAACCATAGTCTTTGAGATATTATACAAAATTTAAGACGCATGTTGGCTAACGAAGAACCCCTTCCTATGCACCCATGGTATAGGAACTTCCATAGACCAATTGTATACATTTCCGATGGCTGTTATATCACTTCGGGTAACATACAGATTATCCAGGGCAATAAAATAGAAATTTCAGAACTGCCTATTGGCACTTGGACTCAGACTTACAAGGAAAACGTTTTAGAGCCTCTTTCAACTGGAACTGAAAAAGTAAAGGCCATTATATCTGATTATCGTGAATATCACACCGATACTACTGTACGTTTCGTTATAACTCTGGCCCCGGGAGAATTTGAACGCCTTCAACAAGAAGGTGGCTTCCATCGCGTCTTTTAATTAACATCATTCATGTCGACTAATCAAATGCACTGCTTTGATGATTTAAATTGCATAAGACGTTATCCCACTTCTTTAGACGTCCTTAGAGAATTTTACCCTCTTCGTTTGGAATACTATAGCAAGCGTAACGATTATTTGGTTGGTCAGTTGACTGCCCAAGCTGATCGTCTTGCCAGTCACGCCCGTTTCATTCTCGGGAAGTGTGAGCGTACTTTAGTGGTAGAAAATAAAAAGCACAAAGCTAGGATTGATGAACTAATAAAGCGTGGATATTACACTGATCCTGTCAAAGAATGGCAACAGCGAATCAACCAACAGGAGGAGGAGGAACATGATGATGAAGAAGCGGGAGAGGAGGATAGCTCCATCTCAGGCATTAAGAAGGAGAAAAAATCTCCTGTAGATCCTGAAAAAGCATTCCAAAAGTTAACTGATGTCAAGAAATTTGATTATCTGTTAGGAATGTCCATCTGGATGTTAACGAAAAAAAGTAAAAAGAGTTGCTTAAACAAAGAGATCAAAAGTTGGCCGAATTAGCGGCCCTTAAAGCAAAAACTCCCGAAATGTTCTGGCTGAAGGATTTGGATGAATTTGAGAAAAAACTTAACGAAGTAGAGGTAAAAGAACGTCTTGATTAGTTAGACATAAATAAGAAACAGGCAAAGGCGCTAGCGAAAAGCAAAGCTACAGCCAATGTGATTCTTGGAAGCAACAAAGAGGGGAATGCCGATGTATTTCCAGATCCGAATGGTCTTAAAGTGGAGTTCAAGGTTACTGATGAAATTAGAAAAAATGTCTCTGCTTCTGTTACAGCTGCTACAAAGGTCAAAAAGGAAAAATTAGACAAAAAACCCGTCAAGGAAGCAGGAGGAGATACATGACTTTGACGCTTTAGTCGAAGATGGTGCTAAGGGGCCGAAATCTTCACCTAAAGCAGCAAAAGTTAAAAAAGACCCTGGAACTAAGAGAGCACTCAAAAAGAAGGATGACGGTGATGGTTTCAAACAAAAAAAATTGAGTTTGAAACCGAAAGGGGTAAGCCAAGTGACAATTTTTATTTGTTATTATTGTATTTTAATTCACCCTAAAATTTTTAATTAAAGCGTAAAAAGAAGGGTGGAAGTTCTGATGAAGATGATGACATATTATTTGGAAGTGATATTGATTGATGTTGCTCCACGAGCTGACCGTCCTGGACGCAGACTGGCTGCCAAAAAGATGAAAAATACAGGTCTTTTAGATTCAAAGAAGGAAGACGATGCCGTAAAAGCACCAACACATAACACCTCCAGAATATCTGATAATGAATCAGATGTGCAAAGTGAAGAGGACGAGCCGCCGGTAGCCCAGAAAAATAAATTCTCCTGGGATTAAATGAGAATTTAGTAAAGTATTGAACTTAAGCCTGATAAAGAAAATAAAATTGTCTTAAAAACAAATAGTTCAACTAATAAAATAAATGAAAAAAAAAATTTTTTAATTTAAAAAAAAAAAAACTATTAATAGCCCCTGATGAAATTTCGTTAATGTTGAAACTGAAATAGGTTTTTCTACTATCGGTTATTGATTGTTTTTTCTTTTTCTTAAAATCCAATAAAATAAAAGTTTTTTTAACAACTTGTTTTATTTTTTTTATGAAAATACTTACCTTTTTGTGATCCTCACTGTCCCAGGAGGATTTATTTTTCTGGGATACCCGTGGCGGTTTTTTTGTCTACTTTTTCCTTTTTGACCTTTGTAGCAGCTGTAACAGAAGCAGAGACATTTTTCCTAATTTCATCAGTAACCTTGAACTCCACTTTAAGACCATTCGGATCTGGAAATACATCGGCATTCCCCTCTTTGTTGCTTCCAAGAATCACATTGGCTGTAGCTTTGCTTTTCGCTAGCGCCTTTGCCTGTTTCTTATTTATGTCTAACTAATCAAGACGTTCTTTTACCTCTACTTCGTTAAGTTTTTTTCAAATTCATCCAAATCCTTCAGCCAGAACATTTCGGGAGTTTTTGCTTTAAGGGCCGCTAATTCGGCCAACTTTTGATCTCTTTGTTTAAGCAACTCTTTTTACTTTTTTTCGTTAACATCCACATGGACATTCCTAACAGATAATCAAATTTCTTGACATCAGTTAACTTTTGGAATGCTTTTTCAGGATCTACAGGAGATTTTTTCTCCTTCGTGATCTTAATCTCGTAGTGTGCGGACGTGTACGCGAGTGTTAAAAAGAGCGAATATACATATTTGTAATAGGTGGCAAAAATTTTTTATTAATATACATACATACATATAAGTATACAAAAGTGAAAAAGTAAAAAAAAAAAACTAAATAAAAAAGCAAACGGTACATGAGTTACAGCAATCGTCGTGACAGTGGGCCTAATAGCAGAAATGCTTACATTGTGTTAAGCTCCACAAGCGTGAGCAATGAAAACATTAGAGACCCTGAATACAATAAAAATTATTTAAGTGAGAAATCAAAAATAAATACAAACAATTTAAGTTTAAGTGCACCCAATTTAAATAAGTGCTTTGAACAAGGGTCAAACTTAGCCCAATCACTTTTTAAAAATTATAAAAAAAGTACCGAAGTACAATCCTCACCGCGGTCATTTTTATCAAATTCTGGAATTGAAGCTACAGTAGCTAAAAGCGGTCCCAGCCCAATCTCTTCACAAGTTCCAAAGGTCCAGGTAGGAATGGACCGTTATATAACCGTTCTTAAAAGGGGCAGAAGCCCCAAATCGGCAGGGGTTACCAACCCAGCAAAAATTTCGAAAGATGAAGAAAAACCAACCTCATCGCAAAATCGGTTTGCAATACTGCAAGAGGAAAACGATGCCCCGCTAACTGAGAGGAAGACATTTAAGCCTCCCCCAATTTATTTGAGAGAGAAAAATTCAAACGACCTTATAAAGTTTTTGGTTGGATTAATCGGCGAAGACAACTTTTATGTGTCGAACATAAAACGTGGTAGCATTTATGAAACTAAAATTCAAGTGTATCACGAAAATGCTTATCGCACCACGGTTTCGGAGCTTGAAAAACATAACAAAAGCTTCTACACCTATCAACTTAAGAACGCAAAAGGCCTCCAAGTTGTTATTAAGGGCATTGATTCGAATGTGGACCCGGAAGAAATTAAGGCTAGTTTGTGCAGCAAAGGCTTCAAAGCCAAATCTGTGTCAAACATTAAAAACAGAGAAAGGTATCCCCAACCATTATTCAGAGTTGAGCTTGAGCCCGGTGATATAAAACTGAAAAAAAACGAAACTCACCCTATCTATGACCTTAAATATATTTTGCATCGTAGAGTCGTTGTTGAAGTGCCACATAAGCGATCTGGGCCCGTACAGTGCTTGAATTGCCAAGAGTATGGTCACACCAGAACTTATTGCAAGTTGCCTGCTGTTTGTGTTGTGTGTGGAGACCTGCATACTACGACCAAGTGCGACAAACCGAGAGATGATCCTCGGGTGAAGAAATGCAGTAATTGTGGGGGAAATCACACTGCTAACTATAGAGGTTGTCCTGTCTTTGATTTAGCTAAGCGCTCATCTAAGCCGAAGGTAGTTCCTGCCCCTCCCCAGCCGTTAGATATACCAACAACAAACATTCCCCAGTTAGCACAGCCAACTACAAGTCAGATTTCTTACGCCAACGCACTAAAGTCAAACCAGTCCAATGCACAAAGGCCAAACCAACCAACCACACAACAACAAGTGCCAACAAGTGAACCAACTGGTCCCAATTTTAGCCGCCTGGAAGCCGTAATTGACAATATGGTCAAACAATTTACGCAGATAATGGCGCAAATGGCTAGCATGATGCAGGAGATGCAGAAAATGCAGTCTGCTCTTCTGCAGGCCATGCTTAAAAGACCATGAACTGCCTCAGGGTTTGTTTCTGGAACGCAAACGGCATCCGCCAACACAAAAATGAGCTCGAATACTTTTTAACACACCAAAAAATCGATGTCATGTTGATTTCCGAAACTCATATGACATCTAGAAGCACTTTTTCTATAACGAAAGATCAGTACACCAGTTTTTACAAATCTTTAGGTCCCCGCTTCATAGCTGCTGGAGACTATAACGCCAAGCACTCTTTCTGGGGCTCCCGCCTAATTAGTCCCAGAGGTCGCGTCTTGTATGATTCCATGTCTGAAATGGGACCTAACGTTATTTCAACTGGACAACCAACCTACTGGCCAACGGACCACAATAAAATTCCAGACGTAATAGACTTTGGCGTAGCAAAAGGCATATCACCGGAGCTTATTGAGGCCCAAGCCTCCTTGGATTTATCTTCTGACCACTCACCCACAATAATCACTATTTGCAGTCCTCGCCAAATTGCAAGTAGTGAGTTTTTATTAAATAAAAGTGTAAACTGGTTAAAATATAAAAAATATATCAGCACCCACTGCTCTGAAAACCAACCACTAAAAACACCCGGAGACATCGATGATTGTCTGAACGGCTTAAATGAAAACATTATAAAAGCCATTGAACATGCTTCTTATACTTACCGTCAGGCCAAGTACAACAAAATTTATTCTGCCGATGTGGAAAAACTTTTATCTGAAAAAAGGAGAGCCCGAAGAGAATGGCAAAAGCATAGATCACCTCAACTTAAAGCCAAGTTGAAGGAATGTACAAACCGATTGAAAAATTTGCTAGAGGTTCACCGATTCACTATGGCGATCAGCGAAATATCTTAAAAGACCCGTTATCGCGAAACCACCCCTACGTAATCTGAGAGGATCCTGGGCAAGAAGAGATGAAGAAAAATGTGATCTGCTCGCAAGTCATTTAACAAATGTCTTCACTCCAAATACATGCACTGACATGAGTAAATTACCACCTGTTGTTGCTAGATGCCCTATGAAATTACGTTTTCAGTTGTCAGATGTCGTAGAGGCTATCAATAATTTAAATGCTAAAAAAGCTCCTGGCATTGATGAAATCAGCAATAAAATGCTTATGGAGCTGCCATGCACAGCAAAAAGAATAATTCTTTTTATGTTTAACGCCATATTACGGCTCGAACATTTCCCGCCAGTATGGAAAGTTGCCTTGGTAAAGATGATTCCTAAGCCGGGAAAAGATCCTTCGAAGGTGGAGTCTTACAGGCCTATAAGTCTGTTACCAACTATGTCCAAATTGTTTGAGAAATTGCTTAAAAACAAGCTGACTCCGATCCTGAATGAAAACAACTGCATTCCAGATCACCAATTTGGATTTAGAAATCAACATAGTACCATCGAACAAACCCACAGATTGGTACAGGTTATAAGAAAAGCCTTTGAGGAAAAGAAATACTGCTCCGCGCTCTTCATAGATGTCTCTCAAGCGTTCGACAAAGTATGGCATGAAGGCCTGTTAAACAAATTAAAGCTCAACCTTCCATCTAATATTTTTAACCTACTAGAAAAGTACATAACCGGTCGACAGTTTAAAATCAAAGAGGGAAACCAAATAAGTTGTTACCAACCAATAGGGGCTGGTGTACCTCAAGGGAGTATCCTTGGTCCAATCTTGTACTTGCTTTACACGGCAGATATGCCAACAAACAGTTTTACGCACACGTCTACATTTGCTGACGATACCGCTTTTGTCAGTATTCATAAAGACCCTAAAGAGGCCACAAAACAATTTCAACATCACGTATCCCAAGTTGAAATGGGCAAAGTTATGGGGTATTAAAATAAATGAACAGAAATGCACCCACGTTACATTTACGCTACGCAAAGAAACGTGCCCCCCAATTCTTATTAACAACCATACAGTGCCTCAACGAATTGAGACGAAATATCTTGGCATTCATCTGGATCGCCGCCTCACATGGAAGCCTCAAATAGATTCGAAGCTGACTCAAATCAAACTTAAAGCTGCTCAAATCCACTGGCTAATGGGTAGAAACTCTGTGCTAAGTCTGGATTGTAAACTTCTACTCTACAACTCGATTTTAAAACCAATTTGGTGCTACGGTATACAATTATGGGGTACTGCTTCCGCCTCCAACATAGAAAAAATACAACGTCGTCAAAATAAAATCCTAAGAATGATAACTGGTGCTCCTTGGTATGTTAAAAACAGCAACATCCACAAAGATCTGAAAGTTCCACTAGTTAAATGCGAAATTTTTAATTATGGGGACAAGTATTTAAACAAGCTGGAAATACATCCAAATCCGCTCTCTCGAAACATTTTGCAACATAGTGGACACACCCGTCTGAAAAGAGGGATACTATTGCGCTTAGATGAAATTATTTATTTCCTTATGATAACTTAAATTTTAGTCTGGCACTGGCCGGACTAATATTATATATAGCCCTAAGATTAGAATACTTATTGTTAGTTCGCCAAAGGCGGAGATTCAATAATAAAAAATATGGAAAAAAAAAAAAAAAAAAAAAAAAAAAATTAGTTCATCAATCCTAGCTTTGTGCTTTTTGTTTTCTACCACTAACGTACGCTCACACTTCTCGAGAATGAAACGGGCGTGACCGGCAAGACGATAAGCTTGGGCAGTCAACTGACCAACCAAATAATCGTTACGCTTGCTATAGTATTCCAAACGAAGAGGGTAAAATTCTCTAAGGACGTCTAAAGAAGTGGGATAACGTCTTATGCAATTTAAATAATCAAAACAGTGCATTTGATTAGTCGACATGGATGATGTTAATTTAAAGACGCGATGGAAGCCACCTTCTTTTTGAAGGCGTTCAAATTCTCCGGGGCCAGAGTTATAACGAAACGTACAGTAGTATCGGTGTGATATTCACGATAATCGGATATAATGGCCTTTACTTTTTCAGTTCCAGTTGAAAGAGGCTCTTAAACGTTTTCCTTGTAAGTCTGAGTCCAAGTGCCAATAGGCAATTCTGAAATTTCTATTTTATTGCCTTGGATAATCTGTATGTCACCCGGAGTGATATAACGGCCATCGAAAATGTATACAATTGGTCCACGGAAGTTCCAATACCAGGGATGCATAGAAAGGGGTTCTTCGTTAGCCAACATGCGTCTTAAATTTTGTATAATATCTCGAGGATTATGGTTGCAAATTTTTGTTGAACAACCCGTGCCAATGCCATCGGCGCCATTAACTAACACCATGGGTAAAATGGGAATGTACCAATGTGGTTCAATTCTTGGCCCATCATCCACTTCATACTGCAGCAGAGGATCATCGTGAGGATGGAAAATGAGACGAGCCAATGGCCACATAATGATAAAAACACAACGACCGCTAGCACAATCCTTGCCACCCGTCAAACGAGTACCAAATTGACCCCTAGACTCTAACAAATTAATATTATTTGAACCCACGAAGTTTTGAGCCAGATTGACGATAGTCATTTGCAGGGATACCTCACTTTGATAATGGGCTGACATTTCCGCCACTGAACCAGAAAGTTGAGCCACTTTAACTTTACGCTTATCGTTACGTTTAAAGCAGGTGAACATAACTTTACGTTGACCTGTCTTAAACCCATCAACCAAACAAGGAATAGAACGTACATTACCGGCGTTCGAAAAGAGGACCAGTTCCAAATTAATAAAGTCGGCATAGGTTACCGCTTTAGTACCCGTCGTGTAAAGATAGCGTTCTGGTAGACCTAAAGTTTTGCGTCTCTTAACTTCGTCCATGTGAGAGGTGAGCCACTCCTTACGCGATTCAATATGTTTGCTCGAGAAAGCCATAACAATGCTGTCATCATCCTTATTGCCATCATATTTGAAGATAGTACGATGTCTTTCCATATCTTGAAAATTTCCTTCACTTCCTTGGAGGTCAAAGTACCCAAACCTAAAAAAATATCAAAAACTATTTAAAAAATTGGCAAGAAAATTATTTGTTTAAAACCATTGGTAGATCTCTAATAAAGTTGACCCAGACCTATTTTTAACTTATTTTTACTGATTCATTAAAGGCTTTATTATTTTGAAATGAATGAATCAATAAATAAAAGAATCTTAAAGCCTTTTAATTTCTAGATATAAATACAAATATTAACATATGATTTTTCAAAAAATAAACTTGCAGCCACGATTAAATTTTAAAATTTTTAAACGGTTTACTCAAAAACTAGTTGATTTTTAATTAAATATTGAAATTAAGAAACCCGATCAATTTTTAAAGTTGATAGAAACACAAAAGAATTGATGTGTTGAAGATAAATATGCCGAGTTAAATATGTTTTTGAAGTAAGGACTAAAAAGTTAAATACGTGATGTCGTAAAAAGAAAAACATATTTAACTTAAATATGTATTTGACGTAACAAGAAAAACACATTTAACTAAACAACGTATTTAACTACCAGAGATCAAAACCAACATATTTAACAGAGCAAATTTGTCAGTTAAGTTTTGGCTACACATATGAGATTTCTGTGAGGGATGATGTCCATTGTGAAAAAAACAAGGTAGAGGCTCGTAATGCCACTATATGGAAATAGTAGCTAAGGCTCAATACTACTAAAGCTACATTCACACTATTCTACCTATACAGTTTAGATTTTCATTGGATTTTGAGAGAGCCAAATAAAATGATTTTTGGTTTGACTGTCAAAAAATCAAATAAGAAATAATGCGCATTACATTTTGTCTTTACACTATCACATTTGAAATAAAATTAAAATCTGTGTAGTACTTAAACATCTGTTGAGTTTAAAAAAAAAACTTTAACTTATAAAGCAAGTATTTTTATACCCTTCACATAGTGATAGGGTATATATCACTTTGTCATTCCGTTTGTAATTTCTTTATTATTCATTTGCGACCCCATAAAGTATATATATTCTGGATCCTTATAGATAGGGAAGCCGATTTAGCGATGTCCGTCTGTCCGTCTGTTAAAATCAAGTTTCCGGAGTCAAATAAAAAGATACAGACCAGTTAATCGTGTCAAACTATTAGAAATTTCCTGGAGACAATCGCTATTTAAAATCAGCAAAATCGGTTCACTATTGACCGAGATATAAGCGAAAACCCAGAGTAACCCATTTTTTTAGGACAAAATCCGTGCATATATCCCTATATATCTCAGTAAGTATAGTTACTCTTGCCACAAAACTTGGCACGGATACTCCCAAGGAAGGAACCTAAATAATGGAAAAAGTTTTTTTCAGATTGGACCAGGGGAAGGGGTAGTTTTCCCACAATTGCACAAATTTAGGGAAATTTTTTATGCGCTATATCTCGTAAACTATAAGAGCTATCGACTTAAAATGTTCCACAAAAAATAATTGTACGCAAAGACCAACTTTTTAAAGAAAAAATTTTTTGAGTGGGGGCAAAAATAGGGGTAGCTCCCATACAAATCGACAATTATTATAAAATATTCGATACGCTATATCTCGGAAACTATAACAGATATCGAAATAAAATGTTCTACAAACAGTAATTGGGCGAGAATGCCTACGCTCCAAAGAAAAAATTTTTTGAGTGGGGGCAAAAAAAGGAGTAGCTCCCATACAAATCGACAATTATTATAAAATATTCGATACGCTATATCTCGGAAACTATAACAGATATCGAAATAAAATGTTCTACAAAAAGTAATTGGGCGAGAATGTCTACGCTTTAAAGAAAAAATTTTTTGAGTGGGGGCAAAAAAAGGGGTAGCTCCCATACAAATCGACAATTATTATTAAATATTCGATACGCTATATCTCGGAAACTGTAAAAGATATCGAAATGAAATGTTCTACAAAAGGTAATTGGGCAAGAATGCCTACGCTTTAAAGAAAAAATTTTTTGAGTGGGGGCGAAAAAAGGGGTAGCTCCCATACAAATCGACAATCATTATAAAATATTCGATACGCTATATATCGGAAACTATAACAGATATCATAATTAAATGTTCTACAAAAAGTAATTGGGCGAGAATGCCTACGCTTTAAAGAAAAAGTTTTTTGAGTGGGGGCAAAAAAAGGGGTAGCTCCCATACAAATCGACAATTATTATAAAATATTCGATACGCTATATCTCGGAAACTATAACAGATATTGAAATTAAATGTTCTACAAAAAGTAATTGGGCGAGAATGCCTACGCTTTAAAGAAAAAATTTTGGAGTGGGGGCAAAAAAAGGGGTAGCTTCCATACAAATCGACAATTATTATAAAATATTCGATACCTTATATCTCGGAAACTATAAAAGATATCCAAATAAAATGTTCTACGAAAAGTAATTGGGCGAGAATGCCTACGCTTTAATGAAAAAATTTTTTGAGTGGGGGCAAAAAAAGGGGTAGCTCTAATACAAATCGACAATTATTATAAAATATTCGAAACGCTATATCTCGGAAACTATAACAGATATCGAAATAAAATGTTCTACAAAAAAGTAATTGTACGCAAAGACCAACTTTTTAAAGAAAAAATTTTTTGAGTGGGGGCAAAAATAGGGGTAGCTCCCATACAAATCGACAATTATTATAAAATACTCGATACGCTATATCTCGGAAACTATAACAGATATCGAAATAAAATGTTCTACAAAAAGTAATTGGGCGAGAATGGCTACGCTTTAAAGAAAACATTTTTTGAGTGGGGGCAAAAAAAGGGGTAGCTCCCATACAAATCGACAATTTTTATTAAATATTCGATACGCTATATCTCGGAAACTGTAAAAGATATCGAAATGAAATGTTCTACAAAAAGTAATTGGGCAAGAATGCCTACGCTTTAAAGAAAAAATTTTTTGAGTGGGGGCAAAAAAGGGGTAGCTCCCATACAAATCGACAATCATTATAAAATATTCGATGCGCTATATAACGGAAACTATAACAGATATCATAATTAAATGTTCTACAAAAAGTAATTGGGCGAGAATGCCTACGCTTTAAAGAAAAAGTTTTTTGAGTGGGGGCAAAAAAAGGGGTAGCTCCCATACAAATCGACAATTATTATAAAATATTCGATACGCTATATCTCGGAAACTATAACAGATATTGAAATTAAATGTTCTACAAAAAGTAATTGGGCGAGAATGCCTACGCTTTAAAGAAAAAATTTTGGAGTGGGGGCAAAAAAACGGGTAGCTTCCATACAAATCGACAATTATTATAAAATATTCGATACCTTATATCTCGGAAACTATAAAAGATATCCAAATAATATTTTCTACGAAAAGTAATTGGGCGAGAATGCCTACGCTTTAAAGAAAAAATTTTTTGAGTGGGAGCAAAAAAAGGGGTAGCTCTAATACAAATCGACAATTATTATAAAATATTCGAAACGCTATATCTCGGAAACTATAAAAGATATTCAAATAAAATGTTCTACAAAAAGTAATTGGGTGAGAACGCCTACGTTTTAAAGAAAAAATTTTTTGAGTGGGGGCAAGAAAAGGGGTAGCTCCCATACAAATCGACAATTATTATAAAATATTCGATACAATATATCTCGGAAACTATAACAGATATCAAAATAAAATGTTCTTAAAAAGTAATTGGGCGAGAATGCCTACGCTTTAAAGAAAAAATTTTTTGAGTGGGGGCAAAAAAAGTTGTAGCTCCCATACAAATCGACAATTATTATAAAATATTCGATACGCTATATCTCGGAAACTATCCCAGATATCAAAATAAAATGTTCTACAAAAAGTAATTGGGCGAGAATGCCTACGCTTTAAAGAAAAAATTTTTTGAGTGGGGGCAAAAAAAGGGGTAGCTTCCATAAAAATCGACAATTATTATAAAATATTCGATACGATATATCTCGGAAACTATAACAGATATCGAAATAAAATGTTCTACAAAAAGTAATTGGGCGAGAATGCCTACGCTTTGAAGAAACATTTTATTGAGTGGGGGCAAAAAAAGGGGTAGCTCCCATACAAATTAACAATTTGTATGAAATATTCGATACGCTATATCTCGGAAACTATAACAGATATCCACATCAAATGTTCTACAAAAAGTAATTGGAACACAAGAAAAACATTTTCGGATGGTGGGTGAAGAAGGGGTAGCTACCATACAAATTAACAATTTTTATAAAATTTTCAATACGCTTCTGGAAAACTATTACAGCTATCGACTTCGAATATTCTACAAAAAGTAATAATCAAATAATTCATACATTTTGTAGAAGAAGTTGGAGAAGAGCAGGGGGACTAGAACATTTAATAAGTTTTATTATCCTTAAAATGTGAATAATGTCGGAAACTTTTAAGACTCTCGACCTCGAATCTTCTTCATCTGTTTCTATTATTCATACGAACGTTAAAATTTTGTTATTTTTTCTATGGACTTTAAAACTCGCACAAGGTTTTTTATTATATTATTTGCAGCACAAAATTACTCGGCTGGGTATATTTAAGGACCAATGTGAAGGGTATATAAGATTCGGCACAGCCGAATATAGCGCTCTTACTTGTTTTATTTGAATTTAACAAAAGGGTGAAAAAATACTGTTAGGCAATAAAAAGTGACGTTCAGACTAAAGACCTGCAAAAATATAACAAAACGTATTTCAAAAGCAGATATACTTTGTACATCCATGTACATACCAGTTCTTTTTGGTGTAAGTGTGTGAATAAGTGTAAATGATATGGTATGGTTTTGCTTTTGCGCACTTACTTTACCTTAATAAACAAATATTGTTTTTTATGGTTTTGCATTGAGTGCTTATTGTATTTGTTTTTTTTTGTGCTGAATATCAATGGTATCATGCATATTTTCTTATAACTTTTGATACAACAAATAAACAAGTTCGTTTTTATAAAGGGTTGTGAAATATAAAAAAACTTGTGTTTAAAAATGAATAATAATTTAATAAAAGAAAATATTTTGGCTAATTTATATAAAATTAGTGAAAAGAGAGGGCGAAGCAAGATTTGGGATTGCTTTGGCGTTATTAAAAACGAAAATGATATTGAGCTTCCAAATTACGTTGCGTGCAAAGTCTGTAACAATGTATACAAATTCAACCAAAGTGCCATGTCAAATTTGAGTAAGCACAAGTGCTATATATTATTAAAAAATTCACATGAACCTGATTTGATTGAACCAAACCAGGAGGCTAAAAAGTCTTGCACCGATGTTTTGACTGAATGGGTTCTTAAAGATATTCGCCCATACTCTTTAGTAAAAGATTGTGGACTAAAAACTTATTCGTCATTAATGTTATCCCTTGGTCATAAATTCGGAGCCAATCTCAACGTAGAAACTTTAATTCCACATCCAACAACAATCCAAAGAAACGTTGTAAATAGTTATTTTATACATTTTTTAAATCTGAAGTCAGAGATGTCGTCCATACGAAAAACTGGTTATGCCCTGACATTTGATCTATGGACAGAAAATTTTTCTAAAATTTCCTACCTCGCTTTAACAGCTCATTTTGTTGTGGATGGTGGGTGTAAAAGCAAGCTGCTAGGAGTGAAATCTATGAAAGGAATTTCAAACACAAGTGAGCTATTAAGAAAATAATAATTTATATACACATGCATTAAAAAATTATTTGAAAATTTTTAGTTTGAATGAAGTGAAAATATTGCAAAAATTACTGATATAATCAAATTTTTTAGTTACAAAATATTGTCTTGTTTGCCAAACAAATGGTAACTGTCCTTTAAATTTAAACATTTATAACCATACTAAAACACTAAATGCCGTATTTATAAAAAATATTATAGGTTTTGTAAAGGCTTTTTTATTTGATGTGATGTTGTATAGAAATTTGTCAAATAAGCCTTAAATAAACATAAAATATTTTTTATGAGTATGGCAGTAAAAATACATATTTTTTTAATTCCTCAAAGCATTTTTGGAAAAAACTGAATCCATTCAAAACTTTTTTCGAGATAACAATTTTTGTTTCCCTCTATTAAATCTTTCAAAAAATTTTTCAATTATCTAATACGTACTATGCATGTGGTATACTATTTCAAAAATATAGCCTATTTTTTATTTAATAAATAGGTATCAACATCAAACACAAATTGGAGAATTTGCTCAGTGAGTTCGATTGTGCCCTAAATGATTTAATAGTTATAGTAACAGATAGAGGAAGTAATATTAAAGCAGCTTTGAAAGAATACGAAAATATTAATTGTATAAGTCACCTGATTCACAATACCATAGAAAAATGTATTAGAATGTCACCACAAATCGATGAAATCGTAGCAACGTCATCGAAACTGGTAAAATTTATGAAAAAGTCTGGTTTAAATTGCGACTTAAATACATCATTAAAAAGCTTCACACCCACAAGATGGAATACAGTTTATTTTACCATATCTTCAATCAAAAATAACTTTGCCGATATTCAAAAAATACTAATTGAGAAAAATTTAACTGAAAAATATAGCATTATAACAGAATATCATTTGGATCATTTAATATCTATTTTAAAGCTTTTTTTTGATGCTTCGAAGGAACTTGAGGGCAGCTCCTATGTAACTATTCATTTAGTTCATCCTCATATCCGAAATTTAAAAACGATGTGTAACACCACCAATTATGATGAACCCAGTTTTATATCAGAGTTTAAAAAAGGATTATATGACACTTTAGTTTCCTTACTAGACACCAATATCACAATTTATCATAAACTAGCAATATTTTTATTTCCGCCAGCAAATCAACTTACTCAATTTAGTTTAGAAGAACAAACAGAAGTCATAAACACATGCAAATCCTTATTGCTTCCATATTCAACTGATATAAATATAGTTAATACACCCATTGCAACAAATTCATCAAAAATATTTTCATTATTTGAAAACTATATACAACCAATAGAGGGAGCTAATTCTAGCCAATCCATAGTTGAAAATGAAATTATGAAATATAAAAATACCAATGTGCCCTTACAAAACGATTTTAATATTTTAAAATGGTGGCATGATAGAAAAACTGAATTTCCACTATTATATAAATTAAACTGTAGAATATTAGCTATACCAGCATCTAGCGCCCCTTCAGAAAGGATATTTTCTATTGCTCGGGCACTTATAACAGACAAAAGATCAAAACTGGGCTCTAATGAAAAATCATTTAATGAAATTTTATTTATAAATATAAATTCAAAAGACTGAGTTTTATGTACAAACATGATATGTGATGGAATTCACAACCAATATATTACCATTATTGTTAGCTAATTTAATTTACCCTGAAGAAGCTACCCAATGAAAAAAAAACTATTTTGGATCTCAAGCTCAAAAATTATGATATTTATTAATTTGTTTTCTTTAATAATTTAAATTTTAATTTAACTTTAATTTTTGTTTTTTCATTTTTTGTTATGTTTACGTTTGTTATTAAAGTTTATATATGTACCTGAATTGTTTCCTTTAGACAAAGTTTGTTTAATTTATTAAAAATTATTATTGTTTAAAAAATAAAACTATAGGTAATGTTGTTTTTTTGTTTGTCGTTACAATAATATTCATATACATACATATATTTACATATGTAAGTAGCAGAGACAGCAACAATTGTCATTTTTTTCATAGAAGTTTTTCAGAAAACATAAAATTGTTTATTAAAGTCTTTTTAAATTGGAAATAGGTATAAGTAAAATTCTTATTGCTTCTTAATAAACACAATTAAAATTTGGAGCAGGCGCAACCATTAAAAACAAACCTACTCCAAAAATCATTCTTAATTCTCTTGTAAAGAATAGTTAAATTTATTAACTTATTTTCCAAAATTTTAATTTACATAGTTACGTTTTTTGTATAAAAAAACAAAAAAATATTCCACTACGTTACAGTAACGACGCAGTTATCATTTTAAAACTAAATTTGTTTTATTTATTGAAATAAATAAAATAGATAGAAAAACTAGCTTATGCAGCCAGAATAAGAAAACACACCAAAAGTACTTATGGTTAAACTTCATTATTTGTATGTAAGTGTTTCAACGAAACATAGAAAAACAAATTTGTTGCTCTTGCTCTCAGTTTACCAAACCACACCATATTTAGTTAGAGAGCACACCAATACCAACTTATAACAAAAACACGAAGCTACGTATCAATACGCACTAAAAGCTGAAAAACACACAAACTAGTGTAAACAGATATATCTATGCACGTGTTTAGTTCAGACTTGCAGTTAGTTCATCAGACATGTTTTAATACCCTTCAAATAGTGATAAGGGTATATATCCGTTTGTCATTCCGTTTGTAATTTCTTTATTATCCATTTGCGACCCCATAAAGTATATATATTCTGGATCCTTATAGATAGGGAAGCTGATATAGCCATGTCCGTCTGTCCGTCTGTGTGTCTGTCTGGATGTCTGTCTGTCCGTCTGTTGAAATCAAGTTTCCGGAGTCAAATAAAAAGATACAGACCAGTTAATGGTGTCAAACGATTAGAAATATCCCGCTAACAATCGCTATTTAAAATCAGCAAAATCGGTTCACTATTGACCGAGATATAAGCGAAAACCCAAAACAACCCATTTTTTTTAGGACAAAATTCGTGCATATATCCCTATATATCTCAGTAAGTATAGTCACTATTGCCACAAAACTTGGAACGGATACTCTTTAAGTAGGCACCTAAATACTGGAAAATTTTTTTTTAGATAGGATCAGGGAAAGTGGTAGTTTTCCTACAATTGCACAAATTTGGTAAAATATTTTATGCGCTATATCTCGGAAACTATAACAGCTATCGACTTAAAATGTTCCACAAAAAGTAATTATACAGCAAAACCTACGCTTTGAAGTAAAAATTTTTTTGGTGGGGGGTGAATATGGGGTAGCTCCCATACAAATTCACAATTTTGGTAAAGTAGTGTTTTTAAATAAAATTTTAAAAGGTTTAAATAATAAAATAAGCCAAACTTAAAATAATATCAAACTAAATTAAACTCAACAGAAAATAAAAGAAAATAAAAAAAAAAAAAAAACATAAAACAAACATCAAGTGTGGTTCCCTTTGTTCTTAATTTCTTGTGTGTCGACCCGGCAGCCAATTCCAGTGCAGGTACGCATCCAATCCCTGGTAACCAGCAAAAGGTGTATCCCAACAGCCCTACGAGGTAAAAATTTGGTCCTTCGCCCGTGGAAATTAAAAGGTGCGTACTTTATATAATATATTGAAATTTATAAAGTGTCTCATGGTGCGGTTGCTAAAGTGTGGCTCGGTCAAAAGTGAGGTTATAAAACAGTAGTGAGACTCCATATTTGTTGTTCGTAATAACTGCGCGCGAACTTGTCGTTCATCTTTTTTCTGTAAAAAATTTTTGTTGCTTTTTTTGTGGCGCCATTTTCTTATCTGATTTTTCTGATTTATTTTTCTGCGAAAGTGCGTCCCAAACTTTTTTCTGCTGATACCTTAAATCGTTGGATTAAAAGAGTGGAAAATGTCAACTTTTGAAAAATATATACGTGCAGCAGATGAGGTTATAGGTTTTGAGGCTAATTTGAATGACCAAGACCTCTCGGTATATACAAAAGTGGCTTTCGATTTTGAAAAGGCAGAACTTAGCCGAGTATGGGATAAGTATCAAAAACTTTTTGATGAGTGTTCAGGAGAGACTTTAGAAAGAAAAAAAGAGATGACGGTCGTCCAAACAAAACATCCACAGGTGCGCAAAACGTATATTCGGTGCTTGAATATTTTGTCTTATGCTGAACAAAACATAAATAAGGTTAACCAAGAAAATATTAATGCAGCAGTTCCCAACCATTGTGGTTCCATAGCCGTCCCTCCTTGTGATACTGGTGTGTTTCATGGAGATTACGTGTCGTGGCCCACATTTAGGGATATGTTTACTGCGATATACATTAACAATACGAGACTTAGCCCTGTAGAGAAATTATTTTATTTGTTTAGAAAAACAGATGGTGAGGCTAGAGACATAAATAGAAATATAGCTTTAACAGCCGAAAATTTCGATATTGCCTGGAACAACTTGCGATCCCAGTATGAGAATAAGCGAGTTTTAATCAATAGTCAGCTTAAGACCCTGTTTAATTTGGCCCCTTGCACGCAGGAAACTGCTGCAGAGATAAAGAGGTTGCAACGCGAAGTAAATAATTGTATTTCAGTTTTGAAACTTTACAACGTAGATATTGCGTCTTGGGATCCAATTTTCGTGTTTCAGTGTTCGTCGCGTCTTTCAGAATGTACCTTAGGTTTATGGGAGCAATCGGTGAAAAACAAAACAGAGGTTCCCAAATGGGAGGAGTTAAATAGTTTTCTCACAGACAGATTTCATGCCCTAGAAAGTGTTTCTGACATCATTGCATCGAACAGTATAGGTACATGTGGTTCCCAATCTTTTCCGAACAACAGTCAGGGGGATAAGCCCAAATCGCTAAAGGCTCACCATACTAAGGTCAACACACAGCAATGTAAACTTTGCAAGGAAAATCATAAAATAACTTCTTGTAGTAAATTTTTAAACATGGAGTACAAAAATCGCATTTCAACTCTAAGAAGATTTAAATTCTGCTTTAACTGTCTCTCAGGTGGTCATATGTTTGGTGATTGTAGAAGCGCAAATAGTTGTGCTAAATGCAACAAAAAGCATCATACGTTACTACATAAAGATGTAGCCCAGTCAAACCCTACAAATCAAACATATTCTAATAATTCTCAGGGGAAGAGGCAAAGTAGTTCTGCTCCACGAATACAGTCCACAGAATCTCATGGTCCATCAGGAGTTGTTCAATCTCATCACACGTCTGTCTCGAAAAAGGTTATGTTAGCTACGGCTTGGTTAAATATTGTTAGTTGTGGCTCTTACTACAAGGTGCGAGCTCTAATAGATCCATGTTCTGATGAGAGTTTTATATCCGAAAGAATACAAAAGCTTTTGAAGTTGCCTACTGATCCGGTAGCGGTTGAAGTGTCAGGTCTAGGAGGAGAAATTATAAGCAGATCCTCAAAAATAGCGACATTTGTTTTTGTATCACTTTTCAATCAGGATGTGTCCCTTAACGTTCAAGCGTTAGTCGTGCCTCGTGTAACTGGTAGGGTTCCCACCCACTCTTTTAGACCACTAACTAACTACAAACTCCCAGAGCTAGAGTACGCTGACCCAAAGTTTTACGAAAGTAGTGAAGTTGATTTACTGTTAGGAGGTGATCTGTATCCTCTTATTCTTCGTGAGGGAGTCAAACATGGTATTTTTGAATCACTGGTGGCTCAAGAAACAATCTTTGGTTGGATCATGACCGGCCCAACTCCAAATAATGTATCCCCACGAACTGTTACAATGTCTCATATGACAAGAGTTTCTATCGATGACCATTTGGCAAAGTTTTGGGAGTTAGAAGAAATTTCTCATAAAAAGGTTTTATCAGAAGAGGATAAGACATGTGAAGAGATCTATCGTTCTACTACCACGAGAAATGCTGAAGGGAGATATATTGTGAATCTGCCCTTTAGGGATAATGTTGCTTTACTTGGTCCAAATAGACACATTGCGCTCGCTCAATATGCAAGGAATGAGAGGGCTCTGTTACGCAAGCCAGTTTTGAAGGCCCAGTATGATGAGGTCCTAAAGGAATATTTGACGCTAGGGCACATGGAGAAAGGTGAACCTTCTGAAAGTAGCCCTGGGTATTATTTACCTCATCATGGCGTTTTGAAACCCGAGAGTACAACTACTAAGCTGAGAGTTGTTTTTAATGCTTCGAGTGCATCAGCCAATGGGAAAAGTCTCAATGATTTGTTGTATGTAGGGCCCATCTTACAAGCTGACTTGGTAACGTTAATTTTGAAATGGCGGTTTTATAAGTTTGTATTCAATGCGGATATTTCGAAGATGTATCGCCAAATTTTTGTAAGCCCTGAGCATAGACCATATCAGAAAATTCTGTTCCGTAGTTCAGAGAGTAGCAAGGTTGAAGATTACCAGCTAAAAACGGTAACCTTTGGGGTAAATTGTGCCCCATATCTGGCCCTTAGAACTATTCAGCAACTATCGGACGATGAAGAGGGTAGGTTTCCACTGGGTGCTGAGATTCTACGTGGGTCGATGTATGTGGATGATGCTCTTGTAGGGGCTCATTCTATTAATGATGCTTTGGTAGCACGAGACCAATTAATTGGTATACTGGGGACTGCAGGCTTTGAGTTACGGAAATGGACCTCAAACTCAAAGCAAATTTTGAAAAATTTGCCCCAGGAGCATTTATTGAATGCAGAGTTTTTGTTGCTCGATGATAAAAGCACAAAGAAAACGCTTGGCGTTCGGTGGAACGCAGTTGAAGATAATTTTTACTTTTCTACTGAGAAAATGAGGCCCAAACAACAATATACCAAGAGGGAAGTCTTATCAATTATTGCGCGTTTATTCGACCCAGCAGGTTGGTTGGCCCCAATAATAGTCACAGCAAAGATTTTGATGCAGCAAATGTGGCTCGATAAAATAGATTGGGATGACCCGATAAAACCTATGGCCCTACATAACTGGCGATCCTTTGTGTCCAACTATAATGAGATTGATAAAATCAAACTGCCTCGTTGGGTTCAATACACCCCGCCCTGTGATATAGAATTTCATGGGTTTTGTGACGCGTCCGAGTTAGCGTACGCCGCTACATTATATGTTAGAATCAGCGTTGGGGATAATGTTTACACACATTTGCTTTTATGCAAGACAAAAGCTGCGCCTGTAAAAAAACCGTCCCTACCTCGCTTAGAATTATGCGGCGCTGTTCTTTTGGCTAACTTGATCGAAAGCGTGGTTCCTAATCTCAACTGTAGTTCACCAGCCATGTATTTGTGGTCTGATTCGACAATAGTCCTAGCCTGGCTTAGAAAACCACCAACTAGCTGGAAAACGTTTGTAGCAAATAGGGTAGCCTCGATATTAGAAAAGGTGGGGAATAGGAACTGGTTTCATGTAGCCTCTAACCACAACCCTGCCGATCTAGCAACCCGGGGGCTGACTCCTTCGGAATTGAGAAATAGTCAACTTTGGTGGCATGGTCCTGAATGGCTCAAACTAGAAAAGGTATCATGGCCCAACCTCCCATCAGAATACGACACTGCGGCTGAATCCAAAAAGTCTCAAGTAAATGTTACTAGATCGTCAGAAAGAGAGGACATTCTTGACCGTTTTTCGACTTTGCCGAGAGCCTACCATGTTGTTGCTTATATGTTCCGATTTTTTCATCGCACCTATAAAAGTAGACGTTGGGGGTCCACTCACGAAAGTTTTCGGGTATCCGCTCAAGAACTGACCTTTGTTCGAAATCGCTTGTTCTCACTGTCGCAACAGTTGCATTTCGAAGATGAGTATCACCGCCTGGGCTCGAAGATAAAGCTCGATTCTCGTAGCCCCTTACTAACGCTCACACCTTTCCTGGACAAAGATAACATTATTCGAGCTAACGGTCGTCTTGGTTCTACAACGTGTCTATCTTATAACGAACGACATCCTATTATACTTGCGTATGGCAGTAGATTGGCCCGCCTTTACGTTGAATTCGTCCATCGGTTGGTGTATCATGGTGGCCACCGTCTCGTTCTGAATATCGTCCGTCAGGAGTGCTGGATATTACGAGCGCAAAATTTAGTTAAGACGGTCATTCACAATTGTAAGGTTTGTGTTTTGCACCGTAAAAAGCTCCAAACCCAAATTATGGCAGCTTTACCTGAAGAACGAACCACGCTAGACCGCCCGTTTACTAACACCGGCGTTGATTTTGGAGGCCCCTTTGAGCTTAAGAGTTTTACTGGTCGCTATTGTCGGATAACGAAAGGTTACGTGTGTCTCTTTGTCTGTTTTTCTACAAAAGCTATCCATCTCGAAGCTGTCAGCGATTTGTCGACCCCTGCATTTCTTGCGGCACTAGCACGTTTTATCGCTCGGCGTGGTTGCCCTAATCGCATTTTCTCCGACAATGGTAGAAACTTTGTCGGCGCCGCAAGAGAACTTGAGACAAACTTCAAACGGCATGTACAAGAGCTACGGGACGTGGCGATCGAAAAGTATGGGCATCAGCATTTAGAATGGCACTTCATTCCCGCTGCAGCTCCCCACATGGGTGGTTTATGGGAGACGGGCGTTAAAAGCCTCAAAATGCATTTCAAAAAGACTGCCGGGCAGTCAAAATACACTTTTGAAGAATTTTCTACTCTGCTGGCGCAAATAGAAGCGTGTCTTAATTCGCGCCCCCTATGCTCAATGTCCGCTAATGTCCAAGAGTTGTCGGCCCTTACCCCAGGGCATTTTCTAATAGGTTCGGCCATACTTACCCCTGCCCAACCTGAAGAGCTCAACTCGCCTATTAGTATTCTTAATCGGTGGCGGAAGGTTAGGGCTGTTCATCAAGAATTCTGTAGGCGCTGGAAAAACGAATACTTGAAAGAGCTGCATAAGAGTAATAAATGGAAGTTTCCTCAAGTGGACGTAAAAGAAGATGACATGGTGGTTCTAAAAAATGATAATTTGGGGCCCACTGACTTGCGCTTAGGTCGCGTAATAAAAGTTTATCCTGGCGCCGATGGCAAGATCCGAGTCGCAGACCTCAGAACACAAAACGGTCTTGTAACCCGGCCGATACACAAATTAGTACTATTGCCTTGCTCCACTAATTAACTGCACTTCACTTTTTTCTTTCTTACACCTTTAACCTCTTACGTTGCTCTTTGTTTCTCTTTTTCCAGTACAAACGTCAACATGCAAGCGGGACGTTTTAACGTTGATTTTGCCTGCACCCTCTGCAACCGCCTCCACGCCATTCGCCAGTGCACGCGCTTTATGGTCATGGAAGTTGCGCAAAAGCTTCGGGTCGTGGCTCAGAAGGCGCTCTGTTACAATTGCCTAGCGGTCTCGCACACGCGAGCGGGGTGCAGTTCAATCGACCGCTGCCGACGCTGCTCCCAGGACCACAACACCTGGCTCCACCCAACTCCTTCCCATCGGGTCTGGGTGCAGATGACGGCCACTGTTTTAGTTAGCCCACATCCCAGGAGCGATGCCTGTCTGGTCAGCGTGATACTGGACCCGAACGTCGCCCACTCGGTCATCACCACCATTGAGGCGACGAGACTGCAATGCAAGGTCCGTCGCGGACGCACCACTATAAGCGTGCGAAACCGTAGGGGTTGCGGTCGACGCCTGGAGGTCGAGCTTGCCGTGGAGGATGAACGCTACGGGTGCTACCCTCGTCACAATGCGGATCCGGTAGGCAGGAACAATCCGTCGTATGCCACCATAACTTGGCACCGCAGCCGTGAGTATCATGTGAAGCTTGGCGCGGACGTGATGCCACAGATCCTGCTCGGTCCATCCGCAGGGCGACCTGGCAACCTCCTTGTGCAGGACACTATTTTTGGATTTGTCCTATTCGGAGAGGCTGACAAGGAGGAGTAGAAGCATTTTAATCGTGGCTCTTACTTTAATTGAAATTTCTTAATTTGTATTATAAATGAATTTATCACTGTAATCCGTTTAGTTTTGGTCTTAAATGAATTTATATTTCTTTTATTAAATTAGTTTATACTTTATTTTATTATTTTGTTAATCATAAAAAGAAAGAAAAATTATTTGTTGCACTATCGTCGCAAGGCCGGCGGTATGTTAGCGTCTGTCACGTCTACAGTGTGGACACGTTGTCCTGTGGTCATTACACCACGTATTGGGCACTGGTTAAGCGGCCTAATACGTTGTGTGGTGAGTCGCCGCTTCCGAAACGGCGGCAAGCTATTAACCATCTCGGGTTTTTGTTTTGCGCCACTCGTTAACTTCGCTTTCGTGATTGTGACAGACGCTAAGTGGTAGTGTTTTTAAATAAAATTTTAAAAGGTTTAAATAATAAAATAAGCCAAACTAAATTAAACTCAAGAGAAAATAAAAGAAAATAAAAAAAAAAAAAACATAAAACAAACATCAAGTGTGGTTCCCTTTGTTCTTAATTTCTTGTGTGTCGACCCGGCAGCCAATTCCAGTGCAGGTACGCATCCAATCCCTGGTAACCAGCAAAAGGTGCATCCCAACAGCCCTACGAGGTAAACAGAGGTAAAAATTTTTTTGGTGGGGGGTGAATATGGGGTAGAACCCATACAAATTCACAATTTTGGTAAAAATTTCGATACGCTATATCTCGGAAACTGTAATAGATATCGAAATCAAATATTCTACAAAAAGTAATTGGACAGCAAAACCTACGCTTTGAGGTAAAAATTTTTTTGGTGGGGGGTGAATATGGGGTAGCTCCCATACAAATTCACAATTTTGGTAAAAATTTCGATACGCTATATCTCGGAAACTGTAACAGATATTGAAATAAAATAATCTACAAAAAGTAATTGGACAGCAAAACCTACGCTTTGAGGTAAAAATGTTTTTGGTGGGGGGTGAATATGGGGTAGCACCCATACAAATTCACAATTTTGGTAAAATTTTCGATACGCTAAATCTCGGAAACTGTAATAGATATCGAAATCAAATATTCTACAAAAAGTAATTGGACAACAAAGCCTACGCTTTGAAGAAAAAATTTTTTTGGTGGGGGGTGAATATGGGGTAGCTCCCATACACATTCACAATTTTGGTAAAATTTTCGATACGCTATATCTCGGAAACTGTAACAGATATTGAAATGAAATGTTCTACAAAAAGTAATTGGACAGCAAAACCTACGCTTTGAAGTAAACATTTTTTGGTGGGGGTGAATTTGGGGTTGCACCCATACAAATTCACAATTTTGAAAAAAATTTTCGACACGCTATATCTCGGAAACTGTAATAGATATCGAAATCAAATATTCTACAAAAAGTAAGTGGACAACAAAGCCTACGCTTTGAAGAAAAAATTTTTTTGGTGGGGGGTGAATATTGGGTAGCTCCCATACAAATTCACAATTTTGGTAAAATTTTCGATACGCTATATCTCTGAAACTGTAACAGATATCGAAATAAAATGTTCTACAAAAAGTAATTGGACAGCAAAACCTACGCTTTGAAGTAAACATTTTTTTGCTGGGGGGTGAATATGGGGTAGCTCCCATACAAATTCACAATTTTGGTAGAATTTTCGATACGCTATATCTCGGAAACTGTAACAGATATCGAAATAAAATGTTCTACGAAAAGGATTTGGACAGCAAAACCTACGCTTTGAAGTAAAAATTTTTTTGGTTGGGGGTAAATATGGGGTAGCTCCCATACAAATTCACAATTTTTGTAAAATTTTCGATACGCTATGTCTCGGAAACTGTAACAGATATCGAAATGAAATGTTCTACAAAAAGTATTTGGACAACAAAACCTACGCTTTGAAGTAAAAATTTTTTTGGTGGGGGGTGAATATGGGGTAGCTCCCATACAAATTCACAATTTTGGTAAAATTTTCGATACGCTATATCTCGGAAACTGTAACAGATATTGAAATAAAAAAATCTACAAAAAGTAATTGGACAGCAAAACCTAAGCTTTGAAGTAAAAAATTTTTTTGGTGGGGGGTGAATATGGGGTAGCTCCCATACAAATTCACAATTTTGGTAAAATTTTCGATACGCTATATCTCGGAAACTGTAACAGATATTTAAATAAAATAATCTACAAAAAGTAATTGGACAGCAAAACCTACGCTTTGAAGTAAAAATTTTTTTGGTGGGGGGTGAATATGGGGTAGCTCCCATACAAATTCACAATTTTTGTAAAATTTTCGATAGACTATGTCTCGGAAACTGTAACAGATATCGAAATGAAATGTTCTACAAAAAGTAATTGGGCAACAAAACCTACGCTTTGAAGTAAAAATTTTTTTGGTGGGGGGTGAATATGGAGTAGCTCCCATACAAATTCACAATTTTTGTAAAATTTTCGATAGACTATGTCTCGGAAACTGTAACAGATATCGAAATAAAATGTTCTATAAAAAGTAATTGGACAGCACAACCTACGCTTTGAAGTACAAATGGGGTAGTTTCCATACAAAGTCACAATTTTGGTAAAATTTTCGATACGCTATATCTCGGAAACTGTAACAGATATTTAAATAAAATAATCTACAAAAAGTAATTGGACAGCAAAACCTACGCTTTAAAGTAAAAATTTTTTTGGTGGGGGGTGAATATGGGGTAGCTCCCATACAAATTCACAATTTTTGTAAAATTTTCGATAGACTATGTCTCGGAAACTGTAACAGATATCGAAATGAAATGTTCTACAAAAAGTAATTGGGCAACAAAACCTACGCTTTGAAGTAAAAATTTTTTTGGTGGGGGGTGAATATGGAGTAGCTCCCATACAAATTCATAATTTCGGTAAAATTTTCGATACGCTATATCTCGGAAACTGTAACAGATGTTGAAATAAAATAATCTACAAAAAGTAATTGGACAGCAAAACCTACGCTTTGAAGTAAAAATTTTTTGGTGGGGGGTAAATATGGGGTAGCTCCCATACAAATTCACAATTTTTGTAAAATTTTCGATACGCTACGTCTCGGAAACTGTAACAGATATCGAAATGAAATGTTCTACAAAAAGTAATTGGACAACAAAACCTATCCTTTGAAGTTAAAATTTTTTTGGTGGGGAGTGAATATGGAGTAGCTCCCATACAAATTCACAATTTTTGTAAAATTTTCGATACGCTACATCTCGAAAACTGTAACAGATATCGAAATAAAATGTTCTATAAAAAGTAATTGGACAGCACAACCTACGCTTTGAAGTACAAATTTTTTTGGTGGGGGGTGAATATGGGGTAGTTTCCATACAAATTCACGATTTTTGTAAGATTTTCGATAAGCTATACCTCGGAAACTGTAATAGATATCGAAATCAAATATTCTACAAAAAGTAATTGGACAATAAAGCCTACGCTTTGAAGAACATTTTTTTTGGGGGGGGGGGGGGGGGGGGTGAATATGGGGTAGCTCCCATACAAATTCTCAATTTTTGTAAAATTTTCGATACGCTATACCTCGGAAACTATAACAGATATCGAAATCAAATGTTCTACAAAAAGTAATAATGTAATAATTCATACATTTTGGAAAAAAAAATTGGAGAGGAGCAGGGGGACTAGAACATCCCATAAAAATTACAACTTTTATTAACCTTTTATTATAAATAATGTCAAAAACTTGTATTACTGTCGACCTCAAACGTTCCTCATCTATTTCTATTATCCATACGAACGTTAACATTTTGTAAAGTTTTCTATGGGCTGAAAACTCACACGAGGTATTTTTGTTATATTATTTGCAGTACAAAATAACTCGGCTGGGTACATTAAAACACCAATGTGAAGGGTATATAAGATTCGGCACAGCCGAATATAGCGCTCTTACTTGTTTTAACTAATTTCTGCAATAAATTCTTAATTTCACTTTAAATATTTACTATTTGTAAAAATTTTTGCTGGCGCTAAATTATTAAACAGCTGTTCATCAGGGATGGAACTTTTAGTAATATTTTAAACTTTTGCACATTCTTCGGGTGATTATTGGTTTGCCGTATAAACATAGAAAAATGCATTGGATATGAAGCAAACCAATAACTCTTCGACGTTTTGTATATTTTTTTTGTATTTCTACTTACAGTTTTATAATTTATTTTAAATAAGGAGGTTGAAACTTAGACCCGTAATAATTATAAATTTTCAGATGTAAAAAAGTTTTCGAGCGTCGCTTTTATACAAAATCTGTTTAAAAACTTATTTTATATATATATTTGTACATATGTGTGTATATGCCTTTAAGTTTTTATGTGATATTTTTATAATATTACTGGTTTTTAAAAGCGAGCTATAAAATCTAGTGGAAAAATTTATAATAGTTATCGTAAGTTTACTAAGACCATATTTGTCAGCCATTACATACATTTTTGTTAATAAACCTACCATAAGTATTTTCGCATAGTTTTCATATATCAAAAATTACCATAAGGTTAGAATTTATTAAAAATTGAAAAAAGGCATTTTAATTTATTAAAAGTTGTGTTTCAGGCACATACACACACAAATTAATCCAAACATACCCAAAAGCGTTTCAGGTAACAAATTTTCTACAGCAAAGAAAACGTTTGAGATAAATTTCCTTTCCTGTACAAGGGTTTCAACAAAATTTTTGTTGTAGGTACATTTTTTTATAAAAATCTGTAGATTTCTTTAATATAAAATGCGATTTGGAACATTTAGATACATTTTATATATGATGTATATGCTATGTTTTAAAAATTCTATGGGGTGTAATCGTCTAAATAAAATTTTACTTTTTAACTAAGCAGCATGTGAGCATTTAAAAATTTTCAATTATAGTTTTTTGCGTTCCAGCTATTTTGAGCAACTTTGGTAAGCTTGTAGAGTATTTTCTTTACTCTCATATGTCGGAACAAAATCGAGATCTTTTGGAACACGGTTAATATTTGTTAAGACTTTATAACTGATTAAAACAAATAAACAATGTTTTAAAAATTTTCTTGATTTGCTTTTGCGGGTTAATTAATAAAACGCTCATATATAATAAATTATATCAAAAAAATTTGTTTTTTTTTATACAAAGTGAGTTTATTTTGCTAAAAGACTCCATTTTTTGACACCTTTCGATTTCTTAAAAAATATATAAATATACATATCAAAAGTAATAATTTTACAACACTTTTAATGAAAAAAAATTACTTTTACAACTTTTTAATTTAATTTAAATTAAAAATATTTTATTTCCTAATAAATAACTATAAATTTCATAAAAATATTATTAAAAATTATTTTACAATACCAAACTTTATATAAACTTTCCATGCCTGATTTTCTTTATGGCTGCCGTAAATATGCAACTCTGATACATGCAAAATCTAATGGTTTAGAAAAATTTCTAAAAAGAAGAAAGCCATACTACTGTCAAATTACTTTAGGTATTTTTTTGACATTTCATAACATAATGTCTTCACACTATTATATTTTCTCATTTTATTTGAGTTTTTTGACAAGTGTTTTTAGCCAGTATTATAGTCTGAAGGCACCTTAAACTGTATAAATAGAATATCCAAATTGTATTTGTGAAAAATGTTAAAAAAGATTGAAAATCAATTTGGTTGCACATATGAAATTTCTGTGAGGGATGATGTCCATTGTGGAAAAACAAGGTAGAGGCCCGGAATGCCACTATATGGAAATAGTAGCTAAGGGTCAATACTACTAAAGGTGCCTTCAGACTATAATAATGGGTAAAAACACTTGTCAAAAAATTCAAATAAAATGAGAAAATATAATAGTGTGAAGACATTATGTTATGAAATGTCAAAAATTTAATAATGTGTTGGTGCTTTTACGGCATCGTCTTCCTTCTTTGAATCTAAAAGACCTGTATTTTTCATCTTTTTGGCAGCCAGTCTGCGTCCAGGACGATCAGCTCGAGGAGCAACATCAATCAATATCACTTCCAGATAATATGTCATCATCTTCGTCAGAACTACCACCCTTCTTTTTACGCTTTAATTAAAAATTTTAGGGTGAATTAAAATACCATAATAAAAAATAAAAATTGTTACTTGGCTTACCCCTTTCGGTTTCAAACTCAATTTTTTTTGTTTGAAACCATCACCGTCATCCATCTTTTTGAGTGCTCTCTTAGTTCCAGGGTCTTTTTTAACTTTTGCTGCTTAAGGTGAAGATTTCGGCCCCTTAGCACCATCTTCGACTAAAGCGTCAAAGTCATGTATCTCCTCCTGCTTCCTTGACGGGTTTTTTGTCTACTTTTTCCTTTTTGACCTTTGTAGCAGCTGTAACAGAAGCAGAGACATTTTTCCTAATTTCATCAGTAACCTTGAACTCCACTTTAAGACCATTCGGATCTGGAAATACATCGGCATTCCCCTCTTTGTTGCTTCCAAAAATCACATTGGCTGTAGCTTTGCTTTTCGCTAGCGCCTTTGCCTGTTTCTTATTTATGTCTAACTAATCAAGACGTTCTTTTACCTCTACTTCGTTAAGTTTTTTCTCAAATTCATCCAAATCCTTCAGCCAGAACATTTCGGGAGTTTTTGCTTTAAGGGCCGCTAATTCGGCCAACTTTTGATCTCTTTGTTTAAGCAACTCTTTTTACTTTTTTTCGTTAACATCCACATGGACATTCCTAACAAATAATCAATTTTCTTGACATCAGTTAACTTTTGGAATGCTTTTTCAGGATCTACAGGAGCTTTTTTCTCCTTCGTGATCTTAATCTCGTAGTGTGCGGACGTGTACGCGAGTGTTAAAAAGAGCGAATATACATATTTGTAATAGGTGGCAAAAATTTTTTATTAATATACATACATATATGTAAGTATTCAAAAGTGAAAAAGTAAAAAAACAAAACAAAAAAAAAAAAAAAACTAAATAAAAAAGCAAACGGTACATGAGTTACAGCAATCGTCGTGACAGTGGGCCTAATAGCAGAAATGCTTACATTGTGTTAAGCTCCACAAGCGTGAGCAATGAAAACATTAGAGACCCTGAATACAATAAAAATTATTTAAGTGAGAAATCAAAAATAAATACAAACAATTTAAGTTTAAGTGCACCCAATTTAAATAAGTGCTTTGAACAAGGGTCAAACTTAGCCCAATCACTTTTTAAAAATTATAAAAAAAGTACCGAAGTACAATCCTCACCGCGGTCATTTTTATCAAATTCTGGAATTGAAGCTACAGTAGCTAAAAGCGGTCCCAGCCCAATCTCTTCACAAGTTCCAAAGGTCCAGGTAGGAATGGACCGTTATATAACCGTTCTTAAAAGGGGCAGAAGTCCCAAATCGGCAGGGGTTACCAACCCAGCAAAAATTTCGAAAGATGAAGAAAAACCAACCTCATCGCAAAATCGGTTTGCAATACTGCAAGAGGAAAACGATGCCCCGCTAACTGAGAGGAAGACATTTAAGCCTCCCCCAATTTATTTGAGAGAGAAAAATTCAAACGACCTTATAAAGTTTTTGGTTGGATTAATCGGCGAAGACAACTTTTATGTGTCGAACATAAAACGTGGTAGCATTTATGAAACTAAAATTCAAGTGTATCACGAAAATGCTTATCGCACCACGGTTTCGGAGCTTGAAAAACATAACAAAAGCTTCTACACCTATCAACTTAAGAACGCAAAAGGCCTCCAAGTTGTTATTAAGGGCATTGATTCGAATGTGGACCCGGAAGAAATTAAGGCTAGTTTGTGCAGCAAAGGCTTCAAAGCCAAATCTGTGTCAAACATTAAAAACAGAGAAAGGTATCCCCAACCATTATTCAGAGTTGAGCTTGAGCCCGGTGATATAAAACTGAAAAAAAACGAAACTCACCCTATCTATGACCTTAAATATATTTTGCATCGTAGAGTCGTTGTTGAAGTGCCACATAAGCGATCTGGGCCCGTACAGTGCTTGAATTGCCAAGAGTATGGTCACACCAGAACTTATTGCAAGTTGCGTGCTGTTTGTGTTGTGTGTGGAGACCTGCATACTACGACCAAGTGCGACAAACCGAGAGATGATCCTCGGGTGAAGAAATGCAGTAATTGTGGGGGAAATCACACTGCTAACTATAGAGGTTGTCCTGTCTTTGATTTAGCTAAGCGCTCATCTAAGCCGAAGGTAGTTCCTGCCCCTCCCCAGCCGTTAGATATACCAACAACAAACATTCCCCAGTTAGCACAGCCAACTACAAGTCAGATTTCTTACGCCAACGCACTAAAGTCAAACCAGTCCAATGCACAAAGGCCAAACCAACCAACCACACAACAACAAGTGCCAACAAGTGAACCAACTGGTCCCAATTTTAGCCGCCTGGAAGCCGTAATTGACAATATGGTCAAACAATTTACGCAGATAATGGCGCAAATGGCTAGCATGATGCAGGAGATGCAGAAAATGCAGTCTGCTCTTCTGCAGGCCATGCTTAAAAGACCATGAACTGCCTCAGGGTTTGTTTCTGGAACGCAAACGGCATCCGCCAACACAAAAATGAGCTCGAATACTTTTTAACACACCAAAAAATCGATGTCATGTTGATTTCCGAAACTCATATGACATCTAGAAGCACTTTTAAAATAAGTGGCTATACTTTTTACGACGCAAAGGATCCTAGGGATAGATCATGTGGTGGATCAGCTATATTAATTAAATCAAGAATTAAACACCAATGGTTGGGTGGCCTATCCGAACCTTATATTCAAGCAACAAACGTCTGTATTGATGAATTTTTCCATAATCTCGTTATTTCGTCAGTTTATTGTCCGCCCAGATTTTCTATAACGAAAGATCAGTACACCAGTTTTTACAAATCTTTAGGTCCCCGCTTCATAGCTGCTGGAGACTATAACGCCAAGCACTCTTTCTGGGGCTCCCGCCTAATTAGTCCCAGAGGTCGCGTCTTGTATGATTCCATGTCTGAAATGGGACCTAACGTTATTTCAACTGGACAACCAACCTACTGGCCAACGGACCACAATAAAATTCCAGACGTAATAGACTTTGGCGTAGCAAAAGGCATATCACCGGAGCTTATTGAGGCCCAAGCCTCCTTGGATTTATCTTCTGACCAGTCACCCACAATAATCACTATTTGCAGTCCTCGCCAAATTGCAAGTAGTGAGTTTTTATTAAATAAAAGTGTAAACTGGTTAAAATATAAAAAATATATCAGCACCCACTGCTCTGAAAACCAACCACTAAAAACACCCGGAGACATCGATGATTGTCTGAACGGCTTAAATGAAAACATTATAAAAGCCATTGAACATGCTTCTTATACTTACCGTCAGGCCAAGTACAACAAAATTTATTCTGCCGATGTGGAAAAACTTTTATCTGAAAAAAGGAGACCCCGAAGAGAATGGCAAAAGCATAGATCACCTCAACTTAAAGCCAAGTTGAAGGAATGTACAAACCGATTGAAAAATTTGCTAGAGAATCACCGATTGGCATCTCTTAAGGAACACCTCGAAGGTCTAGACTCGACTCCTCAGACGAATTATTCACTATGGCGATCAGCGAAATATCTTAAAAGACCCGTTATCGCGAAACCACCCCTACGTAATCTGAGAGGATCCTGGGCAAGAAGAGATGAAGAAAAATGTGATCTGCTCGCAAGTCATTTAACAAATGTCTTCACTCCAAATACATGCACTGACATGAGTAAATTACCACCTGTTGTTGCTAGATGCCCTATGAAATTACGTTTTCAGTTGTCAGATGTCGTAGAGGCTATCAATAATTTAAATGCTAAAAAAGCTCCTGGCATTGATGAAATCAGCAATAAAATGCTTATGGAGCTGCCATGCACAGCAAAAAGAATAATTCTTTTTATGTTTAACGCAATATTACGGCTCGAACATTTCCCGCCAGTATGGAAAGTTGCCTTGGTAAAGATGATTCCTAAGCCGGGAAAAGATCCTTCGAAGGTGGAGTCTTACAGGCCTATAAGTCTGTTACCAACTATGTCCAAATTGTTTGAGAAATTGCTTAAAAACAAGCTGACTCCGATCCTGAATGAAAACAACTGCATTCCAGATCACCAATTTGGATTTAGAAATCAACATAGTACCATCGAACAAACCCACAGATTGGTACAGGTTATAAGAAAAGCCTTTGAGGAAAAGAAATACTGCTCCGCGCTCTTCATAGATGTCTCTCAAGCGTTCGACAAAGTATGGCATGAAGGCCTGTTAAACAAATTAAAGCTCAACCTTCCATCTAATATTTTTAACCTACTAGAAAAGTACATAACCGGTCGACAGTTTAAAATCAAAGAGGGAAACCAAATAAGTTGTTACCAACCAATAGGGGCTGGTGTACCTCAAGGGAGTATCCTTGGTCCAATCTTGTACTTGCTTTACACGGCAGATATGCCAACAAACAGTTTTACGCACACGTCTACATTTGCTGACGATACCGCTTTTCTCAGTATTCATAAAGACCCTAAAGAGGCCACAAAACAACTTCAACATCACGTATCCCAAGTTGAAATGAGCAAAGTTATGGGGTATTAAAATAAATGAACAGAAATGCACCCACGTTACATTTACGCTACGCAAAGAAACGTGCCCCCCAATTCTTATTAACAACCATACAGTGCCTCAACGAATTGAGACGAAATATCTTGGCATTCATCTGGATCGCCGCCTCACATGGAAGCCTCAAATAGATTCGAAGCTGACTCAAATGAAACTTAAAGCTGCTCAAATCCACTGGCTAATGGGTAGAAACTCTGTGCTAAGTCTGGATTGTAAACTTCTACTCTACAACTCGATTTTAAAACCAATTTGGTGCTACTGTATACAATTATGGGGTACTGCTTCCGCCTCCAACATAGAAAAAATACAACGTCGTCAAAATAAAATCCTAAGAATGATAACTGGTGCTCCTTGGTATGTTAAAAACAGCAACATCCACAAAGATCTGAAAGTTCCACTAGTTAAATGCGAAATTTTTAATTATGGAGACAAGTATTTAAACAAGCTGGAAATACATCCAAATCCGCTCTCTCGAAACATTTTGCAACATAGTGGACACACCCGTCTGAAAAAGAGGGATACTATTGCGCTTAGATGAAATTATTTATTTCCTTATGATAACTTAAATTTTAGTCTGGCACTGGCCGGACTAATATTAAATATATAGCCCTAAGATTTGAATACTTATTGTTAGTTCGCCAAAGGCGGAGATTCAATAATAAAAAATATGGAAAAAAAAAAAAAAAAAAAAATAGTTCATCAATCCTAGCTTTGTGCTTTTTGTTTTCTACCACTAACGTACGCTCACACTTCTCGAGAATGAAACGGGCCTGACCGGCAAGACGATAAGCTTGGGCAGTCAACTGACCAACCAAATAATCGTTACGCTTGCTATAGTATTCCAAACGAAGAGGGTAAAATTCTCTAAGGACGTCTAAAGAAGTGGGATAACGTCTTATGCAATTTAAATAATCAAAACAGTGCATTTGATTAGTCGACATGGATGATGTTAATTTAAAGACGCGATGGAAGCCACCTTCTTTTTGAAGGCGTTCAAATTCTCCGGGGCCAGAGTTATAACGAAACGTACAGTAGTATCGGTGTGATATTCACGATAATCGGATATAATGACCTTTACTTTTTCAGTTCCAGTTGAAAGAGGCTCTAAAACGTTTTCCTTGTAAGTCTGAGTCCAAGTGCCAATAAGCAATTCTGAAATTTCTATTTTATTGCCTTGGATAATCTGTATGTTACCCGGAGTGATATAACGGCCATCGAAAATGTATACAATTGGTCCACGGAAGTTCCAATACCAGGGATGCATAGAAAGGGGTTCTTCGTTAGCCAACATGCGTCTTAAATTTTGTATAATATCTCGAGGATTATGGTTGCAAATTTTTGTTGAACAACCCGTGCCAATGCCATCGGCGCCATTAACTAACACCATGGGTAAAATGGGAATGTACCAATGTGGTTCAATTCTTGGCCCATCATCCACTTCATACTGCAGCAGAGGATCATCGTGAGGATGGAAAATGAGACGAGCCAATGGCCACATAATGGTAAAAACACAACGACCGCTAGCACAATCCTTGCCACCCGTCAAACGAGTACCAAATTGACCCCTAGACTCTAACAAATTAATATTATTTGAACCCACGAAGTTTTGAGCCAGATTGACGATAGTCATTTGCAGGGATACCTCACTTTGATAATGGGCTGACATTTCCGCCACTGAACCAGAAAGTTGAGCCACTTTAACTTTACGCTTATCGTTACGTTTAAAGCAGGTGAACATAACTTTACGTTGACCTGTCTTAAACCCATCAACCAAACAAGGAATAGAACGTACATTACCGGCGTTCGAAAAGAGGACCAGTTCCAAATTAATAAAGTCGGCATAGGTTACCGCTTTAGTACCCGTCGTGTAAAGATAGCGTTCTGGTAGACCTAAAGTTTTGCGTTTCTTAACTTCGTCCATGTGAGAGGTGAGCCACTCCTTACGCGATTCAATATGTTTGCTCGAGAAAGCCATAACAATGCTGTCATCATCCTTATTGCCATCATATTTGAAGATAGTACGATGTCTTTCCATATCTTGAAAATTTCCTTCACTTCCTTGGAGGTCAAAGTACCCAAACCTAAAAAAATATCAAAAACTATTTAAAAAATTGGCAAGAAAATTATTTGTTTAAAACCATTGGTAGATCTCTAATAAAGTTGACCCAGACCTATTTTTAACTTATTTTTACTGATTCATTAAAGGCTTTATTATTTTGAAATGAATGAATCAATAAATAAAAGAATCTTAAAGCCTTTTAATTTCTAGATATAAATACAAATATTTACATATGATTTTTCAAAAAATAAACTTGCAGCCACGATTAAATTTTATAATTTTTAAACGGTTTACTCAAAAACTAGTTGATTTTTAATTAAATATTGAAATTAAGAAACCCGATCAATTTTTAAAGTTGATAGAAACACAAAAGAATTGATGTGTTGAAGATAAATATGCCGAGTTAAATATGTTTTTGAAGTAAGGACTAAAAAGTTAAATACGTGATGTCGTAAAAAGAAAAACATATTTAACTTAAATATGTATTTGACGTAACAAGAAAAACACATTTAACTAAAAAACGTATTTAACTACCAGAGATCAAAACCAACATATTTAACAGAGCAAATTTGTCAGTTAAGTTTTGGCTACACATATGAGATTTCTGTAAGGGATGATGTCCATTGTGAAAAAAACAAGGTAGAGGCTCGTAATGCCACTATATGGAAATAGTAGCTAAGGCTCAATACTACTAAAGCTACATTCACACTATTCTACCTATACAGTTTAGATTTTCATTGGATTTTGAGAGAGCCAAATAAAATGATTTTTGGTTTGACGGTCAAAAAATCAAATAAGAAATAATGCGCATTACATTTTGTCTTTACACTATCACATTTGAAATAAAATTAAAATCTGTGTAGTACTTAAACATCTGTTGAGTTTAAAAAAAAACTTTAACTTATAAAGCAAGTATTTTTATACCCTTCACATAGTGATAGGGTATATATCACTTTGTCATTCCGTTTGTAATTTCTTTATTATTCATTTGCGACCCCATAAAGTATATATATTCTGGATCCTTATAGATAGGGAAGCCGATTTAGCGATGTCCGTCTGTCCGTCTGTTAAAATCAAGTTTCCGAAGTCAAATAAAAAGATACAGACCAGTTAATCGTGTCAAACTATTAGAAATTTCCTGGAGACAATCGCTATTTAAAATCAGCAAAATCGGTTCACTATTGACCGAGATATAAGCGAAAACCCAGAGTAACCCATTTTTTTAGGACAAAATCCGTGCATATATCCCTATATATCTCAGTAAGTATAGTCACTCTTGCCACAAAACTTGGCACGGATACTCCCAAGGAAGGAACCTAAATAATGGAAAAAGTTTTTTTCAGATTGGACCAGGGGAAGGGGTAGTTTTCCTACAATTGCACAAATTTAGGGAAATTTTTTATGCGCTATATCTCGTAAACTATAAGAGCTATCGACTTAAAATGTTCCACAAAAAATAATTGTACGCAAAGACCAACTTTTTAAAGAAAAAATTTTTTGAGTGGGGGCAAAAATAGGGGTAGCTCCCATACAAATCGACAATTATTATAAAATATTCGATACGCTATATCTCGGAAACTATAACAGATATCGAAATAAAATGTTCTACAAAAAGTAATTGGGCGAGAATGCCTACGCTTTAAAGAAAAAATTTTTTGAGTGGGGGCAAAAAAAGGAGTAGCTCACATACAAATCGACAATTATTATAAAATATTCGATACGCTATATCTCGGAAACTATAACAGATATCGAAATAAAATGTTCTACAAAAAGTAATTGGGCGAGAATGCCTACGCTTTAAAGAAAAAATTTTTTGAGTGGGGGCAAAAAAAGGGGTAGCTCCCATACAAATTGACAATTATTATTAAATATTCGATACGCTATATCTCGGAAACTATAACAGATATCGAAATAAAATGTTCTACAAAAAGTAATTGGGCGAGAATGCCTACGCTCCAAAGAAAAAATTTTTTGAGTGGGGGCAAAAAAAGGAGTAGCTCCCATACAAATCGACAATTATTATAAAATATTCGATACGCTATATCTCGGAAACTATAACAGATATCGAAATAAAATGTTCTACAAAAAGTAATTGGGCGAGAATGCCTACGCTCCAAAGAAAAAATTTTTTGAGTGGGGGCAAAAAAAGGAGTAGCTCCCATACAAATCGACAATTATTATAAAATATTCGATACGCTATATCTCGGAAACTATAACAGATATCGAAATAAAATGTTCTACAAAAAGTAATTGGGCGAGAATGCCTACGCTTTAAAGAAAAAATTTTTTGAGTGGGGGCAAAAAAAGGGGTAGCTCCCATACAAATCGACAATTATTATTAAATATTCGATACGCTATATCTCGGAAACTGTAAAAGATATCGAAATGAAATGTTCTACAAAAGGTAATTGGGCAAGAATGCCTACGCTTTAAAGAAAAAATTTTTTGAGTGGGGGCAAAAAAAGGGGTAGCTCCCATACAAATCGACAATCACTATAAAATATTCGATACGCTATATCTCGGAAACTATAACAGATATCGAAATAAAATGTTCTACAAAAAGTAATTGGGCGAGAATGCCTACGCTTTAAAGAAAAAACTTTTTGAGTGGGGGCAAAAAAAGGGGTAGCTCCCATACAAATCGACAATTATTATTAAATATTCGATACGCTATATCTCGGAAACTATAACAGATATCGAAATAAAATGTTCTACAAAAAGTAATTGGGCGAGAATGCCTACGCTTTAAAGAAAAAATTTTTTGAGTGGGGGCAAAAAAAGGGGTAGCTCCCATACAAATCGACAATTATTATTAAATATTCGATACGCTATATCTCGGAAACTGTAAAAGATATCGAAATGAAATGTTCTACAAAAAGTAATTGGGCAAGAATGCCTACGCTTTAAAGAAAAAATTTTTTGAGTGGGGGAAAAAAAGGGGTAGCTCCCATACAAATCGACAATCATTATAAAATATTCGATACGCTATATATCGGAAACTATAACAGATATCATAATTAAATGTTCTACAAAAAGTATTTGGGCGAGAATGCCTACGCTTTAAAGAAAAAGTTTTTTGAGTGGGGGCAAAAAAAGGGGTAGCTCCCATACAAATCGACAATTATTATAAAATATTCGATACGCTATATCTCGGAAACTATAACAGATATTGAAATTAAATGTTCTACAAAAAGTAATTGGGCGAGAATGCCTACGCTTTAAAGAAAAAATTTTGGAGTGGGGGCAAAAAAAGGGGTAGCTTCCATACAAATCGACAATTATTATAAAATATTCGATACCTTATATCTCGGAAACTATAAAAGATATCCAAATAAAATGTTCTACGAAAAGTAATTGGGCGAGAATGCCTACGCTTTAATGAAAAAATTTTTTGAGTGGGGGCAAAAAAAGGGGTAGCTCTAATACAAATCGACAATTCTTATAAAATATTCGAAACGCTATATCTCGGAAACTATAACAGATATCGAAATAAAATGTTCTACAAAAAGTAATTGTACGCAAAGACCAACTTTTTAAAGAAAAAATTTTTTGAGTGGGGGCAAAAATAGGGGTAGCTCCCATACAAATCGACAATTATTATAAAATATTCGATACGCTATATCTCGGAAACTATAACAGATATCGAAATAAAATGTTCTACAAAAAGTAATTGGGCGAGAATGCCTACGCTTTAAAGAAAACATTTTTTGAGTGGGGGCAAAAAAAGGGGTAGCTCCCATACAAATCGACAATTATTATTAAATATTCGATACGCTATATTTCGGAAACTGTAAAAGATATCGAAATGAAATGTTCTACAAAAAGTAATTGGGCAAGAATGCCTACGCTTTAAAGAAAAAATTTTTTGAGTGGGGGCAAAAAAGGGGTAGCTCCCATACAAATCGACAATCATTATAAAATATTCGATGCGCTATATATCGGAAACTATAACAGATATCATAATTAAATGTTCTACAAAAAGTAATTGGGCGAGAATGCCTACGCTTTAAAGAAAAAGTTTTTTGAGTGGGGGCAAAAAAAGGGGGAGCTCCCATACAAATCGACAATTATTATAAAATATTCGATACGCTATATCTCGGAAACTATAACAGATATTGAAATTAAATGTTCTACAAAAAGTAATTGGGCGAGAATGCCTACGTTTTAAAAAAAAAATTTTGGAGTGGGGGCAAAAAAATGGGTAGCTTCCATACAAATCGACAATTATTATAAAATATTCGATACCTTATATCTCGGAAACTATAAAAGATATCCAAATAATATTTTCTACGAAAAGTAATTGGGCGAGAATGCCTACGCTTTAAAGAAAAAATTTTTTGAGTGGGGCAAAAAAAGGGGTAGCTCTAATACAAATCGACAATTATTATAAAATATTCGAAACGCTATATCTCGGAAACTATAAAAGATATTCAAATAAAATGTTCTACAAAAAGTAATTGGGTGAGAACGCCTACGTTTTAAAGAAAAAATTTTTTGAGTGGGGGCAAGAAAATGGGGTAGCTCCCATACAAATCGACAATTATTATAAAATATTCGATACAATATATCTCGGAAACTATAACAGATATCAAAATAAAATGTTCTTAAAAAGTAATTGGGCGAGAATGCCTACGCTTTAAAGAAAAGTTTTTTGAGTGGGGGCAAAAAAAGGGGTAGCTCCCATACAAATCGACAATTATTATAAAATATTCGATACGCTATATCTCGGAAACTATTCCAGATATCGAAATAAAATGTTCTACAAAAAGTAATTGGGCGAGAATGCCTACGCTTTAAAGAAAAAATTTTTTGAGTGGGGGCAAAAAAGGGGTAGCTCCCATACAAATCGACAATTATTATAAAATATTCGATACGATATATCTCGGAAACTATAACAGATATCGAAATAAAATGTTCTACAAAAAGTAATTGGGCGAGAATGCCTACGCTTTGAAGAAACATTTTATTGAGTGGGGGCAAAAAAAGGGGTAGCTCCCATACAAATTAACAATTTGTATGAAATATTCGATACGCTATATCTCGGAAACTATAACAGATATCCACATCAAATGTTCTACAAAAAGTAATTGGAACACAAGAAAAACATTTTCGGATGGTGGGTGAAGAAGGGGTAGCTACCATACAAATTAACAATTTTTATAAAATTTTCAATACGCTTCTGGAAAACTATTACAGCTATCGACTTCGAATATTCTACAAAAAGTAATAATCAAATAATTCATACATTTTGTAGAAGAAGTTGGAGAAGAGCAGGGGGACTAGAACATTTAATAAGTTTTATTATCCTTAAAATGTGAATAATGTCGAAAACTTTTAAAACTCTCGACCTCGAATCTTCTTCATCTATTTCTATTATTCATACGAACGTTAAAATTTTGTTATTTTTTCTATGGACTTTAAAACTCGCACAAGGTTTTTTATTATATTATTTGCAGCACAAAATTACTCGGCTGGGTATATTTAAAGACCAATGTGAAGGGTATATAAGATTCGGCACAGCCGAATATAGCGCTCTTACTTGTTTTATTTGAATTTAACAAAAGGGTGAAAAAATACTGTTAGGCAATAAAAAGTGACGTTCAGACTTGCAGTTAGTTCATCAGACATGTTTTTATACCCTTCACATAGTGATAAGGGTATATATCCGTTTGTCATTCCGTTTGTAATTTCTTTATTATCCATTTGCGACCCCATAAAGTATATATATTCTGGATCCTTATAGATAGGGAAGCTGATATAGCCATGTCCGTCTGTCCGTCTGTCTGTCTGTCTGGATGTCTGTCTGTCCGTCTGTTGAAATCAAGTTTCCGGAGTCAAATAAAAAGATACAGACCAGTTAATGGTGTCAAACGATTAGAAATATCCCGCTAACAATCGCTATTTAAAATCAGCAAAATCGGTTCACTATTGACCGAGATATAAGCGAAAACCCAAACCAACCCATTTTTTTTAGGACAAAATTCGTGCATATATCCCTATATATCTCAGTAAGTATAGTCACTATTGCCACAAAACTTGGAACGGATACTCTTTAAGTAGGCACCTAAATACTGGAAAATTTTTTTTTAGATAGGATCAGGGAAAGTGGTAGTTTTCCTACAATTGCACAAATTTGGTAAAATATTTTATGCGGTATATCTCGGAAACTATAACAGCTATCGACTTAAAATGTTCCACAAAAAGTAATTATACAGCAAAACCTACGCTTTGAAGTAAAAATTTTTTTGGTGGGGGGTGAATATGGGGTAGCTCCCATACAAATTCACAATTTTGGTAAAAATTTAGATACGCTATATCTCGGAAACTGTAATAGATATCGAAATCAAATATTCTACAAAAAGTAATTGGACAGCAAAACCTACGCTTTGAGGTTGTTAGCGTCTGTCACGTCTACAGTGTGGACACGTTGTCCTGTGGTCATTACACCACGTATTGGGCACTGGTTAAGCGGCCTAAAGGCGGTGGCACAATGAATCCGTTATCCGTCATACGTCGCCTTTTTTAACTGACAGCTAAGTTAAATAACATGGTTTCTTATGAACAATGTCACATACAGTACGTCTCCTTCAACGCAACGTACTAAAGTTGGGCAACTTTTAACTTTCAACGTACGTCAAGTACTTTGACAAGTTGCATGGTGAAATTATGTGTACCAGGTGGTGTTACGAACACAACTGATCGACTTTTTTCATGCATAAATCGAGGCTGCGTAGTCAAAATTATTTACTTTTACATATCTTTTTTTGACAACTGACCCAACGAAAACTACAACAAAAACAATAATTATATTCACCAAATTTTGTTGTAGAACCACCACCACCTGCTAATTTAACATCCGTTTATAAAGGATTCTATGTGACAACCTCTTGCGTTGTTACGTTAACGTCAGTTAAAAAAGGCGAAGTATGACGTATGACGGATTCATTGTGCCACCGCCTTAATACGTTGTGTGGTGAGTCGCCGCTTCCGAAACGGCGGCAAGCTATTAACCATCTCGGGTTTTTGTTTTGCGCCACTCGTTAACTTCGCTTTCGTGATTGTGACAGACGCTAAGTGGTAGTGTTTTTAAATAAAATTTTAAAAGGTTTAAATAATAAAATAAGCCAAACTTAAAATAATATCAAACTAAATTAAACTCAACAGAAAATAAAAGAAAATAAAAAAAAAAAAACATAAAACAAACATCAAGTGTGGTTCCCTTTGTTCTTAATTTCTTGTGTGTCGACCCGGCAGCCAATTCCAGTGCAGGTACGCATCCAATCCCTGGTAACCAGCAAAAGGTGTATCCCAACAGCCCTACGAGGTAAAAATTTGGTCCTTCGCCCGTGGAAATTAAAAGGTGCGTACTTTATATAATATATTGAAATTTATAAAGTGTCTCATGGTGCGGTTGCTAAAGTGTGGCTCGGTCAAAAGTGAGGTTATAAAACAGTAGTGAGACTCCATATTTGTTGTTCGTAATAACTGCGCGCGAACTTGTCGTCCATCTTTTTTCTGTAAAAAATTTTTGTTGCTTTTTTTGTGGCGCCATTTTCTTATCTGATTTTTCTGATTTATTTTTCTGCGAAAGTGCGTCCCAAACTTTTTTCTGCTGATACCTTAAATCGTTGGATTAAAAGAGTGGAAAATGTCAACTTTTGAAAAATATATACGTGCAGCAGATGAGGTTATAGGTTTTGAGGCTAATTTGAATGACCAAGACCTCTCGGTATATACAAAAGTGGCTTTCGATTTTGAAAAGGCAGAACTTAGCCGAGTATGGGATAAGTATCAAAAACTTTTTGATGAGTGTTCAGGAGAGACTTTAGAAAGAAAAAAAGAGATGGCGGTCGTCCAAACAAAACATCCACAGGTGCGCAAAACGTATATTCGGTGCTTGAATATTTTGTCTAATGCTGAACAAAACATAAATAAGGTTAACCAAGAAAATATTAATGCAGCAGTTCCCAACCATTGTGGTTCCATAGCCGTCCCTCCTTGTGATACTGGTGTGTTTCATGGAGATTACGTGTCGTGGCCCACATTTAGGGATATGTTTACTGCGATATACATTAACAATACGAGACTTAGCCCTGTAGAGAAATTATTTTATTTGTTTAGAAAAACAGATGGTGAGGCTAGAGACATAAATAGAAATATAGCTTTAACAGCCGAAAATTTCGATATTGCCTGGAACAACTTGCGGTCCCAGTATGAGAATAAGCAAGTTTTAATCAATAGTCAGCTTAAGACCCTGTTTAATTTGGCCCCTTGCACGCAGGAAACTGCTGCAGAGATAAAGAGGTTGCAACGCGAAGTAAATAATTGTATTTCAGTTTTGAAACTTTACAACGTAGATATTGCGTCTTGGGATCCAATTTTCGTGTTTCAGTGTTCGTCGCGTCTTTCAGAATGTACCTTAGGTTTATGGGAGCAATCGGTGAAAAACAAAACAGAGGTCCCCAAATGGGAGGAGTTAAATAGTTTTCTCACAGACAGATTTCATGCCCTAGAAAGTGTTTCTGACATCATTGCATCGAACAGTATAGGTACATGTGGTTCCCAATCTTTTCCGAACAACAGTCAGGGGGATAAGCCCAAATCGTTAAAGGCTCACCATACTAAGGTCAACACACAGCAATGTAAACTTTGCAAGGAAAATCATAAAATAACTTCTTGTAGTAAATTTTTAAACATGGAGTACAAAAATCGCATTTCAACTCTAAGAAGATTTAAATTCTGCTTTAACTGTCTCTCAGGTGGTCATATGCTTGGTGATTGTAGAAGCGCAAATAGTTGTGCTAAATGCAACAAAAAGCATCATACGTTACTACATAAAGATGTAGCCCAGTCAAACCCTACAAATCAAACATATTCTAATAATTCTCAGGGGGAGAGGCAAAGTAGTTCTGCTCCACGAATACAGTCCACAGAATCTCATGGTCCATCAGGAGTTGTTCAATCTCATCACACGTCTGTCTCGAAAAAGGTTATGTTAGCTACGGCTTGGTTAAATATTGTTAGTTCTGGCTCTTACTACAAGGTGCGAGCTCTAATAGATCCATGTTCTGATGAGAGTTTTATATCCGAAAGAATACAAAAGCTTTTGAAGTTGCCTACTGATCCGGTAGCGGTTGAAGTGTCAGGTCTAGGAGGAGAAATTATAAGCAGATCCTCAAAAATAGCGACATTTGTTTTTGTATCACTTTTCAATCAGGATGTGTCCCTTAACGTTCAAGCGTTAGTCGTGCCTCGTGTAACTGGTAGGGTTCCCACCCACTCTTTTAGACCACTAACTAACTACAAACTCCCAGAGCTAGAGTACGCTGACCCAAAGTTTTACGAAAGTAGTGAAGTTGATTTACTGTTAGGAGGTGATCTGTATCCTCTTATTCTTCGTGAGGGAGTCAAACATGGTATTTTTGAATCACTGGTGGCTCAAGAAACAATCTTTGGTTGGATCATGACCGGCCCAACTCCAAATAATGTATCCCCACGAGCTGTTACAATGTCTCATATGACAAGAGTTTCTATCGATGACCATTTGGCAAAGTTTTGGGAGTTAGAAGAAATTTCTCATAAAAAGGTTTTATCAGAAGAGGATAAGACATGTGAAGAGATCTATCGTTCTACTACCACGAGAAATGCTGAAGGGAGATATATTGTGAATCTGCCCTTTAGGGATAATGTTGCTTTACTTGGTCCAAATAGACACATTGCGCTCGCTCAATATGCAAGGAATGAGAGGGCTCTGTTACGCAAGCCAGTTTTGAAGGCCCAGTATGATGAGGTCCTAAAGGAATATTTGACGCTAGGGCACATGGAGAAAGGTGAACCTTCTGAAAGTAGCCCTGGGTATTATTTACCTCATCATGGCGTTTTGAAACCCGAGAGTACAACTTCTAAGCTGAGAGTGTTTTTCAATGCTTCGAATGCATCAGCCAATGGGAAAAGTCTCAATGATTTGTTGTATGTAGGGCCCATCTTACAAGCTGACTTGGTAACGTTAATTTTGAAATGGCGGTTTTATAAGTTTGTATTCAATGCGGATATTTCGAAGATGTATCGCCAAATTTTTGTAAGCCCTGAGCATAGACCATATCAGAAAATTCTGTTCCGTAGTTCAGAGAGTAGCAAGGTTGAAGATTACCAGCTAAAAACGGTAACCTTTGGGGTAAATTGTGCCCCATATCTGGCCCTTAGAACTATTCAGCAACTATCGGACGATGAAGAGGGTAGGTTTCCACTGGGTGCTGAGATTCTACGTGGGTCGATGTATGTGGATGATGCTCTTGTAGGGGCTCATTCTATTAATGATGCTTTGGTAGCACGAGACCAATTAATTGGTATACTGGGGACTGCAGGCTTTGAGTTACGGAAATGGACCTCAAACTCAAAGCAAATTTTGAAAAATTTGCCCCAGGAGCATTTATTGAATGCAGAGTTTTTGTTGCTCGATGATAAAAGCACAAAGAAAACGCTTGGCGTTCGGTGGAACGCAGTTGAAGATAATTTTTACTTTTCTACTGAGAAAATGAGGCCCAAACAACAATATACCAAGAGGGAAGTCTTATCAATTATTGCGCGCTTATTCGACCCAGCAGGTTGGTTGGCCCCAATAATAGTCACAGCAAAGATTTTGATGCAGCAAATGTGGCTCGATAAAATAGATTGGGATGACCCGATAAAACCTATGGCCCTACATAACTGGCGATCCTTTGTGTCCAACTATAATGAGATTGATAAAATCAAACTGCCTCGTTGGGTTCAATATACCCCGCCCTGTGATATAGAATTTCATGGGTTTTGTGACGCGTCCGAGTTAGCGTACGCCGCTACATTATATGTATGAATCAGCGTTGGGGATAATGTTTACACACATTTGCTTTTATGCAAGACAAAAGTTGCGCCTGTAAAAAAACCGTCCCTACCTCGCTTAGAATTATGCGGCGCTGTTCTTTTGGCTAACTTGATCGAAAGCGTGGTTCCTAATCTCAACTGTAGTTCACCAGCCATGTATTTGTGGTCCGATTCGACAATAGTCCTAGCCTGGCTTAGAAAACCACCAACTAGCTGGAAAACGTTTGTAGCAAATAGGGTAGCCTCGATATTAGAAAAGGTGGGGAATAGGAACTGGTTTTATGTAGCCTCTAACCACAACCCTGTCGATCTAGCAACCCGGGGGCTGACTCCTTCGGAATTGAGAAATAGTCAACTTTGGTGGCATGGTCCTGAATGGCTCAAACTAGAAAAGGTATCATGGCCCAACCTCCCATCAGAATACGACACTGCGGCTGAATCCAAAAAGTCTCAAGTAAATGTTACTAGATCGTCAGAAAGAGAGGACATTCTTGACCGTTTTTCGACTTTGCCGAGAGCCTACCATGTTGTTGCTTATATGTTCCGATTTTTTCATCGCACCTATAAAAGTAGACGTTGGGGGTCCACTCACGAAAGTTTTCGGGTATCCGCTCAAGAACTGACCTTTGTTCGAAATCGCTTGTTCTCACTGTCGCAACAGTTGCATTTCGAAGATGAGTATCACCGCCTGGGCTCGAAGATAAAGCTCGATTCTCGTAGCCCCTTACTAACGCTCACACCTTTCCTGGACAAAGATAACATTATTCGAGCTAACGGTCGTCTTGGTTCTACAACGTGTCTATCTTATAACGAACGACATCCTATTATACTTGCGTATGGCAGTAGATTGGCCCGCCTTTACGTTGAATTCGTCCATCGGTTGGTGTATCATGGTGGCCACCGTCTCGTTCTGAATATCGTCCGTCAGGAGTGCTGGATATTACGAGCGCAAAATTTAGTTAAGACGGTCATTCACAATTGTAAGGTTTGTGTTTTGCACCGTAAAAAGCTCCAAACCCAAATTATGGCAGCTTTACCTGAAGAACGAACCACGATAGATATCGAAATCAAATATTCTACAAAAAGTAATTGGACAGCAAAACCTACGCTTTGAGGTTGTTAGCGTCTGTCACGTCTACAGTGTGGACACGTTGTCCTGTGGTCATTACACCACGTATTGGGCACTGGTTAAGCGGCCTAAAGGCGGTGGCACAATGAATCCGTTATCCGTCATACGTCGCCTTTTTTAACTGACAGCTAAGTTAAATAACATGGTTTCTTATGAACAATGTCACATACAGTACGTCTCCTTCAACGCAACGTACTAAAGTTGGGCAACTTTTAACTTTCAACGTACGTCAAGTACTTTGACAAGTTGCATGGTGAAATTATGTGTACCAGGTGGTGTTACGAACACAACTGATCGACTTTTTTCATGCATAAATCGAGGCTGCGTAGTCAAAATTATTTACTTTTACATATCTTTTTTTGACAACTGACCCAACGAAAACTACAACAAAAACAATAATTATATTCACCAAATTTTGTTGTAGAACCACCACCACCTGCTAATTTAACATCCGTTTATAAAGGATTCTATGTGACAACCTCTTGCGTTGTTACGTTAACGTCAGTTAAAAAAGGCGAAGTATGACGTATGACGGATTCATTGTGCCACCGCCTTAATACGTTGTGTGGTGAGTCGCCGCTTCCGAAACGGCGGCAAGCTATTAACCATCTCGGGTTTTTGTTTTGCGCCACTCGTTAACTTCGCTTTCGTGATTGTGACAGACGCTAAGTGGTAGTGTTTTTAAATAAAATTTTAAAAGGTTTAAATAATAAAATAAGCCAAACTTAAAATAATATCAAACTAAATTAAACTCAACAGAAAATAAAAGAAAATAAAAAAAAAAAAACATAAAACAAACATCAAGTGTGGTTCCCTTTGTTCTTAATTTCTTGTGTGTCGACCCGGCAGCCAATTCCAGTGCAGGTACGCATCCAATCCCTGGTAACCAGCAAAAGGTGTATCCCAACAGCCCTACGAGGTAAAAATTTGGTCCTTCGCCCGTGGAAATTAAAAGGTGCGTACTTTATATAATATATTGAAATTTATAAAGTGTCTCATGGTGCGGTTGCTAAAGTGTGGCTCGGTCAAAAGTGAGGTTATAAAACAGTAGTGAGACTCCATATTTGTTGTTCGTAATAACTGCGCGCGAACTTGTCGTCCATCTTTTTTCTGTAAAAAATTTTTGTTGCTTTTTTTGTGGCGCCATTTTCTTATCTGATTTTTCTGATTTATTTTTCTGCGAAAGTGCGTCCCAAACTTTTTTCTGCTGATACCTTAAATCGTTGGATTAAAAGAGTGGAAAATGTCAACTTTTGAAAAATATATACGTGCAGCAGATGAGGTTATAGGTTTTGAGGCTAATTTGAATGACCAAGACCTCTCGGTATATACAAAAGTGGCTTTCGATTTTGAAAAGGCAGAACTTAGCCGAGTATGGGATAAGTATCAAAAACTTTTTGATGAGTGTTCAGGAGAGACTTTAGAAAGAAAAAAAGAGATGACGGTCGTCCAAACAAAACATCCACAGGTGCGCAAAACGTATATTCGGTGCTTGAATATTTTGTCTAATGCTGAACAAAACATAAATAAGGTTAACCAAGAAAATATTAATGCAGCAGTTCCCAACCATTGTGGTTCCATAGCCGTCCCTCCTTGTGATACTGGTGTGTTTCATGGAGATTAAGTGTCGTGGCCCACATTTAGGGATATGTTTACTGCGATATACATTAACAATACGAGACTTAGCCCTGTAGAGAAATTATTTTATTTGTTTAGAAAAACAGATGGTGAGGCTAGAGACATAAATAGAAATATAGCTTTAACAGCCGAAAATTTCGATATTGCCTGGAACAACTTGCGGTCCCAGTATGAGAATAAGCAAGTTTTAATCAATAGTCAGCTTAAGACCCTGTTTAATTTGGCCCCTTGCACGCAGGAAACTGCTGCAGAGATAAAGAGGTTGCAACGCGAAGTAAATAATTGTATTTCAGTTTTGAAACTTTACAACGTAGATATTGCGTCTTGGGATCCAATTTTCGTGTTTCAGTGTTCGTCGCGTCTTTCAGAATGTACCTTAGGTTTATGGGAGCAATCGGTGAAAAACAAAACAGAGGTTCCCAAATGGGAGGAGTTAAATAGTTTTCTCACAGACAGATTTCATGCCCTAGAAAGTGTTTCTGACATCATTGCATCGAACAGTATAGGTACATGTGGTTCCCAATCTTTTCCGAACAACAGTCAGGGGGATAAGCCCAAATCGTTAAAGGCTCACCATACTAAGGTCAACACACAGCAATGTAAACTTTGCAAGGAAAATCATAAAATAACTTCTTGTAGTAAATTTTTAAACATGGAGTACAAAAATCGCATTTCAACTCTAAGAAGATTTAAATTCTGCTTTAACTGTCTCTCAGGTGGTCATATGCTTGGTGATTGTAGAAGCGCAAATAGTTGTGCTAAATGCAACAAAAAGCATCATACGTTACTACATAAAGATGTAGCCCAGTCAAACCCTACAAATCAAACATATTCTAATAATTCTCAGGGGGAGAGGCAAAGTAGTTCTGCTCCACGAATACAGTCCACAGAATCTCATGGTCCATCAGGAGTTGTTCAATCTCATCACACGTCTGTCTCGAAAAAGGTTATGTTAGCTACGGCTTGGTTAAATATTGTTAGTTGTGGCTCTTACTACAAGGTGCGAGCTCTAATAGATCCATGTTCTGATGAGAGTTTTATATCCGAAAGAATACAAAAGCTTTTGAAGTTGCCTACTGATCCGGTAGCGGTTGAAGTGTCAGGTCTAGGAGGAGAAATTATAAGCAGATCCTCAAAAATAGCGACATTTGTTTTTGTATCACTTTTCAATCAGGATGTGTCCCTTAACGTTCAAGCGTTAGTCGTGCCTCGTGTAACTGGTAGGGTTCCCACCCACTCTTTTAGACCACTAACTAACTACAAACTCCCAGAGCTAGAGTACGCTGACCCAAAGTTTTACGAAAGTAGTGAAGTTGATTTACTGTTAGGAGGTGATCTGTATCCTCTTATTCTTCGTGAGGGAGTCAAACATGGTATTTTTGAATCACTGGTGGCTCAAGAAACAATCTTTGGTTGGATCATGACCGGCCCAACTCCAAATAATGTATCCCCACGAGCTGTTACAATGTCTCATATGACAAGAGTTTCTATCGATGACCATTTGGCAAAGTTTTGGGAGTTAGAAGAAATTTCTCATAAAAAGGTTTTATCAGAAGAGGATAAGACATGTGAAGAGATCTATCGTTCTACTACCACGAGAAATGCTGAAGGGAGATATATTGTGAATCTGCCCTTTAGGGATAATGTTGCTTTACTTGGTCCAAATAGACACATTGCGCTCGCTCAATATGCAAGGAATGAGAGGGCTCTGTTACGCAAGCCAGTTTTGAAGGCCCAGTATGATGAGGTCCTAAAGGAATATTTGACGCTAGGGCACATGGAGAAAGGTGAACCTTCTGAAAGTAGCCCTGGGTATTATTTACCTCATCATGGCGTTTTGAAACCCGAGAGTACAACTTCTAAGCTGAGAGTGTTTTTCAATGCTTCGAATGCATCAGCCAATGGGAAAAGTCTCAATGATTTGTTGTATGTAGGGCCCATCTTACAAGCTGACTTGGTAACGTTAATTTTGAAATGGCGGTTTTATAAGTTTGTATTCAATGCGGATATTTCGAAGATGTATCGCCAAATTTTTGTAAGCCCTGAGCATAGACCATATCAGAAAATTCTGTTCCGTAGTTCAGAGAGTAGCAAGGTTGAAGATTACCAGCTAAAAACGGTAACCTTTGGGGTAAATTGTGCCCCATATCTGGCCCTTAGAACTATTCAGCAACTATCGGACGATGAAGAGGGTAGGTTTCCACTGGGTGCTGAGATTCTACGTGGGTCGATGTATGTGGATGAGGCTCTTGTAGGGGCTCATTCTATTAATGATGCTTTGGTAGCACGAGACCAATTAATTGGTATACTGGGGACTGCAGGCTTTGAGTTACGGAAATGGACCTCAAACTCAAAGCAAATTTTGAAAAATTTGCCCCAGGAGCATTTATTGAATGCAGAGTTTTTGTTGCTCGATGATAAAAGCACAAAGAAAACGCTTGGCGTTCGGTGGAACGCAGTTGAAGATAATTTTTACTTTTCTACTGAGAAAATGAGGCCCAAACAACAATATACCAAGAGGGAAGTCTTATCAATTATTGCGCGCTTATTCGACCCAGCAGGTTGGTTGGCCCCAATAATAGTCACAGCAAAGATTTTGATGCAGCAAATGTGGCTCGATAAAATAGATTGGGATGACCCGATAAAACCTATGGCCCTACATAACTGGCGATCCTTTGTGTCCAACTATAATGAGATTGATAAAATCAAACTGCCTCGTTGGGTTCAATATACCCCGCCCTGTGATATAGAATTTCATGGGTTTTGTGACGCGTCCGAGTTAGCGTACGCCGCTACATTATATGTATGAATCAGCGTTGGGGATAATGTTTACACACATTTGCTTTTATGCAAGACAAAAGTTGCGCCTGTAAAAAAACCGTCCCTACCTCGCTTAGAATTATGCGGCGCTGTTCTTTTGGCTAACTTGATCGAAAGCGTGGTTCCTAATCTCAACTGTAGTTCACCAGCCATGTATTTGTGGTCCGATTCGACAATAGTCCTAGCCTGGCTTAGAAAACCACCAACTAGCTGGAAAACGTTTGTAGCAAATAGGGTAGCCTCGATATTAGAAAAGGTGGGGAATAGGAACTGGTTTTATGTAGCCTCTAACCACAACCCTGCCGATCTAGCAACCCGGGGGCTGACTCCTTCGGAATTGAGAAATAGTCAACTTTGGTGGCATGGTCCTGAATGGCTCAAACTAGAAAAGGTATCATGGCCCAACCTCCCATCAGAATACGACACTGCGGCTGAATCCAAAAAGTCTCAAGTAAATGTTACTAGATCGTCAGAAAGAGAGGACATTCTTGACCGTTTTTCGACTTTGCCGAGAGCCTACCATGTTGTTGCTTATATGTTCCGATTTTTTCATCGCACCTATAAAAGTAGACGTTGGGGGTCCACTCACGAAAGTTTTCGGGTATCCGCTCAAGAACTGACCTTTGTTCGAAATCGCTTGTTCTCACTGTCGCAACAGTTGCATTTCGAAGATGAGTATCACCGCCTGGGCTCGAAGATAAAGCTCGATTCTCGTAGCCCCTTACTAACGCTCACACCTTTCCTGGACAAAGATAACATTATTCGAGCTAACGGTCGTCTTGGTTCTACAACGTGTCTATCTTATAACGAACGACATCCTATTATACTTGCGTATGGCAGTAGATTGGCCCGCCTTTACGTTGAATTCGTCCATCGGTTGGTGTATCATGGTGGCCACCGTCTCGTTCTGAATATCGTCCGTCAGGAGTGCTGGATATTACGAGCGCAAAATTTAGTTAAGACGGTCATTCACAATTGTAAGGTTTGTGTTTTGCACCGTAAAAAGCTCCAAACCCAAATTATGGCAGCTTTACCTGAAGAACGAACCACGCTAGACCGCCCGTTTACTAACACCGGCGTTGATTTTGCAGGCCCCTTTGAGCTTAAGAGTTTTACTGGTCGCTATTGTCGGATAACGAAAGGTTACGTGTGTCTCTTTGTCTGTTTTTCTACAAAAGCTATCCATCTCGAAGCTGTCAGCGATTTGTCGACCCCTGCATTTCTTGCGGCACTAGCACGTTTTATCGCTCGGCGTGGTTGCCCTAATCGCATTTTCTCCGACAATGGTAGAAACTTTGTCGGCGCCGCAAGAGAACTTGAGACAAACTTCAAACGGCATGTACAAGAGCTACGGGACGTGGCGATCGAAAAGTATGGGCATCAGCATTTAGAATGGCACTTCATTCCCGCTGCAGCTCCCCACATGGGTGGTTTATGGGAGACGGGCGTTAAAAGCCTCAAAATGCATTTCAAAAAGACTGCCGGGCAGTCAAAATACACTTTTGAAGAATTTTCTACTCTGCTGGCGCAAATAGAAGCGTGTCTTAATTCGCGCCCCCTATGCTCAATGTCCGCTAATGTCCAAGAGTTGTCGGCCCTTACCCCAGGGCATTTTCTAATAGGTTCGGCCATACTTACCCCTGCCCAACCTGAAGAGCTCAACTCGCCTATTAGTATTCTTAATCGGTGGCGGAAGGTTAGGGCTGTTCATCAAGAATTCTGTAGGCGCTGGAAAAACGAATACTTGAAAGAGCTGCATAAGAGTAATAAATGGAAGTTTCCTCAAGTGGACGTAAAAGAAGATGACATGGTGGTTCTAAAAAATGATAATTTGGGGCCCACTGACTGGCGCTTAGGTCGCGTAATAAAAGTTTATCCTGGCGCCGATGGCAAGATCCGAGTCGCAGACCTCAGAACACAAAACGGTCTTGTAACCCGGCCGATACACAAATTAGTACTATTGCCTTGCTCCACTAATTAACTGCACTTCACTTTTTTCTTTCTTACACCTTTAACCTCTTACGTTGCTCTTTGTTTCTCTTTTTCCAGTACAAACGTCAACATGCAAGCGGGACGTTTTAACGTTGATTTTGCCTGCACCCTCTGCAACCGCCTCCACGCCATTCGCCAGTGCACGCGCTTTATGGTCATGGAAGTTGCGCAAAAGCTTCGGGTCGTGGCTCAGAAGGCGCTCTGTTACAATTGCCTAGCGGTCTCGCACACGCGAGCGGGGTGCAGTTCAATCGACCGCTGCCGACGCTGCTCCCAGGACCACAACACCTGGCTCCACCCAACTCCTTCCCATCGGGTCTGGGTGCAGATGACGGCCACTGTTTTAGTTAGCCCACATCCCAGGAGCGATGCCTGTCTGGTCAGCGTGGTACTGGACCCGAACGTCGCCCGCTCGGTCATCACCACCATTGAGGCGACGAGACTGCAATGCAAGGTCCGTCGCGGACGCACCACTATAAGCGTGCGAAACCGTAGGGGTTGCGGTCGACGCCTGGAGGTCGAGCTTGCCGTGGAGGATGAACGCTACGGGTGCTACCCTCGTCACAATGCGGATCCGGTAGGCAGGAACAATCCGTCGTATGCCACCATAACTTGGCACCGCAGCCGTGAGTATCATGTGAAGCTTGGCGCGGACGTGATGCCACAGATCCTGCTCGGTCCATCCGCAGGGCGACCTGGCAACCTCCTTGTGCAGGACACTATTTTTGGATTTGTCCTATTCGGAGAGGCTGACAAGGAGGAGTAGAAGCATTTTAATCGTGGCTCTTACTTTAATTGAAATTTCTTAATTTGTATTATAAATGAATTTATCACTGTAATCCGTTTAGTTTTGGTCTTAAATGAATTTATATTTCTTTTATTAAATTAGTTTATACTTTATTTTATTATTTTGTTAATCATAAAAAGAAAGAAAAATTATTTGTTGCACTATTGTCGCAAGGCCGGCGGTATGTTAGCGTCTGTCACGTCTACAGTGTGGACACGTTGTCCTGTGGTCATTACACCACGTATTGGGCACTGGTTAAGCGGCCTAATACGTTGTGTGGTGAGTCGCCGCTTCCGAAACGGCGGCAAGCTATTAACCATCTCGGGTTTTTGTTTTGCGCCACTCGTTAACTTCGCTTTCGTGATTGTGACAGACGCTAAGTGGTAGTGTTTTTAAATAAAATTTTAAAAGGTTTAAATAATAAAATAAGCCAAACTAATTTAAACTCAACAGAAAATAAAAGAAAATAAAAAAAAAAAAAACATAAAACAAACATCAAGTGTGGTTCCCTTTGTTCTTAATTTCTTGTGTGTCGACCCGGCAGCCAATTCCAGTGCAGGTACGCATCCAATCCCTGGTAACCAGCAAAAGGTGCATCCCAACAGCCCTACGAGGTAAACAGAGGTAAAAATTTTTTTGGTGGGGGGTGAATATGGGGTAGCACCCATACAAATTCACAATTTTGGTAAAAATTTCGATACGCTATATCTCGGAAACTGTAATAGATATCGAAATCAAATATTCTACAAAAAGTAATTGGACAGCAAAACCTACGCTTTGAGGTAAAAATTTTTTTGGTGGGGGGTGAATATGGGGTAGCTCCCATACAAATTCACAATTTTGGTAAAAATTTCGATACGCTATATCTCGGAAACTGTAACAGATATTGAAATAAAATAATCTACAAAAAGTAATTGGACAGCAAAACCTACGCTTTGAGGTAAAAATGTTTTTGGTGGGGGGTGAATATGGGGTAGCACCCATACAAATTCACAATTTTGGTAAAATTTTCGATACGCTATATCTCGGAAACTGTAATAGATATCGAAATCAAATATTCTACAAAAAGTAATTGGACAACAAAGCCTACGCTTTGAAGAAAAAATTTTTTTGGTGGGGGGTGAATATAGGGTAGCTCCCATACAAATTCACAATTTTGGTAAAATTTTCGATACGCTATATCTCGGAAACTGTAACAGATATCGAAATAAAATGTTCTACAAAAAGTAATTGGACAGCAAAACCTACGCTTTGAAGTAAACATTTTTTGGTGGGGGGTGAATTTATGGTAGCTCCCATACAAATTCACTATTTTGGTAGAATTTTCGATACGCTATATCTCGGAAACTGTAACAGATATCGAAATAAAATGTTCTACAAAAAGTAATTGGACAACAAAGCCTACGCTCTGAAGAAAAAATTTTTTTGGTGGGGGGTGAATATGGGGTAGCTCCCATACACATTCACAATTTTGGTAAAATTTTCGATACGCTATATCTCGGAAACTGTAACAGATATCGAAATGAAATGTTCTACAAAAAGTAATTGGACAGCAAAACCTACGCTTTGAAGTAAACATTTTTTGGTGGGGGTGAATTTGGGGTTGCACCCATACAAATTCACAATTTTGAAAAAAATTTTCGACACGCTATATCTCGGAAACTGTAATAGATATCGAAATCAAATATTCTACAAAAAGTAATTGGACAACAAAGCCTACGCTTTGAAGAAAAAATTTTTTTGGTGGGGGGTGAATATGGGGTAGCTCCCATACAAATTCACAATTTTGGTAAAATTTTCGATACGCTATATCTCTGAAACTGTAACAGATATCGAAATAAAATGTTCTACAAAAAGTAATTGGACAGCAAAACCTACGCTTTGAAGTAAACATTTTTTTGCTGGGGGGTGAATATGGGGTAGCTCCCATACAAATTCACAATTTTGGTAGAATTTTCGATACGCTATATCTCGGAAACTGTAACAGATATCGAAATGAAATGTTCTACAAAAAGTATTTGGACAACAAGACCTACGCTTTGAAGTAAAAATTTTTTTGGTGGGGGGTGAATATGGGGTAGCTCCCATACAAATTCACAATTTTGGTAAAATTTTCAATACGCTATATCTCGGAAACTGTAACAGATATCGAAATAAAATGTTCTACAAAAAGTAATTGGACAGCAAAACCTACGCTTTAAAGTAAACATTTTTTGGTGGGGGGTGAATTTGGGGTAGCTCCCATACAAATTCACAATTTTGGTAGAATTTTCGATACGCTATATCTCGGAAACTGTAACAGATATCGAAATAAAATGTTCTACAAAATGTAATTGGACAGCAAAACCTACGCTTTGAAGTAAACATTTTTTGATGGGGGGTGAATTTGGGGTAGCACCCATACAAATTCACAATTTTGGTAAAATTTTCGATACGCTATATCTCGGAAACTGTAATAGATATCGAAATCAAATATTCTACAAAAAGTAATTGGACAACAACGGCTTCGCTTTGAAGAAAAAATTTTTTTGGTGGGGGGTGAATATGGGGTAGCTCCCATACAAATTCACAATTTTGGTAAAATTTTCGATACGCTATATCTCGGAAACTCTAACAGATATCGAAATAAAATGTTCTACAAAAAGTAATTGGACAGCAAAACCTACGCTTTGAAAAAAACATTTTTTTGCTGGGGGGTGAATATGGGGTAGCTCCCATAAAAATTCACAATTTTGGTAGAATTTTCGATACGCTATATCTCGGAAACTGTAACAGATATCGAAATAAAATGTTCTACGAAAAGGATTTGGACAGCAAAACCTACGCTTTGAAGTAAAAATTTTTTTGGTTGGGGGTAAATATGGGGTAGCTCCCATACAAATTCACAATTTTTGTAAAATTTTCGATACGCTATGTCTCGGAAACTGTAACAGATATCGAAATGAAATGTTCTACAAAAAGTATTTGGACAACAAAACCTACGCTTTGAAGTAAAAATTTTTTTGGTGGGGGGTGTATATGGGGTAGCTCCCATACAAATTCACAATTTTGGTAAAATTTTCGATACGCTATATCTCGGAAACTGTAACAGATATTGAAATAAAATAATCTACAAAAAGTAATTGGACAGCAAAACCTAAGCTTTGAAGTAAAAAATTTTTTTGGTGGGGGGTGAATATGGGGTAGCTCCCATACAAATTCACAATTTTGGTAAAATTTTCGATACGCTATATCTCGGAAACTGTAACAGATATTAAAATAAAATAATCTACAAAAAGTAATTGGACAGCAAAACCTACGCTTTGAAGTAAAAATTTTTTTGGTGGGGGGTGAATATGGGGTAGCTCCCATACAAATTCACAATTTTTGTAAAATTTTCGATACGCTACGTCTCGGAAACTGTAACAGATATCGAAATGAAATGTTCTACAAAAAGTAATTGGACAACAAAACCTATCCTTTGAAGTAAAAATTTTTTTGGTGGGGGGTGAATATGGGGTAGCTCCCATACAAATTCACAATATTTGTAAAATTTTCGATACGCTACATCTCGAAAACTGTAACAGATATCGAAATAAAATGTTCTATAAAAAGTAATTGGACAGCACAACCTACGCTTTGAAGTACAAATGGGGTAGTTTCCATACAAATTCACAATTTTGGTAAAATTTTCGATACGCTATATCTCGGAAACTGTAACAGATATTGAAATAAAATAATCTACAAAAAGTAATTGGACAGCAAAACCTACGCTTTGAAGTAAAAATTTTTTTGGTGGGGGGTGAATATGGGGTAGCTCCCATACAAATTCACAATTTTTGTAAAATTTTCGATAGACTATGTCTCGGAAACTGTAACAGATATCGAAATGAAATGTTCTACAAAAAGTAATTGGGCAACAAAACCTACGCTTTGAAGTAAAAATTTTTTTGGTGGGGGGTGAATATGGAGTAGCTCCCATACAAATTCATAATTTCGGTAAAATTTTCGATACGCTATATCTCGGAAACTGTAACAGATGTTGAAATAAAATAATCTACAAAAAGTAATTGGACAGCAAAACCTACGCTTTGAAGTAAAAATTTTTTGGTGGGGGGTAAATATGGGGTAGCTCCCATACAAATTCACAATTTTTGTAAAATTTTCGATACGCTACGTCTCGGAAACTGTAACAGATATCGAAATGAAATGTTCTACAAAAAGTAATTGGACAACAAAACCTATCCTTTGAAGTTAAAATTTTTTTGGTGGGGAGTGAATATGGAGTAGCTCCCATACAAATTCACAATTTTTGTAAAATTTTCGATACGCTACATCTCGAAAACTGTAACAGATATCGAAATAAAATGTTCTATAAAAAGTAATTGGACAGCACAACCTACGCTTTGAAGTACAAATTTTTTTGGTGGGGGGTGAATATGTGGTAGTTTCCATACAAATTCACGATTTTTGTAAGATTTTCGATAAGCTATACCTCGGAAACTGTAATAGATATCGAAATCAAATATTCTACAAAAAGTAATTGGACAATAAAGCCTACGCTTTGAAGAACATTTTTTTTGGGGGGGGGGGGGGGGGGTGAATATGGGGTAGCTCTTATATAAATTCTCAATTTTTGTAAAATTTTCGATACGCTATACCTCGGAAACTATAACAGATATCGAAATCAAATGTTCTACAAAAAGTAATAATGTAATAATTCATACATTTTGGAAAAAAAATTGGAGAGGAGCAGGGGGACTAGAACATCCCATAAAAATTACAACTTTTATTAACCTTTTATTATAAATAATGTCAAAAACTTGTATTACTGTCGACCTCAAACGTTCCTCATCTATTTCTATTATCCATACGAACGTTAACATTTTGTAAAGTTTTCTATGGGCTTAAAACTCACACAAGGTATTTTTGTTATATTATTTGCAGTACAAAATAACTCGGCTGGGTACATTAAAACACCAATGTGAAGGGTATATAAGATTCGGCACAGCCGAATATAGCGCTCTTACTTGTTTTAACTAATTTCTGCAATAAATTCTTAATTTCACTTTAAATATTTACTATTTGTAAAAATTTTTGCTGGCGCTAAATTATTAAACAGCTGTTCATCAGGGATGGAACTTTTAGTAATATTTTAAACTTTTGCACATTCTTCGGGTGATTATTGGTTTGCCGTATAAACATAGAAAAATGCATTGGATATGAAGCAAACCAATAACTCTTCGACGTTTTGTATATTTTTTTTGTATTTCTACTTACAGTTTTATAATTTATTTTAAATAAGGAGGTTGAAACTTAGACCCGTAATAATTATAAATTTTCAGATGTAAAAAAGTTTTCGAGCGTCGCTTTTATACAAAATCTGTTTAAAAACTTATTTTATATATATATTTGTACATATGTGTGTATATGCCTTTAAGTTTTTATGTGATATTTTTATAATATTACTGGTTTTTAAAAGCGAGCTATAAAATCTAGTGGAAAAATTTATAATAATTATCGTAAGTTTACTAAGACCATATTTGTCAGCCATTACATACATTTTTGTTAATAAACATACCATAAGTATTTTCGCATAGTTTTCATATATCAAAAATTACCATAAGGTTAGAATTTATTAAAAATTGAAAAAAGGCATTTTAATTTATTAAAAGTTGTGTTTCAGGCACATACACACACAAATTAATCCAAACATACCCAAAAGCGTTTCAGGTAACAAATTTTCCACAGCAAAGAAAACGTTTGAGATAAAATTCCTTTCCTGTACAAGGGTTTCAACAAAATTTTTGTTGTAGGTACATTTTTTTATAAAAATCTGTAGATTTCTTTAATATAAAATGCGATTTGGAACATTTAGATACATTTTATATATGATGTATATGCTATGTTTTAAAAATTCTATGGGGTGTAATCGTCTAAATAAAATTTTACTTTTTAACTAAGCAGCATGTGAGCATTTAAAAATTTTCAATTATAGTTTTTTGCGTTCCAGCTATTTTGAGCAACTTTGGTAAGCTTGTAGAGTATTTTCTTTACTCTCATATGTCGGAACAAAATCGAGATCTTTTGGAACACGGTTAATATTTGTTAAGACTTTATAACTGATTAAAACAAATAAACAATGTTTAAAATTTTCTTGATTTGCTTTTGCGGGTTAATTATTAAAACGCTCATATATAATAAATTATATCAAAAAAATTTGTTTTTTTTATACAAAGTGAGTTTATTTTGCTAAAAGACTCCATTTTTTGACACCTTTCGATTTCTTAAAAAATATATAAATATACATATCAAAAGTAATAATTTTACAACACTTTTAATGAAAAAAAATTACTTTTACAACTTTTTAATTTATTTTTAATTAAAAATATTTTATTTCCTAATAAATAACTATAAATTTCATAAAAATATTATTAAAAATTATTTTACAATACCAAACTTTATATAAACTTTCCATGCCTGATTTTCTTTATGGCTGCCGTAAATATGCAACTCTGATACATGCAAAATCTAATGGTTTAGAAAAATTTCTAAAAAGAAGAAAGCCATACTACTGTCAAATTACTTTAGGTATTTTTTTGACATTTCATAACATAATGTCTTCACACTATTATATTTTCTCATTTTATTTGAGTTTTTTGACAAGTGTTTTTACCCAGTATTATAGTCTGAAGGCACCTTAAACTGTATAAATAGAATATCCAAATTGTATTTGTGAAAAATGTTAAAAAAGATTGAAAATCAATTTGGTTGCACATATGAAATTTCTGTGAGGGATGATGTCCATTGTGGAAAAACAAGGTAGAGGCCCGGAATGCCACTATATGGAAATAGTAGCTAAGGGTCAATACTACTAAAGGTGCCTTCAGACTATAATACTGGGTAAAAACACTTGTCAAAAAATTTAAATAAAATGAGAAAATATAATAGTGTGAAGACATTATGTTATGAAATGTCAAAAAATACCTAAAGAAATTTGACAGTAGTATGGCTCTCTTCTTTTTAGAAATTTTTCTAAACCATTAGATTTTGCATGTATCAGAGTTGCATATTTACGGCAGCCATAAAGAAAATCAGGCATGGAAATTTTATATAAAGTTTGGTATTGTAAAATAATTTTTAATAATATTTTTATGAAATTTATAGTTATTTATTAGGAAATAAAATATTTTTAATTGAAATTAAATTAAAAAGTTGTAAAAGTAATTTTTTTTCATTAAAAGTGTTGTAAAATTATTACTTTTGATATGTATATTTATATATTTTTTAAAAAATCGATAGGTGTCAAAAAATGGAGTCTTTTAGCAAAATAAACTCACTTTGTATAAAAAAAACAAATTTTTTTGATTGAATTTATTATATACAAGCGTTTTATTAATTAACCCGCAAAAGCAAATCAAGAAAATTTTTAAAACATTGTTTATTTGTTTTAATCAGTTATAAAGTCTTAACAAATATTAAGCGTGTTCCAAAAGATCTCGATTTTGTTCCGACATATGAGAGTAAAGAAATTACTCTCCAAGCTTACCAAAGTTGCTCAAAATAGCTGAAACGCAAAAAACTATAATTGAAAATTTTTAAATGCTCACATGCTGCTTAGTTAAAAAGTAAAATTTTATTAAGACGATTACACCCCATAGAATTTTTAAAACATAGCATATACATCATATATAAAATGTATCTGAATGTTCTAAATCGCATTTTATTAATCTACAGATTTTTATAAAAAAATGTACATACAACAAAAATTTTGTTGAAACCCTTGTACAGGAAAGGAAATTTATCTCAAACGTTTTCTTTGCTGTGGAAAATTTGTTACCTGAAACGCTTTTGGGTATGTTTGGATTAATTTGTGTGAGCTTGGACTATTTTGTTATGTGCCTGAAACACAACTTTTAATAAATTAAAATGCCTTTTTTCAATTTTTAATAAATTCTAACCTTATGGTAATTTTTGATTAATGAAAACTATGCGAAAATACTTATGGTAGGTTTATTAACAAAAATGTATGTAATGGCTGACAAATATGGTCTTAGTAAACTTACGATAACTATTATAAATTTTTCCACTAGAGTTTATAGCTCGCTTTTAAAAACCAGTAATATTATAAAAATATCACATAAAAACTGTACAAATATATATATAAAATAAGTTTTAAAACGGAATTTGTATAAAAGCGACACTCAAAAACTTTTAACATCTGAAAATTTATAATTATTACGGGCCTAAGTTTCAACCTCCTTATTTAAAATAAATTACAAAACTGTAAGTACAAATACAAAAAAAAAATATACAAAACGTCGAAGAGTAATTGGTTTGCTTCATATCCAATGCATTTTTCTATGTTTATACGGCAAACCAATAATCACCCGAAGAATGTGCAAAAGTTTAAAATATTACTAAAAGTTCCATCCCTGATGAACAGCTGTTTAATGATTTAGCGCCAGCAAAAATTTTTACAAATATCAAATATTAAAAGTGAAATTAAGAATTTATTGCAGAAATTAGTTAAAACAAGTAAGAGCGCTATATTCGGCTGTGCCGAATCTTATATACCCTTCACATTGGTGTTTTAATGTACCCAGCCGAGTTATTTTGTACTGCAAATAATATAACAAAAATACCTTGTGTGAGTTTTAAGCCCATAGAAAACTTTACAAAATGTTAACGTTCGTATGGATAATAGAAATAGACGAGGAACGTTTGAGGTCGACAGTAATAAAGGTTTTTGACATTATTTATAATAAAAGGTTAATAAAAGTTGTTAATTTTTATGGGATGTTCTAGTCCCCCTGCTCCTCTCCAATTTTTTTTCCAAAATGTATGAATTATTACATTATTACTTTTTGTAGAACATTTGATTTCGATATCTGTTATAGTTTTCGAGGTATAGCGTATCGAAAATTTTACAAAAATTGTGAATTTGTATGGGAGCTACCCCATATTCACCCCCCACCAAAAAATTTTTTACCTCAAAGCGTAGGTTTTGCTGTCCAATTACTTTTTGTAGATTATTTTATTTCAATATCTGTTACAGTTTCCGAGATATAGCGTATCGAAATTTTTACCAAAATTGTGAATTTGTATGGGAGCTACCACATATTTACCCCCCACCAAAAAAATTTTTACTTCAAAGCGTAGGTTTTGCTGTCCAAATCCTTTTTGTAGAACATTTTATTTCGATATCTGTTACAGTTTCCGAGATATAGCGTATCGAAAATTTTACCAAAATCGTGAATTTGTATGGAAACTACCCCATTTGTACTTCAAAGCGTAGGTTTTGCTGTCCAATTACTTTTTGTAGATTATTTTATTTCAATATCTGTTACAGTTTCCGAGATATAGCGTATCGAAATTTTTACCAAAATTGTGAATTTGTATGGGAGCTACCACATATTTACCCCCCACCAAAAAAATTTTTACTTCAAAGCGTAGGTTTTGCTGTCCAAATCCTTTTTGTAGAACATTTTATTTCGATATCTGTTACAGTTTCCGAGATATAGCGTATCGAAATTTTTACCAAAATTGTGAATTTGTGTGGGAGCTACCCCATATTCACCCCCCACCAAAAAAATTTTTACTTCAAAGCGTAGGATTTGTTGTCGAAATACTTTTGGTAGAACATTTCATTTCGATATTTGTTACAGTTTCCGAGACATAGCGTATCAAAAATTTTACAAAAATTGTAAATTTGTATGGGAGCTACCCCATATTTACCCCCCACCAAAAAAATTTTTACTTCAAAGCGTAGGTTTTGCTGTCCAAATACTTTTTGTAGAACATTTTATTTCGATATCTGTTACAGTTTCCGAGATATAGCGTATCGAAAATTTTACCAAAATTGTGAATTTGTATGGGAGCTACCCCATATTCGCCCCCCACCAAAAAAAATTTTACTTCAAAGCGTAGGTTTTGTTGTCCAAATACTTTTTGTAGAACATTTCATTTCGATATCTGTTACAGTTTCCGAGATATAGCGTATCGAAAATTCTACCAAAATTGTGAATTTGCATGGGAGCTACCCCATATTCACCCCCCACCAAAAAATGTTTACTTTAAAGCGTAGGTTTTGCTGTCCAATTACTTTTTGTAGAACATTTTATTTCGATATCTGTTACAGTTTCCGAGATATAGCGTATCGAAAATTCTACCAAAATTGTGAATTTGCATGGGAGCTACCCCATATTCACCCCCCACCAAAAAATGTTTACTTTAAAGCGTAGGTTTTGCTGTCCAATTACTTTTTGTAGAACATTTTATTTCGATATCTGTTACAGTTTCCGAGATATAGCGTATCGAAAATTTTACCAAAATTGTGAATTTGTATGGGAGCTACCCCATATTCACCCCCCACCAAAAAAATGTTTTCTTCAAAGCGTAGGCTTTGTTGTCCAATTACTTTTTGTAGAATATTTGATTTCGATATCTATTACAGTTTCCGAGATATAGCGTATCGAACATTTTACCAAAATTGTGAATTTGTATGGGAGCTACCCCATATTCACCCCCCACCAAAAAAATTTTTTCTTCAAAGCGTAGGCTTTGTTGTCCAATTACTTTTTGTAGAATATTTAATTTCGATATCTATTACAGTTTCCGAGATATAGCGTATCGAAAATTTTACCAGAATTGTGAATTTGTATGGGAGCTACCCCATATTCACCCCCTACCAAAAAAATTTTTTCTTCAAAGCGTAGGCTTTGTTGTCCAATTACTTTTTGTAGAATATTTGATTTCAATATCTATTACAGTTTCCGAGATATAGCGTATCGAAAATTTTACCAAAATTGTGAATTTGTATGGGAGCTACCCCATATTCACCCCCCACCAAAAAAATTTTTTCTTCAAAGCGTAGGCTTTGTTGTCCAATTACTTTTTGTAGAATATTTGATTTCGATATCTACTACAGTTTCCGCGATATAGCGTATCGAAAATTTTACCAAAATTTTGAATTTGTATGGGAGCTACCCCATATTCACCCCCCACCAAAAAAATTTTTACTTCAAAGCGTAGGTTTTGCTGTATAATTACTTTTTGTGGAACATTTTAAGTCGATAGCTGTTATAGTTTCCGAGATATAGCGCATAAAATATTTCACCAAATTTGTGCAATTGTAGGAAAACTACCACTTCCCCTGATCCTACTTAAAGAGTATCCGTTCCAAGTTTTGTGGCAATAGTGACTATACTTACTGAGATATATAGGGATATATGCACGAATTTTGTCCTAAAAAAATGGGTTGTTTTGGGTTTTCGCTTATATCTCGGTCAATAGTGAACCGATTTTGCTGATTTTAAATAGCGATTGTTAGCGGGATATTTCTAATCGTTTGACACCATTAACTGGTCTGTATCTTTTTATTTGACTCCGGAAACTTGATTTCAACAGACGGACAGACACACATCCAGACAGACAGACAGACGGACAGACGGACATGGCTATATCAGCTTCCCTATCTATAAGGATCCAGAATATATAAACTTTATGGGGTCGCAAATGGATAATAAAGAAATTACAAACGGAATGACAAACGGATATATACCCTTATCACTATGTGAAGGGTATAAAAACATGTCTGATGAACTAACTGCAAGTCTGAACGTCACTTTTTATTGCCTAACAGTATTTTTTCACCCTTTTGTTAAATTCAAATAAAAAAATACTTGCTTTAAAAGTTAAAGTTTTTTTTTAAACTCAAAAACAGATGTGATAGTGTAAAGACAAAATGTAATGTGCATTATTTCTTATTTGATTTTTTGACAGTCAAACCAAAAATCATTTTATTTGGCTCTCTCAAAATCCAATGAAAATCTAAACACTTGTAGAATAGTGTGAATGTAGCTTTAGTAGTATTGAGCCTTAGCTACTATTTCCATATAATGGCATTACGGGCCTCTACCTTGTTTTTTTCACAATGGACATCATCCCTCACAGAAATCTCATATGTGTAGCCAAAACTTAACTGACAAATTTGCTCTGTTAAATATGTTGGTTTTGATCTCTGGTAGTTAAATACGTTTTTTAGTTAAATGTGTTTTTCTTGTTACGTCAAAAACATATTTAAGTTAAATATGTTTTTCTTTTTACGACATCACGTATTTAACTTTTTAGTCGTTACGTCAAAAACATATTTAACTCGGCATATTTATCTTCAACACATTAATTCTTTTGTGTTTCTATCAACTTTAAAAATTGATCGGGTTTCTTAATTTCAATATTTAATTAAAAATCAACTAGTTTTTGAGTAAACCGTTTAAAAATTTTAAAATTTAATCGTGGCTGCAAGTTTATTTTTTGAAAAATCATATGTAAATATTTGTATTTATATCTAGAAATTAAAAGGCTTTAAGATTCTTTTATTTATTGATTCATTCATTTCAAAATAATAAAGCCTTTAATGAATCAGTAAAAATAAGTTAAAAATAGGTCTGGGTCAACTTTATTAGAGATCTACCAATAGTTTTAAACAAATAATTTTCTTGCCAATTTTTTAAATAGTTTTTGATATTTTTTTTAGGTTTGGGTACTTTGACCTCCAAGGAAGTGAAGGAAATTTTCAAGATATGGAAAGACATCGTACTATCTTCAAATATGATGGCAATAAGGATGATGACAGCATTGTTATGGCTTTCTCGAGCAAACATATTGAATCACGTAAGGAGTGGCTCACCTCTCACATGGACGAAGTTAAGAGACGCAAAACTTTAGGTCTACCAGAACGTTATCTTTACACGACGGGTACTAAAGCGGTAACCTATGCCGACTTTATTAATTTGGAACTGGTCCTCTTTTCAAACGCCGATAATGTACGTTCTATTCCTTGTTTGGTTGATGGCTTTAAGACAGGTCAACGTAAAGTTATGTTCACCTGCTTTAAACGTAACGATAAGCGTGAAGTTAAAGTGGCTCAACTTTCTGGTTCAGTGGCGGAAATTTCAGCCCATTATCAAAGTGAGGTATCCCTGCAAATGACTATCGTCAATCTGGCTCAAAACTTCGTGGGTTCAAATAATATTAATTTGTTAGAGTCTAGGGGTCAATTTGGTACTCGTTTGACGGGTGGCAAGGATTGCGCTCGTTGTATTTTTACCATTATGTGGCCAAGAATTGAACCACATTGGTGCATTCCCATTTTACCCATGGTGTTAGTTAATGGTGCCGATGGCATTGGCACGGGTTGTTCAACAAAGATTTGCAACCATAATCCTCGAGATATTATACAAAATTTAAGACGCATGTTGGCTAACGAAGAACCCCTTCCTATGCATCCCTGGTATAGGAACTTCCGTGGACAATTGTATACATTTTCGATGGCCGTTATATCACTCCGGGTAACATACAGATTATCCAAGGTAATAAAATAGAAATTTCAGAATTGCCTATTGGCACTTGGACTCAGACTTACAAGGAAAACGCTGAATATCACACCGATACTACTGTACGTTTCGTTATAACTCTGGCCCCGGGAGAATTTGAACGCCTTCAACAAGAAGGTGGCTTCCATCGCGTCTTTTAATTAACATCATTCATGTCGACTAATCAAATGCACTGCTTTGATGATTTAAATTGCATAAGACGTTATCCCACTTCTTTAGACGTCCTTAGAGAATTTTACTCTCTTCGTTTGGAACACTATAGCAAGCGTTACGATTATTTGGTTGGTCAGTTGACTGCCCAAGCTGATCGTCTTGCCGGTCAGGCCCGTTTCATTCTCGAGAAGTGTGAGCGTACTTAAGTGGTAGAAAACAAAAAGCACAAAGCTAGGATTAATGAACTAATAAAGCGTGGATATCGCCCTGATCCTGTCAAAGAATGGCAACAGCGAATCAACCAACAGGAGGAGGAGGAACATGATGATGAAGAAGAGGGAGAGGAGGAAAGCTTTATCTCAGGCATTAAGAAGGAGAAAAAATCTCCTGTAGATCCTAAAAAAGCATTCCAAAGGTTAACTGATGTCAAGAAATTTGATTATCTGTTAGGAATGTCCATGTGGATGTTAACAGAAAAAAGTAAAAAAGAATTGCTTAAACAAAGAGATCAAAAGTTGGCTGAATTAGCTGCCTTTAAAGCAAAAACTCCCGAAATGTTTTGGCTGAAGGATTTCGATGAATTTGAGAAAAAACTTAACGAAGTAGAGGAAAAAGAACGTCTTGATGAGTTAGACATAAATAAGAAACAGGCAAAGGCGCTAGCGAAAAGCAAAGCTACAGCCAATGTGATTCTTGGAAGCAACAAAGAGGGGAATGCCGATGTATTTCCTGATCCGAATGGTGTTAAAATGGAGTTCAAGGTTACTGATGAAATTAGGAAAAATGTCTCTGCTTCTGTTACAGCTGCTACAAAGGTCAAAAAGGAAAAAGTAGACAAAAAACCCGTCAAGGAAGCAGGAGGATATAGATGACTTTGACGCTTTTGTCGAAGATGGTGCTAAGGGGGCGAAATCTTCACTTAAAGCAGCAAAAGTTAAAAAAGAACCTAGAACTAAGAGAGCACTCAAAAATAAGGATGACGGTGATGGTTTCAAACAAACAAAATTGAGTTTGAAACCGAAAGGGGTAAGCCAAGTGACAATTTTTATTTTTTATTATTTTTATTATTGTATTTTAATTCACCCTAAAATTTTTAATTAAAGCGTAAAAAGAAGGGTGGAAGTTCTGATGAAGATGATGACATATTATCTGGAAGTGATATTGATTGATGTTGTTCCACGAGCTGACCTGGACGCAGACTGGCTGCCAAAAAGATGAAAAATACAGGCCTTTTAGCTTCAGAGGAGGAAGACGATGCCGTAAAAGCACCAACACATAACACCTCCAGAATATCTGATAATGAATCAGATGTGCAAAGTGAAGAGGACGAGCCACGGGTAGCCCAGAAAAATAAATCCTCCTGGGACAGTGAGGATCACAAAAAGGTAAGTATTTTTGTAAAAAAAATAAATTAATACTTTAGTTTTGTTAAAGTGGCTCAACTTTCTGGTTCAGTGACGGAAATGTCAGCCTATTATCAAGGTGAGGTATCCCTGCAAATTACTATCGTCAATCTGGCTCAAAACTTCGTGAGTTCAAATAATATTAACTTTTTTACAGCCTAGGGGTCAATTTGGTACTCGTTTGACGGGTGGCAAAGATTGTGCTAGCGCTCGTTGTATTTTTACCATTATGTCGCCATTGGCTTGTCTCATTTTCCATCCTCACGATGATCCTTTGCTGCAGTATGAAGTGGATGATGGGCAAAGAATTGAACCACATTGGTACATTCCCATTTTACCCATGCTGTTGGTTAATGGTGCCAATGGCATTGGCACGGGTTGGTCAAGAAAGATCTACAACCATAGTCCTCGAGATATTATACAAAATTTAAGACGCATGTTGGCTAACGAAGAACCCCTTCCTATGCACCCATGGTATAGGAACTTCCATAGACCAATTGTATACATTTCCGATGGCTGTTATGTCACTTCGGGTAACATACAGATTATCCAGGGCAATAAAATAGAAATTTCAGAACTGCCTATTGGCACTTGGACTCAGACTTACAAGGAAAACGTTTTAGAGCCTCTTTCAACTGGAACTGAAAAAGTAAAGGCCATTATATCAGATTATCGTGAATATCACACCGATACTACTGTACGTTTCGTTATAATTCTGGCCCCGGAGAATTTGAACGCCTTCAACAAGAAGGTGGCTTCCATCGTGTCTTTAAATTAACATCATCCATGCCGACTAATCAAATGCACTGTTTTGATGATTTAAATTGCATAAGACGTTTTCCCACTTCTTTAGACGTCCTTAGAGAATTTTACCCTCTTCGTTTGGAATACTATAGCAAGCGTAACGATTATTTGGTTGGTCAGTTGACTGCCCAAGCTGATCGTCTTGTGGTCAGACCCGTTTCATTCTCGAGAAGTATGAGCGTACTTTAGTGGTACAAAACAAAAAGCACAAAGCTAGGATTGATGAAATAAAGCGTGGATACCGCCCTGATCCTGTCAAAGAATGGCAACAGCGAATCAACCAACAGGAGGAGGAGGAACATGATGATGAAGAAGAGGAAGAGAAGAAAAGCTCCATCTCAGGCATTAAGAAGGAGAAAAAATCTCCTGTAGATCCTGAAAAATCATTCCAAAAGTTAACTGATGTCAAGAAATTTGATTATCTGTTAGGAATGTCCATGTGGATGTTAACGAAAAAAAGTTAAAAGAGTTGCTTAAACAAAGAGATCAAAAATTGGCCGAATTAGCGGCCCTTAAAGCAAAAACTCCCGAAATGTTCTGGCTGAAGGATTTGAAAGAATTTGAGAAAAAACTTAACGAAGTAGAGGAAAAAGAACGTCTTGATGAGTTAGACATAAATAAGAAACAGGCAAAGGCGCTAGCGAAAAGCAAAGCTACAGCCAATGTGATTCTTGGAAGCAACAAAGAGGGGAATGCCGATGTATTTCCTGATCCAAATGGTGTTAGAGTAGAGTTCAAGGTTACTGATGAAATTAGGAAAAATGTCTCTGCTTCTGTTACAGCTGCTACAAAGGTCAAAAAGGAAAAAGTAGACAAAAAACCCGTCAAGGAAGCAGGAGGAGATACATGACTTTGACGCTTCAGTCGAAGATGGTGCTAAGGGGCCGAAATCTTCACCTAAAGCAGCAAAAGTTAAAACAAGACCCTGAAACTAAGAGAGCACTCAAAAAGAAGGATGACGGTGATGGTTTCAAACAAACAAAATTGAGTTTGAAACCGAAAGGGGTAAGCCAAGTGACAATTTTTATTTTTTATTATTTTTATTATTGTATTTTAATTCACCCTAAAATTTTTAATAAAAGCGTAAAAAGAAGAGTGGTAGTTCTGATGAAGATGATGACATATTATCTGGAAGTGATATTGATATCCCTGTAAATGTTGCTCCTCGAGCTGACCGTCCTGGACGCAGACTGGCTGCCAAAAGGATGAAAAATACAGGTCTTTTAGATTCAGAGGAGGAAGACGATGCCGTAAAAGCACCAACACATAACACCTCCAGAATATCTGATAATGAATCAGATGTGCAAAGTGAAGAGGACGAGCCACGGGTAGCCCAGAAAAATAAATCCTCCTGGGACAGTGAGGATCACAAAAAGGTAAGTATTTTTGTAAAAAAAAATAAATTAATACTATAGTTTTGTTAAAGTGGCTCAACTTTCTGGTTCAGTGGCGGAAATGTCAGCCTATTATCAAGGTGAGGTATCCCTGCAAATGACTATCGTCAATCTGGCTCAAAACTTTGTGAGTTCAAATAATATTAATTTTTTTACAGCCTAGGGGTCAATTTGGTACTCGTTTGACGGGTGGCAAGGATTGTGCTAGCGCTCGTTGTATTTTTCCATTATGTCGCCATTGGCTTGTCTCATTTTCCATCCTCACGATGATCCTTTGCTGCAGTATGAAGTGGATGATGGGCAAAGAATTGAACCACATTGGTACATTCCCATTTTACCCATGCTGTTGGTTAATGGTGCCGATGGCATTGGCACAGGTTGGTCAACAAAGATCTACAACCATAATCCTCGAGATATTATACAAAATTTAAGACGCATGTTGGCTAACGAAGAACCCTTTCCTATGCACCCATGGTATAGGAACTTCCATAGACCAATTGTAAACATTTCCGATGGCTGTTATATCACTTCGGGTAAAATACAGATTATCCAGGGCAATAAAATAGAAATTTCAGAACTGCCTATTGGCACTTGGACTCAGACTTACAAGGAAAACGTTTTAGAGCCTCTTTCAACTGGAGCTGAAAAAGTAAAGGCCATTATATCCGATTATCGTGAATATCACACCGATACTACTGTACGTTTCGTTATAACTCTGGCCCCGGAGAATTTGAACGCCTTCAACAAGAAGGTGGCTTCCATCGCGTCTTTAAATTAACATCATCCATGTCGACTAATCAAATGCACTGTTTTGATGATTTAAATTGCATAAGACGTTATCCCACTTCTTTAGACGTCCTTAGAGAATTTTACCCTCTTCGTTTGGAATACTATAGCAAGCGTAACGATTATTTGGTTGGTCAGTTGACTGCCCAAGCTTATCGTGTTGCCGGTCAGGCCCGTTTCATTCTCGAGAAGTGTGAGCGTACTTTAGTGGTACAAAACAAAAAGCACAAAGATTGATGAACTAATAAAGCGTGGATACCGCCCTGATCCTGTCAAAGAATGGCAACAGCGAATCAACCAACAGGAGGAGGAGGAACATGATGATGAAGAAGAGGGAGAGAAGAAAAGCTCCATCTCAGGCATTAAGAAGGAGAAAAAATCTCCTGTAGATCCTGAAAAAGCATTCCAAAAGTTAACTGATGTCAAGAAATTTGATTATCTGTTAGGAATGTCCCTCTGGATGTTAACGAAAAAAAGTAAAAAGAGTTGCTTAAACAAAGAGATCAAAAGTTGGCCGAATTAGCGGCCCTTAAAGCAAAAACTCCCGAAATGTTCTGGCTGAAGGATTTGGATGAATTTGAGAAAAAACTTAACGAAGTAGAGGTAAAAGAACGTCTTGATTAGTTAGACATAAATAAGAAACAGGCAAAGGCGCTAGCGAAAAGCAAAGCTACAGCCAATGTGATTCTTGGAAGCAACGAAGAGGGGAATGCCGATGTATTTCCAGATCCGAATGGTCTTAAAGTGGAGTTCAAGGTTACTGATGAAATTAGAAAAAATGTCTCTGCTTCTGTTACAGCTGCTACAAAGGTCAAAAAGGAAAAATTAGACAAAAAACCCGTCAAGGAAGCAGGAGGAGATACATGACTTTGACGCTTTAGTCGAAGATGGTGCTAAGGGGCCGAAATCTTCACCTAAAGCAGCAAAAGTTAAAAAAGACCCTGGAACTAAGAGAGCACTCAAAAAGAAGGATGACGGTGATGGTTTCAAACAAAAAAAATTGAGTTTGAAACCGAAAGGGGTAAGCCAAGTGACAATTTTTATTTGTTATTATTGTATTTTAATTCACCCTAAAATTTTTAATTAAAGCGTAAAAAGAAGGGTGGAAGTTCTGATGAAGATGATGACATATTATTTGGAAGTGATATTGATTGATGTTGCTCCACGAGCTGACCGTCCTGGACGCAGACTGGCTGCCAAAAAGATGAAAAATACAGGTCTTTTAGATTCAGAGGAGGAAGACGATGCCGTAAAAGTACCAACACATAACACCTCCAGAATATCTGATAATGAATCAGATGTGCAAAGTAAAGAGGACGAGCCACGGGTAGCCCAGAAAAATAAATCCTCCTGGGACAGTGAGGATCACAAAAAGGTAAGTATTTTTGTAAAAAAAATAAATTAATACTTTAGTTTTGTTAAAGTGGCTCAACTTTCTGGTTCAGTGGCGGAAATGTCAGCCTATTATCAAGGTGAGGTATCCCTGCAAATTACTATCGTCAATCTGACTCAAAACTTCGTTAGTTCAAACAAAATTAACTTTTTTACAGCCTAGGGGTCAATTTGGTACTCGTTTGACGGGTGGCAAGGATTGTGCTAGCGCTCGTTGTATTTTTACCATTATGTCGCCATTGGCTTGTCTCATTTTCCATCCTCACGATGATCCTTTGCTGCAGTATGAAGTGGATGATGGGCAAAGAATTGAACCACATTGGTACATTCCCATTTTACCCATGCTGTTGGTTAATGGTGCCGATGGCATTGGCACGGGTTGGTCAACAAAGATCTACAACCATAGTCCTCGAGATATTATACAAAATTTAAGACGCATGTTGGCTAACGAGGAACCCCTTCCTATGCACCCATGGTATAGGAACTTCCATGGACAAATTGTATACATTTCCGATGGCTGTTATATCACTTCGGGTAACATACAGATTATCCAGGGCAATAAAATAGAAATTTCAGAACTGCCTATTGGCACTTGGACTCAGACTTACAAGGAAAACGTTTTAGAGCCTCTTTCAACTGGAGCTGAAAAAGTAAAGGCCATTATATCAGATTATCGTGAATATCACACCGATACTACTGTACGTTTCGTTATAATTCTGGCCCCGGAGAATTTGAACGCCTTCAAGAAGAAGGTGGCTTCCATCGCGTCTTTAAATTAACATCATCCATGCCGACTAATCAAATGCACTGTTTTGATGATTTAAATTGCATAAGACGTTTTCCCACTTCTTTAGACGTCCTTAGAGAATTTTACCCTCTTCGTTTGGAATACTATAGCAAGCGTAACGATTATTTGGTTGGTCAGTTGACTGCCCAAGCTGATTGTCTTGTGGTCAGACCCGTTTCATTCTCGAGAAGTATGAGCGTACTTTAGTGGTACAAAACAAAAAGCACAAAGCTAGGATTGATGAACTAATAAAGCGTGGATACCGCCCTGATCCTGTCAAAGAATCGCAACAGCGAATCAACCAACAGGAGGAGGAGGAACATGATGATGAAGAAGAGGGAGAGAAGAAAAGCTCCATCTCAGGCATTAAGAAGGAGAAAAAATCTCCTGTAGATCCTGAAAAAGCATTCAAAAAGTTAACTGATGTCAAGAAATTTGATTATCTGTTAGGAATGTCCATGTGGATGTTAACGAAAAAAAGTTAAAAGAGTTGCTTAAACAAAGAGATCAAAAGTTGGCCGAATTAGCGGCCCTTAAAGCAAAAACTCCCGGAATGTTCTGGCTGAAGGATTTGAAAGAATTTGAGAAAAAACTTAACGAAGTAGAGGAAAAAGAACGTCTTGATGAGTTAGACATAAATAAGAAACAGGCAAAGGCGCTAGCGAAAAGCAAAGCTACAGCCAATGTGATTCTTGGAAGCAACAAAGAGGGGAATGCCGATGTATTTCCTGATCCAAATGGTGTTAGAGTAGAGTTCAAGGTTACTGATGAAATTAGGAAAAATGTCTCTGCTTCTGTTACAGCTGCTACAAAGGTCAAAAAGGAAAAAGTAGACAAAAAACCCGTCAAGGAAGCAGGAGGAGATACATGACTTTGACGCTTTAGTCGAAGATGGTGCTAAGGGGCCGAAATCTTCACCTAAAGCAGCAAAAGTTAAAAAAAGACCCTGAAACTAAGAGAGCACTCAAAAAGAAGGATGACGGTGATGGTTTCAAACAAACAAAATTGAGTTTGAAACCGAAAGGGGTAAGCCAAGTGACAATTTTTTATTATTTTTATTATTGTATTTTAATTTGCCCTAAAATTTTTAATTAAAGCGTAAAAAGAAGGGTGGTAGTTCTGATGAAGATGATGACATATTATCTGGAATAGATATTGATATCCCTGTAAATGTTGCTCCACGAGCTGACCGTCCTGGACGCAGACTGGCTGCCAAAAAGATGAAAAATACAGGTCTTTCAGATTCAGAGGAGGAAGACGATGCCGTAAAAGCACCAACACATAACACCTCCAGAATATCTGATAATGAATCAGATGTGCAAAGTGAAGAGGACGAGCCACGGGTAGCCCAGAAAAATAAATCCTCCTGGGACAGTGAGGATCACAAAAAGGTAAGTATTTTTGTAAAAAAAATAAATTAATACTTTAGTTTTGTTAAAGTGGCTCAACTTTCTGGTTCAGTGGCGGAAATGTCAGCCTATTATCAAGGTGAGGTATCCCTGCAAATGACTATCGTCAATCTGGCTCAAAACTTTGTGAGTTCAAATAATATTAATTTTTTTACAGCCTAGGGGTCAATTTGGTACTCGTTTGAAGGGTGGCAAGGATTGTGCTAGCGCTCGTTGTATTTTTCCATTATGTCGCCATTGGCTTGTCTCATTTTCCATCCTCACGATGATCCTTTGCTGCAGTATGAAGTGGATGATGGGCAAAGAATTGAACCACATTGGTACATTCCCATTTTACCCATGCTGTTGGTTAATGGTGCCGATGGCATTGGCACAGGTTGGTCAACAAAGATCTACAACCATAATCCTCGAGATATTATACAAAATTTAAGACGCATGTTGGCTAACGAAGAACCCTTTCCTATGCACCCATGGTATAGGAACTTCCATAGACCAATTGTAAACATTTCCGATGGCTGTTATATCACTTCGGGTAAAATACAGATTATCCAGGGCAATAAAATAGAAATTTCAGAACTGCCTATTGGCACTTGGACTCAGACTTACAAGGAAAACGTTTTAGAGCCTCTTTCAACTGGAGCTGAAAAAGTAAAGGCCATTATATCCGATTATCGTGAATATCACACCGATACTACTGTACGTTTCGTTATAACTCTGGCCCCGGAGAATTTGAACGCCTTCAACAAGAAGGTGGCTTCCATCGCGTCTTTAAATTAACATCATCCATGTCGACTAATCAAATGCACTGTTTTGATGATTTAAATTGCATAAGACGTTATCCCACTTCTTTAGACGTCCTTAGAGAATTTTACCCTCTTCGTTTGGAATACTATAGCAAGCGTAACGATTATTTGGTTGGTCAGTTGACTGCCCAAGCTTATCGTGTTGCCGGTCAGGCCCGTTTCATTCTCGAGAAGTGTGAGCGTACTTTAGTGGTACAAAACAAAAAGCACAAAGATTGATGAACTAATAAAGCGTGGATACCGCCCTGATCCTGTCAAAGAATGGCAACAGCGAATCAACCAACAGGAGGAGGAGGAACATGATGATGAAGAAGAGGGAGAGAAGAAAAGCTCCATCTCAGGCATTAAGAAGGAGAAAAAATCTCCTGTAGATCCTGAAAAAGCATTCCAAAAGTTAACTGATGTCAAGAAATTTGATTATCTGTTAGGAATGTCCCTCTGGATGTTAACGAAAAAAAGTAAAAAGAGTTGCTTAAACAAAGAGATCAAAAGTTGGCCGAATTAGCGGCCCTTAAAGCAAAAACTCCCGAAATGTTCTGGCTGAAGGATTTGGATGAATTTGAGAAAAAACTTAACGAAGTAGAGGTAAAAGAACGTCTTGATTAGTTAGACATAAATAAGAAACAGGCAAAGGCGCTAGCGAAAAGCAAAGCTACAGCCAATGTGATTCTTGGAAGCAACGAAGAGGGGAATGCCGATGTATTTCCAGATCCGAATGGTCTTAAAGTGGAGTTCAAGGTTACTGATGAAATTAGAAAAAATGTCTCTGCTTCTGTTACAGCTGCTACAAAGGTCAAAAAGGAAAAATTAGACAAAAAACCCGTCAAGGAAGCAGGAGGAGATACATGACTTTGACGCTTTAGTCGAAGATGGTGCTAAGGGGCCGAAATCTTCACCTAAAGCAGCAAAAGTTAAAAAAGACCCTGGAACTAAGAGAGCACTCAAAAAGAAGGATGACGGTGATGGTTTCAAACAAAAAAAATTGAGTTTGAAACCGAAAGGGGTAAGCCAAGTGACAATTTTTATTTGTTATTATTGTATTTTAATTCACCCTAAAATTTTTAATTAAAGCGTAAAAAGAAGGGTGGAAGTTCTGATGAAGATGATGACATATTATTTGGAAGTGATATTGATTGATGTTGCTCCACGAGCTGACCGTCCTGGACGCAGACTGGCTGCCAAAAAGATGAAAAATACAGGTCTTTTAGATTCAGAGGAGGAAGACGATGCCGTAAAAGTACCAACACATAACACCTCCAGAATATCTGATAATGAATCAGATGTGCAAAGTAAAGAGGACGAGCCACGGGTAGCCCAGAAAAATAAATCCTCCTGGGACAGTGAGGATCACAAAAAGGTAAGTATTTTTGTAAAAAAAATAAATTAATACTTTAGTTTTGTTAAAGTGGCTCAACTTTCTGGTTCAGTGGCGGAAATGTCAGCCTATTATCAAGGTGAGGTATCCCTGCAAATTACTATCGTCAATCTGACTCAAAACTTCGTTAGTTCAAACAAAATTAACTTTTTTACAGCCTAGGGGTCAATTTGGTACTCGTTTGACGGGTGGCAAGGATTGTGCTAGCGCTCGTTGTATTTTTACCATTATGTCGCCATTGGCTTGTCTCATTTTCCATCCTCACGATGATCCTTTGCTGCAGTATGAAGTGGATGATGGGCAAAGAATTGAACCACATTGGTACATTCCCATTTTACCCATGCTGTTGGTTAATGGTGCCGATGGCATTGGCACGGGTTGGTCAACAAAGATCTACAACCATAGTCCTCGAGATATTATACAAAATTTAAGACGCATGTTGGCTAACGAGGAACCCCTTCCTATGCACCCATGGTATAGGAACTTCCATGGACAAATTGTATACATTTCCGATGGCTGTTATATCACTTCGGGTAACATACAGATTATCCAGGGCAATAAAATAGAAATTTCAGAACTGCCTATTGGCACTTGGACTCAGACTTACAAGGAAAACGTTTTAGAGCCTCTTTCAACTGGAGCTGAAAAAGTAAAGGCCATTATATCAGATTATCGTGAATATCACACCGATACTACTGTACGTTTCGTTATAATTCTGGCCCCGGAGAATTTGAACGCCTTCAAGAAGAAGGTGGCTTCCATCGCGTCTTTAAATTAACATCATCCATGCCGACTAATCAAATGCACTGTTTTGATGATTTAAATTGCATAAGACGTTTTCCCACTTCTTTAGACGTCCTTAGAGAATTTTACCCTCTTCGTTTGGAATACTATAGCAAGCGTAACGATTATTTGGTTGGTCAGTTGACTGCCCAAGCTGATTGTCTTGTGGTCAGACCCGTTTCATTCTCGAGAAGTATGAGCGTACTTTAGTGGTACAAAACAAAAAGCACAAAGCTAGGATTGATGAACTAATAAAGCGTGGATACCGCCCTGATCCTGTCAAAGAATCGCAACAGCGAATCAACCAACAGGAGGAGGAGGAACATGATGATGAAGAAGAGGGAGAGAAGAAAAGCTCCATCTCAGGCATTAAGAAGGAGAAAAAATCTCCTGTAGATCCTGAAAAAGCATTCAAAAAGTTAACTGATGTCAAGAAATTTGATTATCTGTTAGGAATGTCCATGTGGATGTTAACGAAAAAAAGTTAAAAGAGTTGCTTAAACAAAGAGATCAAAAGTTGGCCGAATTAGCGGCCCTTAAAGCAAAAACTCCCGGAATGTTCTGGCTGAAGGATTTGAAAGAATTTGAGAAAAAACTTAACGAAGTAGAGGAAAAAGAACGTCTTGATGAGTTAGACATAAATAAGAAACAGGCAAAGGCGCTAGCGAAAAGCAAAGCTACAGCCAATGTGATTCTTGGAAGCAACAAAGAGGGGAATGCCGATGTATTTCCTGATCCAAATGGTGTTAGAGTAGAGTTCAAGGTTACTGATGAAATTAGGAAAAATGTCTCTGCTTCTGTTACAGCTGCTACAAAGGTCAAAAAGGAAAAAGTAGACAAAAAACCCGTCAAGGAAGCAGGAGGAGATACATGACTTTGACGCTTTAGTCGAAGATGGTGCTAAGGGGCCGAAATCTTCACCTAAAGCAGCAAAAGTTAAAAAAAGACCCTGAAACTAAGAGAGCACTCAAAAAGAAGGATGACGGTGATGGTTTCAAACAAACAAAATTGAGTTTGAAACCGAAAGGGGTAAGCCAAGTGACAATTTTTTATTATTTTTATTATTGTATTTTAATTTGCCCTAAAATTTTTAATTAAAGCGTAAAAAGAAGGGTGGTAGTTCTGATGAAGATGATGACATATTATCTGGAATAGATATTGATATCCCTGTAAATGTTGCTCCACGAGCTGACCGTCCTGGACGCAGACTGGCTGCCAAAAAGATGAAAAATACAGGTCTTTCAGATTCAGAGGAGGAAGACGATGCCGTAAAAGCACCAACACATAACACCTCCAGAATATCTGATAATGAATCAGATGTGCAAAGTGAAGAGGACGAGCCACGGGTAGCCCAGAAAAATAAATCCTCCTGGGACAGTGAGGATCACAAAAAGGTAAGTATTTTTGTAAAAAAAATAAATTAATACTTTAGTTTTGTTAAAGTGGCTCAACTTTCTGGTTCAGTGGCGGAAATGTCAGCCTATTATCAAGGTGAGGTATCCCTGCAAATGACTATCGTCAATCTGGCTCAAAACTTTGTGAGTTCAAATAATATTAATTTTTTTACAGCCTAGGGGTCAATTTGGTACTCGTTTGAAGGGTGGCAAGGATTGTGTTAGCGCTCGTTGTATTTTTCCATTATGTCGCCATTGGCTTGTCTCATTTTCCATCCTCACGATGATCCTTTGCTGCAGTATGAAGTGGATGATGGGCAAAGAATTGAACCACATTGGTACATTCCCATTTTACCCATGCTGTTGGTTAATGGTGCCGATGGCATTGGCACAGGTTGGTCAACAAAGATCTACAACCATAGTCCTCGAGATATTATACAAAATTTAAGACGCATGTTGGCTAACGAAGAACCCCTTCCTATGCACCCATGGTATAGGAACTTCCATAGACAAATTGTAAACATTTCCGATGGCTGTTATATCACTTCGGGTAACATACAGATTATCCAGGGCAATAAAATAGAAATTTCAGAACTGCCTATTGGCACTTGGACTCAGACTTACAAGGAAAACGTTTTAGAGCCTCTTTCAACTGGAGCTGAAAAAGTAAAGGCCATTATATCAGATTATCGTGAATTTCACACCGATACTACTGTACGTTTCGTTATAATTCTGGCCCCGGAGAATTTGAACGCCTTCAACAAGAAGGTGGCTTCCATCGCGTCTTTAAATTAACATCATCCATGCCGACTAATCAAATGCACTGTTTTGATGATTTAAATTGCATAAGACGTTTTCCCACTTCTTTAGACGTCCTTAGAGAATTTTACCCTCTTCGTTTGGAATACTATAGCAAGCGTAACGATTATTTGGTTGGTCAGTTGACTGCCCAAGCTGATCGTCTTGTGGTCAGACCCGTTTCATTCTCGAGAAGTATGAGCGTACTTTAGTGGTACAAAACAAAAAGCACAAAGCTAGGATTGATGAACTAATAAAGCGTGGATACCGCCCTGATCCTGTCAAAGAATGGCAACAGCGAATTAACCAACAGGAGGAGGAGGAACATGATGATGAAGAAGAGGGAGAGAAGAAAAGCTCCATCTCAGGCATTAAGAAGGAGAAAAAATCTCCTGTAGATCCTGAAAAAGCATTCCAAAAGTTAACTGATGTCAAGAAATTTGATTATCTGTTAGGAATGTCCATGTGGATGTTAACGAAAAAAAGTTAAAAGAGTTGCTTAAACAAAGAGATCAAAAGTTGGCCGAATTAGCGGCCCTTAAAGCAAAAACTCCCGACATGTTCTGGCTGAAGGATTTGAAAGAATTTGAGAAAAAACTTAACGAAGTAGAGGAAAAAGAACGTCTTGATGAGTTAGACATAAATATGAAACAGGCAAAGGCGCTAGCGAAAAGCAAAGCTACAGCCAATGTGATTCTTGGAAGCAACAAAGAGGGGAATGCCGATGTACTTCCTGATCCAAATGGTGTTAGAGTAGAGTTCAAGGTTACTGATGAAATTAGGAAAAATGTCTCTGCTTCTGTGACAGCTGCTACAAAGGTCAAAAAGGAAAAAGTAGACAAAAAACCCGTCAAGGAAGCAGGAGGAGATGCATGACTTTGACGCTTTAGTCGAAGATGGTGCTAAGGGGCCGAAATCTTCACCTAAAGCAGCAAAAGTTAAAAAAAGACCCTGAAACTAAGAGAGCACTCAAAAAGAAGGATGACGGTGATGGTTTCAAGCAAACAAAATTGAGTTTGAAACCGAAAGGGGTAAGCCAAGTGACAATTTTTTATTATTTTTATTATTGTGTTTTAATTTGCCCTAAAATTTTTAATTAAAACGTAAAAAGAAGGGCGGTAGTTCTGATAAAGATGATGACATATTATCTGGAATAGATATTGATATCCCTGTAAATGTTGCTCCACGAGCTGACCGTCCTGGACGCAGACTGGCTGCCAAAAGGATGAAAAATGCAGGCCTTTTAGATTCAGAGGAGGAAGACGATGCCGTAAAAGCACCAACACATAACACCTCCAGAATATCTGATAATGAATCAGATGTGCAAAGTGAAGAGGACGAGCCACGGGTAGCCCAGAAAAATAAATCCTCCTGGGACAGTGAGGATCACAAAAAGGTAAGTATTTTTGTAAAAAAAAATAAATTAATACTTTAGTTTTGTTAAAGTGGCTCAACTTTCTGGTTCAGTGGCGGAAATGTCAGCCTATTATCAAGGTGAGGTATCCCTGCAAATGACTATCGTCAATCTGGCTCAAAACTTTGTGAGTTCAAATAATATTATTTTTTTTACAGCCTAGGGGTCAATTTGGTACTCGTTTGAAGGGTGGCAAGGATTGTGCTAGCGCTCGTTGTATTTTTCCATTATGTCGCCATTGGCTTGTCTCATTTTCCATCCTCACGATGATCCTTTGCTGCAGTATGAAGTGGATGATGGGCAAAGAATTGAACCACATTGGTACATTCCCATTTTACCCATGCTGTTGGTTAATGGTGCCGATGGCATTGGCACAGGTTGGTCAACAAAGATCTACAACCATAATCCTCGAGATATTATACAAAATTTAAGACGCATGTTGGCTAACGAAGAACCCCTTCCTATGCACCCATGGTATAGGAACTTCCATAGACAAATTGTAAACATTTCCGATGGCTGTTATATCACTTCGGGTAAAATACAGATTATCCAGGGCAATAAAATAGAAATTTCAGAACTGCCTATTGGCACTTGGACTCAGACTTACAAGGAAAACGTTTTAGAGCCTCTTTCAACTGGAGCTGAAAAAGTAAAGGCCATTATATCAGATTATCGTGAATTTCACTTCGATACTACTGTACGTTTCGTTATAATTCTGGCCCCGGAGAATTTGAACGCCTTCAACAAGAAGGTGGCTTCCATCGCGTCTTTAAATTAACATCATCCATGCCGACTAATCAAATGCACTGTTTTGATGATTTAAATTGCATAAGACGTTTTCCCACTTCTTTAGACGTCCTTAGAGAATTTTACCCTCTTCGTTTGGAATACTATAGCAAGCGTAACGATTATTTGGTTGGTCAGTTGACTGCCCAAGCTGATCGTCTTGTGGTCAGACCCGTTTCATTCTCGAGAAGTATGAGCGTACTTTAGTGGTACAAAACAAAAAGCACAAAGCTAGGATTGATGAACTAATAAAGCGTGGATACCGCCCTGATCCTGTCAAAGAATGGCAACAGCGAATCAACCAACAGGAGGAGGAGGAACATGATGATGAAGAAGAGGGAGAGAAGAAAAGCTCCATCTCAGGCATTAAGAAGGAGAAAAAATCTCCTGTAGATCCTGAAAAAGCATTCCAAAGGTTAACTGATGTCAAGAAATTTGATTATCTGTTAGGAATGTCCATGTGGATGTTAACGAAAAAAAGTTAAAAGAGTTGCTTAAACAAAGAGATCAAAAGTTGGCCGAATTAGCGGCCCTTAAAGCAAAAACTCCCGAAATGTTCTGGCTGAAGGATTTGAAAGAATTTGAGAAAAAACTTAACGAAGTAGAGGAAAAAGAACGTCTTGATGAGTTAGACATAAATAAGAAACAGGCAAAGGCGCTAGCGAAAAGCAAAGCTACAGCCAATGTGATTCTTGGAAGCAACAAAGAGGGGAATGCCGATGTATTTCCTGATCCAAATGGTGTTAGAGTAGAGTTCAAGGTTACTGATGAAATTAGGAAAAATGTCTCTGCTTCTGTTACAGCTGCTACAAAGGTCAAAAAGGAAAAAGTAGACAAAAAACCCGTCAAGGAAGCAGGAGGAGATACATGACTTTTACGCTTCAGTCGAAGATGGTGCTAAGGGGCCGAAATCTTCACCTAAAGCAGCAAAAGTTAAAAAAGACCCTGGAACTAAGAGAGCACTCAAAAAGAAGGATGACGGTGATGGTTTCAAACAAAAAAAATTGAGTTTGAAACCGAAAGGGGTAAGCCAAGTGACAATTTTTATTTGTTATTATTGTATTTTAATTCACCCTAAAATTTTTAATTAAAGCGTAAAAAGAAGGGTGGAAGTTCTGATGAAGATGATGACATATTATTTGGAAGTGATATTGATTGATGTTGCTCCACGAGCTGACCGTCCTGGACGCAGACTGGCTGCCAAAAAGATGAAAAATACAGGTCTTTTAGATTCAGAGGAGGAAGACGATGCCGTAAAAGCACCAACACATAACACCTCCAGAATATCTGATAATGAATCAGATGTGCAAAGTGAAGAGGACGAGCCACGGGTAGCCCAGAAAAATAAATCCTCCTGGGACAGTGAGGATCACAAAAAGGTAAGTATTTTTGTAAAAAAAATAAATTAATACTTTAGTTTTGTTAAAGTGGCTCAACTTTCTGGTTCAGTGACGGAAATGTCAGCCTATTATCAAGGTGAGGTATCCCTGCAAATTACTATCGTCAATCTGGCTCAAAACTTCGTGAGTTCAAATAATATTAACTTTTTTACAGCCTAGGGGTCAATTTGGTACTCGTTTGACGGGTGGCAAGGATTGTGCTAGCGCTCGTTGTATTTTTCCATTATGTCGCCATTGGCTTGTCTCATTTTCCATCCTCACGATGATCCTTTGCTGCAGTATGAAGTGGATGATGGGCAAAGAATTGAACCACATTGGTACATTCCCATTTTACCCATGCTGTTGGTTAATGGTGCCGATGGCATTGGCACAGGTTGGTCAACAAAGATCTACAACCATAATCCTCGAGATATTATACAAAATTTAAGACGCATGTTGGCTAACGAAGAACCCCTTCCTATGCACCCATGGTATAGGAACTTCCATAGACCAATTGTAAACATTTCCAATGGCTGTTATATCACTTCGGGTAAAATACAGATTATCCAGGGCAATAAAATAGAAATTTCAGAACTGCCTATTGGCACTTGGACTCAGACTTACAAGGAAAACGTTTTAGAGCCTCTTTCAACTGGAGCTGAAAAAGTAAAGGCCATTATATCAGATAATCGTGAATATCACACCGATACTACTGTACGTTTCGTTATAATTCTGGCCCCGGAGAATTTGAACGCCTTCAACAAGAAGGTGGCTTCCATCGCGTCTTTAAATTAACATCATCCATGCCGACTAATCAAATGCACTGTTTTGATGATTTAAATTGCATAAGACGTTATCCCACTTCTTTAGACGTCCTTAGAGAATTTTACCCTCTTCGTTTGGAATACTATAGCAAGCGTAACGATTATTTGGTTGGTCAGTTGACTGCCCAAGCTTATCGTGTTGCCGGTCAGGCCCGTTTCATTCTCGAGAAGTGTGAGCGTACTTTAGTGGTAGAAAACAAAAAGCACAAAGCTAGGATTGATGAACTAATAAAGCGTGGATATTACACTGATCCTGTCAAAGAATGGCAACAGCGAATCAACCAACAGGAGGAGGAGGAACATGATGATGAAGAAGCGGGAGAGGAGGATAGCTCCATCTCAGGCATTAAGAAGGAGAAAAAATCTCCTGTAGATCCTGAAAAAGCATTCCAAAAGTTAACTGATGTCAAGAAATTTGATTATCTGTTAGGAATGTCCATCTGGATGTTAACGAAAAAAAGTAAAAAGAGTTGCTTAAACAAAGAGATCAAAAGTTGGCCGAATTAGCGGCCCTTAAAGCAAAAACTCCCGAAATGTTCTGGCTGAAGGATTTGGATGAATTTGAGAAAAAACTTAACGAAGTAGAGGTAAAAGAACGTCTTGATTAGTTAGACATAAATAAGAAACAGGCAAAGGCGCTAGCGAAAAGCAAAGCTACAGCCAATGTGATTCTTGGAAGCAACAAAGAGGGGAATGCCGATGTATTTCCAGATCCGAATGGTCTTAAAGTGGAGTTCAAGGTTACTGATGAAATTAGAAAAAATGTCTCTGCTTCTGTTACAGCTGCTACAAAGGTCAAAAAGGAAAAATTAGACAAAAAACCCGTCAAGGAAGCAGGAGGAGATACATGACTTTGACGCTTTAGTCGAAGATGGTGCTAAGGGGCCGAAATCTTCACCTAAAGCAGCAAAAGTTAAAAAAGACCCTGGAACTAAGAGAGCACTCAAAAAGAAGGATGACGGTGATGGTTTCAAACAAAAAAAATTGAGTTTGAAACCGAAAGGGGTAAGCCAAGTGACAATTTTTATTTGTTATTATTGTATTTTAATTCACCCTAAAATTTTTAATTAAAGCGTAAAAAGAAGGGTGGAAGTTCTGATGAAGATGATGACATATTATTTGGAAGTGATATTGATTGATGTTGCTCCACGAGCTGACCGTCCTGGACGCAGACTGGCTGCCAAAAAGATGAAAAATACAGGTCTTTTAGATTCAGAGGAGGAAGACGATGCCGTAAAAGCACCAACACATAACACCTCCAGAATATCTGATTATGAATCAGATGTGCAAAGTGAAGAGGACGAGCCACGGGTAGCCCAGAAAAATAAATCCTCCTGGGACAGTGAGGATCACAAAAAGGTAAGTATTTTTGTAAAAAAAATAAATTAATACTTTAGTTTTGTTAAAGTGGCTCAACTTTCTGGTTCAGTGGCGGAAATGTCAGCCTATTATCAAGGTGAGGTATCCCTGCAAATTACTATCGTCAATCTGGCTCAAAACTTCGTAAGTTCAAACAAAATTAACTTTTTTACAGCCTAGGGGTCAATTTGGTACTCGTTTGACGGGTGGCAAGGATTGTGCTAGCGCTCGTTTTATTTTTACCATTATGTCGCCATTGGCTTGTCTCATTTTCCATCCTCACGATGATCCTTTGCTGCAGTATGAAGTGGATGATGGGCAAAGAATTGAACCACATTGGTACATTCCCATTTTACTCATGCTGTTGGTTAATGGTGCCGATGGCATTGGCACGGGTTGGTCAACAAAGATCTACAACCATAGTCCTCGAGATATTATACAAAATTTAAGACGCATGTTGGCTAAAGAGGAACCCCTTCCTATGCACCCATGGTATAGGAACTTCCATAGACAAATTGTATACATTTCCGATGGCTGTTATATCACTTCGGGTAACATACAGATTATCCAGGGCAATAAAATAGAAATTTCAGAACTGCCTATTGGCACTTGGACTCAGACGTACAAGGAAAACGTTTTAGAGCCTCTTTCAACTGGAACTGAAAAAGTAAAGGCCATTATATCAGATTATCGTGAATATCACACCGATACTACTGTACGTTTTGTTATAATTCTGGCCCCGGAGAATTTGAACGCCTTCAACAAGAAGGTGGCTTCCATCGCGTCTTTAAATTAACATCATCCATGCCGACTAATCAAATGCACTGTTTTGATGATTTAAATTGCATAAGACGTTTTCCCACTTCTTTAGACGTCCTTAGAGAATTTTACCCTCTTCGTTTGGAATACTATAGCAAGCGTAACGATTATTTGGTTGGTCAGTTGACTGCCCAAGCTGATCGTCTTGTGGTCAGACCCGTTTCATTCTCGAGAAGTATGAGCGTACTTTAGTGGTACAAAACAAAAAGCACAAAGATTGATGAACTAATAAAGCGTGGATACCGCCCTGATCCTGTCAAAGAATGGCAACAGCGAATCAACCAACAGGAGGAGGAGGAACATGATGATGAAGAAGAGGGAGAGAAGAAAAGCTCCATCTCAGGCATTAAGAAGGAGAAAAAATCTCCTGTAGATCCTGAAAAAGCATTCCAAAAGTTAACTGATGTCAAGCAATTTGATTATCTGTTAGGAATGTCCATGTGGATGTTAACGAAAAAAAGTTAAAAGAGTTGCTTAAACAAAGAGATCAAAAGTTGGCCGAATTAGCGGCCCTTAAAGCAAAAACTCCCGAAATGTTCTGGCTGAAGGATTTGGATGAATTTGAGAAAAAACTTAACGAAGTAGAGGAAAAAGAACGTCTTGATGAGTTAGACATAAATAAGAAACAGGCAAAGGCGCTAGCGAAAAGCAAATCTACAGCCAATGTGATTCTTGGAAGCAACAAAGAGGGGAATGCCGATGTATTTCCTGATCCAAATGGTGTTAGAGTAGAGTTCAAGGTTACTGATGAAATTAGGAAAAATGTCTCTGCTTCTGTTACAGCTGCTACAAAGGTCAAAAAGGAAAAAGTAGACAAAAAACCCGTCAAGGAAGCAGGAGGAGATACATGACTTTGACGCTTTAGTCGAAGATGGTGATAAGGGGCCGAAATCTTCACCTAAAGCAGCAAAAGTTAAAAAAAAACCCTGAAACTAAGAGAGCACTCAAAAAGAAGGATGACGGTGATGGTTTCAAACAAACAAAATTGAGTTTGAAACCGAAAGGGGTAAGCCAAGTGACAATTTTTTATTATTTTTATTATTGTATTTTAATTTGCCCTAAAATTTTTAATTAAAGCGTAAAAAGAAGGGTGGTAGTTCTGATGAAGATGATGACATATTATCTGGAATAGATATTGATATCCCTGTAAATGTTGCTCCACGAGCTGACCGTCCTGGACGCAGACTGGCTGCCAAAAGGATGAAAAATACAGGTCTTTTAGATTCAGAGGAGGAAGACGATGCCGTAAAAGCACCAACACATAACACCTCCAGAATATCTGATAATGAATCAGATGTGCAAAGTGAAGAGGACGAGCCACGGGTAGCCCAGAAAAATAAATCCTCCTGGGACAGTGAGAATCACAAAAAGGTTAGTATTTTTGTAAAAAAAAAAATAAATTAATAGCCTGTTTAACGATGTCGAACGAAAACCTATACGAATGAAAGCTAGTCACTCACTTTCGAATAAATTTGGGTTTACGTATTTCGACAACTATCGTTCGCCTTTACTGACAGGTTCGTTTTCAGCAGAGAAAAATATAAATAATAAAATGCTTACATACTTTGGGGCATTTGTATAAACAATTTTTTAATTTGCAATAGGTTTGTTAAGCGAAATTTTCATTAAAATCAATACTTCAAATCCATTTTAAATTTAAAAATTTGTTTTTTCCCTTTAAAATGTGGATCAAAATATATATATATTTTATTTTGATATAAGTTTTGTTATAATGTCTGTATACGTTGCCAACTTTTTTGCCTCCCAACAGTATGCACTCACTTTCACAATAAGAACATTTTTTATACATATAGCCGTGATGCTAACTTTCTTAAATTATAAAGCACTAATAGACAAAGAAAATGTCCTTTTCAATAATGTGTATCTTTTTTCATGTTAAAATTAACAAATCATAATATTAACAAGTCCTAGGTTCTTGGGATATTTAAACCATGGCTTAGCTACAAAAATGACGCAGTCAGTACTTAATTGTATAAGTATATGAGGGATTTATTTATGAACTATATACCAAATGTAGTTTTATAAGCGTAAAAGTCTGTAAAAACCCATAGTAAAAAGTGATTTTTGGTGTATTTTGAGAAGGGGGAAAATAATATAATACATACTTAATAAGAACAATAGAATGAAAATACAATGTAAACATTATCTTTAGATCATATATGCTCAACATTAGTTTACAATCACGTGTTCCTAACGGTACTTCATGACTATGTATTTAGCCCGCTCGAAACATCACACCAGATAGTCAGGAAACAAAAATACATGAAAAGAGATGATTTCAGTTATTTTTTTTTGTTATATGTATTTGATGGTAATTTTTTGTATTTGCTTACAAACTTCTACAAGTGGTCTTAAATTAGATAAGAATTCGGCATAATTGACATCACTGAAAACATTTCATAACTAAAACTTACAAAATTTTTGTAGATTTTTTTTAAAATCAAATTTCATTTAATTTTTGCATTAAACAATATAATGTTTTAACCAATAACCCTTGAGAACATATTTAACTTATAGTTTTTAGCATTTTAATACACAGTGGTCTTTAATTTACATCAAAAACTACATACTTTTAGGGCACTCGAAAGCAAAATAACAAGTGACTGATTTTGACATTTACGTTCGCATATTTAGCTTGCGTTCGACTTAGGTAAACCCAATTTTGTATGAAAATGCTTTTGTTTTCGTTCGACTTGTCTTTCGAGTGAACGTTCGCTTAAAGTATACTTAGGTAAACCGAAATCAGTTTTCTTTCGCTTAGAATGCGAACGAAAGTATTCTTTCGACATCGGTAAACAGGCTATAATACTTTAGTTTTGTTAAAGTGGCTCAACTTTCTGGTTCAGTGGCGGAAATGTCAGCCTATTATCAAGGTGAGGTATCCCTGCAAATGACTATCGTCAATCTGGCTCAAAACTTTGTGAGTTCAAATAATATTAATTTTTTTACAGCCTAGGGGTCAATTTGGTACTCGTTTGAAGGGTGGCAAGGATTGTGCTAGCGTTCGTTGTATTTTTCCATTATGTCGCCATTGGCTTGTCTCATTTTCCATCCTCACGATGATCCTTTGCTGCAGTATGAAGTGGATGATGGGCAAAGAATTGAACCACATTGGTACATTCCCATTTTACCCATGCTGTTGGTTAATGGTGCCGATGGCATTGGCACAGGTTGGTCAACAAAGATCTACAACCATAATCCTCGAGATATTATACAAAATTTAAGACGCATGTTGGCTAACGAAGAACCCCTTCCTATGCACCCATGGTATAGGAACTTCCATAGACCAATTATAAACATTTCCAAAGGCTGTTATATCACTTCGGGTAAAATACAGATTACCCAGGGCAATAAAATAGAAATTTCAGAACTGCCTATTGGCACTTGGACTCAGACTTACAAGGAAAACGTTTTAGAGCCTCTTTCAACTGGAGCTGAAAAAGTAAAGGCCATTATATCCGATTATCGTGAATATCACACCGATACTACTGTACGTTTTGTTATAATTCTGGCCCCGGAGAATTTGAACGCCTTCAACAAGAAGGTGGCTTCCATCGCGTCTTTAAATTAACATCATCCATGCCGACTAATCAAATGCACTGTTTTGATGATTTAAATTGCATAAGACGTTTTCCCACTTCTTTAGACGTCCTTAGAGAATTTTACCCTCTTCGTTTGGAATACTATAGCAAGCGTAACGATTATTTGGTTGGTCAGTTGACTGCCCAAGCTGATCGTCTTGTGGTCAGACCCGTTTCATTCTCGAGAAGTATGAGCGTACTTTAGTGGTACAAAACAAAAAGCACAAAGATTGATGAACTAATAAAGCGTGGATACCGCCCTGATCCTGTCAAAGAATGGCAACAGCGAATCAACCAACAGGAGGAGGAGGAACATGATGATGAAGAAGAGGGAGAGAAGAAAAGCTCCATCTCAGGCATTAAGAAGGAGAAAAAATCTCCTGTAGATCCTGAAAAAGCATTCCAAAAGTTAACTGATGTCAAGCAATTTGATTATCTGTTAGGAATGTCCATGTGGATGTTAACGAAAAAAAGTTAAAAGAGTTGCTTAAACAAAGAGATCAAAAGTTGGCCGAATTAGCGGCCCTTAAAGCAAAAACTCCCGAAATGTTCTGGCTGAAGGATTTGGATGAATTTGAGAAAAAACTTAACGAAGTAGAGGAAAAAGAACGTCTTGATGAGTTAGACATAAATAAGAAACAGGCAAAGGCGCTAGCGAAAAGCAAATCTACAGCCAATGTGATTCTTGGAAGCAACAAAGAGGGGAATGCCGATGTATTTCCTGATCCAAATGGTGTTAGAGTAGAGTTCAAGGTTACTGATGAAATTAGGAAAAATGTCTCTGCTTCTGTTACAGCTGCTACAAAGGTCAAAAAGGAAAAAGTAGACAAAAAACCCGTCAAGGAAGCAGGAGGAGATACATGACTTTGACGCTTTAGTCGAAGATGGTGATAAGGGGCCGAAATCTTCACCTAAAGCAGCAAAAGTTAAAAAAAGACCCTGAAACTAAGAGAGCACTCAAAAAGAAGGATGACGGTGATGGTTTCAAACAAACAAAATTGAGTTTGAAACCGAAAGGGGTAAGCCAAGTGACAATTTTTTATTATTTTTATTATTGTATTTTAATTTGCCCTAAAATTTTTAATTAAAGCGTAAAAAGAAGGGTGGTAGTTCTGATGAAGATGATGACATATTATCTGGAATAGATATTGATATCCCTGTAAATGTTGCTCCACGAGCTGACCGTCCTGGACGCAGACTGGCTGCCAAAAGGATGAAAAATACAGGTCTTTTAGATTCAGAGGAGGAAGACGATGCCGTAAAAGCACCAACACATAACACCTCCAGAATATCTGATAATGAATCAGATGTGCAAAGTGAAGAGGACGAGCCACGGGTAGCCCAGAAAAATAAATCCTCCTGGGACAGTGAGAATCACAAAAAGGTTAGTATTTTTGTAAAAAAAAAAATAAATTAATAGCCTGTTTAACGATGTCGAACGAAAACCTATACGAATGAAAGCTAGTCACTCACTTTCGAATAAATTTGGGTTTACGTATTTCGACAACTATCGTTCGCCTTTACTGACAGGTTCGTTTTCAGCAGAGAAAAATATAAATAATAAAATGCTTACATACTTTGGGGCATTTGTATAAACAATTTTTTAATTTGCAATAGGTTTGTTAAGCGAAATTTTCATTAAAATCAATACTTCAAATCCATTTTAAATTTAAAAATTTGTTTTTTCCCTTTAAAATGTGGATCAAAATATATATATATTTTATTTTGATATAAGAGTTGTTATAATGTCTGTATACGTTGCCAACTTTTTTGCCTCCCAACAGTATGCACTCACTTTCACAATAAGAACATTTTTTATACATATAGCCGTGATGCTAACTTTCTTAAATTATAAAGCACTAATAGACAAAGAAAATGTCCTTTTCAATAATGTGTATCTTTTTTCATGTTAAAATTAACAAATCATAATATTAACAAGTCCTAGGTTCTTGGGATATTTAAACCATGGCTTAGCTACAAAAATGACGCAGTCAGTACTTAATTGTATAAGTATATGAGGGATTTATTTATGAACTATATACCAAATGTAGTTTTATAAGCGTAAAAGTCTGTAAAAACCCATAGTAAAAAGTGATTTTTGGTGTATTTTGAGAAGGGGGAAAATAATATAATACATACTTAATAAGAACAATAGAATGAAAATACAATGTAAACATTATCTTTAGATCATATATGCTCAACATTAGTTTACAATCACGTGTTCCTAACGGTACTTCATGACTATGTATTTAGCCCGCTCGAAACATCACACCAGATAGTCAGGAAACAAAAATACATGAAAAGAGATGATTTCAGTTATTTTTTTTTGTTATATGTATTTGATGGTAATTTTTTGTATTTGCTTACAAACTTCTACAAGTGGTCTTAAATTAGATAAGAATTCGGCATAATTGACATCACTGAAAACATTTCATAACTAAAACTTACAAAATTTTTGTAGATTTTTTTTAAAATCAAATTTCATTTAATTTTTGCATTAAACAATATAATGTTTTAACCAATAACCCTTGAGAACATATTTAACTTATAGTTTTTAGCATTTTAATACACAGTGGTCTTTAATTTACATCAAAAACTACATACTTTTAGGGCACTCGAAAGCAAAATAACAAGTGACTGATTTTGACATTTACGTTCGCATATTTAGCTTGCGTTCGACTTAGGTAAACCCAATTTTGTATGAAAATGCTTTTGTTTTCGTTCGACTTGTCTTTCGAGTGAACGTTCGCTTAAAGTATACTTAGGTAAACCGAAATCAGTTTTCTTTCGCTTAGAATGCGAACGAAAGTATTCTTTCGACATCGGTAAACAGGCTATAATACTTTAGTTTTGTTAAAGTGGCTCAACTTTCTGGTTCAGTGGCGGAAATGTCAGCCTATTATCAAGGTGAGGTATCCCTGCAAATGACTATCGTCAATCTGGCTCAAAACTTTGTGAGTTCAAATAATATTAATTTTTTTACAGCCTAGGGGTCAATTTGGTACTCGTTTGAAGGGTGGCAAGGATTGTGCTAGCGTTCGTTGTATTTTTCCATTATGTCGCCATTGGCTTGTCTCATTTTCCATCCTCACGATGATCCTTTGCTGCAGTATGAAGTGGATGATGGGCAAAGAATTGAACCACATTGGTACATTCCCATTTTACCCATGCTGTTGGTTAATGGTGCCGATGGCATTGGCACAGGTTGGTCAACAAAGATCTACAACCATAATCCTCGAGATATTATACAAAATTTAAGACGCATGTTGGCTAACGAAGAACCCCTTCCTATGCACCCATGGTATAGGAACTTCCATAGACCAATTGTAAACATTTCCGATGGCTGTTATATCACTTCGGGTAAAATACAGATTACCCAGGGCAATAAAATAGAAATTTCAGAACTGCCTATTGGCACTTGGACTCAGACTTACAAGGAAAACGTTTTAGAGCCTCTTTCAACTGGAGCTGAAAAAGTAAAGGCCATTATATCCGATTATCGTGAATATCACACCGATACTACTGTACGTTTCGTTATAACTCTGGCCCCGGAGAATTTGAACGCCTTCAACAAGAAGGTGGCTTCCATCGCGTCTTTAAATTAACATCATCCATGTCGACTAATCAAATGCACTGTTTTGATGATTTAAATTGCATAAGACGTTATCCCACTTCTTTAGACGTCCTTAGAGAATTTTACCCTCTTCGTTTGGAATACTATAGCAAGCGTAACGATTATTTGGTTGGTCAGTTGACTGCCCAAGCTTATCGTGTTGCCGGTCAGGCCCGTTTCATTCTCGAGAAGTGTGAGCGTACTTTAGTGGTACAAAACAAAAAGCACAAAGATTGATGAACTAATAAAGCGTGGATACCGCCCTGATCCTGTCAAAGAATGGCAACAGCGAATCAACCAACAGGAGGAGGAGGAACATGATGATGAAGAAGAGGGAGAGAAGAAAAGCTCCATCTCAGGATCCTGTAGATCCTGAAAAAGCATTCCAAAAGTTAACTGATGTCAAGAAATTTGATTATCTGTTAGGAATGTCCATGTGGATGTTAACGAAAAAAAGTTAAAAGAGTTGCTTAAACAAAGAGATCAAAAGTTGGCCGAATTAGCGGCCCTTAAAGCAAAAACTCCCGAAATGTTCTGGCTGAAGGATTTGGATGAATTTGAGAAAAAACTTAACGAAGTAGAGGTAAAAGAACGTCTTGTGATTAGTTAGACATAAATAAGAAACAGGCAAAGGCGCTAGCGAAAAGCAAAGCTACAGCCAATGTGATTCTTGGAAGCAACAAAGAGGGGAATGCCGATGTATTTCCTGATCCAAATGGTGTTAGAGTAGAGTTCAAGGTTACTGATGAAATTAGGAAAAATGTCTCTGCTTCTGTTACAGCTGCTACAAAGGTCAAAAAGGAAAAAGTAGACAAAAAACCCGTCAAGGAAGCAGGAGGAGATACATGACTTTGACGCTTTAGTCGAAGATGGTGCTAAGGGGCCGAAATCTTCACTTAAAGCAGCAAAAGTTAAAAAAAGACCCTGAAACTAAGAGAGCACTCAAAAAGAAGGATGACGGTGATGGTTTCAAACAAACAAAATTGAGTTTGAAACCGAAAGGGGTAAGCCAAGTGACAATTTTTTATTATTTTTATTATTGTATTTTAATTTGCCCTAAAATTTTTAATTAAAGCGTAAAAAGAAGGGTGGTAGTTCTGATGAAGATGATGACATATTATCTGGAATAGATATTGATATCCCTGTAAATGTTGCTCCACGAGCTGACCGTCCTGGACGCAGACTGGCTGCCAAAAGGATGAAAAATACAGGTCTTTTAGATTCAGAGGAGGAAGACGATGCCGTAAAAGCACCAACACATAACACCTCCAGAATATCTGATAATGAATCAGATGTGCAAAGTGAAGAGGACGAGCCACGGGTAGCCCAGAAAAATAAATCCTCCTGGGACAGTGAGGATCACAAAAAGGTAAGTATTTTTGTAAAAAAAAATAAATTAATACTATAGTTTTGTTAAAGTGGCTCAACTTTCTGGTTCAGTGGCGGAAATGTCAGCCTATTATCAAGGTGAGGTATCCCTGCAAATGACTATCGTCAATCTGGCTCAAAACTTTGTGAGTTCAAATAATATTAATTTTTTTACAGCCTAGGGGTCAATTTGGTACTCGTTTGAAGGGTGGCAAGGATTGTGCTAGCGCTCGTTGTATTTTTCCATTATGTCGCCATTGGCTTGTCTCATTTTCCATCCTCACGATGATCCTTTGCTGCAGTATGAAGTGGATGATGGGCAAAGAATTGAACCACATTGGTACATTCCCATTTTACCCATGCTGTTGGTTAATGGTGCCGATGGCATTGGCACAGGTTGGTCAACAAAGATCTACAACCATAATCCTCGAGATATTATACAAAATTTAAGACGCATGTTGGCTAACGAAGAACCCCTTCCTATGCACCCATGGTATAGGAACTTCCATAGACCAATTGTAAACATTTCCGATGGCTGTTATATCACTTCGGGTAAAATACAGATTACCCAGGGCAATAAAATAGAAATTTCAGAACTGCCTATTGGCACTTGGACTCAGACTTACAAGGAAAACGTTTTAGAGCCTCTTTCAACTGGAGCTGAAAAAGTAAAGGCCATTATATCCGATTATCGTGAATATCACACCGATACTACTGTACGTTTCGTTATAACTCTGGCCCCGGAGAATTTGAACGCCTTCAACAAGAAGGTGGCTTCCATCGCGTCTTTAAATTAACATCATCCATGTCGACTAATCAAATGCACTGTTTTGATGATTTAAATTGCATAAGACGTTATCCCACTTCTTTAGACGTCCTTAGAGAATTTTACCCTCTTCGTTTGGAATACTATAGCAAGCGTAACGATTATTTGGTTGGTCAGTTGACTGCCCAAGCTTATCGTGTTGCCGGTCAGGCCCGTTTCATTCTCGAGAAGTGTGAGCGTACTTTAGTGGTACAAAACAAAAAGCACAAAGATTGATGAACTAATAAAGCGTGGATACCGCCCTGATCCTGTCAAAGAATGGCAACAGCGAATCAACCAACAGGAGGAGGAGGAACATGATGATGAAGAAGAGGGAGAGAAGAAAAGCTCCATCTCAGGCATTAAGAAGGAGAAAAAATCTCCTGTAGATCCTGAAAAAGCATTCCAAAAGTTAACTGATGTCAAGAAATTTGATTATCTGTTAGGAATGTCCATGTGGATGTTAACGAAAAAAAGTTAAAAGAGTTGCTTAAACAAAGAGATCAAAAGTTGGCCGAATTAGCGGCCCTTAAAGCAAAAACTCCCGAAATGTTCTGGCTGAAGGATTTGGATGAATTTGAGAAAAAACTTAACGAAGTAGAGGTAAAAGAACGTCTTGTGATTAGTTAGACATAAATAAGAAACAGGCAAAGGCGCTAGCGAAAAGCAAAGCTACAGCCAATGTGATTCTTGGAAGCAACAAAGAGGGGAATGCCGATGTATTTCCTGATCCAAATGGTGTTAGAGTAGAGTTCAAGGTTACTGATGAAATTAGGAAAAATGTCTCTGCTTCTGTTACAGCTGCTACAAAGGTCAAAAAGGAAAAAGTAGACAAAAAACCCGTCAAGGAAGCAGGAGGAGATACATGACTTTGACGCTTTAGTCGAAGATGGTGCTAAGGGGCCGAAATCTTCACCTAAAGCAGCAAAAGTTAAAAAAAGACCCTGAAACTAAGAGAGCACTCAAAAAGAAGGATGACGGTGATGGTTTCAAACAAACAAAATTGAGTTTGAAACCGAAAGGGGTAAGCCAAGTGACAATTTTTTATTATTTTTATTATTGTATTTTAATTTGCCCTAAAATTTTTAATTAAAGCGTAAAAAGAAGGGTGGTAGTTCTGATGAAGATGATGACATATTATCTGGAATAGATATTGATATCCCTGTAAATGTTGCTCCACGAGCTGACCGTCCTGGACGCAGACTGGCTGCCAAAAGGATGAAAAATACAGGTCTTTTAGATTCAGAGGACGAAGACGATGCCGTAAAAGCACCAACACATAACACCTCCAGAATATCTGGTAATGAATCAGATGTGCAAAGTGAAGAGGACAAGCCACGGGTAGCCCAGAAAAATAAATCCTCCTGGGACAGTGAGGATCACAAAAAGGTAAGTATTTTTGTAAAAAAAAAATAAATCAATACTTTAGTTTTGTTAAAGTGGCTCAACTTTCTGGTTCAGTGGCGGAAATGTCAGCCTATTATCAAGGTGAGGTATCCCTGCAAATGACTATCGTCAATCTGGCTCAAAACTTTGTGAGTTCAAATAATATTAATTTTTTTACAGCCTAGGGGTCAATTTGGTACTCGTTTGAAGGGTGGCAAGGATTGTGCTAGCGCTCGTTGTATTTTTCCATTATGTCGCCATTGGCTTGTCTCATTTTCCATCCTCCCGATGATCCTTTGCTGCAGTATGAAGTGGATGATGGGCAAAGAATTGAACCACATTGGTACATTCCCATTTTACCCATGCTGTTGGTTAATGGTGCCGATGGCATTGGCACGGGTTGGTCAACAAAGATCTACAACCATAGTCCCCGAGATATTATACAAAATTTAAGACGCATGTTGGCTAACGAGGAACCCCTTCCTATGCACCCATGGTATAGGAACTTCCATAGACAAATTGTATACATTTCCGATGGCTGTTATATCACTTCGGGTAACATACAGATTATCCAGGGCAATAAAATAGAAATTTCAGAACTGCCTATTGGCACTTGGACTCAGACTTACAAGGAAAACGTTTTAGAGCCTCTTTCAACTGGAACTGAAAAAGTTAAGGCCATTATATCAGATTATCGTGAATATCACACCGATACTACTGTACGTTTCGTTATAATTCTGGCCCCGGAGAATTTGAACGCCTTCAACAAGAAGGTGGCTTCCATCGCGTCTTTAAATTAACCTATTATCAAGGTGAGGTATCCCTGCAAATGACTATCGTCAATCTGGCTCAAAACTTTGTGAGTTCAAATAATATTAATTTTTTTACAGCCTAGGGGTCAATTTGGTACTCGTTTGAAGGGTGGCAAGGATTGTGCTAGCGCTCGTTGTATTTTTCCATTATGTCGCCATTGGCTTGTCTCAATTTCCATCCTCACGATGATCCTTTGCTGCAGTATGAAGTGGATGATGGGCAAAGAATTGAACCACATTGGTACATTCCCATTTTACCCATGCTGTTGGTTAATGGTGCCGATGGCATTGGCACGGGTTGGTCAACAAAGATCTACAACCATAGTCCTCGAGATATTATACAAAATTTAAGACGCATGTTGGCTAACGAGGAACCCCTTCCTATGCACCCATGGTATAGGAACTTCCATAGACAAATTGTATACATTTCCGATGGCTGTTATATCACTTCGGGTAACATACAGATTATCCAGGGCAATAAAATAGAAATTTCAGAACTGCCTTTTGGCACTTGGACTCAGACTTACAAGGAAAACGTTTTAGAGCCTCTTTCAACTGGAACTGAAAAAGTAAAGGCCATTATATCAGATTATCGTGAATATCACACCGATACTACTGTACGTTTCGTTATAACTCTGGCCCCGGAGAATTTGAACGCCTTCAACAAGAAGGTGGCTTACATCGCGTCTTTAAATTAACATCATCCATGTCGACTAATCAAATGCACTGTTTTGATGATTTAAATTGCATAAGACGTTATCCCACTTCTTTAGACGTCCTTAGAGAATTTTACCCTCTTCGTTTGGAATACTATAGCAAGCGTAACGATTATTTGGTTGGTCAGTTGACTGCCCAAGCTTATCGTGTTGCCGGTCAGGCCCGTTTCATTCTCGAGAAGTGTGAGCGTACTTTAGTGGTACAAAACAAAAAGCACAAAGATTGATGAACTAATAAAGCGTGGATACCGCCCTGATCCTGTCAAAGAATGGCAACAGCGAATCAACCAACAGGAGGAGGAGGAACATGATGATGAAGAAGAGGGAGAGAAGAAAAGCTCCATCTCAGGCATTAAGAAGGAGAAAAAATCTCCTGTATATCCTGAAAAAGCATTCCAAAAGTTAACTGATGTCAAGCAATTTGATTATCTGTTAGGAATGTCCATGTGGATGTTAACGAAAAAAAGTTAAAAGAGTTGCTCAAACAAAGAGATCAAAAGTTGGCCGAATTAGCGGCCCTTAAAGCAAAAACTCCCGAAATGTTCTGGCTGAAGGATTTGGATGAATTTGAGAAAAAATTTAATGAAGTAGAGGAAAAAGAACGTCTTGATGAGTTAGACATAAATAAGAAACAGGCAAAGGCGCTAGCGAAAAGCAAATCTACAGCCAATGTGATTCTTGGAAGCAACAAAGAGGGGAATGCCGATGTATTTCCTGATCCAAATGGTGTTAGAGTAGAGTTCAAGGTTACTGATGAAATTAGGAAAAATGTCTCTGCTTCTGTTACAGCTGCTACAAAGGTCAAAAAGGAAAAAGTAGACAAAAAACCCGTCAAGGAAGCAGGAGGAGATACATGACTTTGACGCTTTAGTCGAAGATGGTGATAAGGGGCCGAAATCTTCACCTAAAGCAGCAAAAGTTAAAAAAAGACCCTGAAACTAAGAGAGCACTCAAAAAGAAGGATGACGGTGATGGTTTCAAACAAACAAAATTGAGTTTGAAACCGAAAGGGGTAAGCCAAGTGACAATTTTTTATTATTTTTATTATTGTATTTTAATTTGCCCTAAAATTTTTAATTAAAGCGTAAAAAGAAGGGTGGTAGTTCTGATGAAGATGATGACATATTATCTGGAATAGATATTGATATCCCTGTAAATGTTGCTCCACGAGCTGACCGTCCTGGACGCAGACTGGCTGCCAAAAGGATGAAAAATGCAGGCCTTTTAGATTCAGAGGAGGAAGACGATGCCGTAAAAGCACCAACACATAACACCTCCAGAATATCTGATAATGAATCAGATGTGCAAAGTGAAGAGGACGAGCCACGGGTAGCCCAGAAAAATAAATCCTCCTGGGACAGTGAGGATCACAAAAAGGTAAGTATTTTTGTAAAAAAAAATAAATTAATACTTTAGTTTTGTTAAAGTGGCTCAACTTTCTGGTTCAGTGGCGGAAATGTCAGCCTATTATCAAGGTGAGGTATCCCTGCAAATGACTATCGTCAATCTGGCTCAAAACTTTGTGAGTTCAAATAATATTAATTTTTTTACAGCCTAGGGGTCAATTTGGTACTCGTTTGAAGGGTGGCAAGGATTGTGCTAGCGCTCGTTGTATTTTTCCATTATGTCGCCATTGGCTTGTCTCATTTTCCATCCTCACGATGATCCTTTGCTGCAGTATGAAGTGGATGATGGGCAAAGAATTGAACCACATTGGTACATTCCCATTTTACCCATGCTGTTGGTTAATGGTGCCGATGGCATTGGCACAGGTTGGTCAACAAAGATCTACAACCATAATCCTCGAGATATTATACAAAATTTAAGACGCATGTTGGCTAACGAAGAACCCCTTCCTATGCACCCATGGTATAGGAACTTCCATAGACAAATTGTAAACATTTCCGACGGCTGTTATATCACTTCGGGTAAAATACAGATTATCCAGGGCAATAAAATAGAAATTTCAGAACTGCCTATTGGCACTTGGACTCAGACTTACAAGGAAAACGTTTTAGAGCCTCTTTCAACTGGAGCTGAAAAAATAAAGGCCATTATATCAGATTATCGTGAATTTCACACCGATACTACTGTACGTTTCGTTATAATTCTGGCCCCGGAGAATTTGAACGCCTTCAACAAGAAGGTGGCTTCCATCGCGTCTTTAAATTAACATCATCCATGCCGACTAATCAAATGCACTGTTTTGATGATTTAAATTGCATAAGACGTTTTCCCACTTCTTTAGACGTCCTTAGAGAATTTTACCCTCTTCGTTTGGAATACTATAGCAAGCGTAACGATTATTTGGTTGGTCAGTTGACTGCCCAAGCTGATCGTCTTGTGGTCAGACCCGTTTCATTCTCGAGAAGTATGAGCGTACTTTAGTGGTACAAAACAAAAAGCACAAAGCTAGGATTGATGAACTAATAAAGCGTGGATACCGCCCTGATCCTGTCAAAGAATGGCAACAGCGAATCAACCAACAGGAGGAGGAGGAACATGATGATGAAGAAGAGGGAGAGAAGAAAAGCTCCATCTCAGGCATTAAGAAGGAGAAAAAATCTCCTGTAGATCCTGAAAAAGCATTCCAAAAGTTAACTGATGTCAAGAAATTTGATTATCTGTTAGGAATGTCCATGTGGATGTTAACGAAAAAAAGTTAAAAGAGTTGCTTAAACAAAGAGATCAAAAGTTGGCTGAATTAGCGGCCCTTAAAGCAAAAACTCCCGAAATGTTCTGGCTGAAGGATTTGAAAGAATTTGAGAAAAAACTTAACGAAGTAGAGGAAAAAGAACGTCTTGATGAGTTAGACATAAATAAGAAACAGGCAAAGGCGCTAGCGAAAAGCAAAGCTACAGCCAATGTGATTCTTGGAAGCAACAAAGAGGGGAATGCCGATGTATTTCCTGATCCAAATGGTGTTAGAGTAGAGTTCAAGGTTACTGATGAAATTAGGAAAAATGTCTCTGCTTCTGTTACAGCTGCTACAAAGGTCAAAAAGGAAAAAGTAGACAAAAAACCCGTCAAGGAAGCAGGAGGAGATACATGACTTTGACGCTTTAGTCGAAGATGGTGCTAAGGGGTCGAAATCTTCACCTAAAGCAGCAAAAGTTAAAAAAAGACCCTGAAACTAAGAGAGCACTCAAAAAGAAGGATGACGGTGATGGTTTCAAACAAACAAAATTGAGTTTGAAACCGAAAGGGGTAAGCCAAGTGACAAATTTTTATTATTTTTATTATTGTATTTTAATTTGCCCTATAATTTTTAATTAAAGCGTAAAAAGAAGGGTGGTAGTTCTGATGAAGATGATGACATATTATCTGGAATAGATATTGATATCCCTGTAAATGTTGCTCCACGAGCTGACCGTCCTGGACGCAGACTGGCTGCCAAAAAGATGAAAAACACAGGTCTTTCAGATTCAGAGGAGGAAGACGATGCCGTAAAAGCACCAACACATAACACCTCCAGAATATCTGATAATGAATCAGATGTGCAAAGTGAAGACGAGCCACGGGTAGCCTAGAAAAATAAATCCTCCTGGGACAGTGAGGATCACAAAAAGGTAAGTAGTTTTGTAAAAAAAATAAATTAATACTTTAGTTTTGTTAAAGTGGCTCAACTTTCTGGTTCAGTGGCGGAAATGTCAGCCTATTATCAAGGTGAGGTATCCCTGCAAATTACTATCGTCAATCTGGCTCAAAACTTCGTAAGTTCAAACAAAATTAACTTTTTTACAGCCTAGGGGTCAATTTGGTACTCGTTTGACGGGTGGCAAGGATTGTGCTAGCGCTGGTTGTATTTTTACCATTATGTCGCCATTGGCTTGTATCATTTTCCATCCTCACGATGATCCTTTGCTGCAGTATGAAGTGGATGATGGGCAAAGAATTGAACCACATTGGTACATTCCCATTTTACCCATGCTGTTGGTTAATGGTGCCGATGGCATTGGCACGGGTTGGTCAACAAAGATCTACAACCATAGTCCTCGAGATATTATACAAAATTTAAGACGCATGTTGGCTAACGAGGAACCCCTTCCTATGCACCCATGGTATAGGAACTTCCATAGACAAATTGTATACATTTCCGATGGCTGTTATATCACTTCGGGTAACATACAGATTATCCAGGGCAATAAAATAGAAATTTCAGAACTGCCTATTGGCACTTGGACTCAGACGTACAAGGAAAACGTTTTAGAGCCTCTTTCAACTGGAAAAGTAAAGGCCATTATATCAGATTATCGTGAATATCACACCGATACTACTGTACGTTTCGTTATAATTCTGGCCCCGGAGAATTTGAACGCCTTCAACGAGAAGGTGGCTTCCATCGCGTCTTTAAATTAACATCATCCATGCCGACTAATCAAATGCACTGTTTTGATGATTTAAATTGCATTAGACGTTATCCCACTTCTTTAGACGTCCTTAGAGAATTTTACTCTCTTCGTTTGGAATACTATAGCAAGCGTAACGATTATTTGGTTGGTCAGTTGACTGCGCACGCTTATCGTGTTGCCGGTCAGGCCCGTTTCATTCTCGAGAAGTGTGAGCGTACTTTAGTGGTAGAAAACAAAAAGCACAAAGCTAGGATTAATGAACTAATAAAGCGTGGATATTACCCTGATCCTGTCAAAGAATGGCAACAGCGAATCAACCAACAGGAGGAGGAGGAACATGATGATGAAGAAGAGGGAGAGGAGGATAGCTCCATCTCAGGCATTAAGAAGGAGAAAAAATCTCCTGTAGATCTTGAAAAAAATTCCAAAAGTTAACTGATGTCAAGAAATTTGATTATCTGTTAGGAATGTCCATCTGGATGTTAACGAAAAAAAGTAAAAAGAGTTGCTTAAACAAAGAGATCAAAAGTTGGCCGAATTAGCGGCCCTTAAAGCAAAAACTCCCGAAATGTTCTGGCTGAAGGATTTGAATGAATTTGAGAAAAAACTTAACGAAGTAGAGGTAAAAGAACGTCTTGTGATTAGTTAGACATAAATAAGAAACAGGCAAAGGCGCTAGCGAAAAGCAAAGCTACAGCCAATGTGATTCTTGGAAGCAACAAAGAGGGGAATGCCGATGTATTTCCTGATCCAAATGGTGTTAGAGTAGAGTTCAAGGTTACTGATGAAATTAGGAAAAATGTCTCTGCTTCTGTTACAGCTGCTACAAAGGTCAAAAAGGAAAAAGTAGACAAAAAACCCGTCAAGGAAGCAGGAGGAGATACATGACTTTGACGCTTTAGTCGAAGATGGTGCTAAGGGGTCGAAATCTTCACCTAAAGCAGCAAAAGTTAAAAAAAGACCCTGAAACTAAGAGAGCACTCAAAAAGAAGGATGACGGTGATGGTTTCAAACAAACAAAATTGAGTTTGAAACCGAAAGGGGTAAGCCAAGTGACAATTTTTTATTATTTTTATTATTGTATTTTAATTTGCCCTAAAATTTTTAATTAAAGCGTAAAAAGAAGGGTGGTAGTTCTGATGAAGATGATGACATATTATCTGGAATAGATATTGATATCCCTGTAAATGTTGCTCCACGAGCTGACCGTCCTGGACGCAGACTGGCTGCCAAAAAGATGAAAAATACAGGTCTTTCAGATTCAGAGGAGGAAGACGATGCCGTAAAAGCACCAACACATAACACCTCCAGAATATCTGATAATGAATCAGATGTGCAAAGTGAAGAGGACGAGCCACGGGTAGCCCAGAAAAATAAATCCTCCTGGGACAGTGAGGATCACAAAAAGGTAAGTATTTTTGTAAAAAAAAATAAATTAATACTTTAGTTTTGTTAAAGTGGCTCAACTTTCTGGTTCAGTGGCGGAAATGTCAGCCTATTATCAAGGTGAGGTATCCCTGCAAATGACTATCGTCAATCTGGCTCAAAACTTTGTGAGTTCAAATAATATTAATTTTTTTACAGCCTAGGGGTCAATTTGGTACTCGTTTGAAGGGTGGCAAGGATTGTGCTAGCGCTCGTTGTATTTTTCCATTATGTCGCCATTGGCTTGTCTCATTTTCCATCCTCACGATGATCCTTTGCTGCAGTATGAAGTGGATGATGGGCAAAGAATTGAACCACATTGGTACATTCCCATTTTACCCATGCTGTTGGTTAATGGTGCCGATGGCATTGGCACAGGTTGGTCAACAAAGATCTACAACCATAATCCTCGAGATATTATACAAAATTTAAGACGCATGTTGGCTAACGAAGAACCCCTTCCTATGCACCCATGGTATAGGAACTTCCATAGACAAATTGTAAACATTTCCGATGGCTGTTATATTACTTCGGGTAAAATACAGATTATCCAGGGCAATAAAATAGAAATTTCAGAACTGCCTATTGGCACTTGGACTCAGACTTACAAGGAAAACGTTTTAGAGCCTCTTTCAACTGGAGCTGAAAAAGTTAAGGCCATTATATCAGATTATCGTGAATTTCACACCGATACTACTGTACGTTTCGTTATAATTCTGGCCCCGGAGAATTTGAACGCCTTCAACAAGAAGGTGGCTTCCATCGCGTCTTTAAATTAACATCATCCATGCCGACTAATCAAATGCACTGTTTTGATGATTTAAATTGCATTAGACGTTATCCCACTTCTTTAGACGTCCTTAGAGAATTTTACCCTCTTCGTTTGGAATACTATAGCAAGCGTAACGATTATTTGGTTGGTCAGTTGACTGCCCACGCTTATCGTGTTGCCGGTCAGGCCCGTTTCATTCTCGAGAAGTGTGAGCGTACTTTAGTGGTAGAAAACAAAAAGCACAAAGCTAGGATTGATGAACTTATAAAGCGTGGATATTACCCTGATCCTGTCAAAGAATGGCAACAGCGAATCAACCAACAGGAGGAGGAGGAACATGATGATGAAGAAGAGGGAGAGGAGGATAGCTCCATCTCAGGCATTAAGAAGGAGAAAAAATCTCCTGTAGATCTTGAAAAAAATTCCAAAAGTTAACTGATGTCAAGAAATTTGATTATCTGTTAGGAATGTCCATCTGGATGTTAACGAAAAAAAGTAAAAAGAGTTGCTTAAACAAAGAGATCAAAAGTTGGCCGAATTAGCGGCCCTTAAAGCAAAAACTCCCGAAATGTTCTGGCTGAAGGATTTGGATGAATTTGAGAAAAAACTTAACGAAGTAGAGGTAAAAGAACGTCTTGTGATTAGTTAGACATAAATAAGAAACAGGCAAAGGCGCTAGCGAAAAGCAAAGCTACAGCCAATGTGATTCTTGGAAGCAACAAAGAGGGGAATGCCGATGTATTTCCAGATCCGAATGGTCTTAAAGTGGAGTTCAAGGTTACTGATGAAATTAGAAAAAATGTCTCTGCTTCTGTTACAGCTGCTACAAAGGTCAAAAAGGAAAAAGTAGACAAAAAACCCGTCAAGGAAGCAGGAGGAGATACATGACTTTAACGCTTTAGTCGAAGATGGTGCTAAGGGGCCGAAATCTTCACCTAAAGCAGCAAAAGTTAAAAAAGACCCTGGAACTAAGAGAGCACTCAAAAAGAAGGATGACGGTGATGGTTTCAAACAAAAAAAATTGAGTTTGAAACCGAAAGGGGTAAGCCAAGTGACAATTTTTATTTGTTATTATTGTATTTTAATTCACCCTAAAATTTTTAATTAAAGCGTAAAAAGAAGGGTGGAAGTTCTGATGAAGATGATGACATATTATCTGGAAGTGATATTGATTGATGTTGCTCCACGAGCTGACCGTCCTGGACGCAGACTGGCTGCCAAAAAGATGAAAAATACAGGTCTTTTAGATTCAGAGGAGGAAGACGATGCCGTAAAAGCACCAACACATAACACCTCCAGAATATCTGATAATGAATCAGATGTGCAAAGTGAAGACGAGCCACGGGTAGCCCAGAAAAATAAATCCTCCTGGGACAGTGAGGATCACAAAAAGGTAAGTATTTTTGTAAAAAAAATAAATTAATACTTTAGTTTTGTTAAAGTGGCTCAACTTTCTGGTTCAGTGGCGGAAATGTCAGCCTATTATCAAGGTGAGGTATCTCTGAAAATTACTATCGTCAATCTGGCTCAAAACTTCGTAAGTTCAAACAAAATTAACTTTTTTACAGCCTAGGGGTCAATTTGGTACTCGTTTGACGGGTGGCAAGGATTGTGCTAGCGCTCGTTGTATTTTTACCATTATGTCGCCATTGGCTTGTATCATTTTCCATCCTCACGATGATCCTTTGCTGCAGTATGAAGTGGATGATGGGCAAAGAATTGAACCACATTGGTACATTCCCATTTTACCCATGCTGTTGGTTAATGGTGCCGATGGCATTGGCACGGGTTGGTCAACAAAGATCTACAACCATAGTCCTCGAGATATTATACAAAATTTAAGACGCATGTTGGCTAACGAGGAACCCCTTCCTATGCACCCATGGTATAGGAACTTCCATAGACAAATTGTATACATTTCCGATGGCTGTTATATCACTTCGGGTAACATACAGATTATCCAGGGCAATAAAATAGAAATTTCAGAACTGCCTATTGGCACTTGGACTCAGACGTACAAGGAAAACGTTTTAGAGCCTCTTTCAACTGGAACTGAAAAAGTAAAGGCCATTATATCAGATTATCGTGAATATCACACCGATACTACTGTACGTTTCGTTATAATTCTGGCCCCGGAGAATTTGAACGCCTTCAACAAGAAGGTGGCTTCCATCGCGTCTTTAAATTAACATCATCCATGCCGACTAATCAAATGCACTGTTTTGATGATTTAAATTGCATAAGACGTTTTCCCACTTCTTTAGACGTCCTTAGAGAATTTTACCCTCTTCGTTTGGAATACTATAGCAAGCGTAACGATTATTTGGTTGGTCAGTTGACTGCCCAAGCTGATCGTCTTGTGGTCAGACCCGTTTCATTCTCGAGAAGTATGAGCGTACTTTAGTGGTACAAAACAAAAAGCACAAAGATTGATGAACTAATAAAGCGTGGATACCGCCCTGATCCTGTCAAAGAATGGACACAGCGAATCAACCAACAGGAGGAGGAGGAACATGATGATGAAGAAGAGGGAGAGAAGAAAAGCTCCATCTCAGGCATTAAGAAGGAGAAAAAATCTCCTGTAGATCCTGAAAAAGCATTCCAAAAGTTAACTGATGTCAAGCAATTTGATTATCTGTTAGGAATGTCCATGTGGATGTTAACGAAAAAAAGTTAAAAGAGTTGCTTGAACAAAGAGATCAAAAGTTGGCCGAATTAGCGGCCTTCAAAGCAAAAACTCCCGAAATGTTCTGGCTGAAGGATTTGGATGAATTTGAGAAAAAACTTAACGAAGTAGAGGAAAAAGAACGTCTTGATGAGTTAGACATAAATAAGAAACAGGCAAAGGCGCTAGCGAAAAGCAAATCTACAGCCAATGTGATTCTTGGAAGCAACAAAGAGGGGAATGCCGATGTATTTCCTGATCCAAATGGTGTTAGAGTAGAGTTCAAGGTTACTGATGAAATTAGGAAAAATGTCTCTGCTTCTGTTACAGCTGCTACAAAGGTCAAAAAGGAAAAAGTAGACAAAAAACCCGTCAAGGAAGCAGGAGGAGATACATGACTTTGACGCTTTAGTCGAAGATGGTGATAAGGGGCCGAAATCTTCACCTAAAGCAGCAAAAGTTAAAAAAAGACCCTGAAACTAAGAGAGCACTCAAAAAGAAGGATGACGGTGATGGTTTCAAACAAACAAAATTGAGTTTGAAACCGAAAGGGGTAAGCCAAGTGACAATTTTTTATTATTTTTATTATTGTATTTTAATTTGCCCTAAAATTTTTAATTAAAGCGTAAAAAGAAGGGTGGTAGTTCTGATGAAGATGATGACATATTATCTGGAATAGATATTGATATCCCTGTAAATGTTGCTCCACGAGCTGACCGTCCTGGACGCAGACTGGCTGCCAAAAGGATGAAAAATACAGGTCTTTTAGATTCAGAGGAGGAAGACGATGCCGTAAAAGCACCAACACATAACACCTCCAGAATATCTGATAATGAATCAGATGTGCAAAGTGAAGAGGACGAGCCACGGGTAGCCCAGAAAAATAAATCCTCCTGGGACAGTGAGAATCACAAAAAGGTTAGTATTTTTGTAAAAAAAAAAATAAATTAATACTTTAGTTTTGTTAAAGTGGCTCAACTTTCTGGTTCACTGGCGGAAATGTCAGCCTATTATCAAGGTGAGGTATCCCTGCAAATGACTATCGTCAATCTGGCTCAAAACTTTGTGAGTTCAAATAATATTAATTTTTTTACAGCCTAGGGGTCAATTTGGTACTCGTTTGAAGGGTGGCAAGGATTGTGCTAGCGCTCGTTGTATTTTTCCATTATGTCGCCATTGGCTTGTCTCATTTTCCATCCTCACGATGATCCTTTGCTGCAGTATGAAGTGGATGATGGGCAAAGAATTGAACCACATTGGTACATTCCCATTTTACCCATGCTGTTGGTTAATGGTGCCGATGGCATTGGCACAGGTTGGTCAACAAAGATCTACAACCATAATCCTCGAGATATTATACAAAATTTAAGACGCATGTTGGCTAACGAAGAACCCCTTCCTATGCACCCATGGTATAGGAACTTCCATAGACCAATTGTAAACATTTCCGATGGCTGTTATATCACTTCGGGTAAAATACAGATTACCCAGGGCAATAAAATAGAAATTTCAGAACTGCCTATTGGCACTTGGACTCAGACTTACAAGGAAAACGTTTTAGAGCCTCTTTCAACTGGAGCTGAAAAAGTAAAGGCCATTATATCCGATTATCGTGAATATCACACCGATACTACTGTACGTTTCGTTATAACTCTGGCCCCGGAGAATTTGAACGCCTTCAACAAGGAGGTGGCTTCCATCGCGTCTTTAAATTAACATCATCCATGTCGACTAATCAAATGCACTGTTTTGATGATTTAAATTGCATAAGACGTTATCCCACTTCTTTAGACGTCCTTAGAGAATTTTACCCTCTTCGTTTGGAATACTATAGCAAGCGTAACGATTATTTGGTTGGTCAGTTGACTGCCCAAGCTTATCGTGTTGCCGGTCAGGCCCGTTTCATTCTCGAGAAGTGTGAGCGTACTTTAGTGGTACAAAACAAAAAGCACAAAGATTGATGAACTAATAAAGCGTGGATACCGCCCTGATCCTGTCAAAGAATGGCAACAGCGAATCAACCAACAGGAGGAGGAGGAACATGATGATGAAGAAGAGGGAGAGAAGAAAAGCTCCATCTCAGGCATTAAGACGGAGAAAAAATCTCCTGTAGATCCTGAAAAAGCATTCCAAAAGTTAACTGATGTCAAGAAATTTGATTATCTGTTAGGAATGTCCATCTGGATGTTAACGAAAAAAAGTAAAAAGAGTTGCTTAAACAAAGAGATCAAAAGTTGGCCGAATTAGCGGCCCTTAAAGCAAAAACTCCCGAAATGTTCTGGCTGAAGGATTTGAATGAATTTGAGAAAAAACTTAACGAAGTAGAGGTAAAAGAACGTCTTGTGATTAGTTAGACATAAATAAGAAACAGGCAAAGGCGCTAGCGAAAAGCAAAGCTACAGCCAATGTGATTCTTGGAAGCAACAAAGAGGGGAATGCCGATGTATTTCCTGATCCAAATGGTGTTAGAGTAGAGTTCAAGGTTACTGATGAAATTAGGAAAAATGTCTCTGCTTCTGTTACAGCTGCTACAAAGGTCAAAAAGGAAAAAGCAGACAAAAAACCCGTCAAGGAAGCAGGAGGAGATACATGACTTTGACGCTTTAGTCGAAGATGGTGCTAAGGGGTCGAAATCTTCACCTAAAGCAGCAAAAGTTAAAAAAAGACCCTGAAACTAAGAGAGCACTCAAAAAGAAGGATGACGGTGATGGTTTCAAACAAACAAAATTGAGTTTGAAACCGAAAGGGGTAAGCCAAGTGACAATTTTTTATTATTTTTATTATTGTATTTTAATTTGCCCTAAAATTTTTAATTAAAGCGTAAAAAGAAGGGTGGTAGTTCTGATGAAGATGATGACATATTATCTGGAATAGATATTGATATCCCTGTAAATGTTGCTCCACGAGCTGACCGTCCTGGACGCAGACTGGCTGCCAAAAAGATGAAAAATACAGGTCTTTCAGATTCAGAGGAGGAAGACGATGCCGTAAAAGCACCAACACATAACACCTCCAGAATATCTGATAATGAATCAGATGTGCAAAGTGAAGAGGACGAGCCACGGGTAGCCCAGAAAAATAAATCCTCCTGGGACAGTGAGGATCACAAAAAGGTAAGTATTTTTGTAAAAAAAAATAAATTAATACTTTAGTTTTGTTAAAGTGGCTCAACTTTCTGGTTCAGTGGCGGAAATGTCAGCCTATTATCAAGGTGAGGTATCCCTGCAAATGACTATCGTCAATCTGGCTCAAAACTTTGTGAGTTCAAATAATATTAATTTTTTTACAGCCTAGGGGTCAATTTGGTACTCGTTTGAAGGGTGGCAAGGATTGTGCTAGCGCTCGTTGTATTTTTCCATTATGTCGCCATTGGCTTGTCTCATTTTCCATCCTCACGATGATCCTTTGCTGCAGTATGAAGTGGATGATGGGCAAAGAATTGAACCACATTGGTACATTCCCATTTTACCCATGCTGTTGGTTAATGGTGCCGATGGCATTGGCACAGGTTGGTCAACAAAGATCTACAACCATAATCCTCGAGATATTATACAAAATTTAAGACGCATGTTGGCTAACGAAGAACCCCTTCCTATGCACCCATGGTATAGGAACTTCCATAGACAAATTGTAAACATTTCCGATGGCTGTTATATCACTTCGGGTAAAATACAGATTATCCAGGGCAATAAAATAGAAATTTCAGAACTGCCTATTGGCACTTGGACTCAGACTTACAAGGAAAACGTTTTAGAGCCTCTTTCAACTGGAGCTGAAAAAGTTAAGGCCATTATATCAGATTATCGTGAATTTCACACCGATACTACTGTACGTTTCGTTATAATTCTGGCCCCGGAGAATTTGAACGCCTTCAACAAGAAGGTGGCTTCCATCGCGTCTTTAAATTAACATCATCCATGCCGACTAATAAAATGCACTGTTTTGATGATTTAAATTGCATTAGACGTTATCCTACTTCTTTAGACGTCCTTAGAGAATTTTACCCTCTTCGTTTGGAATACTATAGCAAGCGTAACGATTATTTGGTTGGTCAGTTGACTGCCCACGCTTATCGTGTTGCCGGTCAGGCCCGTTTCATTCTCGAGAAGTGTGAGCGTACTTTAGTGGTAGAAAACAAAAAGCACAAAGCTAGGATTGATGAACTTATAAAGCGTGGATATTACCCTGATCCTGTCAAAGAATGGCAACAGCGAATCAACCAACAGGAGGAGGAGGAACATGATGATGAAGAAGAGGGAGAGGAGGATAGCTCCATCTCAGGCATTAAGAAGGAGAAAAAATCTCCTGTAGATCTTGAAAAAAATTCCAAAAGTTAACTGATGTCAAGAAATTTGATTATCTGTTAGGAATGTCCATCTGGATGTTAACGAAAAAAAGTAAAAAGAGTTGCTTAAACAAAGAGATCAAAAGTTGGCCGAATTAGCGGCCCTTAAAGCAAAAACTCCCGAAATGTTCTGGCTGAAGGATTTGGATGAATTTGAGAAAAAACTTAACGAAGTAGAGGTAAAAGAACGTCTTGTGATTAGTTAGACATAAATAAGAAACAGGCAAAGGCGCTAGCGAAAAGCAAAGCTACAGCCAATGTGATTCTTGGAAGCAACAAAGAGGGGAATGCCGATGTATTTCCAGATCCGAATGGTCTTAAAGTGGAGTTCAAGGTTACTGATGAAATTAGAAAAAATGTCTCTGCTTCTGTTACAGCTGCTACAAAGGTCAAAAAGGAAAAAGTAGACAAAAAACCCGTCAAGGAAGCAGGAGGAGATACATGACTTTGACGCTTTAGTCGAAGATGGTGCTAAGGGGCCGAAATCTTCACCTAAAGCAGCAAAAGTTAAAAAAGACCCTGGAACTAAGAGAGCACTCAAAAAGAAGGATGACGGTGATGGTTTCAAACAAAAAAAAATTGAGTTTGAAACCGAAAGGGGTAAGCCAAGTGACAATTTTTATTTGTTATTATTGTATTTTAATTCACCCTAAAATTTTTAATTAAAGCGTAAAAAGAAGGGTGGAAGTTCTGATGAAGATGATGACATATTATCTGGAAGTGATATTGATTGATGTTGCTCCACGAGCTGACCGTCCTGGACGCAGACTGGCTGCCAAAAAGATGAAAAATACAGGTCTTTTAGATTCAGAGGAGGAAGACGATGCCGTAAAAGCACCAACACATAACACCTCCAGAATATCTGATAATGAATCAGATGTGCAAAGTGAAGACGAGCCACGGGTAGCCCAGAAAAATAAATCCTCCTGGGACAGTGAGGATCACAAAAAGGTAAGTATTTTTGTAAAAAAAATAAATTAATACTTTAGTTTTGTTAAAGTGGCTCAACTTTCTGGTTCAGTGGCGGAAATGTCAGCCTATTATCAAGGTGAGGTATCTCTGAAAATTACTATCGTCAATCTGGCTCAAAACTTCGTAAGTTCAAACAAAATTAACTTTTTTACAGCCTAGGGGTCAATTTGGTACTCGTTTGACGGGTGGCAAGGATTGTGCTAGCGCTCGTTGTATTTTTACCATTATGTCGCCATTGGCTTGTATCATTTTCCATCCTCACGATGATCCTTTGCTGCAGTATGAAGTGGATGATGGGCAAAGAATTGAACCACATTGGTACATTCCCATTTTACCCATGCTGTTGGTTAATGGTGCCGATGGCATTGGCACGGGTTGGTCAACAAAGATCTACAACCATAGTCCTCGAGATATTATACAAAATTTAAGACGCATGTTGGCTAACGAGGAACCCCTTCCTATGCACCCATGGTATAGGAACTTCCATAGACAAATTGTATACATTTCCGATGGCTGTTATATCACTTCGGGTAACATACAGATTATCCAGGGCAATAAAATAGAAATTTCAGAACTGCCTATTGGCACTTGGACTCAGACGTACAAGGAAAACGTTTTAGAGCCTCTTTCAACTGGAACTGAAAAAGTAAAGGCCATTATATCAGATTACCGTGAATATCACACCGATACTACTGTACGTTTCGTTATAATTCTGGCCCCGGAGAATTTGAACGCCTTCAACAAGAAGGTGGCTTCCATCGCGTCTTTAAATTAACATCATCCATGCCGACTAATCAAATGCACTGTTTTGATGATTTAAATTGCATAAGACGTTTTCCCACTTCTTTAGACGTCCTTAGAGAATTTTACCCTCTTCGTTTGGAATACTATAGCAAGCGTAACGATTATTTGGTTGGTCAGTTGACTGCCCAAGCTGATCGTCTTGTGGTCAGACCCGTTTCATTCTCGAGAAGTATGAGCGTACTTTAGTGGTACAAAACAAAAAGCACAAAGATTGATGAACTAATAAAGCGTGGATACCGCCCTGATCCTGTCAAAGAATGGACACAGCGAATCAACCAACAGGAGGAGGAGGAACATGATGATGAAGAAGAGGGAGAGAAGAAAAGCTCCATCTCAGGCATTAAGAAGGAGAAAAAATCTCCTGTAGATCCTGAAAAAGCATTCCAAAAGTTAACTGATGTCAAGCAATTTGATTATCTGTTAGGAATGTCCATGTGGATGTTAACGAAAAAAAGTTAAAAGAGTTGCTTGAACAAAGAGATCAAAAGTTGGCCGAATTAGCGGCCTTCAAAGCAAAAACTCCCGAAATGTTCTGGCTGAAGGATTTGGATGAATTTGACAAAAAACTTAACGAAGTAGAGGAAAAAGAACGTCTTGATGAGTTAGACATAAATAAGAAACAGGCAAAGGCGCTAGCGAAAAGCAAATCTACAGCCAATGTGATTCTTGGAAGCAACAAAGAGGGGAATGCCGATGTATTTCCTGATCCAAATGGTGTTAGAGTAGAGTTCAAGGTTACTGATGAAATTAGGAAAAATGTCTCTGCTTCTGTTACAGCTGCTACAAAGGTCAAAAAGGAAAAAGTAGACAAAAAACCCGTCAAGGAAGCAGGAGGAGATACATGACTTTGACGCTTTAGTCGAAGATGGTGATAAGGGGCCGAAATCTTCACCTAAAGCAGCAAAAGTTAAAAAAAGACCCTGAAACTAAGAGAGCACTCAAAAAGAAGGATGACGGTGATGGTTTCAAACAAACAAAATTGAGTTTGAAACCGAAAGGGGTAAGCCAAGTGACAATTTTTTATTATTTTTATTATTGTATTTTAATTTGCCCTAAAATTTTTAATTAAAGCGTAAAAAGAAGGGTGGTAGTTCTGATGAAGATGATGACATATTATCTGGAATAGATATTGATATCCCTGTAAATGTTGCTCCACGAGCTGACCGTCCTGGACGCAGACTGGCTGCCAAAAGGATGAAAAATACAGGTCTTTTAGATTCAGAGGAGGAAGACGATGCCGTAAAAGCACCAACACATAACACCTCCAGAATATCTGATAATGAATCAGATGTGCAAAGTGAAGAGGACGAGCCACGGGTAGCCCAGAAAAATAAATCCTCCTGGGACAGTGAGAATCACAAAAAGGTTAGTATTTTTGTAAAAAAAAAAATAAATTAATACTTTAGTTTTGTTAAAGTGGCTCAACTTTCTGGTTCACTGGCGGAAATGTCAGCCTATTATCAAGGTGAGGTATCCCTGCAAATGACTATCGTCAATCTGGCTCAAAACTTTGTGAGTTCAAATAATATTAATTTTTTTACAGCCTAGGGGTCAATTTGGTACTCGTTTGAAGGGTGGCAAGGATTGTGCTAGCGCTCGTTGTATTTTTCCATTATGTCGCCATTGGCTTGTCTCATTTTCCATCCTCACGATGATCCTTTGCTGCAGTATGAAGTGGATGATGGGCAAAGAATTGAACCACATTGGTACATTCCCATTTTACCCATGCTGTTGGTTAATGGTGCCGATGGCATTGGCACAGGTTGGTCAACAAAGATCTACAACCATAATCCTCGAGATATTATACAAAATTTAAGACGCATGTTGGCTAACGAAGAACCCCTTCCTATGCACCCATGGTATAGGAACTTCCATAGACCAATTGTAAACATTTTCGATGGCTGTTATATCACTTCGGGTAAAATACAGATTACCCAGGGCAATAAAATAGAAATTTCAGAACTGCCTATTGGCACTTGGACTCAGACTTACAAGGAAAACGTTTTAGAGCCTCTTTCAACTGGAGCTGAAAAAGTAAAGGCCATTATATCCGATTATCGTGAATATCACACCGATACTACTGTACGTTTCGTTATAACTCTGGCCCCGGAGAATTTGAACGCCTTCAACAAGAAGGTGGCTTCCATCGCGTCTTTAAATTAACATCATCCATGTCGACTAATCAAATGCACTGTTTTGATGATTTAAATTGCATAAGACGTTATCCCACTTCTTTAGACGTCCTTAGAGAATTTTACCCTCTTCGTTTGGAATACTATAGCAAGCGTAACGATTATTTGGTTGGTCAGTTGACTGCCCAAGCTTATCGTGTTGCCGGTCAGGCCCGTTTCATTCTCGAGAAGTGTGAGCGTACTTTAGTGGTACAAAACAAAAAGCACAAAGATTGATGAACTAATAAAGCGTGGATACCGCCCTGATCCTGTCAAAGAATGGCAACAGCGAATCAACCAACAGGAGGAGGAGGAACATGATGATGAAGAAGAGGGAGAGAAGAAAAGCTCCATCTCAGGCATTAAGACGGAGAAAAAATCTCCTGTAGATCCTGAAAAAGCATTCCAAAAGTTAACTGATGTCAAGAAATTTGATTATCTGTTAGGAATGTCCATGTGGATGTTAACGAAAAAAAGTTAAAAGAGTTGCTTAAACAAAGAGATCAAAAGTTGGCCGAATTAGCGGCCCTTAAAGCAAAAACTCCCGAAATGTTCTGGCTGAAGGATTTGGATGAATTTGAGAAAAAACTTAACGAAGTAGAGGTAAAAGAACGTCTTGTGATTAGTTAGACATAAATAAGAAACAGGCAAAGGCGCTAGCGAAAAGCAAAGCTACAGCCAATGTGATTCTTGGAAGCAACAAAGAGGGGAATGCCGATGTATTTCCTGATCCAAATGGTGTTAGAGTAGAGTTCAAGGTTACTGATGAAATTAGGAAAAATGTCTCTGCTTCTGTTACAGCTGCTACAAAGGTCAAAAAGGAAAAAGTAGACAAAAAACCCGTCAAGGAAGCAGGAGGAGATACATGACTTTGACGCTTTAGTCGAAGATGGTGCTAAGGGGCCGAAATCTTCACCTAAAGCAGCAAAAGTTAAAAAAAGACCCTGAAACTAAGAGAGCACTCAAAAAGAAGGATGACGGTGATGGTTTCAAACAAACAAAATTGAGTTTGAAACCGAAAGGGGTAAGCCAAGTGACAATTTTTTATTATTTTTATTATTGTATTTTAATTTGCCCTAAAATTTTTAATTAAAGCGTAAAAAGAAGGGTGGTAGTTCTGATGAAGATGATGACATATTATCTGGAATAGATATTGATATCCCTGTAAATGTTGCTCCACGAGCTGACCGTCCTGGACGCAGACTGGCTGCCAAAAGGATGAAAAATACAGGTCTTTTAGATTCAGAGGAGGAAGACGATGCCGTAAAAGCACCAACACATAACACCTCCAGAATATCTGATAATGAATCAGATGTGCAAAGTGAAGAGGACGAGCCACGGGTAGCCCAGAAAAATAAATCCTCCTGGGACAGTGAGAATCACAAAAAGGTTAGTATTTTTGTAAAAAAAAAAATAAATTAATACTTTAGTTTTGTTAAAGTGGCTCAACTTTCTGGTTCAGTGGCGGAAATGTCAGCCTATTATCAAGGTGAGGTATCCCTGCAAATGACTATCGTCAATCTGGCTCAAAACTTTGTGAGTTCAAATAATATTAATTTTTTTACAGCCTAGGGGTCAATTTGGTACTCGTTTGAAGGGTGGCAAGGATTGTGCTAGCGCTCGTTGTATTTTTCCATTATGTCGCCATTGGCTTGTCTCATTTTCCATCCTCACGATGATCCTTTGCTGCAGTATGAAGTGGATGATGGGCAAAGAATTGAACCACATTGGTACATTCCCATTTTACCCATGCTGTTGGTTAATGGTGCCGATGGCATTGGCACAGGTTGGTCAACAAAGATCTACAACCATAATCCTCGAGATATTATACAAAATTTAAGACGCATGTTGGCTAACGAAGAACCCCTTCCTATGCACCCATGGTATAGGAACTTCCATAGACCAATTGTAAACATTTCCGATGGCTGTTATATCACTTCGGGTAAAATACAGATTACCCAGGGCAATAAAATATGAATTTCAAAACTGCCTATTGGCACTTGGACTCAGACTTACAAGGAAAACGTTTTAGAGCCTCTTTCAACTGGAGCTGAAAAAGTAAAGGCCATTATATCCGATTATCGTGAATATCACACCGATACTACTGTACGTTTCGTTATAATTCTGGCCCCGGAGAATTTGAACGCCTTCAACAAGAAGGTGGCTTCCATCGCGTCTTTAAATTAACCTATTATCAAGGTGAGGTATCCCTGCAAATGACTATCGTCAATCTGGCTCAAAACTTTGTGAGTTCAAATAATATTAATTTTTTTACAGCCTAGGGGTCAATTTGGTACTCGTTTGAAGGGTGGCAAGGATTGTGCTAGCGCTCGTTGTATTTTTCCATTATGTCGCCATTGGCTTGTCTCATTTTCCATCCTCACGATGATCCTTTGCTGCAGTATGAAGTGGATGATGGGCAAAGAATTGAACCACATTGGTACATTCCCATTTTACCCATGCTGTTGGTTAATGGTGCCGATGGTATTGGCACGGGTTGGTCAACAAAGATCTACAACCATAGTCCTCGAGATATTATACAAAATTTAAGACGCATGTTGGCTAACGAGGAACCTTTTCCTATGCACCCATGGTATAGGAACTTCCATAGACAAATTGTATACATTTCCGATGGCTGTTATATCACTTCGGGTAACATACAGATTATCCAGGGCAATAAAATAGAAATTTCAGAACTGCCTATTGGCACTTGGACTCAGACTTACAAGGAAAACGTTTTAGAGCCTCTTTCAACTGGAACTGAAAAAGTAAAGGCCATTATATCAGATTATCGTGAATATCACACCGATACTACTGTACGTTTCGTTATAACTCTGGCCCCGGAGAATTTGAACGCCTTCAACAAGAAGGTGGCTTCCATCGCGTCTTTAAATTAACATCATCCATGTCGACTAATCAAATGCACTGTTTTGATGATTTAAATTGCATAAGACGTTATCCCACTTCTTTAGACGTCCTTAGAGAATTTTACCCTCTTCGTTTGGAATACTATAGCAAGCGTAACGATTATTTGGTTGGTCAGTTGACTGCCCAAGCTTATCGTGTTGCTTGTCAGGCCCGTTTAATTCTCGAGAAGTGTGAGCGTACTTTAGTGGTAGAAAACAAAAAGCACAAAGCTAGGATTGATGAACTAATAAAGCGTGGATATTACCCTGATCCTGTCAAAGAATGGCAACAGCGAATCAACCAACAGGAGGAGGAGGAACATGATGATGAAGAAGAGGGAGAGGAGGATAGCTCCATCTCAGGCATTAAGAAGGAGAAAAAATCTCCTGTAGATCCTGAAAAAGCATTCCAAAAGTTAACTGATGTCAAGAAATTTGATTATCTGTTAGGAATGTCCATCTGGATGTTAACGAAAAAAAGTAAAAAGAGTTGCTTAAACAAAGAGATCAAAAGTTGGCCGAATCAGCGGCCCTTAAAGCAAAAACTCCCGAAATGTTCTGGCTGAAGGATTTGGATGAATTTGAGAAAAAACTTAACGAAGTAGAGGTAAAAGAACGTCTTGATTAGTTAGACATAAATAAGAAACAGGCAAAGGCGCTAGCGAAAAGCAAAGTTACAGCCAATGTGATTCTTGGAAGCAACAAAGAGGGGAATGCCGATGTATTTCCAGATCCGAATGGTCTTAAAGTGGAGTTCAAGGTTACTGATGAAATTAGAAAAAATGTCTCTGCTTCTGTTACAGCTGCTACAAAGGTCAAAAAGGAAAAAGTAGACAAAAAACCCCGTCAAGGAAGCAGGAGGAGATACATGACTTTGACGCTTTAGTCGAAGATGGTGCTAAGGGGCCGAAATCTTCACCTAAAGCAGCAAAAGTTGAAAAAGACCCTGGAACTAAGGGAGCACTCAAAAAGAAGGATGACGGTGATGGTTTCAAACAAAAAAAATTGAGTTTGAAACTGAAAGGGGTAAGCCAAGTGACAATTTTTATTTGTTATTATTGTATTTTAATTCACCCTAAAATTTTTAATTAAAGCGTAAAAAGAAGGGTGGAAGTTCTGATGAAGATGATGACATATTATCTGGAAGTGATATTGATTGATGTTGCTCCACGAGCTGACCGTCCTGGACGCAGACTGGCTGCCAAAAAGATGAAAAATACAGGTCTTTTAGATTCAGAGGAGGAAGACGATGCCGTAAAAGCACCAACACATAACACCTCCAGAATATCTGATAATGAATCAGATGTGCAAAGTGAAGAGGACGAGCCACGGGTAGCCCAGAAAAATAAATCCTCCTTGGACAGTGAGGATCACAAAAAGGTAAGTATTTTTGTAAAAAAAATAAATTAATACTTTAGTTTTGTTAAAGTGGCTCAACTTTCTGGTTCAGTGGCGGAAATGTCAGCCTATTATCAAGGTGAGGTATCCCTGCAAATTACTATCGTCAATCTGGCTCAAAACTTCGTAAGTTCAAACAAAATTAACTTTTTTACAGCCTAGGGGTCAATTTGGTACTCGTTTGACGGGTGGCAAGGATTGTGCTAGCGCTCGTTTAATTTTTACCATTATGTCGCCATTGGCTTGTCTCATTTTCCATCCTCACGATGATCCTTTGCTGCAGTATGAAGTGGATGATGGGCAAAGAATTGAACCACATTGGTACATTCCCATTTTACCCATGCTGTTGGTTAATGGTGCCGATGGCATTGGCACGGGTTGGTCAACAAAGATCTACAACCATAGTCCTCGAGATATTATACAAAATTTAAGACGCATGTTGGCTAACGAGGAACCCCTTCCTATGCACCCATGGTATAGGAACTTCCATAGACAAATTGTATACATTTCCGATGGCTGTTATATCACTTCGGGTAACATACAGATTATCCAGGGCAATAAAATAGAAATTTCAGAACTGCCTATTGGCACTTGGACTCAGACTTACAAGGAAAACGTTTTAGAGCCTCTTTCAACTGGAACTGAAAAAGTAAATGCCATTATATCAGATTATCGTGAATATCACACCGATACTACTGTACGTTTCGTTATAACTCTGGCCCCGGAGAATTTGAACGCCTTCAACAAGAAGGTGGCTTCCATCGCGTCTTTAAATTAACATCATCCATATCGACTAATAAAATGCACTGTTTTGATGATTTAAATTGCATAAGACGTTATCCCACTTCTTTAGACGTCCTTAGAGAATTTTACCCTCTTCGTTTGGAATACTATAGCAAGCGTACCGATTATTTGGTTGGTCAGTTGACTGCCCAAGCTGATCGTCTTGCCGGTCAGACCCATTTCATTCTCGAGAAGTATGAGCGTACTTTAGTGGTACAAAACAAAAAGCACAAAGCTAGGATTGATGAACTAATAAAGCGTGGACAACGCCCTGATCCTGTCAAAGAATGGAAACAGCGAATCAACCAATAGGAGGAGGAGGAACATGATGATGAAGAAGAGGGAGAGGAGGAAAGCTCCATCTCAGGCATTAACAAGGAGAAAGAATCTCCTGTAGATCCTGAAAAAGCATTCCAAAAGTTAACTGATGTCAAGAAATTTGATTATCTGTTAGGAATGTCCATGTGGATGTTAACGAAAAAAAGTAAAAAGAGTTGCTTAAACAAAGAAATCAAAAGTTGGCCGAATTAGCGGCCCTTAAAGCAAAAACTCCCGAAATGTTCTGGCTGAAGGATTTGGATGAATTTGAGAAAAAACTTAACGAAGTAGAGGAAAAAGAACGTCTTGATGAGTTAGACATAAATAAGAAACAGGCAAAGGCGCTAGCGAAAAGCAAAGCTACAGCCAATGTGATTCTTGGAAGCAACAAAGAAGGGAATGCCGATGTATTTCCTGATCCGAATGGTGTTAAAGTAGAGTTCAGGGTTACTGATGAAATTAGGAAAAATGTCTCTGCTTCTGTTACAGCTGCTACAAAGGTCAAAAAGGAAAAAGTAGACAAAAAACACGCCAAGGAAGCAGAAGGAGATACATGACTTTGACGCTTTAGTCGAAGATGGTGCTAAGGGGCCGAAATCTTCACCTAAAGCAGCAAAAGTTAAAAAAGACCCTGGAACTAAGAGAGCACTCAAAAAGAAGGATGACAGTGATGGTTTCAAACAAACAAAATTGAGTTTGAAACCGAAAGGGGTAAGCCAAGTGACAATTTTTATTTTTTATTATTTTTATTATTGTATTTTAATTCACCCTAAAATTTTTAATAAAAGCGTAAAAAGAAGAGTGGTAGTTCTGATGAAGATGATGACATATTATCTGGAAGTGATATTGATATCCCTGTAAATGTTGCTCCTCGAGCTGACCGTCCTGGACGCAGACTGGCTGCCAAAAAGATGAAAAATACAGGTCTTTTAGATTCAGAGGAGGAAGACGATGCCGTAAAAGCACCAACACATAACACCTCCAGAATATCTGATAATGAATCAGATGTGCAAAGTGAAGAGGACGAGCCACGGGTAGCCCAGAAAAATAAATCCTCCTGGGACAGTGAGGATCACAAAAAGGTAAGTATTTTTGTAAAAAAATAAATTAATACTTTAGTTTTGTTAAAGTGGCTCAACTTTCTGGTTCAGTGGCGGAAATGTCAGCCTATTATCAAGGTGAGGTATCCCTGCAAATGACTATCGTCAATCTGGCTCAAAACTTTGTGAGTTCAAATAATATTAATTTTTTTACAGCCTAGGGGTCAATTTGGTACTCGTTTGAAGGGTGGCAAGGATTGTGCTAGCGCTCGTTGTATTTTTCCATTATGTCGCCACTGGCTTGTCTCATTTTCCATCCTCACGATGATCCTTTGCTGCAGTATGAAGTGGATGATGGGCAAAGAATTGAACCACATTGGTACATTCCCATTTTACCCATGCTGTTGGTTAATGGTGCCGATGGCATTGGCACAGGTTGGTCGACAAAGATCTACAACCATAATCCTCGAGATATTATACAAAATTTAAGACGCATGTTGGCTAACGAAGAACCCCTTCCTATGCACCCATGGTATAGGAACTTCCATAGACCAATTGTAAACATTTCCGATGGCTGTTATATCACTTCGGGTAAAATACAGATTACCCAGGGCAATAAAATAGAAATTTCAGAACTGCCTATTGGCACTTGGACTCAGACTTACAAGGAAAACCTTTTAGAGCCTCTTTCAACTGGAGCTGAAAAAGGAAAGGCCATTATATCCGATTATCGTGAATATCACACCGATACTACTGTACGTTTCGTTATAACTCTGGCCTCGGAGAATTTGAACGCCTTCAACAAGAAGGTGGCTTCCATCGCGTCTTTAAATTAACATCATCCATGTCGACTAATCAAATGCACTGTTTTGATGATTTAAATTGCATAAGACGTTATCCCACTTCTTTAGACGTCCTTAGAGAATTTTACCCTCTTCGTTTGGAATACTATAGCAAGCGTAACGATTATTTGGTTGGTCAGTTGACTGCCCAAGCTTATCGTGTTGCCGGTCAGGCCCGTTTCATTCTCGAGAAGTGTGAGCGTACTTTAGTGGTACAAAACAAAAAGCACAAAGATTGATGAACTAATAAAGCCTGGATACCGCCCTGATCCTGTCAAAGAATGGCAACAGCGAATCAACCAACAGGAGGAGGAGGAACATGATGATGAAGAAGAGGGAGAGAAGAAAAGCTCTATCTCAGGCATTAAGAAGGAGAAAAAAATCTCCTGTAGATCCTGAAAAAGCATTCCAAAAGTTAACTGATGTCAAGAAATTTGATTATCTGTTAGGAATGTCCATGTGGATGTTAACGAAAAAAAGTTAAAAGAATTGCTTAAACAAAGAGATCAAAAGTTGGCCGAATTAGCGGCCCTTAAAGCAAAAACTCGCGAAATGTTCTGGCTGAAGGATTTGAAAGAATTTGAGAAAAAACTTAACGAAGTAGAGGAAAAAGAACGTCTTGATGAGTTAGACATAAATAAGAAACAGGCAAAGGCGCTAGCGAAAAGCAAAGCTACAGCCAATGTGATTCTTGGAAGCAACAAAGAGGGGAATGCCGATGTATTTCCTGATCCAAATGGTGTTAGAGTAGAGTTCAAGGTTACTGATGAAATTAGGAAAAATGTCTCTGCTTCTGTTACAGCTGCTACAAAGGTCAAAAAGGAAAAAGTAGACAAAAAACCCGTCAAGGAAGCAGGAGGAGATACATGACTTTGACGCTTTAGTCGAAGATGGTGCTAAGGGGCCGAAATCTTCACCTAAAGCAGCAAAAGTTGAAAAAGACCCTGGAACTAAGAGAGCACTCAAAAAGAAGGATGACGGTGATGGTTTCAAACAAAAAAAATTGAGTTTGAAACTGAAAGGGGTAAGTCAAGTGACAATTTTTTATTATTTTTATTATTGTATTTTAATTTGCCCTAAAATTTTGAATCAAAGCGTAAAAAGAAGGGTGGTAGTTCTGATGAAGATGATGACATATTATCTGGAATAGATATTAATATCCCTGTAAATGTTGCTCCACGAGCTGACCGTCCTGGACGCAGACTGGCTGCCAAAAAGATGAAAAATACAGGTCTTTTAGATTCAGAGGAGGAAGACGATGCCGTAAAAGCACCAACACATAACACCTCCAGAATATCTGATAATGAATCAGATGTGCAAAGTGAAGAGGACGAGCCACGGGTAGCCCAGAAAAATAAATCCTCCTGGGACAGTGAGGATCACAAAAAGGTAAGTATTTTTGTAAAAAAAAATAAATTAATACTTTAGTTTTGTTAAAGTGGCTCAACTTTCTGGTTCAGTGGCGGAAATGTCAGCCTATTATCAAGGTGAGGTATACCTGCAAATGACTATCGTCAATCTGGCTCAAAACTTTGTGAGTTCAAATAATATTAATTTTTTTACAGCCTAGGGGTCAATTTGGTACTCGTTTGAAGGGTGGCAAGGATTGTGCTAGCGCTCGTTGTATTTTTCCATTATGTCGCCATTGGCTTGTCTCATTTTCCATCCTCACGATGATCCTTTGCTGCAGTATGAAGTGGATGATGGGCAAAGAATTGAACCACATTGGTACATTCCCATTTTACCCATGCTGTTGGTTAATGGTGCCGATGGCATTGGCACAGGTTGGTCAACAAAGATCTACAACCATAATCCTCGAGATATTATACAAAATTTAAGACGCATGTTGGCTAACGAAGAACCCCTTCCTATGCACCCATGGTATAGGAACTTCCATAGACCAATTATAAACATTTCCAAAGGCTGTTATATCACTTCGGGTAAAATACAGATTATCCAGGGCAATAAAATAGAAATTTTAGAACTGCCTATTGGCACTTGGACTCAGACTTACAAGGAAAACGTTTTAGAGCCTCTTTCAACTGGAGCTGAAAAAGTAAAGGCCATTATATCAGATTATTGTGAATATCACACCGATACTACTGTACGTTTCGTTATAATTCTGGCCCCGGAGAATTTGAACGCCTTCAACAAGAAGGTGGCTTCCATTGCGTCTTTAAATTAACATCATCCATGCCGACTAATCAAATGCACTGTTTTGATGATTTAAATTGCATAAGACGTTATCCCACTTCTTTAGATGTCCTTAGAGAATTTTACCCTCTTCGTTTGGAATACTATAGCAAGCGTAACGATTATTTGGTTGGTCAGTTGACTGCCCAAGCTTATCGTGTTGCCGGTCAGGCCCGTTTCATTCTCGAGAAGTGTGAGCGTACTTTAGTGGTAGAAAACAAAAAGCACAAAGCTAGGATTGATGAACTAATAAAGCGTGGATATTACCCTGATCCTGTCAAAGAATGGGAACAGCAAATCAACCAACAGGAGGAGGAGGAACATGATGATGGAGAAGAGGGAGAGGAGGATAGCTCCATCTCAGGCATTAAGAAGGAGAAAAAATCTCCTGTAGATCCTGAAAAAGCATTCCAAAAGTTAACTGATGTCAAGAAATTTGATTATCTGTTAGGAATGTCCATCTGGATGTTAACGAAAAAAAGTAAAAAGAGTTGCTTATACAAAGAGATCAAAAGTTGGCCGAATTAGCGGCCCTTAAAGCAAAAACTCCCGAAATGTTCTGGCTGAAGGATTTGGATGAATTTGAGAAAAAACTAAACGAAGTAGAGGTAAAAGAACGTCTTGATTAGTTAGACATAAATAAGAAACAGGCAAAGGCGCTAGCGAAAAGCAAAGCTACAGCCAATGTGATTCTTGGAAGCAACAAAGAGGAGAATGCCGATGTATTTCCAGATCCGAATGGTCTTAAAGTGGAGTTCAAGGTTACTGATGAAATTAGAAAAAATGTCTCTGCTTCTGTTACAGCTGCTACAAAGGTCAAAAAGGAAAAAGTAGACAAAAAACCCGTCAAGGAAGCAGGAGGAGATACATGACTTTGACGCTTTAGTCGAAGATGGTGCTAAGGGGCCGAAATCTTCACCTAAAGCAGCAAAAGTTAAAAAAGACCCTGGAACTAAGAGAGCACTCAAAAAGAAGGATGACGGTGATGGTTTCAAACAAAAAAAATTGAGTTTGAAACCGAAAGGGGTAAGCCAAGTGACAATTTTTATTTGTTATTATTGTATTTTAATTCACCCTAAAATTTTTAATTAAAGCGTAAGAAGAAGGGTGGAAGTTCTGATGAAGATGATGACATATTATCTGGAAGTGATATTGATTGATGTTGCTCCACGAGCTGACCGTCCTGGACGCAGACTGGCTGCCAAAAAGATGAAAAATACAGGTCTTTTAGATTCAGAGGAGGAAGACGATGCCGTTAAAGCACCAACACATAACACCTCCAGAATATCTGATAATGAATCAGATGTGCAAAGTGAAGAGGACGAGCCACGGGTAGCCCAGAAAAATAAATCCTCCTGGGACAGTGAGGATCACAAAAAGGTAAGTATTTTTGTAAAAAAAATAAATTAATACTTTAGTTTTGTTAAAGTGGCTCAACTTTCTGGTTCAGTGGCGGAAATGTCAGCCTATTATCAAGGTGAGGTATCCCTGCAAATTACTATCGTCAATCTGGCTCAAAACTTCGTAAGTTCAAACAAAATTAACTTTTTTACAGCCTAGGGGTCAATTTGGTACCCGTTTGACGGGTGGCAAGGATTGTGCTAGCGCTCGTTGTATTTTTACCATTATGTCGCCATTGGCTTGTCTCATTTTCCATCCTCACGATGATCCTTTGCTGCAGTATGAAGTGGATGATGGGCAAAGAATTGAACCACATTGGTACATTCCCATTTTACCCATGCTGTTGGTTAATGGTGCCGATGGCATTGGCACGGGTTGGTCAACAAAGATCTACAACCATAGTCCTCGAGATATTATACAAAATTTAAGACGCATGTTGGCTAACGAGGAACCCCTTCCTATGCACCCATGGTATAGGAACTTCCATAGACAAATTGTATACATTTCCGATGGCTGTTATATCACTTCGGGTAACATACAGATTATCAAGGGCAATAAAATAGAAATTTCAGAACTGCCTATTGGCACTTGGACTCAGACTTACAAGGAAAACGTTTTAGAGCCTCTTTCAACTGGAGCTGAAAAAGTAAAGGCCATTATATCCGATTATCGTGAATATCACACCGATACTACTGTACGTTTCGTTATAACTCTGGCCCCGGAGAATTTGAACGCCTTCAACAAGAAGGTGGCTTCCATCGCGTCTTTAAATTAACATCATCCATATCGACTAATCAAATGCACTGTTTTGATGATTTAAATTGCATAAGACGTTATCCCACTTCTTTAGACGTCCTTAGAGAATTTTACCCTCTTCGTTTGGAATACTATAGCAAGCGTAACGATTATTTGGTTGGTCAGTTGACTGCCCAAGCTTATCGTGTTGCCGGTCAGGCCCGTTTCATTCTCGAGAAGTGTGAGCGTACTTTAGTGGTAGAAAACAAAAAGCACAAAGCTAGGATTGATGAACTAATAAAGCGTGGATATTACCCTGATCCTGTCAAAGAATGGCAACAGCGAATCAACCAACAGGAGGAGGAGGAACATGATGATGAAGAAGAGGGAGAGGAGGATAGCTCCATCTCAGGCATTAAGAAGGAGAAAAAATCTCCTGTAGATCCTGAAAAAGCATTCCAAAAGTTAACTGATGTCAAGAAATTTGATTATCTGTTAGGAATGTCCATCTGGATGTTAACGAAAAAAAGTAAAAAGAGTTTCTTAAACAAAGAGATCAAAAGTTGGCCGAATTAGCGGCCCTTAAAGCAAAAACTCCCGAAATGTTCTGGCTGAAGGATTTGGATGAATTTGAGAAAAAACTTAACGAAGTAGAGGTAAAAGAACGTCTTGATTAGTTAGACACAAATAAGAAACAGGCAAAGGCGCTAGCGAAAAGCAAAGCTACAGCCAATGTGATTCTTGGAAGCAACAAAGAGGGGAATGCCGATGTATTTCCAGATCCGAATGGTCTTAAAGTGGAGTTCAAGGTTACTGATGAAATTAGAAAAAATGTCTCTGCTTCTGTTACAGCTGCTACAAAGGTCAAAAAGGAAAAAGTAGACAAAAAACCCGTCAAGGAAGCAGGAGGAGATACATGACTTTGACGCTTTAGTCGAAGATGGTGCTAAGGGGCCGAAATCTTCACCTAAAGCAGCAAAAGTTAAAAAAGACCCTGGAACTAAGAGAGCACTCAAAAAGAAGGATGACGGTGATGGTTTCAAACAAAAAAAATTGAGTTTGAAACCGAAAGGGGTAAGCCAAGTGACAATTTTTATTTGTTATTATTGTATTTTAATTCACCCTAAAATTTTTAATTAAAGCGTAAAAAGAAGGGTGGAAGTTCTGATGAAGATGATGACATATTATCTGGAAGTGATATTGATTGATGTTGCTCCACGAGCTGACCATCCTGGACGCAGACTGGCTGCCAAAAAGATGAAAAATACAGGTCTTTTAGATTCAGAGGAGGAAGACGATGCCGTAAAAGCACCAACACATAACACCTCCAGAATATCTGATAATGAATCAGATGTGCAAAGTGAAGAGGACGAGCCACGGGTAGCCCAGAAAAATAAATCCTCCTGGGACAGTGAGGATCACAAAAAGGTAAGTATTTTTGTAAAAAAAATAAATTAATACTTTAGTTTTGTTAAAGTGGCTCAACTTTCTGGTTCAGTGGCGGAAATGTCAGCCTATTATCAAGGTGAGGTATCCCTGCAAATTACTATCGTCAATCTGGCTCAAAACTTCGTAAGTTTAAACAAAATTAACTTTTTTACAGCCTAGGGGTCAATTTGGTACTCGTTTGACGGGTGGCAAGGATTGTGCTAGCGCTCGTTGTATTTTTACCATTATGTCGCCATTGGCTTGTCTCATTTTCCATCCTCACGATGATCCTTTGCTGCAGTATGAAGTGGATGATGGGCAAAGAATTGAACCACATTGGTACATTCCCATTTTACCCATGCTGTTGGTTAATGGTGCCGATGGCATTGGCACGGGTTGGTCAACAAAGATCTACAACCATAGTCCTCGAGATATTATACAAAATTTAAGACGCATGTTGGCTAACGAGGAACCCCTTCCTATGCACCCATGGTATAGGAACTTCCATAGACAAATTGTATACATTTCCGATGGCTGTTATATCACTTCGGGTAACATACAGATTATCCAGGGCAATAAAATAGAAATTTCAGAACTGCCTATTGGCACTTGGACTCAGACTTACAAGGAAAACGTTTTAGAGCCTCTTTCAACTGGAGCTGAAAAAGTAAAGGCCATTATATCCGATTATCGTGAATATCACACCGATACTACTGTACGTTTCGTTATAACTCTGGCCCCGGAGAATTTGAACGCCTTCAACAAGAAGGTGGCTTCCATCGCGTCTTTAAATTAACATCATCCATATCGACTAATCAAATGCACTGTTTTGATGATTTAAATTGCATAAGACGTTATCCCACTTCTTTAGACGTCCTTAGAGAATTTTACCCTCTTCGTTTGGAATACTATAGCAAGCGTAACGATTATTTGGTTGGTCAGTTGACTGCCCAAGCTTATCGTGTTGCCGGTCAGACCCATTTCATTCTCGAGAAGTGTGAGCGTACTTTAGTGGTACAAAACAAAAAGCACAAAGATTGATGAACTAATAAAGCGTGGATACCGCCCTGATCCTGTCAAAGAATGGCAACAGCGAATCAACCAACAGGAGGAGGAGGAACATGATGATGAAGAAGAGGGAGAGAAGAAAAGCTCCATCTCAGGCATTAAGAAGGAGAAAAAATCTCCTGTAGATCCTGAAAAAGCATTCCAAAAGTTAACTGATGTCAAGAAATTTGATTATCTGTTAGGAATGTCCATCTGGATGTTAACGAAAAAAAGTTAAAAGAGTTGCTTAAACAAAGAGATCAAAAGTTGGCCGAATTAGCGGCCCTTAAAGCAAAAACTCCCGAAATGTTCTGGCTGAAGGATTTGGATGAATTTGAGAAAAAACTTAACGAAGTAGAGGAAAAAGAACGTCTTGATGAGTTAGACATAAATAAGAAACAGGCAAAGGCGCTAGCGAAAAGCAAAGCTACAGCCAATGTGATTCTTGGAAGCAACAAAGAGGGGAATGCCGATGTATTTCCAGATCCGAATGGTCTTAAAGTGGAGTTCAAGGTTACTGATGAAATCAGAAAAAATGTCTCTGCTTCTGTTACAGCTGCTACAAAGGTCAAAAAGGAAAAAGTAGACAAAAAACCCGTCAAGGAAGCAGGAGGAGATGCATGACTTTGACGCTTTAGTCGAAGATGGTGCTAAGGGGCCGAAATCTTCACCTAAAGCAGCAAAAGTTAAAAAAAGACCCTGAAACTAAGAGAGCACTCAAAAAGAAGGATGACGGTGATGGTTTCAAACAAACAAAATTGAGTTTGAAACCGAAAGGGGTAAGCCAAGTGACAATTTTTTATTATTTTTATTATTGTATTTTAATTTGCCCTAAAATTTTTAATTAAAACGTAAAAAGAAGGGCGGTAGTTCTGATGAAGATGATGACATATTATCTGGAATAGATATTGATATCCCTGTAAATGTTGCTCCACGAGCTGACCGTCCTGGACGCAGACTGGCTGCCAAAAGGATGAAAAATGCAGGCCTTTTAGATTCAGAGGAGGAAGACGATGCCGTAAAAGCACCAACACATAACACCTCCAGAATATCTGATAATGAATCAGATGTGCAAAGTGAAGAGGACGAGCCACGGGTAGCCCAGAAAAATAAATCCTCCTGGGACAGTGAGGATCACAAAAAGGTAAGTATTTTTGTAAAAAAAAATAAATTAATACTTTAGTTTTGTTAAAGTGGCTCAACTTTCTGGTTTAGTGGCGGAAATGTCAGCCTATTATCAAGGTGAGGTATCCCTGCAAATGACTATCGTCAATCTGGCTCAAAACTTTGTGAGTTCAAATAATATTAATTTTTTTACAGCCTAGGGGTCAATTTGGTACTCATTTGAAGGGTGGCAAGGATTGTGCTAGCGCTCGTTGTATTTTTCCATTATGTCGCCATTGGCTTGTCTCATTTTCCATCCTCACGATGATCCTTTGCTGCAGTATGAAGTGGATGATGGGCAAAGAATTGAACCACATTGGTACATTCCCATTTTACCCATGCTGTTGGTTAATGGGGCCGATGGCATTGGCACAGGTTGGTCAACAAAGATCTACAACCATAATCCTCGAGATATTATACAAAATTTAAGACGCATGTTGGCTAACGAAGAACCCCTTCCTATGCACCCATGGTATAGAAACTTCCATAGACCAATTGTAAACATTTCCGATGGCTGTTATATCACTTCGGGTAAAATACAGATTACCCAGGGCAATAAAATAGAAATTTCAGAACTGCCTATTGGCACTTGGACTCAGACTTACAAGGAAAACGTTTTAGAGCCTCTTTCAACTGGAGCTGAAAAAGTAAAGGCCATTATATCCGATTATCGTGAATATCACACCGATACTACTGTACGTTTCGTTATAACTCTGGCCCCGGAGAATTTGAACGCCTTCAACAAGAAGGTGGCTTCCATCGCGTCTTTAAATTAACATCATCCATGTCGACTAATCAAATGCACTGTTTTGATGATTTAAATTGCATAAGACGTTATCCCACTTCTTTAGACGTCCTTAGAGAATTTTACCCTCTTCGTTTGGAATACTATAGCAAGCGTAACGATTATTTGGTTGGTCAGTTGACTGCCCAAGCTTATCGTGTTGCCGGTCAGGCCCGTTTCATTCTCGAGAAGTGTGAGCGTACTTTAGTGGTAGAAAACAAAAAGCACAAAGCTAGGATTGATGAACTAATAAAGCGTGGATATTACCCTGATCCTGTCAAAGAAAGGCAACAGCGAATCAACCAACAGGAGGAGGAGGAACATGATGATGAAGAAGAGGGAGAGGAGGATAGCTCCATCTCAGGCATTAGGAAGGAGAAAAAATCTCCTGTAGATCCTGAAAAAGCATTCCAAAAGTTAACTGATGTCAAAAAATTTGATTATCTGTTAGGAATGTCCATCTGGATGTTAACGAAAAAAAGTAAAAAGAGTTGCTTAAACAAAGAGATCAAAAGTTGGCCGAATTAGCTGCCCTTAAAGCAAAAACTCCCGAAATGTTCTAGCTGAAGGATTTGGATGAATTTGAGAAAAAACTTAACGAAGTAGAGGTAAAAGAACGTCTTGATTAGTTAGACATAAATAAGAAACAGGCAAAGGCGCTAGCGAAAAGCAAAGCTACAGCCAATGTGATTCTTGGAAGCAACAAAGAGGGGAATGCCGATGTATTTCCAGATCCGAATGGTCTTAAAGTGGAGTTCAAGGTTACTGATGAAATCAGAAAAAATGTCTCTGCTTCTGTTACAGCTGCTACAAAGGTCAAAAAGGAAAAAGTAGACAAAAAACCCGTCAAGGAAGCAGGAGGAGATACATGACTTTGACGCTTTAGTCGAAGATGGTGCTAAGGGGCCGAAATCTTCACCTAAAGCAGCAAAAGTTGAAAAAGACCCTGGAACTAAGAGAGCACTCAAAAAGAAGGATGACGGTGATGGTTTCAAACAAAAAAAATTGAGTTTGAAACTGAAAGGGGTAAGCCAAGTGACAATTTTTATTTGTTATTATTGTATTTTAATTCACCCTAAAATTTTTAATTAAAGCGTAAAAAGAAGGGTGGAAGTTCTGATGAAGATGATGACATATTATCTGGAAGTGATATTGATTGATGTTGCTCCACGAGCTGACCGTCCTGGACGCAGACTGGCTGCCAAAAAGATGAAAAATACAGGTCTTTTAGATTCAGAGGAGGAAGACGATGCCGTAAAAGCACCAACACATAACACCTCCAGAATATCTGATAATGAATCAGATGTGCAAAGTGAAGAGGACGAGCCACGGGTAGCCCAGAAAAATAAATCCTCCTGGGACAGTGAGGATCACAAAAAGGTAAGTATTTTTGTAAAAAAAATAAATTAATACTTTAGTTTTGTTAAAGTGGCTCAACTTTCTGGTTCAGTGGCGGAAATGTCAGCCTATTATCAAGGTGAGGTATCCCTGCAAATTACTATCGTCAATCTGGCTCAAAACTTCGTAAGTTCAAACAAAATTAACTTGTTTACAGCCTAGGGGTCAATTTGGTACTCGTTTGACGGGTGGCAAGGATTGTGCTAGCGCTCGTTGTATCTTTACCATTATGTCGCCATTGGCTTGTCTCATTTTCCATCCTCACGATGATCCTTTGCTGCAGTATGAAGTGGATGATGGGCAAAGAATTGAACCACATTGGTACATTCCCATTTTACCCATGCTGTTGGTTAATGGTGCCGATGGCATTGGCACGGGTTGGTCAACAAAGATCTACAACCATAGTCCTCGAGATATTATACAAAATTTAAGACGCATGTTGGCTAACGAGGAACCCCTTCCTATGCACCCATGGTATAGGAACTTCCATAGACAAATTGTATACATTTCCGATGGCTGTTATATCACTTCGGGTAACATACAGATTATCCAGGGCAATAAAATAGAAATTTCAGAACTGCCTATTGGCACTTGGACTCAGACTTACAAGGAAAACGTTTTAGAGCCTCTTTCAACTGGAACTGAAAAAGTAAAGGCCATTATATCAGATTATCGTGAATATCACACCGATACTACTGTACGTTTCGTTATAGCTCTGGCCCCGGAGAATTTGAACGCCTTCAACAAGAAGGTGGCTTCCATCGCGTCTTTAAATTAACATCATCCATATCGACTAATAAAATGCACTGTTTTGATGATTTAAATTGCATAAGACGTTATCCCACTTCTTTAGACGTCCTTAGAGAATTTTACCCTCTTCGTTTGGAATACTATAGCAAGCGTACCGATTATTTGGTTGGTCAGTTGACTGCCCAAGCTGATCGTCTTGCCGGTCAGACCTATTTCATTCTCGAGAAGTATGAGCGTACTTTAGTGGTACAAAACAAAAAGCACAAAGCTAGGATTGATGAACTAATAAAGCGTGGACACCGCCCTGATCCTGTCAAAGAATGGCAACAGCGAATCAACCAATAGGAGGAGGAGGAACATGATGATGAAGAAGAGGGAGAGGAGGAAAGCTCCATCTCAGGCATTAAGAAGGAGAAAAAATCTCCTGTAGATCCTGAAAAAGCATTCCAAAAGTTAACTGATGTCAAGAAATTTGATTATCTGTTAGGAATGTCCATGTGGATGTTAACGAAGAAAAGTTAAAAGAGTTGCTTAAACAAAGAGATCAAAAGTTGGCCGAATTAGCGGCCCTTAAAGCAAAAACTCCCGAAATGTTCTGGCTGAAGGATTTGGATGAATTTGAGAAAAAACTTAACGAAGTAGAGGAAAAAGAACGTCTTGATGAGTTAGACATAAATAAGAAACAGGCAAAGGCGCTAGCGAAAATCAAAGCTACAGCCAATGTGATTCTTGGAAGCAACAAAGAGGGGAATGCCGATGTATTTCCTGATCCAAATGGTGTTAGAGTAGAGTTCAAGGTTACTGATGAAATTAGGAAAAATGTCTCTGCTTCTGTTACAGCTGCTACAAAGGTCAAAAAGGAAAAAGTAGACAAAAAACCCGTCAAGGAAGCAGGAGGAGATGCATGACTTTGACGCTTTAGTCGAAGATGGTGCTAAGGGGCCGAAATCTTCACCTAAAGCAGCAAAAGTTAAAAAAAGACCCTGAAACTAAGAGAGCACTCAAAAAGAAGGATGACGGTGATGGTTTCAAACAAAAAAAATTGAGTTTGAAACCGAAAGGGGTAAGCCAAGTGACAATTTTTATTTGTTATTATTGTATTTGAATTCACCCTAAAATTTTTAATTAAAGCGTAAGAAGAAGGGTGGAAGTTCTGATGAAGATGATGACATATTATCTGGAAGTGATATTGATTGATGTTGCTCCACGAGCTGACCGTCCTGGACGCAGACTGGCTGCCAAAAAGATGAAAAATACAGGTCTTTTAGATTCAGAGGAGGAAGACGATGCCGTTAAAGCACCAACACATAACACCTCCAGAATATCTGATAATGAATCAGATGTGCAAAGTGAAGAGGACGAGCCACGGGTAGCCCAGAAAAATAAATCCTCCTGGGACAGTGAGGATCACAAAAAGGTAAGTATTTTTGTAAAAAAAATAAATTAATACTTTAGTTTTGTTAAAGTGGCTCAACTTTCTGGTTCAGTGGCGGAAATGTCAGCCTATTATCAAGGTGAGGTATCCCTGCAAATTACTATCGTCAATCTGGCTCAAAACTTCGTAAGTTAGAACAAAATTAACTTTTTTACAGCCTAGGGGTCAATTTGGTACTCGTTTGACGGGTGGCAAGGATTGTGCTAGCGCTCGTTGTATTTTTACCATTATGTCGCCATTGGCTTGTCTCATTTTCCATCCTCACGATGATCCTTTGCTGCAGTATGAAGTGGATGATGGGCAAAGAATTGAACCACATTGGTACATTCCCATTTTACCCATGCTGTTGGTTAATGGTGCCGATGGCATTGGCACGGGTTGGTCAACAAAGATCTACAACCATAGTCCTCGAGATATTATACAAAATTTAAGACGCATGTTGGCTAGCGAGGAACCCCTTCCTATGCACCCATGGTATAGGAACTTCCATAGACAAATTGTATACATTTCCGATGGCTGTTATATCACTTCGGGTAACATACAGATTATCCAGGGCAATAAAATAGAAATTTCAGAACTGCCTATTGGCACTTGGACTCAGACTTACAAGGAAAACGTTTTAGAGCCTCTTTCAACTGGAACTGAAAAAGTAAAGGCCATTGTATCAGATTATCGTGAATATCACAGCGATACTACTGTACGTTTCGTTATAATTCTGGCCCCGGAGAATTTGAACGCCTTCAACAAGAAGGTGGCTTCCATCGCGTCTTTAAATTAACATCATCCATGCCGACTAATCAAATGCACTGTTTTGATGATTTAAATTGCATAAGACGTTTTCCCACTTCTTTAGACGTCCTTAGAGAATTTTGCCCTCTTCGTTTGGAATACTATAGCAAGCGTAACGATTATTTGGTTGGTCAGTTGACTGCCCAAGCTGATCGTCTTGTGGTCAGACCCGTTTCATTCTCGAGAAGTATGAGCGTACTTTAGTGGTACAAAACAAAAAGCACAAAGATTGATGAACTAATAAAGCGTGGATACCGCCCTGATCCTGTCAAAGAATGGCAACAGCGAATCAACCAACAGGAGGAGGAGGAACATGATGATGAAGAAGAGGGAGAGAAGAAAAGCTCCATCTCAGGCATTAAGAAGGAGAAAAAATCTCCTGTAGATCCTGAAAAAGCATTCCAAAAGTTAACTGATGTCAAGAAATTTGATTATCTGTTAGGAATGTCCATGTGGATGTTAACGAAAAAAAGTTAAAAGAGTTGCCTAAACAAAGAGATCAAAAGTTGGCCGAATAAGCGGCCCTTAAAGCAAAAACTCCCGAAATGTTCTGGCTGAAGGATTTGAAAGAATTTTAGAAAAAACTTAACGAAGTAGAGGAAAAAAAACGTCTTGATGAGTTAGACATAAATAAGAAACAGGCAAAGGCGCTAGCGAAAAGCAAAGCTACAGCCAATGTGATTCTTGGAAGCAACAAAGAGGGGAATGCCGATGTATTTCCTGATCCAAATGGTGTTAGAGTAGAGTTCAAGGTTACTGATGAAATTAGGAAAAATGTCTCTGCTTCTGTTACAGCTGCTACAAAGGTCAAAAAGGAAAAAGTAGACAAAAAACCCGTCAAGGAAGCAGGAGGAGATACATGACTTTGACGCTTTAGTCGAAGATGGTGCTAAGGGGCCGAAATCGTCACCTAAAGCAGCAAAAGTTAAAAAAAGACCCTGAAACTAAGAGAGCACTCAAAAAGAAGGATGACGGTGATGGTTTCAAACAAACAAAATTAAGTTTGAAACCGAAAGGGGTAAGCCAAGTGACAATTTTTTATTATTTTTATTATTGTATTTTAATTTGCCCTAAAATTTTTAATCAAAGCGTAAAAAGAAGGGTGGTAGTTCTGATGAAGATGATGACATATTATCTGGAAGTGATATTGATTGATGTTGCTCCACGAGCTGACCGTCCTGGACGCAGACTGGCTGCCAAAAAGATGAAAAATACAGGTCTTTTAGATTCAGAGGAGGAAGACGATGCCGTAAAAGCACCAACTCATAACACCTCCAGAATATCTGATAATGAATCAAATGTGCAAAGTGAAGAGGACGAGCCACGGGTAGCCCAGAAAAATAAATCCTCCTGGGACAGTGAGGATCACAAAAAGGTAAGTATTTTTGTAAAAAAAAATAAATTAATACTTTAGTTTTGTTAAAGTGGCTCAACTTTCTGGTTCAGTGGCGGAAATGTCAGCCTATTATCAAGGTGAGGTATCCCTGCAAATGACTATCGTCAATCTAGCTCAAAACTTTGTGAGTTCAAATAATATTAATTTTTTTACAGCCTAGGGGTCAATTTGGTACTCGTTTGAAGGGTGGCAAGGATTGTGCTAGCGCTCGTTGTATTTTTCCATTATGTCGCCATTGGCTTGTCTCATTTTCCATCCTCACGATGATCCTTTGCTGCAGTATGAAGTGGATGATGGGCAAAGAATTGAACCACATTGGTACATTCCCATTTTACCCATGCTGTTGGTTAATGGTGCCGATGGCATTGGCACAGGTTGGTCAACAAAGATCTACAACCATAATCCTCGAGATATTATACAAAATTTAAGACGCATGTTGGCTAACGAAGAACCCCTTCCTATGCACCCATGGTATAGGAACTTCCATAGACCAATTGTAAACAATTCCGATGGCTGTTATATCACTTCGGGTAAAATACAGATTATCCAGGGCAATAAAATAGAAATTTCAGAACTGCCTATTGGCACTTGGACTCAGACTTACAAGGAAAACGTTTTAGAGCCTCTTTCAACTGGAGCTGAAAAAGTAAAGGCCATTATATCAGATTATCGTGAATATCACACCGATACTACTGTACGTTTCGTTATAATTCTGGCCCCGGAGAATTTGAACGCCTTCAACAAGAAGGTGGCTTCCATCGCGTCTTTAAATTAACATCATCCATGTCGACTAATCAAATGCACTGTTTTGATGATTTAAATTGCATAAGACGTTATCCCACTTCTTTAGACGTCCTTAGAGAATTTTACCCTCTTCGTTTGGAATACTATAGCAAGCGTAACGATTATTTGGTTGGTCAGTTGACTGCCCAAGCTTATCGTGTTGCCGGTCAGGCCCGTTTCATTCTCGAGAAGTGTGAGCGTACTTTAGTGGTAGAAAACAAAAAGCACAAAGCTAGGATTGATGAACTAATAAAGCGTGGATATTACCCTGATCCTGTCAAAGAAAGGCAACAGCGAATCAACCAACAGGAGGAGGAGGAACATGATGATGAAGAAGAGGGAGAGGAGGATAGCTCCATCTCAGGCATTAGGAAGGAGAAAAAATCTCCTGTAGATCCTGAAAAAGCATTCCAAAAGTTAACTGATGTCAAAAAATTTGATTATCTGTTAGGAATGTCCATCTGGATGTTAACGAAAAAAAGTAAAAAGAGTTGCTTAAACAAAGAGATCAAAAGTTGGCCGAATTAGCTGCCCTTAAAGCAAAAACTCCCGAAATGTTCTAGCTGAAGGATTTGGATGAATTTGAGAAAAAACTTAACGAAGTAGAGGTAAAAGAACGTCTTGATTAGTTAGACATAAATAAGAAACAGGCAAAGGCGCTAGCGAAAAGCAAAGCTACAGCCAATGTGATTCTTGGAAGCAACAAAGAGGGGAATGCCGATGTATTTCCAGATCCGAATGGTCTTAAAGTGGAGTTCAAGGTTACTGATGAAATTAGAAAAAATGTCTCTGCTTCTGTTACAGCTGCTACAAAGGTCAAAAAGGAAAAAGTAGACAAAAAACCCGTCAAGGAAGCAGGAGGAGATACATGACTTTGACGCTTTAGTCGAAGATGGTGCTAAGGGGCCGAAATCTTCACCTAAAGCAGCAAAAGTTGAAAAAGACCCTGGAACTAAGAGAGCACTCAAAAAGAAGGATGACGGTGATGGTTTCAAACAAAAAAAATTGAGTTTGAAACTGAAAGGGGTAAGCCAAGTGACAATTTTTATTTGTTATTATTGTATTTTAATTCACCCTAAAATTTTTAATTAAAGCGTAAAAAGAAGGGTGGAAGTTCTGATGAAGATGATGACATATTATCTGGAAGTGATATTGATTGATGTTGCTCCACGAGCTGACCGTCCTGGACGCAGACTGGCTGCCAAAAAGATGAAAAATACAGGTCTTTTAGATTCAGAGGAGGAAGACGATGCCGTAAAAGCACCAACTCATAACACCTCCAGAATATCTGATAATGAATCAAATGTGCAAAGTGAAGAGGACGAGCCACGGGTAGCCCAGAAAAATAAATCCTCCTGGGACAGTGAGGATCACAAAAAGGTAAGTATTTTTGTAAAAAAAAATAAATTAATACTTTAGTTTTGTTAAAGTGGCTCAACTTTCTGGTTCAGTGGCGGAAATGTCAGCCTATTATCAAGGTGAGGTATCCCTGCAAATGACTATCGTCAATCTAGCTCAAAACTTTGTGAGTTCAAATAATATTAATTTTTTTACAGCCTAGGGGTCAATTTGGTACTCGTTTGAAGGGTGGCAAGGATTGTGCTAGCGCTCGTTGTATTTTTCCATTATGTCGCCATTGGCTTGTCTCATTTTCCATCCTCACGATGATCCTTTGCTGCAGTATGAAGTGGATGATGGGCAAAGAATTGAACCACATTGGTACATTCCCATTTTACCCATGCTGTTGGTTAATGGTGCCGATGGCATTGGCACAGGTTGGTCAACAAAGATCTACAACCATAATCCTCGAGATATTATACAAAATTTAAGACGCATGTTGGCTAACGAAGAACCCCTTCCTATGCACCCATGGTATAGGAACTTCCATAGACCAATTGTAAACAATTCCGATGGCTGTTATATCACTTCGGGTAAAATACAGATTATCCAGGGCAATAAAATAGAAATTTCAGAACTGCCTATTGGCACTTGGACTCAGACTTACAAGGAAAACGTTTTAGAGCCTCTTTCAACTGGAGCTGAAAAAGTAAAGGCCATTATATCAGATTATCGTGAATATCACACCGATACTACTGTACGTTTCGTTATAATTCTGGCCCCGGAGAATTTGAACGCCTTCAACAAGAAGGTGGCTTCCATCGCGTCTTTAAATTAACATCATCCATGTCGACTAATCAAATGCACTGTTTTGATGATTTAAATTGCATAAGACGTTATCCCACTTCTTTAGACGTCCTTAGAGAATTTTACCCTCTTCGTTTGGAATACTATAGCAAGCGTAACGATTATTTGGTTGGTCAGTTGACTGCCCAAGCTTATCGTGTTGCCGGTCAGGCCCGTTTCATTCTCGAGAAGTGTGAGCGTACTTTAGTGGTAGAAAACAAAAAGCACAAAGCTAGGATTGATGAACTAATAAAGCGTGGATATTACCCTGATCCTGTCAAAGAAAGGCAACAGCGAATCAACCAACAGGAGGAGGAGGAACATGATGATGAAGAAGAGGGAGAGGAGGATAGCTCCATCTCAGGCATTAGGAAGGAGAAAAAATCTCCTGTAGATCCTGAAAAAGCATTCCAAAAGTTAACTGATGTCAAAAAATTTGATTATCTGTTAGGAATGTCCATCTGGATGTTAACGAAAAAAAGTAAAAAGAGTTGCTTAAACAAAGAGATCAAAAGTTGGCCGAATTAGCTGCCCTTAAAGCAAAAACTCCCGAAATGTTCTAGCTGAAGGATTTGGATGAATTTGAGAAAAAACTTAACGAAGTAGAGGTAAAAGAACGTCTTGATTAGTTAGACATAAATAAGAAACAGGCAAAGGCGCTAGCGAAAAGCAAAGCTACAGCCAATGTGATTCTTGGAAGCAACAAAGAGGGGAATGCCGATGTATTTCCAGATCCGAATGGTCTTAAAGTGGAGTTCAAGGTTACTGATGAAATTAGAAAAAATGTCTCTGCTTCTGTTACAGCTGCTACAAAGGTCAAAAAGGAAAAAGTAGACAAAAAACCCGTCAAGGAAGCAGGAGGAGATACATGACTTTGACGCTTTAGTCGAAGATGGTGCTAAGGGGCCGAAATCTTCACCTAAAGCAGCAAAAGTTGAAAAAGACCCTGGAACTAAGAGAGCACTCAAAAAGAAGGATGACGGTGATGGTTTCAAACAAAAAAAATTGAGTTTGAAACTGAAAGGGGTAAGCCAAGTGACAATTTTTATTTGTTATTATTGTATTTTAATTCACCCTAAAATTTTTAATTAAAGCGTAAAAAGAAGGGTGGAAGTTCTGATGAAGATGATGACATATTATCTGGAAGTGATATTGATTGATGTTGCTCCACGAGCTGACCGTCCTGGACGCAGACTGGCTGCCAAAAAGATGAAAAATACAGGTCTTTTAGATTCAGAGGAGGAAGACGATGCCGTAAAAGCACCAACACATAACACCTCCAGAATATCTGATAATGAATCAGATGTGCAAAGTGAAGAGGACGAGCCACGGGTAGCCCAGAAAAATAAATCCTCCTGGGACAGTGAGGATCACAAAAAGGTAAGTATTTTTGTAAAAAAAATAAATTAATACTTTAGTTTTGTTAAAGTGGCTCAACTTTCTGGTTCAGTGGCGGAAATGTCAGCCTATTATCAAGGTGAGGTATCCCTGCAAATTACTATCGTCAATCTGGCTCAAAACTTCGTAAGTTCAAACAAAATTAACTTGTTTACAGCCTAGGGGTCAATTTGGTACTCGTTTGACGGGTGGCAAGGATTGTGCTAGCGCTCGTTGTATCTTTACCATTATGTCGCCATTGGCTTGTCTCATTTTCCATCCTCACGATGATCCTTTGCTGCAGTATGAAGTGGATGATGGGCAAAGAATTGAACCACATTGGTACATTCCCATTTTACCCATGCTGTTGGTTAATGGTGCCGATGGCATTGGCACGGGTTGGTCAACAAAGATCTACAACCATAGTCCTCGAGATATTATACAAAATTTAAGACGCATGTTGGCTAACGAGGAACCCCTTCCTATGCACCCATGGTATAGGAACTTCCATAGACAAATTGTATACATTTCCGATGGCTGTTATATCACTTCGGGTAACATACAGATTATCTAGGGCAATAAAATAGAAATTTCAGAACTGCCTATTGGCACTTGGACTCAGACTTACAAGGAAAACGTTTTAGAGCCTCTTTCAACTGGAACTGAAAAAGTAAAGGCCATTATATCAGATTATCGTGAATATCACACCGATACTACTGTACGTTTCGTTATAACTCTGGCCCCGGAGAATTTGAACGCCTTCAACAAGAAGGTGGCTTCCATCGCGTCTTTAAATTAACATCATCCATATCGACTAATAAAATGCACTGTTTTGATGATTTAAATTGCATAAGACGTTATCCCACTTCTTTAGACGTCCTTAGAGAATTTTACCCTCTTCGTTTGGAATACTATAGCAAGCGTACCGATTATTTGGTTGGTCAGTTGACTGCCCAAGCTGATCGTCTTGCCGGTCAGACCTATTTCATTCTCGAGAAGTATGAGCGTACTTTAGTGGTACAAAACAAATAGCACAAAGCTAGGATTGATGAACTAATAAAGCGTGGACACCGCCCTGATCCTGTCAAAGAATGGCAACAGCGAATCAACCAATAGGAGGAGGAGGAACATGATGATGAAGAAGAGGGAGAGGAGGAAAGCTCCATCTCAGGCATTAAGAAGGAGAAAAAATCTCCTGTAGATCCTGAAAAAGCATTCCAAAAGTTAACTGATGTCAAGAAATTTGATTATCTGTTAGGAATGTCCATGTGGATGTTAACGAAAAAAAGTTAAAAGAAGGATTTGGATGAATTTGAGAAAAAACTTAACGAAGTAGAGGAAAAAGAACGTCTTGATGAGTTAGACATAAATAAGAAACAGGCAAAGGCGCTAGCGAAAAGCAAAGCTACAGCCAATGTGATTCTTGGAAGCAACAAAGAGGGGAATGCCGATGTATTTCCTGATCCAAATGGTGTTAGAGCAGAGTTCAAGGTTACTAATGAAATTAGGAAAAATGTCTCTGCTTCTGTTACAGCTGCTACAAAGGTCAAAAAGGAAAAAGTAGACAAAAAACCCGTCAAGGAAGCAGGAGGAGATGCATGACTTTGACGCTTTAGTCGAAGATGGTGCTAAGGGGCCGAAATCTTCACCTAAAGCAGCAAAAGTTAAAAAAAGACCCTGAAACTAAGAGAGCACTCAAAAAGAAGGATGACGGTGATGGTTTCAAACAAACAAAATTGAGTTTGAAACCGAAAGGGGTAAGCCAAGTGACAATTTTTTATTATTTTTATTATTGTATTTTAATTTGCCCTAAAATTTTTAATTAAAACGTAAAAAGAAGGGCGGTAGTTCTGATGAAGATTTTTTTTCTTTTCATATATATTATTATTGGATCTTCGCTTAAGCGAACTAACAATAAGTATTCAAATCTTAAGACTAAGTAATTAATATTAGCCCAGCCAGTGCCAGACTAAAATTTAAGTTCTCATAATAAAATAGTTATCTTCATCTAAGCGCAATAGTATCCCTCTTTTTCAGTCGGGAGTGTCTACTATGTTGCAAGATACTTCGAGCGAGCGGATTTGGATGCGTTTCCAGCTTATTTAAATACTTGTCCACATATTTCAGGATTTCGCTTTTAACTAGTGGAACTTCTAGATCCTTATGGATGTTGCTGTTTTTCACATACCACGGGGCACCAGTTATCATTCTTAGGATTTTATTTTGACGGCGTTGTATTTTTTCGATGTTAGAGGCGGAAGCAGTGCCCCATAATTGTATACCGTAGCACCAAATTGGTTTTAAAATCGAGTTGTAGATTAGAAGCTTACAATCAAGACGTAGCACAGAGTTTCTACCAATTAGCCAGTGGATTTGAGCAGCTTTAAGTTTCATTTGCGTCAGCTTAGCATCTATATGAGCCTTCCATGTAAGGCGGCGATCTAGGTGAATACCAAGATATTTTGTCTCAGATCATTGAGGCACATTATGGTTGTTGATAGTGATTGGAGGGCACGTTTCTTTGCGTAAAGTAAAAGTTACGTGGGTACATTTTTGTTCATTTATCTTTATTCCCCATAACTTTGCCCATTTCTCGACTTGGGTTACGTGTTGTTGCAGCTGGTTCGAAGCCTCTTTGGGGTCTTTGTGAATACTAAGAAATGCAGTGTCGTCAGCAAATGTCGACGTGTGTGTGAAACTATTGGTTGGCATATCTGCCGTGTAAAGCAAGTACAAAATTGGACCTAGTATACTTCCTTGAGGGACACCAGCCTCTATTGGTTGGGAACAACTTATTTGGTTTCCCTCTTTGATCATAAATTGTCGGCCTGTTATGTATTTTTCTAAAAGGTTGAAAATATTAGCTGGAAGGTTGAGCTTTAGTTTGTTTAGAAGGCCTTCATGCCATACTTTGTCGAAAGCTTGTGAGACATCAATAAAAAGCCCGGAGCAGTACTTCTTTTCCTCAAAGGCTTTTCTTATAACCTGTACCAACCTGTGAGTTTGTTTGATGGTACTATGTTGACTTCTAAAGCCGAATTGGTGATTTGGAATGCAGTTGTTTTCATTCAGGATCGGATTTAGCTTGTTTTTTAACAGTTTTTCGAACAATTTTGACATTGTGGGTAACAAACTTATGGGCCTATAAGATTCTACCTTCGAGGGATCTTTGCCAGGCTTAGGAATCATCTTTACTAAGGCAACTTTCCATATAGGCGGAAAATGTTCAAGCCGAATTATCGCGTTAAAAATAAAAAGAATTATTTTTTTAGCAGTAAGAGGCAGTTCTATGAGCATTTTGTTGCTTATTTTGTCAACGCCAGGAGCTTTTTTACCGTTAAGGTTAGCGATAGCCTCTACAACATCTGCAAATCGGAAACGTATTTCTAAAGGACGTCTTGCAACAACAGGCGGTAATTCCCTCACGTCAGTGCATGAATTGGGAGTGAATACGTTTTTGAAGTGATTTGCGAACAGATCGCATTTTTCTTCATCATTTCTAGTCCAGGATCCTCTCAGATTGCGCAGTGGTGGTTTTGCGATAACAGGTCTTTTAAGACGTCTGGCTGATCGCCATAAGGAATAATTTGTCTGAGGAGTCGCGTCTAGACCTTCCAGGTACTCTTTCAGTGATGCCATTCTGTGAGCCTCCAACAAGCTTTTTAGTTGGGTTGTACATTCTTTCAGCTTAGTTTTAAGTTGGGGCGATCTATGTTTTTGCCATTCCCTGCGGGCTTTTCTTTTTTCAGATACGAGCTTTTCCACATCTTCAGAGAAAATTTTGTTGTACCTAGCCTGGCGGTAGGTAGAAGACGCATGTTCAACGGCTTTTTTAATGTTTTCATTTAGGACGCTCAGACAATCATCTATGTCTCCGGGAGTTTTTAGCGATTGGTTCTCCGCGCAGTGCGTACTAATATATTTTTTATATTTCAACCAATTAATTCTTTTAGATAAGAAAAACTCACTAGCTGCTATTTGGTGAGGACTGCAAATAGTGATTATTGTGGGTGAGTGGTCAGAAGATAAATCCAAGGAAGCTTGAGCCTCAATGAGCTCCAAGGATATACCTTTTGCTACGCCAAAATCAATTACGTCTGGAATTTTATTGTGGTCTGTTGGCCAGTAGGTTGGTTGTCCAGTTGAAATAACGAAAAGTCCCATTTCCGACACGGAGTCATACAAGACACGACCTCTGGGACTAATTAGGCGGGAGCCCCAGTATGTGTGCTTAGCGTTATAGTCTCCAGCTGCTATGAAGCGGGGACCTAATGATTTGTAGAAATTGTTGTACTGATCCTTCGTTATGGAGAATCTGGGTGGACAGTAAACTGATGAAATAACAAGGTTATGGAAAAATTCATCAATGCAGACGTTTGTTGCTTGCATATAACATTCAGATAGGCCACCCAACCATTGGTGCTTAATTCTTGATTTGATTAAAATAGCAAAGCCACCACAGGATCTATCCCTGGGATCTTTTGAATCATAAAAATTGTATCCACTAATTTTAAAAGTGCTCCTAGATGTCATATGAGTTTCGGAAATCAACATGACATCGATTTTTTGGTGTGTTAAAAAGTAGTCGAGCTCGTTTTTGTGTTGGCGGATGCCGTTTGCGTTCCAGAAACAAACCCTGAGGCAGTTCATGGTCTTTTAAGCATGGCCTGCAGAAGAGCAGACTGCATTTTCTGCATCTCCTGCATCATGCTAGCCATTTGCGCCATTATATGCGTAAATTGTTTGACCATATTGTCAATTACGGCTTCCAGACGGCTAAAATTGGGACCAGTTGGTTCACTTGTTGGCACTTGTTGTTGTGTGGTTGGTTGGTTTGGCCTTTGTTCATTGGACTGGTTTGACTTTAGAGCGTTGGCGTAAGAAATTTGACTTGTAGTTGGCTGTGATAACTGGGGAATGTTTGTTGTTGGTATATTTAACGGCTGGGGAGGGGCAGGAACTACCTTCGGCTTAGATGAGCGCATAACTAAATCATAGACAGGACAACCTCTGTAGTTGGCAGTGTGGTTTCCACCACAATTGCTGCACTTCTTCACCCTAGGGTCATCTTTTGGTTTGTCGCACTTGGTTGTAACATGCAGATCCCCACATACAACACAAACAGAAGGCAACTTACAGTAAGTTTTTGTGTGGCCATATTCCTGACAATTTAAGCACTGTACAGGTCCGGATCGCTTATGCGGGACTTCCACTGTAACTCTACGGTGCATAATATATCTTAAACCATAAATGGGGTGAGTTTCGTTTTTCTTTAATTTGGCATCACCAGGCTCAAGTTCAACTCGAAACAATGGTTGAGGGTATTTTTCCCTGTTTCTAATATTTGTCACAGTCCTTACCTTAAATCCTTCGCTGCACAAACTGGTCTTTATCTCCTCCGGGTCAACATTTGAGTCAATTCCTTTTATGACTACCTGGAGGCCTTTTGCGTTTTTTAGCTGGTAAGTGTAAAAGTTCTTTTTTAATTTCTCAAATTCCGACACCGTGGCGCGGTAAGCGTTCTCGTGACTTACTTGAATTTTGGTCTCATATATATTACCACGTTTTATGTTCGACACATAAAAGTTCTTTTCGCCTATTAATGCAACTAAAAATTTAATGAGGTCGTTCGAGTTTTTTTCTCTTAAATAAATTGGAGGAGGCTTAAAATTTTTTTCCGTAACGGGGCCATCATTATCATCTGTTTGCAGAATGGCAAAGCGATTTTGCGATGTGGTTGGCCTTTCATCGTCTTTTAAAATTTTTGCAGGTTGACTTACTTCTGCCGACTTCGGACTTCTCCCCCTTTTAAGAACTGTTACGTACCTGTCCATCCCTACCTGGATCTTAGGAGCACACGCAGAAATTGGGCCTGGAGCGCCTTTAGCAGCTGTAGGTGCGACACCAGAACTTGATAAAGAAGACCGCGATGAAGATGGCACCTCGGTATTTTTTTTATAATTTTTAAACAGAGATTGGGCTAAACTTGTCCCTTGTTCAGTACATTTATTTAAATTAGGCACACTTGCACTTAAACTGTTTGTATTTGTTTTCGGTTTTGCACTTAAATAGTTTCTATTATATTCAGGGTCTCTAATATTTTCATTGCTAACGCTTTCTGAGCTTAACACAATGTAAGCATTTCGGCTATTAGGCCCACTGTCACTACGATTACTGTTACTCATTAACCGTTTGGTTTTTTTATTTTGTTTAGTTTGTTTTTATTTTCGATTCTCGCTTATGTCTTGTAGGTATGTATATTAACAAATTTTTTTTTTTTGTAACTTATTACAAATATCACCTATTACAAATATACACTCGCGTAGACACGTCCGTACACTACGAGATTAAGAGAGCAACTGATTCTGATGAAGATGATGACATATTATATGGAATAGATATTGATATCCCTGTAAATGTTGCTCCACGAGCTGACCGTCCTGGACGCAGACTGGCTGCCAAAAGGATGAAAAATGCAGGCCTTTTAGATTCAGAGGAGGAAGACGATGCCGTAAAAGCACCAACACATAACACCTCCAGAATATCTGATAATGAATCAGATGTGCAAAGTGAAGAGGACGAGCCACGGGTAGCCCAGAAAAATAAATCCTCCTGGGACAGTGAGGATCACAAAAAGGTAAGTATTTTTGTAAAAAAAAATAAATTAATACTTTAGTTTTGTTAAAGTGGCTCAACTTTCTGGTTTAGTGGCGGAAATGTCAGCCTATTATCAAGGTGAGGTATCCCTGCAAATGACTATCGTCAATCTGGCTCAAAACTTTGTGAGTTCAAATAATATTAATTTTTTTACAGCCTAGGGGTCAATTTGGTACTCGTTTGAAGGGTGGCAAGGATTGTGCTAGCGCTCGTTGTATTTTTCCATTATGTCGCCATTGGCTTGTCTCATTTTCCATCCTCACGATGATCCTTTGCTGCAGTATGAAGTGGATGATGGGCAAAGAATTGAACCACATTGGTACATTCCCATTTTACCCATGCTGTTGGTTAATGGGGCCGATGGCATTGGCACAGGTTGGTCAACAAAGATCTACAACCATAATCCTCGAGATATTATACAAAATTTAAGACGCATGTTGGCTAACGAAGAACCCCTTCCTATGCACCCATGGTATAGAAACTTCCATAGACCAATTGTAAACATTTCCGATGGCTGTTATATCACTTCGGGTAAAATACAGATTACCCAGGGCAATAAAATAGAAATTTCAGAACTGCCTATTGGCACTTGGACTCAGACTTACAAGGAAAACGTTTTAGAGCCTCTTTCAACTGGAGCTGAAAAAGTAAAGGCCATTATATCCGATTATCGTGAATATCACAGCGATACTACTGTACGTTTCGTTATAACTCTGGCCCCGGAGAATTTGAACGCCTTCAACAAGAAGGTGGCTTCCATCGCGTCTTTAAATTAACATCATCCATGTCGACTAATCAAATGCACTGTTTTGATGATTTAAATTGCATAAGACGTTATCCCACTTCTTTAGACGTCCTTAGAGAATTTTACCCTCTTCGTTTGGAATACTATAGCAAGCGTAACGATTATTTGGTTGGTCAGTTGACTGCCCAAGCTTATCGTGTTGCCGGTCAGGCCCGTTTCATTCTCGAGAAGTGTGAGCGTACTTTAGTTGTAGAAAACAAAAAGCACAAAGCTAGGATTGATGAACTAATAAAGCGTGGATATTACCCTGATCCTGTCAAAGAAAGGCAACAGCGAATCAACCAACAGGAGGAGGAGGAACATGATGATGAAGAAGAGGGAGAGGAGGATAGCTCCATCTCAGGCATTAGTAAGGAGAAAAAATCTCCTGTAGATCCTGAAAAAGCATTCCAAAAGTTAACTGATGTCAAAAAATTTGATTATCTGTTAGGAATGTCCATCTGGATGTTAACGAAAAAAAGTAAAAAGAGTTGCTTAAACAAAGAGATCAAAAGTTGGCCGAATTAGCTGCCCTTAAAGCAAAAACTCCCGAAATGTTCTAGCTGAAGGATTTGGATGAATTTGAGAAAAAACTTAACGAAGTAGAGGTAAAAGAACGTCTTGATTAGTTAGACATAAATAAGAAACAGGCAAAGGCGCTAGCGAAAAGCAAAGCTACAGCCAATGTGATTCTTGGAAGCAACAAAGAGGGGAATGCCGATGTATTTCCAGATCCGAATGGTCTTAAAGTGGAGTTCAAGGTTACTGATGAAATTAGAAAAAATGTCTCTGCTTCTGTTACAGCTGCTACAAAGGTCAAAAAGGAAAAAGTAGACAAAAAACCCGTCAAGGAAGCAGGAGGAGATACATGACTTTGACGCTTTAGTCGAAGATGGTGCTAAGGGGCCGAAATCTTCACCTAAAGCAGCAAAAGTTGAAAAAGACCCTGGAACTAAGAGAACACTCAAAAAGAAGGATGACGGTGATGGTTTCAAACAAAAAAAATTGAGTTTGAAACTGAAAGGGGTAAGCCAAGTGACAATTTTTATTTGTTATTATTGTATTTTAATTCACCCTAAAATTTTTAATTAAAGCGTAAAAAGAAGGGTGGAAGTTCTGATGAAGATGATGACATATTATCTGGAAGTGATATTGATTGATGTTGCTCCATGAGCTGACCGTCCTGGACGCAGACTGGCTGCCAAAAAGATGAAAAATACAGGTCTTTTAGATTCAGAGGAGGAAGACGATGCCGTAAAAGCACCAACACATAACACCTCCAGAATATCTGATAATGAATCAGATGTGCAAAGTGAAGAGGACGAGCCACGGGTAGCCCAGAAAAATAAATCCTCCTGGGACAGTGAGGATCACAAAAAGGTAAGTATTTTTGTAAAAAAAATAAATTAATACTTTGGTTTTGTTAAAGTGGCTCAACTTTCTGGTTCAGTGGCGGAAATGTCAGCCTATTATCAAGGTGAGGTATCCCTGCAAATTACTATCGTCAATCTGGCTCAAAACTTCGTAAGTTCAAACAAAATTAACTTGTTTACAGCCTAGGGGTCAATTTGGTACTCGTTTGACGGGTGGCAAGGATTGTGCTAGCGCTCGTTGTATTTTTACCATTATGTCGCCATTGGCTTGTCTCATTTTCCATAGACCAATTGTAAACATTTCCGATGGCTGTTATATCACTTCGGGTAAAATACAGATTATCCAGGGCAATAAAATAGAAATTTCAGAACTGCCTATTGGCACTTGGACTCAGACTTACAAGGAAAACGTTTTAGAGCCTCTTTCAACTGGAGCTGAAAAAGTAAAGGCCATTATATCCGATTATCGTGAATATCACAGCGATACTACTGTACGTTTCGTTATAACTCTGGCCCCGGAGAATTTGAACGCCTTCAACAAGAAGGTGGCTTCCATCGCGTCTTTAAATTAACATCATCCATGTCGACTAATCAAATGCACTGTTTTGATGATTTAAATTGCATAAGACGTTATCCCACTTCTTTAGACGTCCTTAGAGAATTTTACCCTCTTCGTTTGGAATACTATAGCAAGCGTAACGATTATTTGGTTGGTCAGTTGACTGCCCAAGCTTATCGTGTTGCCGGTCAGGCCCGTTTCATTCTCGAGAAGTGTGAGCGTACTTTAGTGGTAGAAAACAAAAAGCACAAAGCTAGGATTGATGAACTAATAAAGCGTGGATATTACCCTGATCCTGTCAAAGAAAGGCAACAGCGAATCAACCAACAGGAGGAGGAGGAACATGCTGATGAAGAAGAGGGAGAGGAGGATAGCTCCATCTCAGGCATTAGGAAGGAGAAAAAATCTCCTGTAGATCCTGAAAAAGCATTCCAAAAGTTAACTGATGTCAAAAAATTTGATTATCTGTTAGGAATGTCCCTCTGGATGTTAACGAAAAAAAGTAAAAAGAGTTGCTTAAACAAAGAGATCAAAAGTTGGCCGAATTAGCTGCCCTTAAAGCAAAAACTCCCGAAATGTTCTAGCTGAAGGATTTGGATGAATTTGAGAAAAAACTTAACGAAGAAGAGGTAAAAGAACGTCTTGATTAGTTAGACATAAATAAGAAACAGGCAAAGGCGCTAGCGAAAAGCAAAGCTACAGCCAATGTGATTCTTGGAAGCAACAAAGAGGGGAATGCCGATGTATTTCCAGATCCGAATGGTCTTAAAGTGGAGTTCAAGGTTACTGATGAAATTAGAAAAAATGTCTCTGCTTCTGTTACAGCTGCTACAAAGGTCAAAAAGGAAAAAGTAGACAAAAAACCCGTCAAGGAAGCAGGAGGAGATACATGACTTTGACGCTTTAGTCGAAGATGGTGCTAAGGGGCCGAAATCTTCACCTAAAGCAGCAAAAGTTGAAAAAGACCCTGGAACTAAGAGAACACTCAAAAAGAAGGATGACGGTGATGGTTTCAAACAAACAAAATTGAGTTTGAAACTGAAAGGGGTAAGCCAAGTGACAATTTTTATTTGTTCTAGCTGAAGGATTTGGATGAATTTGAGAAAAAACTTAACGAAGAAGAGGTAAAAGAACGTCTTGATTAGTTAGACATAAATAAGAAACAGGCAAAGGCGCTAGCGAAAAGCAAAGTTACAGCCAATGTGATTCTTGGAAGCAACAAAGAGGGGAATGCCGATGTATTTCCAGATCCGAATGGTCTTAAAGTGGAGTTCAAGGTTACTGATGAAATTAGAAAAAATGTCTCTGCTTCTGTTACAGCTGCTACAAAGGTCAAAAAGGAAAAAGTAGACAAAAAACCCGTCAAGGAAGCAGGAGGAGATACATGACTTTGACGCTTTAGTCGAAGATGGTGCTAAGGGGCCGAAATCTTCACCTAAAGCAGCAAAAGTTGAAAAAGACCCTGGAACTAAGAGAACACTCAAAAAGAAGGATGACGGTGATGGTTTCAAACAAACAAAATTGAGTTTGAAACTGAAAGGGGTAAGCCAAGTGACAATTTTTATTTGTTATTATTGTATTTTAATTCACCCTAAAATTTTTAATTAAAGCGTAAAAAGAAGGGTTGAAGTTCTGATGAAGATGATGACATATTATCTGGAAGTGATATTGATTGATGTTGCTCCATGAGCTGACCGTCCTGGACGCAGACTGGCTGCCAAAAAGATGAAAAATACAGGTCTTTTAGATTCAGAGGAGGAAGACGATGCCGTAAAAGCACCAACACATAACACCTCCAGAATATCTGATAATGAATCAGATGTGCAAAGTGAAGAGGACGAGCCACGGGTAGCCCAGAAAAATAAATCCTCCTGGGACAGTGAGGATCACAAAAAGGTAAGTATTTTTGTAAAAAAAATAAATTAATACTTTGGTTTTGTTAAAGTGGCTCAACTTTCTGGTTCAGTGGCGGAAATGTCAGCCTATTATCAAGGTGAGGTATCCCTGCAAATTACTATCGTCAATCTGGCTCAAAACTTCGTAAGTTCAAACAAAATTAACTTGTTTACAGCCTAGGGGTCAATTTGGTACTCGTTTGACGGGTGGCAAGGATTGTGCTAGCGCTCGTTGTATCTTTACCATTATGTCGCCATTGGCTTGTCTCATTTTCCATCCTCACGATGATCCTTTGCTGCAGTATGAAGTGGATGATGGGCAAAGAATTGAACCACATTGGTACATTCCCATTTTACCCATGCTGTTGGTTAATGGTGCCGATGGCATTGGCACGGGTTGGTCAACAAAGATCTACAACCATAGTCCTCGAGATATTATACAAAATTTAAGACGCATGTTGGCTAACGAGGAACCCCTTCCTATGCACCCATGGTATAGGAACTTCCATAGACAAATTGTATACATTTCCGATGGCTGTTATATCACTTCGGGTAACATACAGATTATCCAGGGCAATAAAATAGAAATTTCAGAACTGCCTATTGGCACTTGGACTCAGACATACAAGGAAAACGTTTTAGAGCCTCTTTCAACTGGAACTGAAAAAGTAAAGGCCATTATATCAGATTATCGTGAATATCACACCGATACTACTGTACGTTTCGTTATAACTCTGGCCCCGGAGAATTTGAACGCCTTCAACAAGAAGGTGGCTTCCATCGCGTCTTTAAATTAACATCATCCATATCGACTAATAAAATGCACTGTTTTGATGATTTAAATTGCATAAGACGTTATCCCACTTCTTTAGACGTCCTTAGAGAATTTTACCCTCTTCGTTTGGAATACTATAGCAAGCGTACCGATTATTTGGTTGGTCAGTTGACTGCCCAAGCTGATCGTCTTGCCGGTCAGACCTATTTCATTCTCGAGAAGTATGAGCGTACTTTAGTGGTACAAAACAAAAAGCACAAAGCTAGGATTGATGAACTAATAAAGCGTGGACACCGCCCCGATCCTGTCAAAGAATGGCAACAGCGAATCAACCAATAGGAGGAGGAGGAACATGATGATGAAGAAGAGGGAGAGGAGGAAAGCTCCATCTCAGGCATTAACAATGAGAAAAAATCTCCTGTAGATCCTGAAAAAGCATTCCAAAAGTTAACTGATGTCAAGAAATTTGATTATCTGTTAGGAATGTCCATGTGGATGTTAACGAAAAAAAGTAAAAAGAGTTGCTTAAACAAAGAAATCAAAAGTTGGCCGAATTAGCGGCCCTTAAAGCAAAAACTCCCGAAATGTTCTGGCTGAAGGATTTGGATGAATTTGAGAAAAAACTTGACGAAGTAGAGGAAAAAGAACGTCTTGATGAGTTAGACATAAATAAGAAACAGGCAAAGGCGCTAGCGAAAAGCAAAGCTACAACCAATGTGATTCTTGGAAGCAACAAAGAAGGGAATGCCGATGTATTTCCTGATCCGAATGGTGTTAAAGTAGAGTTCAGGGTTACTGATGAAATTAGGAAAAATGTCTCTGCTTCTGTTACAGCTGCTACAAAGGTCAAAAAGGAAAAAGTAGACAAAAAACACGTCAAGGAAGCAGGAGGAGATACATGACTTTGACGGTTTAGCCGAAGATGGTGCTAAGGGGCCGAAATCTTCACCTACAGCAGCAAAAGTTAAAAAAGACCCTGGAACTAAGAGAGCACTCAAAAAGAAGGATGACAGTGATGGTTTCAAACAAACAAAATTGAGTTTGAAACCGAAAGGGGTAAGCCAAGTGACAATTTTTTATTATTTTTATTATTGTATTTTAATTTGCCCTAAAATTTTTAATTAAAACGTAAAAAGAAGGGCGGTAGTTCTGATGAAGATGATGACATATTATATGGAATAGATATTGATATCCCTGTAAATGTTGCTCCTCGAGCTGACCGTCCTGGACGCAGACTGGCTGCCAAAAAGATGAAAAATACAGGTCTTTTAGATTCAGAGGAGGAAGACGATGCCGTAAAAGCACCAACACATAACACCTCCAGAATATCTGATAATGAATCAGATGTGCAAAGTGAAGAGGACGAGCCACGGGTAGCCCAGAAAAATAAATCCTCCTGGGACAGTGAGGATCACAAAAAGGTAAGTATTTTTGTAAAAAAAATAAATTAATACTTTAGTTTTGTTAAAGTGGCTCAACTTTCTGGTTCAGTGGCGGAAATGTCAGCCTATTATCAAGGTGAGGTATCCCTGCAAATGACTATCGTCAATCTGGCTCAAAACTTTGTGAGTTCAAATAATATTAATTTTTTTACAGCCTAGGGGTCAATTTGGTACTCGTTTGAAGGGTGGCAAGGATTGTGCTAGCGCTCGTTGTATTTTTCCATTATGTCGCCACTGGCTTGTCTCATTTTCCATCCTCACGATGATCCTTTGCTGCAGTATGAAGTGGATGATGGGCAAAAAATTGAACCACATTGGTACATTCCCATTTTACCCATGCTGTTGGTTAATGGTGCCGATGGCATTGGCACAGGTTGGTCAACAAAGATCTACAACCATAATCCTCGAGATATTATACAAAATTTAAGACGCATGTTGGCTAACGAAGAACCCTTTCCTATGCACCCATGGTACAGGAACTTCCATATACCAATTGTAAACATTTCCGATGGCTGTTATATCACTTCGGGTAAAATACAGATTACCCAGGGCAATAAAATAGAAATTTCAGAACTGCCTATTGGCACTTGGACTCAGACTTACAAGGAAAACGTTTTAGAGCCTCTTTCAACTGGAGCTGAAAAAGTAAAGGCCATTATATCCGATTATCGTGAATATCACACCGATACTACTGTACGTTTCGTTATAACTCTGGCCCCGGAGAATTTGAACGCCTTCAACAAGAAGGTGGCTTCCATCGCGTCTTTAAATTAACATCATCCATGTCGACTAATCAAATGCACTGTTTTGATGATTTAAATTGCATAAGACGTTATCCCACTTCTTTAGACGTCCTTAGAGAATTTTACCCTCTTCGTTTGGAATACTATAGCAAGCGTAACGATTATTTGGTTGCTCAGTTGACTGCCCAAGCTTATCGTGTTGTGGTCAGACCCGTTTCATTCTCGAGAAGTATGAGCGTACTTTAGTGGTACAAACCAAAAAGCACAAAGCTAGGATTGATGAACTAATAAAGCGTGGATACCGCCCTGATCCTGTCAAAGAATGGCAACAGCGAATCAACCAACAGGAGGAGGAGGAACATGATGATGAAGAAGAGGGAGAGAAGAAAAGCTCCATCTCAGGCATTAAGAAGGAAAAAAAATCTCCTGTAGATCCTGAAAAAGCATTCCAAAAGTTAACTGATGTCAAGAAATTTGATTATCTGTTAGGAATGTCTATCTGGATGTTAACAGAAAAAAGTAAAAAAGAATTGCTTAAACAAAGAGATCAAAAGTTGGCTGAATTAGCTGCCCTTAAAGCAAAAACTCCCGAAATGTTCTGGCTGAAGGATTTGGATGAATTTGAGAAAAAACTTAACGAAGTAGAGGGAAAAAAACGTCTTGATGAGTTAGACGTAAATAAGAAACAGGCAAAGGCGCTAGCGAAAAGCAAAGCTACAGCCAATGTGATTCTTGGAAGCAACAAAGAGGGGAATGCCGATGTATTTCCTGATCCGAATGGTGTTAAAGTGGAGTTCAAGGTTACTGATGAAATTAAGAAAAATGTCTCTGCTTCTGCTACAGCTGCTACAAAGGTCAGAAAGGAAAAAGTAGACAAAAAACCCGTCAAGGAAGCAGGAGGAGATAGATGACTTTGACGCTTAAGTCGAAGATGGTTCTAAGGGGGCGAAATCTTCACTTAAAGCAGCAAAAGTTAAAAAAGAACCTGGAACTAAGAGAGCACTCAAAAAGAAGGATGACGGTGATGGTTTCAAACAAAAAAAATTGAGTTTGAAACCGAAAGGGGTAAGCCAAGTGACAATTTTTATTTTTTATTATTGTATTTTAATTCACCATAAAATTTTTAATTAAAGCGTAAAAAGAAGGGTGGTAGTTCTGATGAAGATGATGACATATTATCTGGAAGTGAAATTAATATCCCTGTAAATGTTGCTCCGCGAGCTGACCGTCCTGAATGCAGACTGGCTGCCAAAAAGATGAAAAATACAGGTCTTTTAGATTCAGAGGAGGAAGACGATGCCGTAAAAGCACCAACACATAACACCTCCAGAATATCTGATAATGAATCAGATGTGCAAAGTGAAGAGGACGAGCCACGGGTAGCCCAGAAAAATAAATCCTCCTGGGACAGTGAGGATCACAAAAAGGTAAGTATTTTTGTAAAAAAAATAAATTAATACTTTAGTTTTATTAAAGTGGCTCAACTTTCTGGTTCAGTGACGGAAATGTCAGCCTATTATCAAGGTGAGGTATCCCTGCAAATTACTATCGTCAATCTGGCTCAAAACTTCGTGAGTTCAAACAATATTAACTTTTTTACAGCCTTGGGGTCAATTTGGTACTCGTTTGACGGGTGGCAAGGATTGTGCTAGCGCTCGTTGTATTTTTACCATTATGTCGCCATTGGCTTGTCTCATTTTCCATCCTCACGATGATCCTTTGCTGCAGTATGAAGTGGATAATAGGCAAAGAATTAAACCACATTGGTACATTCCCATTTTACCCATGGTGTTGGTTAATGGTGCCGATGGCATAAGCACGGGTTGGTCAACAAAGATCTACAACCATAATCTTCGAGATATTATACAAAATTTAAGACGCATGTTGGCTAACGAAGAACCCCTTCCTATGCACCCCTGGTATAGGAACTTCCATAGACCAATTGTATACATTTCCGATGGCTGTTATATCACTACGGGTAACATACAGATTATCCAGGGCAATAAAATAGAAATTTCAGAATTGCCTATTTGCACTTGGACTCAGACTTACAAGGAAAACGTTTTAGAGCCTCTTTCAACTGGAACTGAAAAAGTAAAGGCCATTACTTATATTCGATTATCGTAAATATCACACCGATACTACTGTACGTTTCGTTATAACTCTGGCCCCGGGAGAATTTGAACACCTTCAACAAGAAGGTGGCTTCCATCGCGTCTTTTAATTAACGTCATCCATGTCGACTAATCAAATGCACTGCTTTGATGATTTAAATTGCATAAGACGTTATCTCACTTCTTTAGACGTCCTTAGAGAATTTTACTCTCTTCGTTTGGAATACTATAGCAAGCGTAACGATTATTTGGTTGGTCAGTTGACTACCCAAGCTGATCGTCTTGCCGGCCAGGCCCGTTTCATTCTCGAGAAGTGTGAGCGTACTTAAGTGGTATAAAACAAAAAGCACAAAGCTAAGATTGATGAACTAATAAAGCGTGGATATCGCCCTGATCCTGTCAAAGAATGGCAACAGCGAATCAACCAACAGGAGGAGGAGGAACATGATGATGAAGAAGAGGGAGAGGAGGAAAGCTTCATCTTAGGCATTAAGAAGGAAAAAAAAATCTCCTGTAGATCCTGAAAAAGCATTCCAAAAGTTAACTGATGTCAAGAAATTTGATTATCTGTTAGGAATGTCCATATGGATGTTAACGAAAAAAAGTTAAAAGAGTTGCTTAAACAAAGAGATCAAAAGTTGGCCGAATTAGCGGCCCTTAAAGCATAAACTCCCGAAATGTTCTGACTGAAGGATTTGGATGAATTTGAGAAAAAACTTAACGAAGTAGAGGAAAAAGAACGTCTTGATGAGTTAGACATAAATAAGAAACAGGCAAAGGCGCTAGCGAAAAGCAAAGTGACAGTCAATATAATTCTTGGAAGCAACAAAGAGGGGAATGCCGATGTATTTCCTGATCCGAATGGTGTTAAAGTGGAGTTCAAGGTTACTGATGAAATTATGAAAAATGTCTCTGCTTCTATTACAGCTGCTTCAAAGGTCAAAAAGGAAATAGTAGACAAAGAACCCGTGAAGGAAGCAGGAGGAGATACATGACTTTGACGCTTTAGTCGAAGATGGTGCTAAGGGGCCGAAATCTTACCTAAAGCAGCAAAAGTTAAAAAAGACCCTGGAACTAAGAAAGCACTGAAAAAGAAGGATGACGGTGATGGTTTCAAACAAACAAAATTGAGTTTGAAACCGAAAGGGGTAAGCCAAGTAACAATTTTTATTTCTTATTATTTTTATTATTGTATTTTAATTCACCCTAAAATTTTTAATTAAAGCGTAAAAAGAAGAGTGGTAGTTCTGATGAAGATGATGACATATTATCTATCCCTGTAAATGTTGCTTCACGAGCTGACCGTCCTGGACGCAGACTGGCTGCCAAAAAGATGAAAAATACAGGTCTTTTAGATTCAGAGGAGGAAGACGATGCCGTAAAAGCACCAACACATAACACCTCCAGAATATCTGATAATGAATCAAAGTGAAGAGGACGAGCCACGGGTAGCCCAGAAAAATAAATCCCCCTGAGACAGTGAGGATCACAAAAAGGTAAGTATTTTCATAAAAAAAATAAAAAACTTTTATTTTATTGGATTTTAAGAAAAAGAAAAAACAATCAATAACCGATAGTAGAAAAACCTATTTCAGTTTCAACATTAACGAAATTACATGAGGGGATATGAATAGTTTTTTTTCTTTTAAATTAAATAAATTTATTTTTTTTCATTTATTTTATTAGTTGAACTATTTGTTTTTAAACCATTTTTATTTTCTTTATCAGGCTTTAGTTCAATACTTTACTAAATTCTCATTTAATCCCAGGAGGATTTATTTCTCTGGGCTTCCTGTGGCTCGTCCTCTTCACTTTGCACATCTGATTCATTATCAGATATTCTGGAGGTGTTATGTGTTGGTGCTTTTACGGCATCGCCTTCCTTCTTTGAATCTAAAAGACGTGTATTTTTTATCTTTTTGGCAGCCAGTCTGCGTCCAGTACGGTCAGCTCGTGGAGCAACATTTACAGGGATATCAATATCACTTCCAGATAATATGTCATCATCTTCATCAGAACTACCACTCTTCTTTTTACGCTTTTATTAAAAATTTTAGGGTGAATTAAAATACAATAATAAAAATAATAAAAAATAAAAATTGTCACTTGGCTTACCCCTTTCGGTTTCAAACTCAATTTTTTTTGTTTGAAACCATCACCGTGCTCTCTTAGTTCCAGGGTCTTTTTTAACTTTTGCTGCTTTAGGTGAAGATTTCGGCCCCTTAGCACCATCTTCGACTAAAGCGTCAAAGTCATGTATCTCCTCCTGCTTCCTTGACGGGTTTTTTGTCTACTTTCTCCTTTTTGACCTTTGTTGCAGCTGTAACAGAAGCAGAGACATTTTTCCTAATTTCATCAGTAACCTCGAACCCTACTTTAACACCATTCGGATCAGGAAATACATCGGCATTCCCCTCTTTTTTGCTTCCAAGAATCACATTGGCTGCAGCTTTACTTTTTGCTAGCGCCTTTGCCTGTTTCTTATTTATGTCTTACTCGTCAAGACGTTCTCTTTCCTCTACTTCGTTAAGTTTTTTCTCAAATTCATCCAAATCCTTCAGCCAGAACATTTCGGGAGTTTTTGCTTTAAGGGCAGCTAATTCGGCCAACTTTTGATCTCTTTGTTTAAGCAACTCTTTTAACTTTTTTTCGTTAACATCCACATGGACATTCCTAACAGATAATCAAATTTCTTGACATCAGTTAACTTTTGGAATGCTTTTTCAGGATCAACAGGAGATTTTTTCTCCTTCTTAATGCCTGAGATGGAGCTTTCCTCCTCTCCCTCTTCTTCATCATCATGTTCCTCCTCCTCCTGTTGGGTGATTCGCTGTTGCCATTATTTGACAGGATCAGGGTGATATCTACGCTTTATTAGTTCATCAATCCTAGCTTTGTGCTTTTTGTTTTGTACCACTAAAGTACGCTAACACTTCTCGAGAATGAAGCTGGCCTGACCGGCAAGACGATCAGCTTGGGCAGTCAACTGACCAACCAAATAATCGTTACGCTTGCTATAGTATTCCATACGAAGAGAGTAAAATTCTCTAAGGACGTCTAAAGAAGTGAGATAACGTCTTATGCAATTTAAATCATCAAAGCAGTGCATTTGATTAGTCGACATGGATGACGTTAATTAAAAGACGCGATGGAAGCCACCTTCTTGTTAAAGGCGTTCAAATTCTCCGGGGCCAGAGTTATAACGAAACGTACAGTAGTATCGGTGTGATATTCACGATAATCTGATATAATGGCCTTTACTTTTTCAGTTCCAGTTGAAAGAGGCTCTAAAACGTTTTCCTTGTAAGTCTGAGTCCAAGTGCAAATAGGCAGTTCTGAAATTTCTATTTTATTACCCTGGATAATCTGTATGTTACCCGAAGTGATATAACAGCCATCGGAAATGTATACAATTGGTCTATGGAAGTTCCTATACCATGGGTGCATAGGAAGGGGTTCTTCGTTAGCCAACATGCGTCTTAAATTTTGTATAATATCTCGAGGGTTATGGTTATAGATCTTTGTTGACCAACCCGTGCCAGTACCATCGGCACCATTAACCAACACCATGGGTAAAATGGGAATGTACCAATGTGGTTCAATTCTTTGCCCATCATCCACTTCATACTGCAGCAAAGGATCATCGTGAGGATAGAAAATGAGACAAGCCAATGGCGACATAATGGTAAAAATACAACGAGCGCTAGCACAATCCTTGCCACCCGTCAAACGAGTACCAAATTGACCCCTAGGCTGTAAAAAAGTTAATATTATTTGAACTCACGAAGTTTTGAGCCAGATTGACGATAGTAATTTGCAGGGATACCTCACCTTGATAATAGGCTGACATTTCCGTCACTGAACTAGAAAGTTGAGCCACTTTAATAAAACTAAAGTATTAATTTATTTTTTTTACAAAAATACTTACCTTTTTATGATCCTCACTGTCCCAGGAGGATTTATTTTTCTGGGCTACCCGTGGCTCGTCCTCTTCACTTTGCACATCTGATTCATTATCAGATATTCTGGAGGTGTTATGTGTTGGTGCTTTTACAGCATCGTCTTTCTCCTCTGAATCTAAAAGACCTGTATTTTTCATTTTTTTGGCAGCCAGTCTCCGTCCAGGACGGTCAGCTCGTGGAGCAACATTTACAGGGATATCAATATCACTTCCAGATAATATGTCATCATCTTCATCAGAACTACCACCCTTCTTTTTTTGGTGAATTAAAATACAATTATAAAAAATAAAAATTGTCACTTGGCTTACCCCTTTCGGTTTCAAACTCAATTCTTTTGTTTGAAACCATCACCGTCATCCTTCTTTTTGAGTGCTCTCTTAGTTCCAGGGTCTTTTTTAACTTTTGCTGCTTTAGGTAAAATTCTCTAGGGACGTCTAAAGAAGTGGGATAACGTCTTATGCAATTTAAATCATCAAAACACTGCATTTGATTAGTCAACATGGATGATGTTAATTTAAAGACGCGATGCAAGCCACCTTCTTGTTGAAGGCGTTCAAATTCTCCGGAGCCAGAGTTATAACGAAACGTACAGTAGTATCGGTGTGATATTCACGATAATCTGATATAATGGCCTTTACTTTTTCAGTTCCAGTTGAAAGAGGCTCTAAAACGTTTTCCTTGTAAGTCTGAGTCCAAGTGCCAATAGGCAGTTCTGAAATTTCTATTTTATTGCCCTGGATAATCTGTATGTTACCCGAAGTGATATAACAGCCACCGAAAATGTATGCAATTGGTCTATGGAAGTTCCTATACCATGGGTGCATAGGAAGGGGTTCTTCGTTAGCCAACATGCGTCTTAAATTTTGTATAATATCTCGAGGATTATGGTTGTAGATCTTTGTTGACCAACCCGTGCCAATGCCATCGGCACCATTAACCAACACCATGGGTAAAATGGGAATGTACCAATGTGGTTCAATTCTTTGCCCATCATCCACTTCATACCGCAGCAAAGGATCATCGTGAGGATGGAAAATGAGACAAGCCAATGGCGACATAATGGTAAAAATACAACGAGCGCTAGCATCCCTGCCACCCGTCAAACGAGTACCAAATTGACCCCTAGGCTGTAAAAAAATTAATATTATTTGAACTCACGAAATTTTGAGCCAGATTGACGATAGTAATTTGCAGGGATACCTTACCTTGATAATAGGCTGACATTTCCGCCACTGAACCAGAAAGTTGAGCCACTTTAACAAAACTAAAGTATTAATTTATTTTTTTTACAAAAATACTTACCTTTTTGTGATCCTCACTGTCCCAGGAGGATTTATTTTTCTGGGCTACCCGTGACTCGTCCTCTTCACTTTGCACATCTGATTCATTATCAGATATTCTGGAGGTGTTATGTGTTGGTGCTTTTACGGCATCGTCTTCCTCCTCTGAATCTAAAAGACCTGTATTTTTCATCTTTTTGGCAGCCAGTCTGCGTCCAGGACGGTCAGCTCGTGGAGAAACATTTACAGGGATATCAATATCACTTCCAGATAATATGTCATCATCTTCATCAGAACTTCCACCCTTCTTTTTACGCTTTAATTAAAAATTTTAGGTTGAATTAAAATACAATAATAACAAATAAAAATTGTCACTTGGCTTACCCCTTTCGGTTTCAAACTCAATTTTTTTTGTTTGAAACCATCACCGTCATCCTTCTTTTTGAGTGCTCTCTTAGTTCCAGGGTCTTTTTTAACTTTTGCTGCTTTAGGTGAAGATTTCGGTCCCTTAGCACCATCTTCGACTAAAGCGTCAAAGTCATGTATCTCCTCCTGCTTCCTTGACGGGTTTTTTGTCTACATTTTCCTTTTTGACCTTTGTAGCAGCTGTAACAGAAGCAGAGACATTTTTCCTAATTTCATCAGTAACCTTGAACTCCACTTTAAGACCATTCGGATCTGGAAATACATCGGCATTCCCCTCTTTGTTGCTTCCAAGAATCACATTGGCTGTAGCTTTGCTTTTCGCTAGCGCCTTTGCCTGTTTCTTATTTATGTCTAACTAATCAAGACGTTCTTTTACCTCTACTTCGTTAAGTTTTTTCTCAAATTCATCCAAATCCTTCAGCCAGAACATTTCGGGAGTTTTTTGCTTTAAGGGCCGCTAATTCGGCCAACTGTTGATCTCGTTGTTTAAGCAATTCTTTTTTACTTTTTTTCGTTAACATCCACATGGACATTCCTAACAGATGAACAATTTTCTTGACATCAATTAACTTTTGGAATGCTTTTTCAGGATCTACAGGAGCTTTTTTCTCCTTCTTAATGCCTGAGATGGATCTTTCCTCCTCTCCCTCTTCTTCATCATCATGTTCCTCCTCCTCCTGTTGGTTTATTCGCTTTATTAGTTCATCAATCCTAGCTTTGTGCTTTTTATTTTCTACCACTGAAGTACGCTCACACTTCCCGAGAATGAAACGGGCCTGACCGGCAAGACGATCAGATTGGGCAGTCAACTGACCAACCAAATAATCGTTACGCTTGCTATAGTATTCCAAACGAAGAGGGTAAAATTCTCTAAGGACGTCTAAAAAAGTGGGATAACGTCTTATGCAATTTAAATCATCAAAGCAGTGCATTTGATTAGTCGACATGGATGATGTTAATTTAAAGACGCGATGGAAGCCACCTTCTTGTTGAAGGCGTTTTAATTCTCCCAGGGCCAGAGTTATAACAAAACGTACAATAGTATCGGTGTGATAATCACGATAATCGGATATAATGGCCTTTACTTTTTCAGTTCCAGTTGAAAAAGGCTCTAAAACGTTTTCCTTGTAAGTCTGAGTCCAAGTGCCAATAGGCAGTTCTGAAATTTCTATTTTATTGCCCTGGATAATCTGTTTGTTACCCGAAGTGATATAACAGCCATCGAAAATGTATGCAATTGGTCTATGGAAGTTCCTATACCATGGGTGCATAGGAAGGAGTTCTTCGTTAGCCAACATGCGTCTTAAATTTTGTATAATATCTCGAGGATTATGGTTGTAGATCTTTGTTGACCAACCCGTGCCAATGCCATCGGCACCATTAAACAACACCATGGGTAAAATGGGAATGTACCAATGTGGTTCAATTCTTTGCCCATCATCCACTTCATACTGCAGCAAAGGATCATCGTGAGGATGGAAAATGAGACGAGCCAATGGCGACATAATGGTAAAATACAACGAGCGCTAGCACAATCCTTGCCACCCGTCAAACGAGTACCAAATTGACCCCTAGACTCTAACAAATTAATATTATTTGAACCCACGAAGTTTTAAACCAGATTGACGATAGTCATTTGCAGGGATACCTCACCTTGATAATAGGCAGACATTTCCGCCACTGAACCAGAAAGTTGAGCCACTTTAACAAAATTAAAGTATTAATTTCTTCATTTGCAATTAAATGAAAATTTAGTAAAGTATTGAACTTAAGCCTGATAAAGAATTAAAAATGTCTAAATAAATTTATATAATATTTACTAATTTTTTAAAATATTTGAACACTTTTTATGTGCTTTGTTATACTTATTATTTGTTATTTGTTAATATTTGTTTGTCACGAAAATATTCAAAAATAGTTAAATAAGTTTTACTCTCTTTATCAATAAATATTGCATCATAATCACAATCATTTTCGATTTGTACTTCTTTCTCTGCAGTTTTGACCCCTGGATATTTTGTAAGACGAGGACTTATCTTTAAAGCTCTAAATATATCCATTACTTTTGCATTGTAGTTTCTTCATAGGTTTCACTTTTTAAAATATCTAATGCAGCTTTTTTTAAGTGGTTGTAAAATTTTACGAATTATGCCGAACAGGCAACAAAACACCAGGCATTGTTTTACCAAGACTTGTTTCAGAAAGTTCACGATAAGTCTTGAATTTTTGATAACGTTCGTATTCGACATCGTCCATTTTTGACTCCAATGTCGCCACTTGCATTTGATGATCCAAAGGTTTAGTGTTCTTGAATTGAATTTAAGATAGAATTAACAATGTAAGTATATATCGCACACTAAATCAAAAACAATCACAACAAAAATTAATTATTTTTTTGTGAGAGCCTTCTTTTCTGCCTCTAAAAAAACGTTAATGAAACGCCATGTAAATTATGTTCGTTAAAGATTTGATATGGAAGCTGGGTTAGGAATAATTTTAAGTAATTTTAAATTGTGACTGTTTTTGGTTGTGTGCAAAATGTAGGGTTGAGTTGTTTTTGTACAACAGATGTTTTTTATCGCCCTAAGAAATAAAATACCTATAAGAGAAAAAAAAATATTTGCTGGGTTTTTAAAGTATCTAATAACGTCCTTGTTAATGTAAAGTTGATTGTTAACTCAGCAAACAAAACTTTTTTTTAAATAGTAATATCAAGTACATTCAGGGTAAACATACAGTAGTGCTAAGAGCCCAGCCGATTATGAACTCGTCTTCAAAATTTGTGAAAATTATTGTCAGATTAACTTATTTTGTTTAAAATTAAAAACTTGTTTGAAAATCACTTTCTCAAACACAAAAAGGAAATGCAGAGGATGACTTTTGCATTCGTCTTGATATTATCTGTAATAATGTACCCTGACTCAAGCCCCTTTTTTTAAGTTGTATGCAGCTTTTGCCTGAATTTCAGGTTGCAACCAATTTGTGTAACAAATATTTATGCGATTGAGTTTCAGTTAGTTTTTTACGAACTTTTAATTCAATAATAAAAATTTAAAAGAAAATTTTTTAAGAATCAATTTGGAATAGTAAATTGAAAATAATAAATTTATCAATTCAAGTCATGGTGTATTATTGAAGTAGTTTAACCATAATTTTAGCACAGATTCTTCATTTTGTAATAAATTCAAAGGTTGTTTTTAAGTTGTTTTAAAATAATTTTCTTGTCTCATGGTGGAATTTAAAGTTTCACTAAGGTTTGTCGTTTTAAGCTCTCATATATCGGCCGGTTATCCAAAATGTATTTAGGAGTAACTTGACCGCGTACAGGAACGGGCGTGTGAATCGTCTAGTGTTCGATGTGTCTCACTGTTCTATCGATACTTTATTAGAATGTGTTTTAAAAAAATAACGAGAAATTTGTGCGACATACGGTTCTTTCAAGAAAAGCACACCCGTTTGCGGTCGACAGGCCAGTGAACTCACCATGCATTACAGGAAAAATTCGTTTTTTAGTCGCCCAGTTCGTATGTGGAATGAGATGTATTTGCTGTTATAATTAATATCGAGAAATTCAAATCAAATGTCCACAAACACTCTTCCCTCTATTCTTTTTCCTTTATATATTTTCCCTATAACAGCACAATGCGATGCATGTATGTATATATAGGGGCCTGCCCCTAATGCTTATAATTATAAAAAAAAGAAAAATTGTTTTCTGAGAAGTTAGTGAATTTAAAGTATTCTTAGTCCATTACGTACATGGTGTTATTGTAAAAAAATGCATAATGAAATGCATAAAAGAAAACTTATTAATCAATACAAAAAACTGCAATGCACTTACATCGGCGATATCATTTAACATTTCCAGAGCTGCTATTTGTTTTGCATCTTTTTTCTTTTCTGATTTTCCATATCTCTTAATAGTTGCCAAAGTGCAGACAGCCATAAACTCTGGTGTGTCCGGCGTGCCCCCTTGTTGTATTATTTCGAACACTGGCAAAGGATGTTGGTGTTGTACGCAATAATCACGTAGTGTTACAATCATATCGGCTGCTGGTATTTGCGCTGCTTCCACTTGTTGTATTTCATCAATATCTGGACATTTCAAACGTATTTTTTTTATTAGATTATGTGCTGCCAAAAGTTTTGCATCCCGTTTTGATCTTCCTGTAGCTTCAGCTTCAATATGCATTATTTTTACTCGGCAAATGAAAGCGTTAGTGTCTTCAGAATCAAGGAAATCGTAGACAGGTGGTGGTATCTTGTGCTTGGCACAATACTCTTGTATTGCTGACACAGACGACTTGGGCAACATCTCGACCATGGCGCAAAATGTATCAGGTGGTAGTGAATTCGTCGCGGCAACAACTACAACACTGAAAAATCTGCAGGCATTTTGTTTGTGTAAAATTTACCAAAATGTCAAAAATTGTTTGTTTTTTGTGTTGTGAAAGATAAATAAATTCAATAAAATTTAACAGTGATATCAGTAACAATAAAAATTAACTATTTAAATAAATTTATTAAAAGCAAACTGAAAAACTGTAACCTTGCTGTCTGCAAATCCAGGAAATTTAAATAATACATCCTGCTGCAAATCATGAAAGAAATAAAGGTAGATATGTCTGGAGACATGAATGTTCCGAAACCACCAGCAACATCACAATTTAATTTTAGCTCTTTTACGAAATTTGATGAAATCCTACAGCAATGGAATTGGTGCAATTGGCACGACAATATATCAAACTTTGTTCAGTATTTTTAAATACGAAAACTTCAAGACAGCCGCTAGTATGCCACGCATGACTAGTCGGTTTGTAAGTAACCTGGACTGGACTATTTTCAAAGCAACTACATATTTGTTTTTATTGTTTTGATGATTTATAACCTGTAAGTGAACATAATATACATATTTGAGATTGTTGTTCTCGACTTCGAATTAAATACATTCTTTACCAACTGTGTTTTAAGCATTACTTCACCTTTAATCATGGTTGTCTTAGCCGGTGTGCCCTATTCAAGCCACAGGGTTCCATAAAAGGTTCAGCAAATGGCATTAGGGTTGTTTTATTACCAACTTTAACAATGCTTATGGCCAAAAAGTGGTCGGTACAAATTCGAGCGGTTGCAGAAAAGTTTACGCCACAAATTTCACTCCACTTCCTTCTACTTCCCTCGTCTTTGGGAACTCGAAACAAAGTTCCATCCCCCTTGAAATATTTTTTTTTTGCACAGCGAGCAGTTTGGCATACTCTTTCACTTTAAAAATAACAAAATTTTCACTCTTACACTTTTAGCACTCGTTTTGAACAACAAAATATTTATCTTTAAACAATTTGTTAAGTTTTAACACTTTTAACACAATTTTTTTTAAATACAACTTTTTAATTAAATGGCGGATATAAACAGATAAAAAAACACAATTTTTGACAATTTGGCAATAAATGTTTTAAACAGCTGACGATCAGCTGAGCTAAAGAGTTCACCTTATTTGAATTCGCCTTGATCTCTACCGTAGACTCTAATGTCGTGAACAGAGAAACAAGTCGTCGTAAAAAGTCGGTGTCGGCGGCTATAAGGAAAAATTGTAAAGATATTAGAAGGGCCCAAAATTTTTTGAAAAAGTCTTTAATGGTAAATTACGTACAATATTACTACCCATGCAAAATGTAAAGGGGTATATTCATAAACAATTTTTAAATCTAAAACATATTCATTGATTTTGTATAAAAATTTCGTTTAAAAAACCTATTTTAAGTTAAAAAAAATAAATAAATTAAAAAAGTGCAAACAGGTGGCGTATACATAAATATATTTTATTTGTAGATGAAGAATAAATAAGAAATAAAGTTGAAAAAATAAGACTTCAATCAAAATAAAAACACAGGGTACACTAATACAGGTAATATCAAGGCGAATTCAAAAAATTCGCACTCTGAATTTCTTTTTTGTGTTTAAGAAAGTGAATGTCAAAAAAATTATAAATTTAAAAAAATTAATAAATCTCTCAATCGTCGACCAAAAGAAACCAAACCCGGGCAACCTTTTTTTTCTTCTCAGCAACATTTTTTTTTGTGAAAATGTAAACAAATCATAAAAAAATGCGAGTTTTTATCTATTATATAAAGAAGGGGTGTGTGTGTATGTATGTATGTATGTTTGTATTTTATAGCTGGCCACACCAGTAGATCGATATTTGTGAAATTTTTACAGGGAGTTATCTTAAGTCTAAAAGGAACAATAGGCTACTTTTTTTTTAAAAACTATTTCTGCCACGCCCACAATACGCCCATTTGTGTGGGAAGGTTAGGTTATTAATGGCCTAACAAAATTACCCAAGGCCATATTGATCAAACGCGTAGAGCTAAATACATGAAATTTATAACACGTGTTAAGCTTTACATGTTTGTTTAAATGCACATGAATTTTTAAACATTGGGCCCGTAAAGGGATAAAAAGGGGACAAAAAGGGAAAAATCTGTAACCTACTATCTTTTGATACATGTAAGATAGAAACAAAATTTAAAAAGTTTAGCGTTTTCCTTAAGAAATAAACAGACAGGTATCTGGAGTTTTTTTTTTAAATTTTGGTCCGAAAGGGCGAAAAAAGGGGTTAAAATTATATTTTGGTACTTTTTGGTACTTTTTTGTTACTTTTAAACCAATAAAGATAGAAAAATTTTTCAAATTGCGTTCGATAGGTTTTACAAAAATATGATTACGTTTATCGTACTTTTTTTAAATTTTGGGCCCAAATGGTGAAAAAAGGGTTAAAAATATATTTTGATTTTTTTATGCGTTTTTTGTAACTTTAAACTAATAAAGATAGGAACATTATTCAAATTAAGTGTGACAGGCCTAAAAAATATGAGTACGTTTTTAGATACTTTTTTAATTATTAAATCCTAAGGGCAAGAAAGGGTTAAAATTATGTTTTAGTACTTTTTGTAACTTTAAAATCAATTAAGATAGAAACATAATTTAAATTCTTCTTCCAGACCGATTTTTGGAAATTAGTTCGCACATAAGCGGCTTTTAAAGTTAAAATTTTAAAGGTAAAAAAGTGGGCGGTGCCACGCCCATAAAAGTTAAACTTATTATGCTGGTACTTTTATTGCACTGATTTTTTAAAATTGGCACACATATAGAAGGCCTCTAATTCCGAAATTTTAAAGGACAAAAATTGAGGATTGCAGCGCCCACAAAAATGTAAGTTTTCATACTGGTTCTGCTATCTCTGCGATTTTTATGAAGCTCAAAAATAGACCGATAATGTTTATTTTCGGTACAAAAATTGGTGGCATAAAGATAGACAAACGTGCAAAATTATGTGAAGATAAGGCCATATTTGAGCCAGTTATAGCCCAAAACGGTTAATCCGGGAGGACATGTGTATGGGAGCTCTGTCGAAAAATTAACTGATCATCACCACAAACAACATGCTTTTTTCTTATGCCAAAAAACTTATCTGTTCCAAATTTCATCGAAATATCTGCAAAAATGCGGTCTCTACTTTGTTTACAAGAATATAATATTAACGCTGAATTCCAAAACGCAGTTTGCCTTGCATCACAAAATTTCAAGTTTTTCCTGAAAGCAAAGATGAGGTTTTTGATAATATCTTTTACTTTCAAATGAGTGTTTGCAGCTATATTAATGCCCTGGAAGCAAAAAACGTTGTCAAAATTGTAGGGAGTGTATAAGGGAAGAAGTTGAAAATTTGTAATGCAAAGCAAACTGCGTTTTGGAATTCAGCCTTACTCCTAGCCGGACGGATGGACTGACAGGTTTTAATCGACTCAGGAAGTTATTCTGTGTCGATCGGTATAATTGGAGGTGGGTCTCAGACCTTTTTCTTTGGTGAGGCACAAAAATTTGCACAAAAGCATAATAAAATTTGAATTTAACAATATAAGAAAAGTTTGAACTTCTTTTGAAAAATATTTGATATGTGATCCCTGTATCTATATTATATAAAGAAAGGTTTTATGTATGTATGTATGTATGTATGTATGTATGTATGTATGTATGTATGTATGTATGTATGTATGTATGTATGTATGTGTGTATGTATGTATGTATGTATGTATGTATGTATGTATGTATGTATGTATGTATGTATGTATGTATGTATGTACATACATATGTATGTATGTTTGTAATTTATAGCTGTCCACACCAGTGGATCGATTTTTTTGAAATTTTAACAGCGAGTTACTTAAAGTCTGGAAGTAAGGGGCTAAGATTATATATAGAAGTTTATAAATAATTTTTGCTTATTAAAACTTTCTGAATATCCAAAACTGTAAGCCTGGTAAATTTCCAATTTTTATGAGCTAAGTAAATAGTAGGGCTGACTTATTATTTATTGCAACTTATGTGGGACAACCAATAAATTTAAAAAAATATAAATTCTTTTGTGTTAACATATTTGAATAATTTTACTATGATTGGGGTAGCGAAGCACACCGGGGCTTAGCTAGTATTATATAAAGAAAGGTTTTATGTATGTATGTATGTATGTATGTATGTATGTATGTATGTATGTATGTATGTATGTATGTATGTATGTATGTATGTATGTATGTATGTATGTATGTATGTGTGTATGTATGTATGTATGTATGTATGTATGTATGTATGTATGTATGTATGTATGTATGTATGTATGTATGTATGTATGTATGTATGTACATACATATGTATGTATGTTTGTAATTTATAGCTGTCCACACCAGTGGATCGATTTTTTTGAAATTTTTACAGCGAGTTACTTAAAGTCTGGAAGTAAGGGGCTAAGATTATATATAGAAGTTTATAAATAATTTTTGCTTATTAAAACTTTCTGAATATCCAAAACTGTAAGCCTGGTAAAATTCCAATTTTTATGAGCTAAGTAAATAGTAGGGCTGACTTATTATTTATTGCAACTTATGTGGGGCAACCAATAAATTTAAAAAAATATAAATTCTTTTGTGTTAACATATTTGAATAATTTTACTATGATTGGGGTAGCGAAGCACACCGGGGCTTAGCTAGTATTATTATAAATATTTCAATTTTGAATAAAAAAAAACATTAAAAAATAACAAACGATAGCTCGAAGTCCCTAGTATCTAATATTTTGGTTGTCACTTACGACTTTTTTACCTAATGTAGTGTATGACGAGGTAAATTTGACTGTATAAATTTTTAAGTTTTTCCTTGTAAAAAGTTAACTATCGCAAGTACACTTAATATTTATGCATCGATCAACAGAGGAGTTTAACACGAATCTTCTGCAGTTTTACACGTATATTGTAAAAATAAATATACCTTTCGGTTTGTTGAGTTCACGTTAAATCAGCAATTATACGCCTTTACACCCCAATGCGGCGATTTTACATCCTGGCTGAAAAAAAACAACAAATCAATGTTAAATAAGACGTTTTTACATACCATTTGCAAGATGGCCGAACAAAATCAAATTGTAAACAGCAAATATGGCTGACCAATAATAATGTAAACAATGTCAGCTGTTCACGAATATTAGAAAATTAAAATTTTTGTGGTTTTAATATTTACAAGAAATTAGTTAAAAACCGTTAAAAACTAGTTTTAAATATAAATAGTCCAGTAATATATTCTGAGTCAAAAATTTGTGCAAGTTAAAACCAGCAAAAATATGCACCACGTTCTAACTATGTTCGGTCCTATGTGTCAGCACATACTATTCTATAATGTAAAAAATACGCCTTTAATTAAAGACAAATCTGTCTCTGGATTTAACGGATATAATTCAACAAAATAAGTTTTTTATTAGTTTTGCCTTACAATTACTACGTAAATTATTCAGTGCTAGGAAAAAAGTGTAATTTAGTAACAAAAACATGTTTCGTCCTGATTATGAACAATTAATTTTACATCACAGCTATTTGTTAGTACTTCTACGAGGTGACGGACCATCCAAGCCTAGAACGCTGCAAAAAGCTTTTGACAGGGTCAGGCGTTTTAATAATGTGAAAATTGCTGGTATGTAATCGGCTTACAGTTGAAAAATTGGCAACATTACAATATTTTTTTCTTTAGATTCCAGCGGTGTCTTTAGACACATCTGGATACGATACATACATGATTACCCAGTAGAAAACAACGACTGGGGGGATTTTCAAACACATCGTCGTTTGTTGGGCCTTATTACTATAGGCAAGTTTGACAGCCAACAAGAGCTAAACGAGGTGTGTAAACAGCACGAATCTCTGAAAGTTCGCTATGGTACTACCTTGTACGATTCAAGGGCAATATTTTTTGGCCCTCCAAAAGTGTATGAGGATGACACAAAAAACCAAGTAGATTGGCAGGATAGATCATCTACGAAAAGTCTTCAAGAAGAATTCACAACACTGTCCTACTTTAAAGCTCAAGCTTTCTTCTACAGAGAGAATGATACGTGTGTGGATTTAGAGGCTCATGTGTCTGATTTTGTTAATGCTCTCTTTTGGTTTTTGGAATCAAAACGTTTAGAACGATCGCAGGAAAAACAAGAGAAGTTTTCTCTTTTAATAGCTCCATTTGAAAAACGTGACTTTGTGGGCTTGGATATGGAATCGAGAAATAACCGCAAGCGAACTATGGGTAGAGTAAATAAAAATTTAGCAGATCTTTCCTTGCAAGCCGGTTTGCTTGAAGACGCCTTAAGTTTATACCACAGTGCCTGTGACACTTAACGGTCTGTAAATGATTGCCTATGGGAGGGTGCAGCTGAAGAGGGTCTCTGCTCGACATCGGTTTTAAAGCTAACTCAGAATTAATTTATACTTGATTTTGTTCCTCAGGAGTACTTAAAAGTTAACAGCGCATGTATAATTTGTTATTACAATTTGAGAAGATTAAAATTCAAGCATTATGATATATGGATATTCCACTTTTAAAGACTGCTCCGAATACAGATTTAAAATCAATTTAGATGGAGAGATTATGGTTCACAGAAGTTCTGAAATTATACATGCAAAAGAAGAGAAACGTGTTGCTCAGATACGAGGTGTTACTCGTAAAATAGAGAAAAAGGCATTGGAGGGAAAAGGTTCATATTGTCATAGAAAAAACAAATTCTTAAAGCATCAGATAGCATTGCAAAGAGTGGAAACTTCCAAAACATCCAAAATATTGCTGCCTTTCGTTAGGTTAAATCTGAGGGTAATTCAGACAAATGGCTCCATAAAGATGCTTTTTGTGATGTTTATTTAATGCAAAAAAATAAATATAAAGACTATATTCAACATGTTGGATCACCTTTAGCCATATATTGTTGGGGAAAAGCCACTTTTACCACACTTGCAGATAATCCTGAAATAATAAAAGATGCCAATTATACAATCCATTTCGATGCAACTGGACAAAGTGTGCGCCAGATTCAATGTGCGAAAAAACGAATCCTTATTTATAAAGTGGTTATAAGAATAAGAAAGCACAAAATGATTATTTTAATTATAAATGCAATCCTTTCGCGCCATACTATTGTGGATATATGCGCAGTTTTAGATAAATTAAAGCTCTTTTGGAACGGTTTTAAAAAGCTGCAATCATGAAAATCTTTCTCATCATCTGCTTTATTGCTTTTGGTTTTTAGAAAATCCAAGTCATTATAAAAAACCAAAGGTAACTGTACAATGGTGCAGAGCCCATTATATACACATCACGTGTAAAGATTTAAATAACAAAATTAGCGAAACCGTTGCTTTCCGCAATTTTATTAGGCATGCATTAACTATGGCCTTTGATCTCACGACAATACAAGAGTGTAAGTTTTGGTTCAAACACCTTTTCGTTGTATTACTCTACCCCAAAAAAATTATACTTTTAATGAAAGTTTTAACATTTTAAGGAAAGGTATATTAGAAATAGATAATGATGATTCGAAAAGTATTGATATTAAGGACAGTAAAGAAATAAACGATTTAGAATCTATTGCCTTCCGAAGTCCCTTTAAAAAAATATTTTTAAAAATATATGATGAAATATGTAATGACCTAAAGTACCAATCCCTAAAAGACGATGATAATGTTTTAAAAAATGAAGAAATGTGTAATATTATTATCAATAAATATTGTACGTTACTTCCCATGTGGACAAATATAATGGGAATTTTAGTAGATCCTTTCGGGGATCATCTTAGCAATGCACCCGTTGAATTTTCCTTTTATCTACAAAAACATATTCTCTTGAAACAAAAATCAGAACGACCTGGAAATTTTATAAAAATTGACAGAGAAGAAAATACAAGTTCATTGAAAGAGTTAAGATATAAGTATAATATTTTTGAAGATATTAGTATAGCCGGCAAAAATCCTACAGAACTTCCCTCAAAAAACTTAGAACACATTGAAATAAAATTTAATAAATTAGATTTCAATGTGTCTGAAGAACCAGAGATAAATGATCAAGCTGAAGAGACCTGGGAAAAATTTGATCCAAGGAAGCAAAAAGCCATTAATCCAATACAGCTTTCAAATGCCAAAAACACGAAAAAATTATATAGAGAAATAGAAAATATTAAAGATTTTATTAAAGTTAAACCAAATAAAAATGAAATCGCTACACGCGTTGACTTGGAACATTCTTACTGTATGCAGAAACCTATCTTAGCAATACAAAAAAAAGATAGCTTATTAACTAGAGGTTTGCTTGACTACACCCAAATGCCGTTTAAATACATTCGTTTGTTTTTCAACAACATAGTGTTTTTCATCCAATGTTAAACAAACTAAATGAATAAACCCACAAGAGTTACATATGCAAACAGCTACATTGACTTCAAAGCCAATGCACCTGATAAATTCGAAGAATTTTTAAATAAAATTAACAAAAGCGGTAACCCAATATCAGTTTCCGGCACATGTCGCAATCCATAATAATTTCCAAAGAATTTTACCGTTTTACTTATTTAAGCAAATTCAACAATTTTATTTAGATTAAAAATAAAACAATAATTTCCAAAGAATTAACATATTTTATTTTTAAGCAAAATCAACAATTTTATGTAATTTAGCAAATAAGAAAAAACTGAATTGTAAGAAATTAAAAATTAAATAAAGTTAGTCTGTTTCTTGATCTTGTCCCGCTTAGACGGTTCAACTGTCTAAATTTAGTTTTTTTAAAAATAACTAAACGGAGATTAGTTATAAAAGTGGCGCAGTCGGTAGGATCCTTAAACGTAAATAAAAAGGACCCAGTGTTCGAACATACGTGCAAAGTATAAATACTAGTGAACACAATTAAAAATAAAAATTTAATTCAGTGAACTCTAAGTTATAAAGGACACAATCAATTAAACTTAATTCAGTGAACATTTAATAACAGTGGACACAATTAAGAAAAAAAATTTTTTTAAAAAATATAGTGGACACAATTAGGATAAACCTAATTCAGTGAACATTAAATAAGAACAATATACACAAATTAAGAAAACAAAATATAATTTAATTTTCAAAGTGTATTCCAAACGACAAAGAACTTTCGACAAGCAGAGACTAATAATGGAGGAACAGGCTCACTCATCAGGTGTGAACGTAGCAGATGAACTGGCACGAAAGGAAACACAACTTGAGAGGTTGCGCAATGCATACAAGCAGTGGCAAGAACAATTTCAACAGCAACAACAACAGCAGCAAGATCAACAACAACCACAGGAACATGCAGTTTCAAATTTAGTACTACAACAACATATAGAACATATCTACAGAAATGTCTCGCATCTACCAACGTTTACTGGAGAAGGTCAGGTGACCATTAATTCATTCATGAGTAATGTGGAATATCTTCTTTCAACAATAAGCAATGAGGAAATGAAGAAAGAGGCGATTAAAGCAATTTACTACAGAAACATCCAAGGAGAGGCAAAGAATACCATAATTAACGTGCAACAAGTAGACAACTGGCAGCTGATAAAAAGACTTCTTAAACTAAGATACAGGCCAGACACCGAACCACATCAAATATATAAAAAAATCAACAATCTGTGTGTAAGAAATGTAAGTGAATTAGCAATAGAAATACAAAAAATTAAATATAAGTCAGATGAATTAGTAATATATCATAGTGATGATCACTGCATAGATTTAAGCAATGTAGATAGTGTGTTGGTAAATACAGTTAAAGAAATGACGCAAGGCACTTTATTAGACAAAATCTATGACATGAGGGATTTAGGTGGCATATTGGACATTATGACAAGACGACGGTACGAAGACAGTTGCATTCGACCAGAATATAGAAAATTTAAAGGGAACAAATACAATAACGCGAATATGAATTATAATAATGCGAATATGAATTATAATAGAAATCAGAATGGAATTCAAAACAATTTTAAAAACCGCACTAATAATTATAAGAGCAATTTTAACAATAATAAAAACAGATACGATGATAATTATATGAATAGAAATTTTAATTCCGGACACTTTAAAGTCCCAAACAATACTTCGGGAAATTTCCAGAGGCCCGCACAGGTAGGAAACCCTAGGCCAAATTCCGGCCAATATCGCTGGAATCAACCTAGGCAAGACCGAACCGAGCCAATGGAGGTAGATAACATAGAGGTAAATCAGTTTAAAAGAATCCCACAGATGGGAAACCCCAGGCCAAATGTCAGCCAAAATCGCTTGACTCAACCTGGCCAGTATCTAAGGGAGACAATGAAACTTCAGGAAAATTACGAAAACAATTTTTTTCGGGAACAACCCCAGACTATTTACCCATCATAGAAGTTACTGTTAACAATAAAAAATATACTGCTTTAATAGACACAGGAGCAAGTGTAAGTATAATAGATAAAGACATAAAAGATTTTAGAAGAACTCCTTTAAGACAACCGATAGAATTTAAGACAATAACAGGGAAAGGTATGATTGAATTCGAGGTCATTTCGGATGCACCTGAAGAATTTAATGTAGAAAATGCTAGGATTAAGTGGAAAGTTGCTCAGTTAAGAGGAAGAAAATACAATTTCATAATAGGGGTTGATCTAGTAAACTGTTTTGTCACAATGATAAATTTGGTAGACGGAAACGTTTCTTTCAATAACAAAATAACAAATTTTATAGTAAATCCATACGAAAATCTTCAAATATGTACCTTGGAAGGAACAAATCCTGACTGGAATAGGTTACATCTGGAACATTTAAATGCTGAAGAATATAAGGAAATCATGAAAATTTTAAATAGATTTGAAAACTTATTTTTTAAAGAAGGTGACAAACTGACTAGTACAACGAACATAAAACATACGATTAGAACAACGACGGAAGAACAGATAAACGCTAAATTATATAGGTATCCACCACAGCACGAAACTGAAGTAAGACGACAAATCAAGGAAATGGAAGAGCAGGGTATCATCAGGAAAAGTTGCTCTCGTTATGCGAGCCCATTAATAGTTGTGCCAAAGAAGTTAGATAATTCAGGGGAGAAAAAGTACAGGATAGTAGTGGATTACAGGAAATTAAATGAAATAACAATAGATGACAAATTCCCACTACCAAATATCGATTCAATCCTGGATAAGCTAGGAAGAGCACAATATTTTACAACCCTAGATTTGGCTAAGGGATACCATCAAATTTTGATAGAGGAAAAAGACAGAGAAAAGACGGCTTTTGTTACACCCCACGGACTGTATGAATTTATACGAATGCCGTTTGGGCTGAAAAATGCTCCAGCGACATTCCAACGACTTATGAACGAAACATTACGCGAGTTTATTAATAAAACATGCGTTGTTTACCTGGACGACATTTTAGTATTTAGTACTTCTTTGAAAGAACACGTCAAAGCAATAACAGATATTTTCAGAGTATTAGAAGACGCAAATTTAAAAATACAAATAGACAAGTGTAATTTCATGAAAAAGGAAACCGAATTTCTAGGTCATATTTTGACAAATGAAGGACTAAAGCCCAATCCAAACAAAATAAAAGTAATTCAAGAATTAGATATACCACGAACAGAATAACAGATCAAAAGTTTTCTGGGTCTTACAGGATATTATAGAAAATTCGTGAAAGATTATGCCAAGGTGGCCCAACCGATGACAAAATATTTAAAAAAAGGAGTAAAAGTGAACACAAAAGACCCTTCCTATGTCGAAGCATTTGAAAAATTGAAACAGCTTATAAGTTCCCATCCAATATTAAGATATCCTTATTTTGATAGACAGTTCACATTAACCACTGATGCATCTAATTATGCAATTGGTGCTGTTCTTTCACAAGAAGGACACCCGATTCGCTTCGCATCCAGGACACTGAATAACCACGAACGAAATTATTCAGCAACAGACAAAGAATTTTTAGCAATACTATGGAGTGTAAATTACCTGAGACCATATTTGTATGGTAAGAAATTTAAAATTCTTACGGACCATCAACCTATTAAGTTTTTATGCACAAAACACAAAGGAAAGGATATATCGCCAAGACACCAACGATGGCTACTCAAACGATTTCGAAATAGACTACATAAAAGGCAGAGAGAACAAAGTAGCGGATTTTCTTAGTAGAATAGAAAAAATCGAATAAAATATTTTAAAACATGAAGATGATGACAGCTTTAATAGTATAAACTTAATTTCGCCCGATGAGGAGGAAGACAACGTAAGCATGGCAACAATACATTCAGCAGAGGAGAACTTGCGTGACTATTTTTCGATTAAGGAAGAGATAGTGAACAAATATAGAACACAGATTATTCTTACAAATAATAAAACAGAAGAATTTAGAGAGATACACGGAAAAAGGATAATTTTTATTGCAGAAGGTGATTTTGAACAAATGGGAGAAATTTTTAGGAGATATATTTAAAAAGGAAAAATTGGAATATTTTCTGAACTAACCGACCACAGTTATAACATAGTACAAGAAAAACTGATTAGTATGTATTCGAAAGATAACCAACTTCAATTTACTAAGTGTACAAAAAGAGCACAAGACATTGAAACAGAGGTTGAAGCCATAAAACAAATTTCCTTTTACCATGTTAGAGAAAGTTTACATTCAGGTTTTTTTAGAAACATACAATCAAATAAAAAACAAAATATACTATCCTAAGTTATTGGAATTGGTTCAATTGGTTATAAATCAATGTGAAATTTGCCAGGAAGTAAAATATGATAGGAAACCCATAAAACCGAAATTAAATCTCTCAGAAACGCCAACAAAGAAAAATGAAATTATACACATAGATACGTACGTCATGAAGGGAAACCATTTTTTAACGGTTATAGACAAATTCTCAAAGTTCGGAGCAGCGTACTCCTTGAATGATAGAAATCATATTACCATTATTGAACAGTTAGAGGAACATTTTGCTAAAATAGGGAAACCAAGGAAAATAATTGCAGATAATGAATTTAAGGCAGCAAGAATAAAAGAGTTTTTAGACAAGGAAAATATAGAGATTTATTTAACAAAACCGAATAGCCACACTGGCAATGCTGATATTGAAAGGTTTCACAATACGATCGCGGAAAAGTTTAGAATTTTATATATATTAGAAAAAGGTTTATCAATTAAACACTTAATACAGAAAGCTATACGAAATTATAATGGTAGGTTCCATTCGACAATAAAATGTACACCAAACGAAGTACATGACAACAAAACAAATCCGGAAATAGTAAAGAACAATTTAGAAGAAAAAAAGCATAAAATTATAGGTAAATTGAACAAAAGCAGGGAAGATTATAAAGAGGAAAGAACAGAAGGATTCATAAAGAATTATAAAGCGGTTAGGCATAAGGAACAACCAAAGTATAGGAAGGGAAAATTAGAAAACATCCATCCAAACAATATTAAAAGACCGTATAAATTCTCGGACACTAACAATGAAGACGATGACATTGATTTCGAATACTTATCTCAACGCTTAAAAGAAATTAAAACAAGAAACAAAAACACTGTAGAAACTCAATCAAACCAAGAACTAAATATTATTTCAGATACTACTTACGATACTAGTGATGACATTGATCGGACATAGTGACAGCACGATAATTCTAACGGAACTGACGGACCAAACAGGATTTGTTGACATACAAATAAGAGACCAGGACATAGTTAAGGACAGTGATATAGTACTTCATATAATTGACGTTACAGAAATAGAAAATATTATTAACGAAATGACAGAAAATATTTTACAAGTAAAGACAACTAACAAAAATATATTACAAACAGAATTATTAGAAGCGAAAAATAAGTTAATGACATTAATACCAATAGAAAAAAGACAAAAGAGAGGACTTGTAAACGCAATAGGTACTGTAGCAAAATGGACATTTGGCACAATGGACGACGATGACAGACAGACAATTCAAAAACATTTAACACAAACAGACGAAATATTGAATCAACAAATACATATAAATGAACATTTTAATTTGGCAATGAAACAAATAAAAAATATTGTACAAGACGATAGGAAGGAAATTGAAAAAGGACTTAATAGTATAAATAAATTCATGGACGAAGAATACCAACAACACATGTACTTACAACAAATGACAAAAATTCAGTTAATAAAAAGTAAAATAGAACAAATCCAAGACAATGTAGTCACAACCAAATATGGACTTGTTCACCCAAATATTCTAACAAATCAAGAAATTATCAATTATAAAATTGATTTTAATAAATTAAAATATTTACAGCTAGGAATAGCAACTTTTAATAATACATATTTAATAATAAGCATTAAAATTCCAAAATCATTTATACAAATAAAAATAAGAAAAATTGTACCACTACCAAATAAGAATCAAAAAGAAATAGAAGCAGATATAGAAGAAGTTTTTACTTATAAAAATAAAGTTATGAAATTTGAAGAAAATAAACATTTTAGACAATTAAAACCCAGCACTCACTGTATAATAAAGAAAAATTGCAAATTAATATTAAGCAAAGAATTAGAAATCATAGCACTGGACGAAAAAACAGTTCTAGTTAAAAATGCAGTAAATTTAATTGTAAACAATACATGTAACATAAATGATACTGTTTTAAATGGAAATTACGCACTCCAGTTTAATAATTGTTCAATAAAAATCAATGATTATTATTACTCTAATTTTATAGAAAGATTTGAAGGAAATATTATGAGATTGCAATATGACAATATAAAGAATTTTACGGAAAAACTTACATTCGAACAAATAGATGAAGAAAATAAAATAAATTTCAAAAATATATCTAAGTTGAAAATACATAACAAAATCATATACGGGTGTAACTCTTTTCTCGCTTTAACTATAATATTAATAATTGTTCTTTGGAGAACAAAGCTAAAATATATTAAAATAAATTTAAATAAAAGAATTCAGGAGAATTCTAATCTACAGGGAGGAGAAGTTACATATGCAAACAGCTACATTGACTTCAAAGCCAATGCACCTGATAAATTCGAAGAATTTTTAAATAAAATTAACAAAAGCGGTAACCCAATATCAGTTTCCGGCACATGTCGCAATCCATAATAATTTCCAAAGAATTTTACCGTTTTACTTATTTAAGCAATTTCAACAATTTTATTTAGATTAAAATTAAAACAATAATTTCCAAAGAATTAACATATTTTATTTTTAAGCAAAATCAAAAATTTTATTTAATTTAGCAAATAAGAAAAAACTGAATTGTAAGAAATTAAAAATTAAATAAAGTTAGTCTGTTTCTTGATCTTGTCTCGCTTAGACGGTTCAACTGTCTAAATTTAGTTTTTTTAAAAATAACTAAACGGAGATTAGTTATAAAAGTCAAGCGAAAGCAAATAAAAAACAACTTCAACCGAAAACAAAATATTACCCATACATTCATATAAATAAATACTGAATAGAATGTGTGAGTATTGCTGTTTGATTGGTGTAAAAAATTATTATTGAGCGCATTCATTTGTGTTTGCAAATTTGTCGTTATTGTTGTTGTTAAACATTCATTAACTCGAAAAAACACCTGAATGTTTTTATAAAAACTCTAACTGTAATGAGACTTTGCTATGTTTTTGTATTTTCAAGTGTGTTTTATACACATTCATAACGAAAACTGTAAAATGAATGTGTTCTTCTTGTATCATTGAGTGTAACACACAATACATTCTTTCTTGTGTTGTTACTGGCTTAACTTTATTTATCTCCCATAGAATGAAAAATTTTTGAATGAATATTGTTTTTGTTGTGTATAGGCAATTAAATGAATATAGTCATGCAGATGTCTATTATTAACTTTACACCAAGAAAAGAAAACCAAAATTTCACATAATATTTCAATTTATCCGAAACAAAATGTAAACTATACATGCCAAATTAAAAAAATATAAAATCGAATACCTATTATTTAGATATAACGACACCTACTGTTTTATTTATCCGCAGTTGCAGTAGTTCGAAATAGGTTTTCATAATTTCTTAAACAGTGAAGATTGGGAATCTTTACAAGAAGGAAATTGGTTGACAAATATCGCAGTAGATTGTGCAATTTTAAGTGCTCTTAAAAAAAAAAAGTCAAAATGCTTTAAGTTTACCATGTCAGGCAAACTTAATAAACTATAAAAATGTTAATAAGCTAATGACGTTTAAACCTCTCTTCCTTTTTATTCCAATACAACAAAAAAATCATTTTCATCTTTGTGTATTGAAACCAGAGGCACAAGAATTCTTATTTATGGATTCTCTTTATAATTCTTCTGGTAAATCTTATTTTATCGACCTTGTAAATAATAAATGCATAAAAAGCACATGGAAGTTCGTAACAATTTCAAACAGAATAAAACAGAATGATAGCTGTAGCTGTGGTTTATTTGTCATTTTCTACATCATTAATTTCTTATGTGACCTACCAATGACGGCCGTTCCATTTTCAAATTCCATAAGAGACGAAGTTAAATTAATGATAGCAAGAAATGCTGACAATCCTTTAAAATTTTGTTGCCTTTGTGGAAGTAGTAAAAAAAATAAAAATAAATGTTCCCTTTGCAGTTTCACTACATGCAAAATATGTTCAAATAATATTTTACATCAAAGAAGTGTGTTAAAAATGCCTTTGCAGCAATAGTATTTATTATTTATTATTCTTTTAGATTTTTTTTATTTTTTTATTTGTAGTATGATAGACTACATACATGCATGTTAAAAAATTATTTATTTATTTATGAGTGAAAAAAAATTATGATGGCTCAAATGCGTGATAAAATGAAGGCACATAACCCTATAAAAATAAAATATAACCAACAGCATGATTAGTTTCTACATTATTTACCAACAGAGTTGGGCAAAATACATGCTTTGCTGTATTTGAAATACAAAATACTTCTTTTGCTTGTATTTCAAATACAAAATACCAAATACTTTCAAGTCGAGTATTTCAAATATAAAATACAGTATTTTAGTATCTTTTATTTGAAATACAAAAAACATTTATAACCATTAATCATGAAATAAGATTTTTAAAAGTTTTATCAGATAAGCAGCCTCTTGTTGAAGAATATATAAATTCTGCTAAAAAAAAAACAATCTTTCTACACAGAAAGAATACCCGCTTTCTAAGATCAAGAATTTTATTCTTGAATTTATCCAAAATCTTTCTTGAAATTTTTAAGTACGATCCGTACTTACATTTTTTTAAATCAAGCCTTTTCGGATTGCTTCAAAAAATCAAAACAAGCTTGTTGTTGTAATATATTATTTTACATTTGAGAACAAAGTGTCTCGGTGGCCTAGAGGTAACGCACTTGTGCTGCAGTGCAGAAAGTCCCTGGTTCGAATCTCAGCTTCGGTAAGTACAAAAAATGAAATTTTTAAATTGTAAATTTTAAGTGTCTATAAAATAAAAATAAAATTAAAAATTCTCCTTCTTAATTAAAGCTCCATAAGTCAAAAAAATGACGTTTCATTTTCGAATTAATCCCGTTTTCGGCTTAAATCAATCTTTTTCACGCTTACATTTTATGAAAACAGTTCTCTGCAAGGCACATTCAACAAGGTAAACCCAAGGCGAATACAAAAATTCGCCCTCTGCTTTTTTTTTGTATACCCTTTACATAGTGATAAGGGTATACATCAGTTTGTCATTCCGTTTGAAATTTCTTTATTTTCCCTTTGCGACCCCATAAAGTATTAATATTCTGGATCCTTATAGATAGGGAAGTTGATTAGCCATGTCCGTCTGTCAGTCTGTTGAAATCAAGTTTCCGGAGTCAAATATTGTGTCAAACTTTTGTGAGTATCATGGAGACCATCGCTATTTAAAATTAGCAAAATCGGTTGACTATTGACCGAGATATAAACGAAAAATCAAAATAACCCATTTTTTAGGACAAAATCCGTGCATACATCCCTATATATCTCAGTGAAGGTAGTCATTCTTGCCACAAAACTTGGCACAGATACTCTGAAAATAGGGACCTCAAAAGGAAAAAGTTTTTTTCAGATAGGATCAAGGGAAGTGTTTTTTCTCTGCAATTGCACAAATTTTATGAAATATTTCATGCGCTAAATCTTAGAAATTATAACAGCTATCGACCTACACTTTGGAGAAAAAATATTTTATGAAATTTTCGATACGCTTTATCTCGGAAACTATAACAGCTATCGACTTCTAGTGTTCTACAAAAAGTAATTGTATGATAAGGCCTACACTTTGAAAAAAAAACATTTTTTGGGTAGGGGAAGGGTTAGCTCCCATACAAGTATTTGAAATACTGCCCAACCCTGTTTACCAATGTATGCATAAGTATAAGTAAATATGTGTGTAGAAAATATAATGTATATAGAAATGGTGTAGGCCTACTGGGGATGTCAACCATTTAAAATAAGTGACAACGCACTGAGCGTAGTACCTCAATGGTAGTGGGGAAATCTACGCAATTGTTCCACATATGTTATGTAAATATATATAATTTTATGGAAATGTGGTAAAAAGTTTTATAAATGATTTAAAAATTAAATATAACATTGTGAATAATAATACAAGTTGGACGTACTTTTTGTGGCTCAAGAATAATATTTAAATACACACTTAATACCTACCCAAGAATACACTATAAGTTTTAAGTTTGAAGAAATTGTGCTCTGCATTTAAAAAAACTTAAACTTTTTGACAATTGTTGCATCTAAAGTGAATTATTTATATGTTAAATTTACTTACAATTTTATAAAATTTAGAAAAATTGCACTCAAATTTAAAAAGTGATCAAAAGAGACAACTATTTTCACGTTTCGAAAGTTTATAAAAAGTAAACAATTATAACACCAGCTATTCTGTATTTACAAATACTGGTTAAAACAAAATAAAAAAGTGCTGCCAAGCTTTAACAGCTAGCAAGGCTGTTAATTTTAAAAATTAAATTTAGTCAGTTTGAGAGCCATTGTTAATTGACTGGATTTTTTAAAATCTATATAAGAAAACTTTGGACGTTATCTTTAAATCATCATTTTTCATTTAAGCTGTATCATGGACATTTTTTCTGAGAAGGTTACCTCTCCCACTAGTGTAAAAAATTCCACTCAATTTAATACCCCGTTGGCTAAGTGTGGTAAAGCTACTGATAACGTTCGCAAAACACCTCGTATCCCTAGTATGGACTCTCCTTTTCGTATGTTGCAATTGCTAGACTCACGATTTGAAAAACAAACAGAGGCGATAACAAATCTGATGAAAAGCCTTATCTGTGATAGCGAAAATCGTATTTTGCAAAAGTTTGAAAAAATTGAGAAAAGTATGGGTGAAATGAAACGGGATCTTATAGAGGTCACTACAAGAGTTTCAAAGCTCGAGCTAGTTGTGAAGGAAATAACAGCACTGAAGTCAGAGATGCAGGTCATTAAACTTCAGCAACAACGCCAGGAAAATTCCCAAGTCGCATGTGACCTGCGTATTAATGGTATCCCCTTTTTTAATAATGAAGACTTACCAGCTATATTTGATGACATATGTTATACACTAAACATCAAAACACCACCTCTAAAGTCTATTTTTCGTGTGCAAAATCGGAGAGATAAAAACAAAATTAGTTCTCCTGATGCTGTTATTATTGCGAAGCTGTTGTCCCCTCAAGATAAAAATTTTATGCTTAAATCTATTGCTGATTTTAGAAGAGTAAATCGCAGTCCCTTAGTGCTCAGTCATATCGGATTTAGATCAGAAAATGATAGCAGATATAGAGCAATTCCATATGAAAACGATCAAAATTGGCAAATTTTTGGACGACCCCTCTCCGATTTTAAAATAAATAGTCTCAATCGATTGCGCAGCAAAAAATAATGTACCTACATATTTTTTTTTTTTTTTATAGTGACTGGTTTAGTGGTGGTGTACACCACTGTCATGTGACAAAATTGAAGAATTCTTCATAAGGGACCTCATTGAAAGTTGTTTTAAAAAAAAACTACTAAAGCGATCGCAACGAGTGATAGCTCGTTGGAAAGGTATTAAATCAGGCTTTAATTGAAAAATAAAATTTTCCTAATTTTTCTTAGAAATTTACTTTTAAATTTTCCCATGAAAATTAAATTTTCCGATTTTCCACAGAAGCTCCTAAATTTTCCGGCTAATTTTTTTTTTTTTGGATTCCTCATAATTTTTGCTTTAAGAATCAGCAATAAAAAAATGGGCCCCGACTCCTTGTTTGGACAGGAGAAGAGCATTTAAGAGACCACCTTAATTGAAAAATAAAATTTTCCTAATTTTTCTTAGAAATTTACCTTTAAATTTTCCCATGCAAAATTAAATTTTCCGATTTTCCACAGAAGCTCCTAAATTTTCCGGCGCATCACCACATCAGTTCCCGGTCCAACAATATTATTATATTGGCGCTTTAACTTTATCTATAAATCTATGATCTTATATACCTTGTATCAGAAACTACTCTAGGTCAGCGGTGTCATCTACACTGGCAACAGTATTTTGTAATTAGGAGTTTCCTAATTAGGATTTTCCTAATAAGGATTTTCCTAATTACCTTTAATATTATTTATATCTCTAATTGTTCTTATTTCTACGAATATATTTCTCTTCATCATCCCTTTACTTTATCACTATTTTATACGGTATTTCCCGTACTAACAAGAAACAAAAAAATGTGCATGGACTTGTGTGTGCAGGTAAACAACCGATTTATTACCTTAAATATATTTACCGAAAACGCAGTTTTTATTAACTTAGCAATTTGTATATTACATATGAAATAATAATAAGTATAAGATAACACATAAAAAAAATTAACTATAGGATAAGCGCCAGCGTTCGAAATTTCGAACAGTCAACTTTACACATATGTGGAGCCAGGCAAATGTATGTTAGACATGTGTTTTAAGTTTTATAAAATAATTACATATATTGTCAATAATTTCTTATGATTATTTTTTTATTTTTTGTTTTTATAATATTTTAAAAAAATTTATCAAAAAGTGCCTAAAAAATATGGGTTGAAGAAATTTGTCCCTGGGCTCGAGGGGGAGGGGGTGGTCATTGTGTAATAAAGTTTTTTTTTTGCTAACAAATAAGACTTAACATTTGTATCAAAATTTACCTGTAGTTCTACCTTTTTAATACTAAAATATTTTTTTGAAAAAAATATGATTTTTACTGTTCGAAATATCGAATACCGGATCGAAATGGGTTAAAAATACATTTATGAAGAAAAAATCAATTTTTTTTTCAAGAGCCCCAAGTTTAGTGTGTAGTGAATATGGTCTGCCTGCCTTCACAAGATGGGCCATAAATCCATGGATAATAGCAGCAGTGGCATGTAATGGCACACCAAACCCGACTGAGGCTACAGGTCATAAAATGTTTTGTAAATTTTTTAAATTACCAGGTAATAAATATTTCGCCTAAAATGACACGTGCAGAAACAAGTCATAAAACACGGATTTTCCATAAATATGGCGAAATATTTATTACCTAGTAATTTAAAAAATTTGCAAAACATTTTATGACCTGTGGTCGGCTTATTGGCAGTAACCAATTAAGTCCCTCTTTAAAAAACATTTTATGACCAGTAGTTCACGCAAATTTTCCTATTAAAGAAAAGCAGATATCGCTTATTTTTTTTTACCTATTTTTTACCAAAAAATAAATATAAATACTTCACACACTCTGAGTCAAATTTCAGTTTAATACTAAACGTGAAAGTGTTAAAGTGTTTTTTTTTGAAAAGTAAAGAGTGAAGCTGTAAAGACAATTTAAAGTAAAATGAATAAATTTTGCTGCAATCCGTTTAACAAGAGTGGACATCGTTCGAAAAAGATAAAAGTATTAAAATTAACTGGTGTTTCGAAGCGATACATGAATGAATTAAATATACAATACGGTGAAGAAGCAGAATTCATTTGCCCCAAGTGTAAAATCGATTTGTCTCAACAAGCAAATGCATTGAAACAAATGCAGCCACAATCCGAGAGTGAAATGACAAGTGAACAAAATATTTCATCTGATAGTGAGGCAGACATTCCGATGGTCAATATGTCTTTGAGTCCTTTGAATGATGCTATTACCACTTTAGGTGAAACGCCTATTAGAAAAAGAAAGTTGCGAAGTGAAACATACAGGAAAGAGAAAAAAGGCAAGGTGATGAGTGCAATCGCGACAATATTTGATGAAGGCTTTGATAACGAATGCAGTCAAGCAGATGACGTTGATGACGGCAAACAAATGATTGAGCAGTTGAAAACAAAATTCAATTTAGCGACCACTTTTCCGGAGAAATATCTCATTTTATCTGTGCTGCCTCAATCATGGTCTATACGCAAGATTTCTGAACAGTTTCAAACATCTTTTTACATCGCGAGAAGAAGCAAAGAATTAGTTCGACAGAAGGGCATATTGGCGACTCCCACCAAGAAATTTGGCTCAAGGACCCTCAGCGAAGCAACGGTGAAATTGATTCAAGATTTTTACTGCAATGATGACAACAGCCGCGCCTGCCCAGGTACACGTGACTATGTTATCACACGTGAAGATGGAGAAAAAGTACACAAGCAGCGCAGATTATTATTATGTAATCTATCCGAAGCATACCATCAGTTCAATGAGAAATACCCAGCAGAAAAAGTGGGATTTTCTAAGTTTGCCATCCTACGACCAAAAGAATGCGTGCTGGCATTAGACAGGCACGGAACGCATTCGAGTGGCACTTTTTCGCGACGTCCCACGGCAAGGGCCCATGCGATGCGTTAGGGGGAACCCTAAAACGCATGGCGACTAAGGCAAGTTTGCAAAGGCCATATACTGACCAGATCTTAAATGTACAACATTTGTTTTCGTGGATTCAAAGCAAGGAAATTGCCATTAACACAGTTTTATGCACTCAAAAAGAACACGATGCCATGGAGCGACGAATTCAAAACAGATATAATAAGGTCAAAACTATAACTGGAACGCAAAAGTTTCATTGCTTCATACCAAATATTTCTGATATGTCAATTAATGTAAAGCGGTACTCTTCGTCTGCCGACGTGCTAAATTTAAAGTTACTTTAATTTTATAATGATGCCAAAACAATTGAAATTTTTAATAAATATTGTAATTAAGTATAAGCAGCAAAATAAAAAAGATTTTTTCTTCATAAATGTTTTTTTAACTGTAAAATAATTTTTAAAATGTATTTTTAACAAGGTGGTCTCTTAAATGCTCTTCTCCTGTCCAAATAAGGAGTCGGGGCTCATTTTTTTATTGCTGATTCTTAAAGCAAAAATTATGAGGAATCCAAAAAAAGAAAAAATTAGCCGGAAAATTTAGGAGCTTCTGTGGAAAATCGGAAAATTTAATTTTGCATGGGAAAATTTAAAGGTAAATTTCTAAGAAAAATTAGGAAAATTTTATTTTTCAATTAAGGTGGTCTCTTAAATGCTCTTCTCCTGTCCAAACAAGGAGTCGGGGCCCATTTTTTTATTGCTGATTCTTAAAGCAAAAATTATGAGGAATCCAAAAAAAAAAAAATTAGCCGGAAAATTTAGGAGCTTCTGTGGAAAATCGGAAAATTTAATTTTCATGGGAAAATTTAAAAGTAAATTTCTAAGAAAAATTAGGAAAATTTTATTTTTCAATTAAAGCCTGATTTAATACCTTTCCAACGAGCTATCACTCGTTGCGATCGCTTTAGTAGTTTTTTTTTAAAACAACTTTCAATGAGGTCCCTTATGAAGAATTCTTCAATTTTGTCACATGACAGTGGTGTACACCACCACTAAACCAGTCACTATAAAAAAAAAAAAAAATATGTAGGTACATTATTTTTTGCTGGGCAATCGATTGAGACTATTTATTTTAAAATCGGAGAGGGGTCGTCCAAAAGGTGATCGCTTTCATATGGAATTGCTCTATAGGATAAGCGCCAGCGTTCGAAATTTCGAACAGTCAACTTTACACATATGTGGAGCCAGGCAAATGTATGTTAGACATGTGTTTTAAGTTTTATAAAATAATTACATATATTGTCAATAATTTCTTATGATTATTTTTTTATTTTTTGTTTTTATAATATTTTAAAAAAATTTATCAAAAAGTGCCTAAAAAATATGGGTTGAAGAAATTTGTCCCTGGGCTCGAGGGGGAGGGGGTGGTCATTGTGTAATAAAGTTTTTTTTTTGCTAACAAATAAGACTTAACATTTGTATCAAAATTTACCTGTAGTTCTACCTTTTTAATACTTAAATATTTTTTTGAAAAAAATATGATTTTTACTGTTCGAAATATCGAATACCGGATCGAAATGGGTTAAAAATACATTTATGAAGAAAAAATCAATTTTTTTTTCAAGAGCCCCAAGTTTAGTGTGTAGTGAATATGGTCTGCCTGCCTTCACAAGATGGGCCATAAATCCATGGATAATAGCAGCAGTGGCATGTAATGGCACACCAAACCCGACTGAGGCTACAGGTCATAAAATGTTTTGTAAATTTTTTAAATTACCAGGTAATAAATATTTCGCCTAAAATGACACGTGCAGAAACAAGTCATAAAACACGGATTTTCCATAAATATGGCGAAATATTTATTACCTAGTAATTTAAAAAATTTGCAAAACATTTTATGACCTGTGGTCGGCTTATTGGCAGTAACCAATTAAGTCCCTCTTTAAAAAACATTTTATGACCAGTAGTTCACGCAAATTTTCCTATTAAAGAAAAGCAGATATCGCTTATTTTTTTTTACCTATTTTTTACCAAAAAATAAATATAAATACTTCACACACTCTGAGTCAAATTTCAGTTTAATACTAAACGTGAAAGTGTTAAAGTGTTTTTTTTTGAAAAGTAAAGAGTGAAGCTGTAAAGACAATTTAAAGTAAAATGAATAAATTTTGCTGCAATCCGTTTAACAAGAGTGGACATCGTTCGAAAAAGATAAAAGTATTAAAATTAACTGGTGTTTCGAAGCGATACATGAATGAATTAAATATACAATACGGTGAAGAAGCAGAATTCATTTGCCCCAAGTGTAAAATCGATTTGTCTCAACAAGCAAATGCATTGAAACAAATGCAGCCACAATCCGAGAGTGAAATGACAAGTGAACAAAATATTTCATCTGATAGTGAGGCAGACATTCCGATGGTCAATATGTCTTTGAGTCCTTTGAATGATGCTATTACCACTTTAGGTGAAACGCCTATTAGAAAAAGAAAGTTGCGAAGTGAAACATACAGGAAAGAGAAAAAAGGCAAGGTGATGAGTGCAATCGCGACAATATTTGATGAAGGCTTTGATAACGAATGCAGTCAAGCAGATGACGTTGATGACGGCAAACAAATGATTGAGCAGTTGAAAACAAAATTCAATTTAGCGACCACTTTTCCGGAGAAATATCTCATTTTATCTGTGCTGCCTCAATCATGGTCTATACGCAAGATTTCTGAACAGTTTCAAACATCTTTTTACATCGCGAGAAGAAGCAAAGAATTAGTTCGACAGAAGGGCATATTGGCGACTCCCACCAAGAAATTTGGCTCAAGGACCCTCAGCGAAGCAACGGTGAAATTGATTCAAGATTTTTACTGCAATGATGACAACAGCCGCGCCTGCCCAGGTACACGTGACTATGTTATCACACGTGAAGATGGAGAAAAAGTACACAAGCAGCGCAGATTATTATTATGTAATCTATCCGAAGCATACCATCAGTTCAATGAGAAATACCCAGCAGAAAAAGTGGGATTTTCTAAGTTTGCCATCCTACGACCAAAAGAATGCGTGCTGGCATTAGACAGGCACGGAACGCATTCGAGTGGCACTTTTTCGCGACGTCCCACGGCAAGGGCCCATGCGATGCGTTAGGGGGAACCCTAAAACGCATGGCGACTAAGGCAAGTTTGCAAAGGCCATATACTGACCAGATCTTAAATGTACAACATTTGTTTTCGTGGATTCAAAGCAAGGAAATTGCCATTAACACAGTTTTATGCACTCAAAAAGAACACGATGCCATGGAGCGACGAATTCAAAACAGATATAATAAGGTCAAAACTATAACTGGAACGCAAAAGTTTCATTGCTTCATACCAAATATTTCTGATATGTCAATTAATGTAAAGCGGTACTCTTCGTCTGCCGACGTGCTAAATTTAAAGTTACTTTAATTTTATAATGATGCCAAAACAATTGAAATTTTTAATAAATATTGTAATTAAGTATAAGCAGCAAAATAAAAAAGATTTTTTCTTCATAAATGTTTTTTTAACTGTAAAATAATTTTTAAAATGTATTTTTAACAAGGTGGTCTCTTAAATGCTCTTCTCCTGTCCAAATAAGGAGTCGGGGCTCATTTTTTTATTGCTGATTCTTAAAGCAAAAATTATGAGGAATCCAAAAAAAGAAAAAATTAGCCGGAAAATTTAGGAGCTTCTGTGGAAAATCGGAAAATTTAATTTTGCATGGGAAAATTTAAAGGTAAATTTCTAAGAAAAATTAGGAAAATTTTATTTTTCAATTAAGGTGGTCTCTTAAATGCTCTTCTCCTGTCCAAACAAGGAGTCGGGGCCCATTTTTTTATTGCTGATTCTTAAAGCAAAAATTATGAGGAATCCAAAAAAAAAAAAATTAGCCGGAAAATTTAGGAGCTTCTGTGGAAAATCGGAAAATTTAATTTTCATGGGAAAATTTAAAAGTAAATTTCTAAGAAAAATTAGGAAAATTTTATTTTTCAATTAAAGCCTGATTTAATACCTTTCCAACGAGCTATCACTCGTTGCGATCGCTTTAGTAGTTTTTTTTTAAAACAACTTTCAATGAGGTCCCTTATGAAGAATTCTTCAATTTTGTCACATGACAGTGGTGTACACCACCACTAAACCAGTCACTATAAAAAAAAAAAAAAATATGTAGGTACATTATTTTTTGCTGGGCAATCGATTGAGACTATTTATTTTAAAATCGGAGAGGGGTCGTCCAAAAGGTGATCGCTTTCATATGGAATTGCTCTATAAGTCTAATATCCCATTTTGTATAAACGAAAATCTCACGTCCAGCAACTCTCATATTTTTGTTTCTGCTCTACGACTCAAGAAGAACAGACATCTTCAATCTGTGTATACAAGGCGAGGCATAGTCTTTGTTAGACCCCCTGAGACTGAAGAAGCTATTCGTGTTGAAGACATCGAACAACTGAATCAGTTTTTTCTTGCTTCAAATATCTCACCTGTTGACCCTGTATTGCGTGGTAATGCTGATATGTAATAATTGTCTTAAATATTTTTTTCCTTATAAAATTTTATGTACAAAAACTAATTTTTTTGTTACTATTGTTAATTTTCATGTAATTGTTACTTTAAATGTTCGTTTTAACTTGTTTTTCTCAAGATATAGTGCATTTTCTGGCGTTGCTTTATTTAAAAGTACAATAAATTCTACTTGCTACCTAACTAAATATGCAAAATAGCAGTTCAGTAGCTGGTTCCAATGATGTTACAATGAGTATGCTACGAGTGTTATCCAAGCAGAAAAATGGCATTAACATATGTCACATCAACGAGCAAAGTCTCAATAACAAAATTGATGAATTTAGACTAATTTTTGAAAATTCAAATGTTGATGTAATCTGCGTATCCGAGACATGGTTAAAGGAATCAACTTCTAATCACATGATTGATTTGAATGGTTACATAACTTTTAGAGCTGATCGGGAGACTCATGCTGGTGGTGTAGCAGTTTTTGTTAAGAAAAGTATTAAGTGCAACTTTATCTGCAGAAACAAATGTCAAACTGATGCAAATAACATGGTAACACACTTAAACAAAGTTGAATATTTGTTTGTTGAAATCTTAGCAAATGGTAAAAAGCTACTGGCAGGGTGCGTTTATAGACCGAACCGTAATACTCCTATTGATGTCTTTTTGAGCGATCTTGAGGAACTTGCTCTCTCTTACACGGATTTTGTAATTGCCGGCGATTTTAACTCGAATTTATTGACTGATTCGTCACTTTTGGATAATATGTTGGCTATTGGTACCACACCTATTAATCGTTCTATTGCTACTCATTATAGTACCTTGTCTAATACCTTACTGGACTTGTTCTTTGTTAATAACATATCTAAAGTTTTGTTATACGATCAACTATCCGTGCCGTGCTTTTCAAAGCATGACTTGATTTTTACCTCATATGATTTTCAGTTAAAGCACGAAGCTCAATCTTTTACTTATCGTGATTTTAAATATATTGACTACCACGCATTGAGCGATAGTTTTTCGGCCATAAACTGGAATTCGATTTATTATATGCCATCTGTGGACAAACAATTGTATTTTCTCGAAGGCAATATTTCATTTTTATATAATTCTGCTGTGCCTTGCAGAACTAAAGTTATAAAGCCAAGTTCTAGGCCATGGTTCTCTTTGCCAATAAAATCGTTAATGAAACAAAGAGATGTGGCATACTCCCGATGGAAACGCTTTAAAACTCCCTTCTTAAAAGATGCATACTGTAGGCTGCGACGAGAAGTTAATCGTGAAATAAGGAAGGCTAAATGTCTTTACCATGCCGAAAGGAAAATATAAATATTAGTTGTTCCTCAACGCCGGATCAACTCAACAAAATGTTTGCTGATGTATCTCATGTGACTAATGAATCTTTGACAGATAGTTATCTAAACAACATTATGAGTTTTGAAACTGAGAATGAATTTAAATTCCGCTGCGTAAATGAATCTGAAGTCCTTTCTGCCCTCTCCTGCATAAAATCAAAATCAGTTGGTTATGACAATATTGATCCACGATTTATTCATATACTACTACCAAAATTACTACCATTCATAACCTATATATTCAACACAGTTTTTACTACATCTATTTTCCCTAATAACTGGAAACATGCTAAAATAGTTCCTATACCAAAATCAAATCACGAATTTAGGCCAATAGCCATACTACCATTTCTTTCCAAAGTAATGGAAAAGTTAATGTACTCACAAATTGATGAATTTTTAAAACGTTTTAATTTGCTGACAGTTTTTCAATCTGGTTTTCGAACTAAACATAGCTGCGTTACAGCTTTAATTAATGTAATTGAGGATATCAGACTGGACATCGACGTTGGAAAAGTAAATTTTTTAGTTTTGCTGGATCACTCTAAAGCTTTCGACACCGTTGATCATTCAATACTTTACTACAAACTGCTTAAATTATTTAAATTCTCAAGAACATCAGCCAATCTTATAAAATCATATTTAAGCAATCGTTTTCAATCTGTTTTTCTAAATGGGGATTATTCAACTTCTCTTCCTGTCCCTAAAGGAGTACCACAAGGTTCAATTATGGGACCACTCTTATTTTCGTTGTATGTGAATGATTTACCACATTATTTGAAACATTGCGATATACATTTATATGCTGATGATGTACAAATCTATTTGAGTAGTTCTGTAGAATCCATTAGTGATAACGTTAGTAAACTAAATGATGACCTTAACAGCGTCCATAACTGGGCTACTGCTAACAAATTATTATTAAACCCACAAAAATCCAAATGCATTGTCATCCATAAGAAGTCTACAAAGCTGACCATGGACTTTCAAATTAAGTTGAACAATCAGCAAATAAATATTGTTTCCTCTGCGAAGAATTTGGGTATTATTTTCAATGAAAACCTTGAGTGGTCAAATCACATCAACGGTATAGTAGGAAACATATACTGCTTGCTCCGTGAACTATGGGTTACGCAGTACTACACACCTTTGGACGTTCGGATTCTTATAGCTAAAACGTACCTTATGCCACGTTTGTTGCACGGGTGTGAAATCTTTGCTAACTGTGACTCTAAAAGTAAAAACAAAATCAATAAAACCTACAACAGAATAATAAGATATGTATATGGATTACGCAAATATGACCGGCTATCTTCGTATTCAAACAAATTATATGGAATGCCACTAAAAAGCCTTTTAGATGTACGGATTTTAGTATTATTACACAAAATAATATACGAAATGGAGCCATCGTATCTGTATAACCGTTTAACCTTTGCACGTTCAAATAGAGGCAATAAACTAATTTCTTTAAGACATCGAAGTCTCGTATCTGAGCACCAATTTTTCACATATGCTGTACATCTTTGGAACCTACTTCCGAACATTTTACAAACAAACCGCAATGCTAGAGAATTTAAAAAGCTTTTAACTCAACACTTTTACAGTTAATTTTGAATGTGAATTTTGAATTTTTTTGTTATACCTATTTATTATAATTCATAATTTGTTTTATAAACCTCATTTGTTTAATGTTTTTTTTATCCTTTTTTTTAATTTTATTTTAAAATACTCTGTAACACGAATTTGTACTGTACTTTTTTAATTCCTATGCTTTAATATAAGATCGAATATCTTGTTGCGTGGGATAGTCAAATAAATAAATAAATAAATAACAGTCATGACTTTTTCGTATATTAGCAGCTTATAAATAACTTTGAATTTTTTTGTTTCTGCTTCAAAATCATTGCAATTTTTCCTTTACTAATTAGTTTATACCTTTTGAGTTATATTAATAAAGTATTAAATTCAAGTAGTGTTTTTTAAACAAATCAAAAAAATTAAATCTTAATATTACCAAATCATTCTTTTTCTCTTCTGCTAATAATAATATTAATTATCTAATCTCACAATCAGTTTTACAATAACGAATATTTTATGTATGTATATGATTAAAAAATTTTAGTTAACTTATTCAACAACCAATATAATCAAAGCGATTTGTTTATAACACATATTAAAAATTCTGGTAACGCAGCTAACACAGCCTGTGCCAAATAGGATAAAAAGAAGGAAAACTTAATTGCCACTGTTATATGCACGTATGTATATTTTAGGTGTTTTTTTATTTTTAAAATTATTGTAAAAAAGAAGGCTGATTTACGGTATACAGTTAACACATATAACTAAACCATTTCAAAAGCATGTAAATATGATTTCTGCTTTTTTACAAATATTAACCTCAACGTCTATAGTCCTTATAATGATCAACAAACCATTTTCTATGGTATTTTTCATAAAACCCTTTTTTGGTCAGGACGATAGCGTCTAACGCCCAGTCTTTGGGAGAGACATCTATACATTTTTGGAAACCTCTCTTGGTCTACTGTAAGTAAATATATGTCACTATAGTGCTAAACGAATATTTAAAACATTTTATTATAAAAAATTTTTACCATTTTCTATGGCATTTTTCATAAAATCATTTTTTGGCAGGACGATAGCGTCTAACGCCTAGTCTTTAGGAGAGATATCTATACATTTTTGGAAACCTCTTTGGGTCTACTATAAGCGAGTTTATGCCGCAATAGTGCTCAACAAATATTTAAAAAAATTTTATTATAAAAACTTTTTACCATTTTCTATGGCATTTTTCATAAAATCATTTTTTGCCAGGACGATAGCTTCTAACGCCCAGTCTTTGGGAGGGACTTCTATATATTTTGGAAACCTCTTTCAGTCTACTATAAGTTAATATATGCCACTATAGTGCTCAAAGAATATTTAAAAAATATATTATAAAAATATTTTTTATTAAATTAAATTTTTTACATAACTTATTGTTATGCTTTTAAATTAAATATATAACTTGTTTTTTTTAATGAAAACCTAATAATATTGCGGGCTTACATACCATATTTTATTTGTGAAGTTTTACTTAAGCTCGTGGGCACAAATACATTCGCAAAATTACCACGTGCTCACACATATACCAAAATAGTACATTTTTTGCAACCCTGAAAATTGTTTGCCAGCTGTAAAATTGTTTGTTAAATTCTTGGCGATTCAAAAATGTTTGTTAAATTCTTGGCGATTCGCAAAATGACCACGTGCCGCACATATACGAAAATAGTACATTTGTTGCAACCCTGAAAATTGTTTGCCAGCTGTCAAAATTGTTTGTTTAAAATTTAAAAGTATATTATTTTAATTCAACTTTGTTCCTCATGACACTAAATCAAAAATTACAGCAAATACCATAAGTACATATGTATGTATGTATATAGAATTTATTCATAGAACCGAAAAATTTTGTGGTGCCAAAAATTGAAAAAAGTATTTTAATACAATAATACCCATAGAATCGATATATGGGGTTCTCACTTTCAAAAAATTAGCCGTTTACAGGGTATACCCTAGCATACTGTTAAATAGACAAAGTACTATATATATAGTATTTCATTCCTAGAACCGACAAATTTCGTGGTGCCAAAAATTGAAAAAAGTATTTTGATACAATAATACCCATAGAATCGATATATGGGGTTGTCACTTTTGAAAAGTTAGCCGTTTACAGGGTATACCCCAGCATACTGTTAAGTAGCTAAAATACTTATATATTGTATTTCATTCCTAGAACCGATAAATTTCGTGGTGCCGAAAATTGAAAAAAGTATTTTGATACAATAACATTCAAAGAATCGATATATAGGGTTGTCACTTTCGAAAAATTAGCCGTTTACAGGGTATACCCTAGCATACTGTTAAATAGCTAAAATACTATATATATATATATTATTTCATTCCTAGAACCGATAAATTTCGTGGTGCCAAAAATTGAAAAAAAGTATTTTGATACAATAATACCCATAGAATCGATATATGGGGTTGTCACTTTCGAAAAATTAGCTGTTTACAGGGTATACCCTAGCATACTGTTGAATAGCTATAATACTATATATATAGTATTTCATTCGTAGAACCGATAAATTTCATGGTGCCAAAAATTGAAGAAAGTATTTTGATACAATAATACCCATAGAATCGATATATCGAGTTGTCACTTTCGCAAAATTAGCAGTTTACAGGGTATACCCTAGCATACTGTTAAATAGCTAAAATCTTATATACATATATAGTATTTCATTCCTAGAACCGATAAATTTCGTGGTGCCAAAAATTGAAGAAAGTATTTTGATACAATAATACCCATAGAATCGATATATGGGGATGGTACTTTCGAAAAATTAGCCGTTTACAGGGTATACCCTAGCATACTGTTAAATAGCTAAAATAATATATATACAGTGCCACAGAAAACTATACATACCCCCATAAAAAATAAGCTTTACGTAAAATTCTGAAATTTTTATCAACAAAAACTTTGCAAACGGTCGCGTTCAGTTTTAGACAAAAATGACTCCAAAAGTTAAAGAAATAAGCTTAGATGTTAGAAGCCTTATTGTTCAACTTAAAAAAAATGGAAAATCGTTACGCGAAATTTCTGAAATTGTTGGACATCCAAAGTCTATTGTACAAACCGTTTTAAAAAATTATAAAAACAATAGCAGTGTTAATAGTAAGCCGAGAACAGGCCGTCCACCAAAAGTTACTCATCGAATAAAACGACAGATACTAAGCTAAATTGACAAAAATCAGAGAACGACGGCAGTTGATATAGCAAAAGAAATGGAAAAAGCATCTATTGTCACTATGCATCCAGAAACAGTACGCAGTGTATTAAGAAGTGTAGGATATCACAGCCGAGTACCTCGGAAGAAACCATTTATAAGTGATACAAATAAAGTCAAACGTCTTGAGTTTGCTAAAAAGCATATTAATGATGATGAAAACTTTTGGAAAAATGTAGTCTTTAGCGACGAAAGTAAGTTTAACTTACTTGGGTGTGACGGAAAACAAAAAGTTTGGCGCAAAAAGAATGAGGAGCTACAACCTAAAAACTTAATGCCCACTATAAAACATGGAGGCGGTTCAATTATGGTATGGGGTTGTATGTCGGCGGCTGGGGTGGGCAAATTAGTGTTTATTGAGACAACGATGGACCGATTTATATACCTGAATCTTTTAAAAGATAATTTAAAGGAATCAGTATCGAAAATGTGTCTATCTGGAAATTGGTACTTCCAACAAGATAACGACCCGAAACATACTGCAGCCATTATAAGAGAATGGCTGTTATACAATGTCCCTAAACAATTGCATTCTCCTCCCCAGGCACCTGACCTTAACCCCATTGAAAATTTATGGGACGAGTTGGACCGCAGGATAAGAAAAACTACAATAAGAAACAATCAGGACCTAAAAAATGCTCTTATCAAAGAATGGGACAAAATTTAATCGGAAACCACTGGGAAACTGGTATAATCAATGAGAAATAGGTTAAATGCCGTTTTAGAAAACAAAGGATGTGCAACAAAGTACTAAGTAGAGAATATTTTACATAAAATATGAACATAACCTGTGAAGTACGTACACTTTTCTGTGTTTTAAAATTGAAAAATATTGCTTTTGAAAAAGTTGTATTTTCTAAAAGAAATTATATGGTATAACTTTTGTTATTAAAATGTTTCAAGTTTTAAGTAAAACCTAGTTTTTAAGGGGGTATACCCTAGCATACTGTTAAATAGCTAAAATCTTATATACATATATAGTATTTTATTCCTAGAACCGATAAATTTCGTGGTGTCAAAAATTGAAAAAAGTGTTTTGATACAATAATACCCATAAAATCGACATATGGGGTTGTCACTTTTGAAAAATTACCCGTTTACAGGGTATACCCTAGCAAACTGTTAAAAAGCTAAAATCTTATATATATAGTATTTAATTCCTAGAACCGATAAATTTCGTGGTGCCAAAAATTCAAAAAAGTATTTTGATACAATAATGCCCATAAAATCGACATATGGGGTTGTTACTTTTGAAAAATTAGCCGTTTACAGGGTATACCCTAGCATACTGTTAAATAGCTAAAATCTTATATATATAGTATATAATTCCTAGAACCGATAAATTTCGTGGTGCCAAAAATTCAAAAAAGTATTTTGATACAATAATACCCATAAAATCGACATATGGGGTTGCCACTTTTGAAAAATTAGCCGTTTACAGGGTATACCCTAGCATACTGTTAAATAGCTAAAATCTTATATATATAGTATTTCATTCCTAGAACCAATAAATTTCGTGGTGCCAAAAATTGAAAAAAGTATTTTGGTAGAATAACACCCATAGAATCGATATATGGGGTTGTCACTCTCAAAAAATTAGCCGTTCACAGGGTATACCCTAGCATACTGTTAAATAGCTAAAATACTATATGTATAGTATTTCATTCCTAGATCCGATAAATTTCGTGGTGCCGAAAATGGAAAAAAGTATTTTGATACAACAATGCAGCATCTTTTTGCATAGCTCTTCTAGATATTTCGGTAAATTTCCATGACTTATTTTTAGAGTGCGTTAGAAATTTTTCGTAGTGGCTATTTCCTCTACCACTATAAATAGAATCAATGAAAACGTATTCTCGTAATATCTTTTTTAAAATGCAGAGATTAAAATGACCATTTTCTAAGATTGGTATCATTATAAAATTTGGATTACATAATGCTAAGTTATCAGTTTTTTCCAGACAAACTTATTAATTTGACATGGCAAGCTAAGCAAATTTTTAAAATTTTCTTTTATAACACAAAGAATTGCACAATCTGCAACAAAGTTTGTTAGTTGGCTACCGGCTTTTAACGACTTCCAGTCTTCGATATCCAAGATATTATAAGAACTAATGTCGGTTTGATTTAATGATTTATATATGCCTTTAAACAGCGTACCTAAACAGGTAGTATCTTAAATTAGTTATGGGTTTGTGCTCCAATAAATCAATATCTTTTGCTTTGCAATACGTGTGTTTTTTTTTTATTCGCAATAAGGTATCATCCATTCAAGAATAATAGATAACAAGATTACGACATCCCAAATTGAAAACTTGCATTTTCTGCGCATGTTGGTCAAATGACATCACGAAACAGTCTGACATTTAAAAATTATGTAAACACAACAGTGGGACAATTTCCTAATTTTTGGAGAAAATGTTTTCTTATTATAAATAAAATACTCAAGCTCGAGGTCCAGTTTTTATTATAAAAATCAAGTTATTTTTCCAATATTTCGACTTTCTTCTAAAGTCATCATCCGGGAATATATTGAATTTACATATAAACACAAAACCTTAAAAATATCGTTGTTCTTCTTTCGTCATTAAATACTGCACTCAGGTTTTGTGTTTATATGTAAATTCAATATATTCCCAGATGATGACTTTTGAAGAAAGTCGAAATATTGGAAAACTAAATTGATCTTTATAATAAAAACTGGAACTCGAGCTTGAGTATTTTATTTACAACAATTGAAAGGTCGAAAAAACACATCATTAAAAATAAGTTTTCTTATTATGTTTTTTAAAAAATATTCCAAGTATCCTGGATTTCTTCGACCTTTATTAATTAATAAATACACAATCTGTTTTTTTAAGCTTAATGTCAACAATAAGTATTCTTTATTTTTTTTTTTTTTTTTTTTTTTTTTAATTATTTTGCCAATATTTCGCTACTCCTTTGTGTAGCTTCGTCAGGGCTTTATTTTTAATAAATAAATAAAAATAAAGCCCTGACGAAGCTACATATCGAAGCGAAATATTGGCAAAATAATTCAAAAAAAAAAAAAAATAAAGAATACTTATTGTTGACCTTAAGCTTAAAAAAACAGATTATGTATTTATTATGTTTTTTATTAATCGTGTTATAAAAAATTTAAATGTTCAAAGAATTTATTATATTAAATAACATTTAGAAAACAAATTTAAAACATTTAAAATTAGTTTATTGTTTTACTAAATTTTCGTTTTCGGTTATTTGTGTTTTGCTTGATTTCCGCATTAAGCGATCTTATTCTAAGGTTTATCCACAAAAACCAAAATACTTCCAGCTTACCCATTTCATATTTCAAATTTTATTTCAAAATCTTCCTGTTTTAAATGTAATAACCAAATTCTCTTCCTATATATTTTGTTCGGTGTGACCAGATTTTCAAGTAAAGTTAAAGCTTAATCACGTTTAAAAAACAGCTAAAAAAAGCTAAAAACAAAAACTTAAGGCCAAAAAATAAAGCTAATTTTTTAATGCGTTTTTTAAAAATTTCTTCGCTATTAAGATATTTTCATAACATGGACGAAACGTTTGTGTGCTAAAAATATTAAAAAAAAATTTGTTTTAAAAATTTTGATTTTATTTACAAAAACTTGGTAGACCCATACCTTAGGTAAGAAGAAAAATAATATGTGTTCATATACAAGAGATCTTAAAAAAAGTTTTTAAAAGCAGGTGTTAATTTGCTGCCAGTTTTGGTAAAAAAAAAAATTTTAAGATCCCTGCAGGAAATGTCAATAGAGAATCACTAGAAACTCACTACTGACATTGTCACCAGTACTACTGTTAAGCTATACCTCAGGCAATGCTCTTTGCTATAAACATTTAGCATTTGAGTGTCATTAAAAATCAACTACTGACTTTGGTACTATTGACAAGGTAGTTCTTTTGGGGTCATATGTACACATTGGAACCAGTGATTAACTAGTACCTTTTAGCAATTTTAGTATACAGTACTACCGATAAGCTAAACCATTGGCAATGTGTTTTTGCAATAGACATTTAAAATGCGTCTGTCATTGAAAATAAGTATGATTTGTGTATATAAATCACTTTTATAGCACAACAGAAAAAATAAAAAAGGCCATTATGTTGCTGATACATTTTTGCATTTGACGGCAAACTGAAGCATTAATTTGACACTGACAGTTTTCTTTTCTTCTAATCAAAGCTTAATATAAAACTGTAGACGTACTGTTGACAATGTCGCCAAAAAGGTAACATAATAGTCGATAAAAGTGTTGACATGGGGACACTTGTCCCCAAGTTTCCTTCAGGGATATATATTAAAAAAAAACAAAAATGTGTTTTTGTTTTAAATATAAATACTCACACACAATTCGTTAATTTTTTTACAAAAACACGTAAAATTTAGTAGTTTATTTACAAACTTTTTTCATATAGACAAACACATAAAACCAATAAAAAATCGAAACTATAAGATTACATTTACATGATGCAATTTTTTTAATATTCCTTCAATAAAATTTTTGTTTGTTGACAAAACGAGTTGAAGAGACTACTTTTCTACACAGTTTGTTAAAAATCGAAAATTTTCATTCAAGTTACATAAGTTCATGCTTACATATATCATGAAAAATGCCTTCATGTAAATTTTGTTCAAGAGAAGAAAAAAAGATAATCTTTAATGTAAAAAGTTACATTGTAAGAAATCATTTATAAAGGTATTTTTATTTTTACATGTGTGCCTCAATAAGTATTAAAAACCAATGACTGTAAAAATGAAAATCAAAAAATAAAAAATACTATTATTTCTTTTAAACTAGCTATAAAAATAATAATTATCGTTATTAAACGTTTTTATCAAAATTAAAAAAATGACCGTCCTACTAAAAAAACCAAATTTACAGAGAACATGATATTCAACAAATATAGTTTAATACCATCAAAATGGTGAGCTTTACTTGACCCTACGATGTTTCATTGTGCCTGCTTTTGTCTTGAAAAATTATTTCCATCCTGTTTGATTTAATTTTTTGACAAAAATACACTTTAAAATTCTTATTTAATAAAAATATTAATATAATAATTTGTTTCAACGAAAGACATAAGTGGTTTTACATTTTTGAGCAATATATTAAAAGATTTTTTAATTTAACCAAAAAAAATGTTTATTGCTGTCCGGCCGATTGCAAAATTTTATCCAAAGCTTTTTTTGTTGTTCATTGTTTTTGGAAAAGAATTAAGGGGCACAGCTTAAATAAGATTTGTTAAAAACACGCTCACAATTAGCTTTAGCATAATTACTCACTTGATTTTTTCCTATCATTTTGCATACATTTCCCCACTGCACACTTCTTGTTTACGAATTGCTTCAAAATTTAAAATAAGTTTTTTTTGCTCTAATAACTTTGAAATACACTTCGCACACAATTTTTATAATAACTATTATTTTTTTGCACTATGTTTTATAAAATTAAATTAAAAATTCTTTTTAATTAACGAAATTCGACAAATTAATTTTTGGAGAACTGTCAAAGTGATTTTAGTGCAGGGTTGTCAAATCTCACATAACATATAAACCTAGCATACTGTTAAATAGCTAAAATACTATATATATATTATTTCATTCCTAGAACCGATAAATTTCGTGGTGTCAAAAATTCAAAAAAGTATATTGATATAATAATATCCATTAAATTGATATATATGGTTGTCACTTTCGAAAAATTAGCCGTTTACAGGGTATACCCTAGCATACTGTTAAATAGCTAAAATCTTATATATATAGTATTTCATTCCTAGAACCGATAAATTTCGTGGTGCCAAAAATTGAAAAAAGTATTTTGATACAATAACACCCATAGAATCGATATATGGGGTTGTCACTTTCGAAAAATTAGCCGTTTACAGGGTATACCCTAGCATACTGTTAAATAGCTAATATACTATATGTATAAATTGAAAAAAGTATTTTGATACAACAATACAGCATCTTTTTGCATAGCTCTTCTAGATATTTCGGTGAATTTCCACGACTTATTTTTAGAGTGCGTTAGAAATTTTTCGTAGTGGCTATTTCCTCTACCACTATAAATAGAATCAATGAAAACGTATTCTCGTAATATCATAAATGCAGTGATTAAAATGACCATTTTCTAAGATTGGTAGCATTATAAAATTTGGATTACATAATGCTAAGTTATCAGTTTTTTCCAGAAAAACTTATTAATTTGACATGGCAAGCTAAGCAAATTTTTAAAATTTTCTTTTATAACACAAAGAATTGCACAATCTGCAACAAAGTTGGTTAGTTGGCTACCGGCTTTTAACGACTTCCAGTCTTCGATATCCAAGATATTATAAAAACTAATGTCGGTTTGATTTAATGATTTATATATGCCTTTAAACAGCGTATTTAACCTAAACAGGTAGTATTTTAAATTAGTTATGGGTTTGTGCTCCAATTAATCATTATCTTTTGCTTTGCAATACGTGTGTTCTTTTTTTATTCGCAATAAGGTATCATCCATTCAAGAATAATAGATAACAAGATTACGACATCCTAAATTGAAAACTTGCATTTTCTGCGCATGTTGGTCAAATGACATCACGAAACAGTCTGACATTTAAAAATTATGTAAACACAACAGTGGGACAATTTCCTTATTTTTGGAGAAAATGTTTTCTTATTATAAATAAAATACTCAACTCGAGGTCCAGTTTTTATTATAAAAATCAAGTTATTTTTCCAATATTTCGACTTTCTTCTAAGGTCATCATCCGGGAATATATTGAATTTACATATAAACACAAAACCTTAAAAATATCGTTGTTCTTCTTTCGTCATTAAATACTGCACTCAGGTTTTGTGTTTATATGTAAATTCAATATATTCCCAGATGATGACTTTTGAAGAAAGTCGAAATATTGGAAAACTAAATTGATCTTTATAATAAAAACTGGAACTCGAGCTTGAGTATTTTATTTACAACAATTGAAAGGTCGAAAAAACACATCATTAAAAATAAGTTTTCTTATTATGTTTTTTATTAATCGTGTTATAAAAAATTTAAATGTTCAAAGAATTTATAATATTAAATAACATTTAGAAAACAAATTTAAAACATTTAAAATTAGTTTATTGTTTTACTAAATTTTCGTTTTCGGTTATTTGTGTTTTGCTTGATTTCCGCATTAAGCGATCTTATTCTAAGGTTTATCCACACAAACCAAAATGCTTCCAGCTTACCCATTTCATATTTCAAATTTTATTTCAAAATCTTCCTGTTTTAAATGTAATAACCAAATTCTCTTCCTATATATTTTGTTCGGTGTGACCAGATTTTCAAGTAAAGTTAAAGCTTAATCACGTTTAAAAAACAGCTAAAAAAGCTAAAAACAAAAACTTAAGGCCAAAAAATAAAGCTAATTTTTGAACGCGGTTTTTAAATATTTCTTCGTTATTAAGATATTTTTCATAACATGGACGAAACGTTTGTGTGCTAAAAATATTAAAAACAAAAAATTTGTTTTAAAAATTTTGAGTAAGAAGAAAAATAATATGTGTTCATACACAAGAGATTTTTAAAATAGTTTTTAAAAGCAGGTGTTAATTTGCTGCCAGTTTTGGTAAAAAAAAAAAAAAATTGTAAGATCCCTGCAGGAAATGTCAATAGAGAACCACTAGAAACTCACTACTGACATTATCACCAGTACTACTGTTAAGCTATACCTCAGGCAATGCTCTTTGCTATAAACATTGGTACTATTGACAAGGTAGTTCTTTTGGGGTCATATGTACACATTGGAACCAGTGATTAACTAGTACCTTTTAGCAATTTTAGTATACAGTACTACTGATAAGCTAAACCATTGGCAATGTGTTTTTGCAATAGACATTTAAAATGCGTCTGTCATTGAAAATAAGTATGATTTGTGTATATAAATCACTTTTGTAGCACAACAGAAAAAATAAAAAAAGCCATTATGTTGCTGATACATTTTTGCATTTGACGGCAAACTGAAGCATTAATTTGCCACTGACAGTTTTCTTTTCTTCTAATCAAAGCTTAATATAAAACTGTAGACGTACTGTTGACAATGTCGCCAAAAAGGCAACATAATAGTCGATAAAAGTGTTGACATGGGGACACTTGCACCAACCACTACCGCAAAACGCGTTCAAGATAGAATAATAACAAACTTTTTACATAAACATATTTCTTATTTTTTTTATACCAATATTAAAACCAAGCAATAAAAACCAATAAAATAAAACATATCTTATTAAATAAAAAATAAAACACAATATAGGTAGTTTCTTTATTAAAAAAATTCAGTCTTTTATTTTCAAATATATTATTGTAAAAAGCAGATAAAAAAACAAACAAAAGAATAAAAAACAACCTTTTCGCAAAACATAAAATATTTACATGAATAAAAAAAAATAGGTTCTTAGTACAAAAAGCAGCAACGATTTAAAACATAAGATACATAAAAAAAGTAACTAAAAAAAGAATTTAAAATTTGATATGTACAAAAATATAAAGCATATGGGCATTTCCATGAATATGTCAACCACGGCTGGAAAAATAAAATTCATCGCAACTTTTTTTTAAATATACCAAAGAGCAATAAAACACTTAAATTTTATTACGTAAAAGTATTTATAGCTAATTATAATTTTAAAAGAGCAAAAATAGCAGATTAAACTGGTAATCTCTTTGATCAATTTCCAGAAATTGAAATTAACTATTTTCTCTTAACTAGTGGCTAAATTTAGGTAATTGTAATATTCCAATTATACTTTAAAAATAATGTTACAACATCAATGGCCAAGTTCCATTATGAAATTAAAAATTTAGAGTTCGAATAACGGTATTTTTTATAGTTTGCTTTGAATGATATTCTAATGTCACGTACGTAATGCAAAAACGTTATTTGTCGTCATCATTTGAATTCGACCGGTCGCAAGTATTTAGAAGTAAAAGTGCAAAGCAAAATAAATCTCGCAAGGAAATATTGATCGATTTTTTTTTTAAATTTGATGCAATAAAAATTTTAAAGTCTTTCAAAGTTTGTAGCATACGATATTGTAAGTAACACAATTCAATTTAATACTTTCAAATTCCTTTATAATTATAAATATTTTATTAAGATGGGTAAAAATAGCTATGAGACTACAAAGAAATGGAGGAAGGACTTGAAGAAAAACGAAGAACAAATAAAGAAGTACCGGAAAAAGGATGCTGAATGACAGCATATCTATCGAAAGAAGTTCGCAGATGCAGCCAAAAAAGACAAAAAAAATAATTAACGACAAATTAACACACAATAAGTTTGATGTTTACTATTTTATTACAAAAACTATGCTTAAAATAAGCGAACAATATGAAGATATATCGTCTATATACATATTTTCTGATTGGAGTAGCGCTCAATTTAAAAACAAATTCATTTTAAAAAGTATTCCCTCTTTTGTAAACAAATTTAGCTGCCAACATTTAGAATGGAACTTCTTTGCAACATCACATGGTAAAGGTATAGTTGATGGAGTAGGTGGTACTGTTAAAAGAAAGGCCTGGCAAATTGTAAAAGCAAATAAATTAATCTTGCCAGATGCTTTCTCATTTTATGAATGTGCTCATAAATATGTGGAAGGAGTTAATTTGTTTTATGTTGCTACCGAAGAAATTGAAGGGTTTTCTGCTCATCTCCATGAAAAATGGCAAAATGTCCAGCCCATCCCAAAAATAAGAAAACTTCATTCGTTTACTTATCATGATAGTCAGTATATAAATGTGCCTCGAACTGCGTATTCAGTAAGAGAAAAAATTAAAATTTATTAATTAAGTGACAGCGCCCAAGTACATAGTGTATAGTAAGAAATGAAATTAACTTTTTATTGTCTTTATTGCTATTATCACCGAATAAACATTTTTAAATTCTTTTTAAATTTGTTATGTAAACATATATTTAAAAAACCTATTTTTTTCAGACAAATGCTATAAGAGAAAAATCTGTCACATACGGTATGTCACGAACGATATTAAGATTTGTTCGTAACAAAATCATCTAAAAATCTTTTTTTATTTAAAAATTATGGATTATCAAGGAAAAATATTTGGCTTGGTGTAAGAACTTAAAGAAAGGAAAAAAAACTTTTACAATTCGCAGATTTTCGTATATATGTGCATGCATACCGACATCACTTCCGTTTTTTGTCACGTACGATATGCACCTTTTTCGCCCGATATTTTGGCCGGCAAGGTTTTCAAAGTCATGATTTTTTTTTAGATTATAGTACCCTCTAAATGTAACATATTGACGAAACAATTTTTCAGTTACCACTCTTTTTGCAAAATCAACACCACTTTGTAGGCGTACAAATGTCACGTACGATGACATGGAAATGCCCATATAACAAAAATACTAATCTATGTACATATCTATGTATGTATATAAAAAATGAAAAATAAGCAAAAGTATTAATAAAAAACTAAAAAATACACAAAAACAAAGAATAAAAATACTTTTTCAGGTTAAAAAATAAAAGAAATGACAATAATCGCCACCGTATTTAATAAAAGCGTTTCTAAAAAATAAAATAATAAATAAAAAAACTTAAAAATGAACTACATATAAAATATTGATAACAATATTTATTTAAATAAACTAATGCCCATACTCATAACACTTATAATAGGTTTATTTGACAATTGTGCAAAAGACATCTGTCAAAAAGCCTTTTATAAACCAATTATAGGTGTTATGAGTATGGGCATTAGTTTTTTGTTAGAGCATGTTAAACTAATATTTACATTACTAATGGTACCCATGAAGCGACAACAAAAACAAGGTACTTACAATCTGTTAATTGTATAAGCTAAATTGTTGATGGCATCAGCGCTCGCTTTTAACCCTTCTCACACAGTTTTTAGAGCTTCCGCCATCACTTTGTTTGCCTCGGCATTAGCTGCACTGCTTTCGGCAAGCATCTGTTAAAATATGATAACAAAATAACACAATCAAATTTCTTCATAAAAACATAATTACCTTTAAGGCATTTGCTTGAGTTTTAGCAATTTCTAAGAATTTCATTCTTGTTTCTTCCTCTTCAAGTTTTCTTTTTGAGCCTCTTTGTGGTGTCTTCCTTCCAGTTATGGGAGTACCGACGCGCAGTTCGTCAGACTTGCTAGACACACTTGAAGACGGCAAGTCCGATGATATGGACAAATCTTCGTCTTCAAAACGTAGCTGTAGCTCCTAATTGTTAACAAACTTTAAAATATCGCACCTAATTAAAATTTAAATCACTGTAGCTTACTTCATCCATTGGAATATTTTCGGCGACTCCCTCGTGCCCCTCAACGTAGCTGTTGTCAATAAGAGCAATAACACGCCTTTCCAGCTCCGTTACAGGCCCCTGTAGTATTTCTTTTTTGAAGGTTAAAGCCTGCTGCCTTTTTCTGTCTCGTACTTTAATGATTGTACGGCTTTTTAAGTCTTTTCATACCTTGTTGCGGTCAATGACCCTGAAGTACCCTAACCGGCATACGCCACTGTGGCGAAAAAAAATTTTGCGTGGGGGTCCCTTTAGCAAAGCCCCGGCGAGAGGAGGTCAAATTTCACAGACCTCACTCTCTCATATTTTATTTCAAAATTTTTGTTGGGAAGGAGCTTGTGGTCGATAGAGGAACTACCTCTTGCCTGTGTCCCAGTTTTAATTTAAAAACCTTTTGTTTTAATTTGGTGTTTTTGTTTGTTGCTTATTGGGTGGTTGTTTTTGTTTTTGGGTGTTTGCCGGTGTTGTTGTTGTTATTGTCTTCTTTTAGCTGAAAAGAAAGAATTTGTTAGTAAATAGTTAAAAATTTTATAAAGGAACGATACACTAATACTAACTGCGAATTTTCCTATGTCCTTAGTAATTTTTAGTCCCATTTTGTCCTGAAAATAAAAGAAAATAGTTAAAATTCAATAAATTTCACTTACCTTTGATGCTGTTGATTCCAATTCGTACGTACCTATAATAGAATTATACAGTGCTGGAAAACTTTAAAATTCGTCCAGGACTGGAAGCCGGTAGTAAAATGGTAAAACAGGGTTGGTTTTCATTCATGCATTTGAAGTAAAAAGTAAGTTTTTGTTTTGTAGTGTAAAAATTTACGAGAATAAAAACATTATACCTACTAAAATTCATGAACCCCTGATATTGTAACAAATCGAAGTCTGGTTTAAACCGAGTTTTTTCACCCAAAAACCCCATTTTTGGAAATATTCATTTAACATTTATGTATTTGGGTGTGTAAAGAAAAAATAAATAAAAACAAAATTTGTGTATTTAAATTTATATGGGGCGGGGAAAAGTTTAAGCGTCAGATAATTTTTTTTTTGCGCTAGGTACAAAGGTCAGATGACGTGATCGTAGGGCAAAGTACTAATATCATGCGTAGATGACGTGATTTTCCATCAATCAGAAAAGAGTATTGCGTAAGGGCGGGAAAATTCAAAATCGTTCGTTTTTCTTGTTGTGTGTTGTTGGTGTAGTTTTTTTAAAAGGGAAGGTATATAAACAGCGACAAAATTGGGAAAACTATTCACTTGTGTTCAAAGTTTTCTTTAACTAGTGTAGCAGTGTAAACTAATCTTTAGTTTGAAAAAGTGGTAAAAGTGGTTTTGGAAAAGTTTATAGAAAAGTGGAATTTTATTTTAAAAATAACTGCCTAAGCTTTCTTTTGTTTGCCTGAAGACTGTGTTGGGGGAATTTCCTGCTAATTGAGAATAATAGATTGGTTGAATAAACAAGAAAATCGTAAGTGTTTGTAGTTTGTAGTGAAGTGAAAATTTTGTGTTTTTTGTAAAATCAAATATTTGAGCGTTTAGTCTTTGTAAATAGAGTAATCTGCTTATAAAGTCTATATAGTTGAGAGTTTGAACATAAAAATAGTGAGTGTTGGTGCCAAAATGAGGGATGTTTTTTTTTAAAGAGATGTCTTTGGTTTTTTCTCTGATCCGTAGCTGGCTATTATCCCGGGGAGACGTTCCAGAGAGCCTCAGGGTGCTATCTTTCCCAGGCTACATAAGGAAATAGCCAGGTAACCTTTTATAATGTTTTATTATTACCTGCCGTATGAGCCAAAAAAGTATTGAATTCTGGTTCGTTTATGTAAGAGTGAAGTTTTAATGCCGAAAACGTTGCTGTAAATTCTTACCGTAATTTGCTGCTGTAGAAAAAAAGATCAAATTTAATAAAACTAAAATAGAGTAAAGTTTTTTTATATAAATCGGTTTATTCAGAATAATTTTTTGTTCATGTAAAAAAAAGAAAAAAAGCGAAAAAGAAAATACTATTATATAAATACTATATATAAATGAAGTAGCTGGAAAGCAAGTAAAACCGAAGAAAAGTGAAAATTTTATAGAAAGATTTGTATATACTACATACATATATATTTATAAAAAAAAAGGAAATTATTTATGAAAGAGTTTTTTTATTGAATTTAAAAGTGAATTTATTTAAATATTTAGATAAGTTAGTGTTAAGAGTAGTTGAGTGTGAATTGTGAAAAATATTGTGTGCTATTGTGAATGTGTAGTTATTTGAGTGTTTTTGGTTAACCGACAGTAGTCCCTTTAATCGAGGGTGGAATCTAACAACAGTTTGTTATTAGATTATCGGTTAGGAAATAGAAATATCGGGAGTCTGAATGTACAAAGCTTAAAGTAGAGCCAGGATAAAATAAAATAAGTCAAAAAAGACACTTTTCAAAATTATTTAGGATTTAATCCCAATTTTCTTGTTAATTTTGTTATTATTTATACAAAATGAGAATTACTATAAGCAACTAAAACGTTCATGTTTTTTTTAAGAATCCAACAAACCAATATTCGCTATTCGCTTGTTTTGATTTTCGTTTTCCCCTTACACCAAATCATCAGTAGACTTCAACCCGAATTCTTAAAAAACTCATGAATATTTTTTGTCTTTATATAATAACCTCATTAAACAAAATGAGAATTACTATAAGCAACTAAAACGTTCATGTTTTTTTTAAGAATCCAACAAACCAATATTCTCTATTCGCTTGTTTTGATTTTCTTTTTCCCCTTACATTTGAATAACCATAATAACCAATTTTCTTGTTAAAGAAAATCAAAACAAGCGAATAGCGAATATTGTTTTGTTGGATTCTTAAAAAAAAAAACATGAACGTTTTAGTTGCTTATAGTAATTCTCATTTTGTTTAATGAGGTTATTATATAAAGACAAAAAATATTCATGAGTTTTTTAAGAATTCGGGTTGAAGTCTACTGATGATTTGGAGTAAGGGGAAAAAGAAAATCAAAACAAGCGAATAGCGAATATTGGTTTGTTGGATTCTTAAAAAAAACATGAACGTTTTAGTTGCTTATAGTAATTCTCATTTTGTTTAATGAGGTTATTATATAAAGACAAAAAATATTCATGAGTTTTTTAAGAATTCGGGTTGAAGTCTACTGATGATTTGGTGTAAGAACCAATGAAATGCATATAGACAAACTTAACCAACAACAAACCCTATAAATTAAGTCAAAAAGGTTACAAATAATTGAAAATTAAGAATTGTGAGGAAATACACTCAGGGAGCTCCTTTAGTGATAGAAAGCGCGTACTGTATCTATATGTTTTCGATTGAAAGTAATTAAAGCTTTAAGCCTTAAACTTAAAGAGAGTTGAGTTAATAGAAAAAGAAAATATATAGGATATGTGAATGAATTTTAATAAACAGAGCTTTTGAATTGATAGTAACGCTCAAGACTTTAAATTAGTTTTTTTTTAAATAGTAGTTAGTTTATACCAGCATAGTTTTATTTTATGAATTTAAATGTTTATTATATTATTTAATGTATTTTGAATACTTTTTTGTGATTTTTTTTCTTTATTATTAGTATTTTTATTAATAAATATGTTTATTTTTAGTTAAAAACCGAAAACATAATAATGTCGGCTTAATTTATTAAAAGTTCACGGCAATGATAGAGAGGTAAGTGGGGAGGTCAGGTGGGTTTTGGGTCGCTGAAAAAATTGGCTAATGGATCCTTCAGCGACATGGTTGGGAGGGTAATAAAAGAGACCAACACCTGTCTCTATTAAAATATCAATATATCATGTGGTCGCGTTGGTAGTTTGCAGTTTGTTTTCTTTTATTGTTGTTTTTTTTGTGTACGGATACGCGCCTGGCGGGAAGGGTTGGAACCACCTGATGATGTGTAAAGAAAAAATGAGCTAGACGGAAACCCCGCCAGTGTAACCAGTTCGTAACATAAATGGCGCCCAATCAAATGTGATAGCTTAGATAATTTTTCTAATTTACGTTAGAAAAATACTAAAACTTAATAATTAAAACAAGATAGCTTTGCGTAGACCACATGAAATAAAGGATATAATAACCGCCTTGACCACACATCCGTCTATCATTGCCCGAACGTATAAAATAATCGTATTTATTTATATTACAATTTTATTTTATTTATTTTATATATTTTTTTTTTTAATAGACAAACATTTATTTTGATTTTATCACTATTATTTATTACAAATAGTAGTACCTTTTTAATTTTGGTTTTTTTTTGGTTGTGTTCCTTCTTTATTTTATATTTTTTCTAATATTTTTTTTCTTATAGAGCAATTCCATATGAAAGCGATCACCTTTTGGACGACCCCTCTCCGATTTTAAAATAAATAGTCTCAATCGATTGCCCAGCAAAAAATAATGTACCTACATATTTTTTTTTTTTTTTATAGTGACTGGTTTAGTGGTGGTGTACACCACTGTCATGTGACAAAATTGAAGAATTCTTCATAAGGGACCTCATTGAAAGTTGTTTTAAAAAAAAACTACTAAAGCGATCGCAACGAGTGATAGCTCGTTGGAAAGGTATTAAATCAGGCTTTAATTGAAAAATAAAATTTTCCTAATTTTTCTTAGAAATTTACTTTTAAATTTTCCCATGAAAATTAAATTTTCCGATTTTCCACAGAAGCTCCTAAATTTTCCGGCTAATTTTTTTTTTTTTGGATTCCTCATAATTTTTGCTTTAAGAATCAGCAATAAAAAAATGGGCCCCGACTCCTTGTTTGGACAGGAGAAGAGCATTTAAGAGACCACCTTAATTGAAAAATAAAATTTTCCTAATTTTTCTTAGAAATTTACCTTTAAATTTTCCCATGCAAAATTAAATTTTCCGATTTTCCACAGAAGCTCCTAAATTTTCCGGCTAATTTTTTCTTTTTTTGGATTCCTCATAATTTTTGCTTTAAGAATCAGCAATAAAAAAATGAGCCCCGACTCCTTATTTGGACAGGAGAAGAGCATTTAAGAGACCACCTTGTTAAAAATACATTTTAAAAATTATTTTACAGTTAAAAAAACATTTATGAAGAAAAAATCTTTTTTATTTTGCTGCTTATACTTAATTACAATATTTATTAAAAATTTCAATTGTTTTGGCATCATTATAAAATTAAAGTAACTTTAAATTTAGCACGTCGGCAGACGAAGAGTACCGCTTTACATTAATTGACATATCAGAAATATTTGGTATGAAGCAATGAAACTTTTGCGTTCCAGTTATAGTTTTGACCTTATTATATCTGTTTTGAATTCGTCGCTCCATGGCATCGTGTTCTTTTTGAGTGCATAAAACTGTGTTAATGGCAATTTCCTTGCTTTGAATCCACGAAAACAAATGTTGTACATTTAAGATCTGGTCAGTATATGGCCTTTGCAAACTTGCCTTAGTCGCCATGCGTTTTAGGGTTCCCCCTAACGCATCGCATGGGCCCTTGCCGTGGGACGTCGCGAAAAAGTGCCACTCGAATGCGTTCCGTGCCTGTCTAATGCCAGCACGCATTCTTTTGGTCGTAGGATGGCAAACTTAGAAAATCCCACTTTTTCTGCTGGGTATTTCTCATTGAACTGATGGTATGCTTCGGATAGATTACATAATAATAATCTGCGCTGCTTGTGTACTTTTTCTCCATCTTCACGTGTGATAACATAGTCACGTGTACCTGGGCAGGCGCGGCTGTTGTCATCATTGCAGTAAAAATCTTGAATCAATTTCACCGTTGCTTCGCTGAGGGTCCTTGAGCCAAATTTCTTGGTGGGAGTCGCCAATATGCCCTTCTGTCGAACTAATTCTTTGCTTCTTCTCGCGATGTAAAAAGATGTTTGAAACTGTTCAGAAATCTTGCGTATAGACCATGATTGAGGCAGCACAGATAAAATGAGATATTTCTCCGGAAAAGTGGTCGCTAAATTGAATTTTGTTTTCAACTGCTCAATCATTTGTTTGCCGTCATCAACGTCATCTGCTTGACTGCATTCGTTATCAAAGCCTTCATCAAATATTGTCGCGATTGCACTCATCACCTTGCCTTTTTTCTCTTTCCTGTATGTTTCACTTCGCAACTTTCTTTTTCTAATAGGCGTTTCACCTAAAGTGGTAATAGCATCATTCAAAGGACTCAAAGACATATTGACCATCGGAATGTCTGCCTCACTATCAGATGAAATATTTTGTTCACTTGTCATTTCACTCTCGGATTGTGGCTGCATTTGTTTCAATGCATTTGCTTGTTGAGACAAATCGATTTTACACTTGGGGCAAATGAATTCTGCTTCTTCACCGTATTGTATATTTAATTCATTCATGTATCGCTTCGAAACACCAGTTAATTTTAATACTTTTATCTTTTTCGAACGATGTCCACTCTTGTTAAACGGATTGCAGCAAAATTTATTCATTTTACTTTAAATTGTCTTTACAGCTTCACTCTTTACTTTTCAAAAAAAAACACTTTAACACTTTCACGTTTAGTATTAAACTGAAATTTGACTCAGAGTGTGTGAAGTATTTATATTTATTTTTTGGTAAAAAATAGGTAAAAAAAAATAAGCGATATCTGCTTTTCTTTAATAGGAAAATTTGCGTGAACTACTGGTCATAAAATGTTTTTTAAAGAGGGACTTAATTGGTTACTGCCAATAAGCCGACCACAGGTCATAAAATGTTTTGCAAATTTTTTAAATTACTAGGTAATAAATATTTCGCCATATTTATGGAAAATCCGTGTTTTATGACTTGTTTCTGCACGTGTCATTTTAGGCGAAATATTTATTACCTGGTAATTTAAAAAATTTACAAAACATTTTATGACCTGTAGCCTCAGTCGGGTTTGGTGTGCCATTACATGCCACTGCTGCTATTATCCATGGATTTATGGCCCATCTTGTGAAGGCAGGCAGACCATATTCACTACACACTAAACTTGGGGCTCTTGAAAAAAAAATTGATTTTTTCTTCATAAATGTATTTTTAACCCATTTCGATCCGGTATTCGATATTTCGAACAGTAAAAATCATATTTTTTTCAAAAAAATATTTTAGTATTAAAAAGGTAGAACTACAGGTAAATTTTGATACAAATGTTAAGTCTTATTTGTTAGCAAAAAAAAAACTTTATTACACAATGACCACCCCCTCCCCCTCGAGCCCAGGGACAAATTTCTTCAACCCATATTTTTTAGGCACTTTTTGATAAATTTTTTTAAAATATTATAAAAACAAAAAATAAAAAAATAATCATAAGAAATTATTGACAATATATGTAATTATTTTATAAAACTTAAAACACATGTCTAACATACATTTGCCTGGCTCCACATATGTGTAAAGTTGACTGTTCGAAATTTCGAACGCTGGCGCTTATCCTATAGTTAATTTTTTTTATGTGTTATCTTATACTTATTATTATTTCATATGTAATATACAAATTGCTAAGTTAATAAAAACTGCGTTTTCGGTAAATATATTTAAGGTAATAAATCGGTTGTTTACCTGCACACACAAGTCCATGCACATTTTTTTGTTTCTTGTTAGTACGGGAAATACCGTATAAAATAGTGATAAAGTAAAGGGATGATGAAGAGAAATATATTCGTAGAAATAAGAACAATTAGAGATATAAATAATATTAAAGGTAATTAGGAAAATCCTTATTAGGAAAATCCTAATTAGGAAACTCCTAATTACAAAATACTGTTGCCAGTGTAGATGACACCGCTGACCTAGAGTAGTTTCTGATACAAGGTATATAAGATCATAGATTTATAGATAAAGTTAAAGCGCCAATATAATAATATTGTTGGACCGGGAACTGATGTGGTGATGCGCCGGAAAATTTAGGAGCTTCTGTGGAAAATCGGAAAATTTAATTTTGCATGGGAAAATTTAAAGGTAAATTTCTAAGAAAAATTAGGAAAATTTTATTTTTCAATTAAGGTGGTCTCTTAAATGCTCTTCTCCTGTCCAAACAAGGAGTCGGGGCCCATTTTTTTATTGCTGATTCTTAAAGCAAAAATTATGAGGAATCCAAAAAAAAAAAAATTAGCCGGAAAATTTAGGAGCTTCTGTGGAAAATCGGAAAATTTAATTTTCATGGGAAAATTTAAAAGTAAATTTCTAAGAAAAATTAGGAAAATTTTATTTTTCAATTAAAGCCTGATTTAATACCTTTCCAACGAGCTATCACTCGTTGCGATCGCTTTAGTAGTTTTTTTTTAAAACAACTTTCAATGAGGTCCCTTATGAAGAATTCTTCAATTTTGTCACATGACAGTGGTGTACACCACCACTAAACCAGTCACTATAAAAAAAAAAAAAAATATGTAGGTACATTATTTTTTGCTGCGCAATCGATTGAGACTATTTATTTTAAAATCGGAGAGGGGTCGTCCAAAAATTTGCCAATTTTGATCGTTTTCATATGGAATTGCTCCATATGTATACATTTAAATCATAGTAAGACAACACACTATAATATTACTTTTTCTAATGTTGATCTGTTTGACTGCAATGATCTTTTAGCTAAAATAAATGTCACAAAATAAACATAACAATTTTAATTTTAAAATATAACAATTATTTCTCTTTTATTGTTGTTTACATCAAAAACTTTCTTGTAATAAAAAAAATTAATAAATATTTTACAAATTAAAAAATAAAATTTTAAAACGTTTTTATAAAAATTTATTGAAAACACCTTTCATCGTTGTTAAGGGATTGTGTGCTATCGAACAGATCCAATACTTATAGAACACAATAACTTAACAAGGATATGTGAACCTGGTTAAATTTAAAATAGATTTCACATACTGATTTTGTATGGAAATTTCGTTAAAAATCCTATTTTAAATTTAAAATTTTTTTAAATATACTATAAGGAGTATTTATTTATTAAGCCCTAACAAAGCAAAATAAAAATAAGGAATTTTTTTATATAAAATACATACATATGTATATATGTATTTAAATATTATAAATTTATACTTAAAATTACTTGTTAATTAATTGTTTTTTCCTATTAGTTATACTAATAGATTTTTATTATTTTTAAAAATTGTGGAAAAAACTGCAATTTAAGATAACCAAGGGTAAAATTGGTAAAAATTGTTATTGTTTTTTTTTTAATGGCAACGAAAAATTACACAGAAGTACCACAAATCTACTTTTTAAAATTATACATAAATTTTAATTAAATATCATTTGATATACAAGCATTACTTTGATGAACTGTAATATTTTGTATACTTTTACATTATTCTTTTGGACCAATATTTTAACTTTAGTTTGGTATTTTTTTTTTTATTAAAATTGACGTTTTTGAGCATTTCTTCATTAGATTTTTTTCATTTCCAAAAAATTTTGCAATCTTAAAATCAGAATTTATTTTATATTATAGGTATATAACTAAAATTTTTTAATTTTATTTTGAAAATTTATATATTTTGTCAAATTTATATGTATGTGTATAATAAAACCGTCTAAAATTATTATTATCATTATTAAAGCAAAATCTTATTTAGATACAAAATTTTAACTTAAAAGCATACTATATGTGAAAATTCACAAAAAAATATTTAATAAAATTATTTAATTCATAATATACGTTTTTATCCTAACTTGCTTCAGAAAATTAAGAAAATATAATACTTTTGAAAAGGCATAACACATCATAGCATTCAATTTTTAACAGCGACATTTTTTTTTTTCATATATTTATTATTGAATCTTCGCCTGTGGCGAACTAACAACAAGTGTTCATCTCTTAAAACTAGGTAGTTAATATTAGTCCAGCCAGTGCCAGACTAAAATTTAAGTTCTCATATTAATTATCAAGCTTCATATAAGCGCAATAGTATCCCTCCTTTTCAGGCTGGTGTGCCCACTATGTTGCAGGATGTTTCGGGCGAGCGGATTTGGGTGAGTTTCCAGCTTATTTAAATACTTGTCCACATAGTTCAGGATTTCGCATTTAACTAGTGGAACTTGTAGATCCTTGTGGATGTTGCTGTTTTTTACATACCAAGGAGCACCAGTTATCATTCTTAGGATTTTGTTTTGACGACGTTGTATTTTTTCGATGTTAGAGGCGGAAGCAGTACCCCATAATTGTATACCGTAGCACCAAATTGGTTTTAAAATCGAGTTGTAGAGTTTACAATCCAGACGAAGCACAGAGTTTCTGCCGATTAGCCAATGGATTTGTGTAGCTTTAAGTTTCATTCGCGTCAACTTCGCATCTATATGAGGCTTCCATGTGAGGCGGCGGTCTAGGTGAATACCAAGATATTTTGTTTCGGTTCGTTGAGGCACCAAATGGTTGTTAATAGTGATTGAAGAGCACGTTTCTTTGCGTAAAGTAAAAGTTACGTGAGTACATTTTTGCTCATTAATTTTTATTCCCCATAATTTTGCCCATTTCTCTACTTGGGTTACGTGTTGTTGCAATTGGCACGAAGCGTCTTTAGGATCTTTATGAATACTGAGAAAAGCGGTATCATCAGCAAATGTAGACGTATGCGTAAAACAGTTGGTTGGCATATCTGCTGTGTAAAGCAAGTACAAAATTGGACCTAGTATACTCCCTTGAGGTACACCAGCCCCAATTGGTTAAGAAAAACTTATTTGATTTCCCTCTTTGATCATAAATTGTCGACCGGTTATGTACTTTTCTAAAAGGTTGAAAATATTAGCTGGAAGGTTAAGCTTTAGTTTGTTTAACAGGCCTTCGTGCCATACTTTATCAAAAGCTTGAGAGACATCAATAAAAAGCGCGGAGCAGTACTTCTTTTCCTCAAATGTTTTTCTTATAACCTGCACCAGTCTGTGAGTTTGTTCGATTGTGCTATATTGACTTCTTCAGCCAAATTGGTGATCTGGAATGCAATTGTTTCCATTCATGATCGGAGTCAGCTTGTTTTTAAAGAGCTTTTCGAACAATTTTGACAATGTTGGTAACAAACTTATAGGCCTATACGACTCCACCTTCGAAGGATCCTTACCAGGCTTAGGAATCATCTTAACTAAGGCAACTTTCCATATTGCTGGGAAATGTTCAAGCCGAATTATGGCATTAAAAATAAAAAGAATAATTCTTTTAGCGATAAACGGTAGCTCTATAAGCATTTTGTTGCTTATTTTATCAACACCAGGAGCCTTTTTATCATTTAGGTTAACGAAAGCTTTTACAACATCTGAAAATCGGAAACGTATTTCCATAGGGCGTCTAGCAACAACAGGCGTTAATTCCCTCACGTCAGTACACGTGTTGGGAGTGAACACGTTTCTTAAGTGACTTGCGAACAGATCGCATTTTTTTTGTCATTTATAGCCCAGGATCCTCTCAGATTTCGAAGTGGAGGTTTTGCGATAACGGGTCTGGCAGCTCGCCATAGAGAATAATTTGTCTGGGAAGTCGCGTCTAGGCTTTCTAAATATTTATTCAGTGATGCCATTCTGTGCACCTCCAACAAGTTTTTTAATTGGTTTGTGCATTCTTTCAGTTTATTTTTAAGTTGAGGCGATATATGCTTTTGCCATTCTCTCCGGGTTCTCCTTTTTTCAAATAAAAGCTTTTCAACATCTGCAGAAAAAATTTTGTTGTACTTAGCCTGACGATAAGTAGACGAAGCATGTTGAACGGCTTTTAAAATGTTTTCATTAAGGCTGTTCAGACAATCTTCAATGTCTCCGGGTGTTTTTAGTGGTTGGCTTTCCGAGCAGTGGGTGCTGATATATTTTTTATATTTTAACCAATTTATTTTTTTAGATAAGAAAATATCACTAGCTGCTATTTGGTGAGGACTGCAAATAGTGATTATTGTTGGTGAGTGATCAGAAGATAAATCCAAGGAGGCTTGGCCCTCAATAAGCTCCGGGGATATACCTTTTGCTACGCAAAAATCTATTACGTCTGGTATTTTATTGCGTTCTGTTGGCCAATAGGTTGGTTGTCCAGTTGAAATAACGAAAAGTCCCATTTTAGACACGGAATCATACAAGACACGACCTTTCGGACTAATTAGGCGGGAGCCCCAGTACGTGTGCTTAGCGTTATAGTCTCCAGCAGCTATAAAGTGGGGCCCTAAATATTTGTAATAACTGTTGTACTATTCCTTCGTTATGAAGAATCTGGGTGGACAATAAACTGACGAAATAACGAGATTATGGTAAAATTCCTCAATGCAGACGTTTGTTGCTTGTATATAACTTTCGGAGAGACCACCCATCCACTGGTGTTTGATTCTTGATTTAATTAATATAGCTGAGCCACCACATGACCTATCTCTGGGATCTTTTGAGTCGTAAAAAGTATAGCCACATATTTTGAAAGTGCTTCTATATGTCATATGAGTTTCGGAAATCAATATGACATCAATTTTTTGGTTATTTAGAAAATATTCGAGTTCGTTTTTGTGTTGGCGGGTGCCGTTTGCGTTCCAGAAACAAACCCTGAGGCAGTTCATGGCCTTTTAAGCATGGCCTGCAGAAGAGCAGACTGCATTTTTTGCATTTCTTGCATCATACTAGCCATTTGCGCCATGATCTGCTTAAATTGTTTTACCATATTGTCTATTACGGCTTCCAGGCGGCTGAAATTGGGGCCCGTAGGTTCATTTGTTGGCACCTCTCTTTGTGTTGTTGGCGGGTTAGGCTTGCTTGCGTTGGGCTGGTCAGACTTTAACGCGTTGGCATAAGAAAGTTGACTCGAGGTTGGCTGTGCTAGTGGAGGCATAGAAGTAGCTGCTATATTTAACCCCTGGGAAGGAGCAGGAACTACTTTTGGCCTTGTTGAGCGCCTTACTAAATTAAAAACAGGGCAGCCTCTATAGTTGGCAGTAAGGTTTCCACCGCAATTGCTGCATTTCTTTACACGAGGATCATCTTTTTGTTTGTCGCACTTGGTCGTAGCATGCAGGTCTCCACACACCACACAAACAGAAGGCAATTTGCAGTAAGCCTTGGTGTGACCATATTCTTGGCAATTTAAGCACTGCACGGGTCCAGATCGCTTATGTGGCGTTTCAACCACAACTCTACGATGCAAGATATATTTTAGGTTATATATAGGGTGAGTTTCATTTTTGTTTAATTTTACATCACCAGGCTCAAGCTCCACCCGAAATAATGGTTGGGGATGCCTTTCCCTGTTTCTAATGTTTGACACAGGTTTGGCTTTGAAGCCTTTGCTGCACAAACTGGCCTTAATTTCTTCCGGGTCCACATTTGAATTAATACCCTTAATTACAATCTGGAGGCCTTTTGCGGTCTTTAGTTGGTAGGTGTAAAAATTTTTCTTCTGTTTTTCAAATTCCGAAACAGTGGTACGGTAGTCGTTTTCGTGATGAACTTGAATTTTGGTCTCATAGATGTTACCACGTTTTATGTTCGACACAAAAAAGTTGTTTTCACCGATCAATCCTACTAAGAGCTTAATGAGGTCGTTGGTGTTTTTCTCCCTCAAATAAATTGGGGGAGGCTTAAAAGTCTTCTTCTCGGGTAACGGAGCATTGTTTTCCTCCTGCAAGATGGCAAAACGGTTTTGCGATGACGTTGGCCTTTCGTCATCTTTCAGAATTTTTGCTGGATTGTTAATCTCTGCCGATTTGGGGCTTCTTCCCCTCTTGAGAACTGTTATATAACGATCCATTCCTACCTGGACCTTTGGAGCTTGTGAAGAAAAATGACCGTGACCGTCTTTAGCAGCTGCTGGTTCAACACCAGAACTTGTCAAGGATGAGCGCGATGAGGATGGCCCCTCGGTATTTTTTTTTATAATTTTTAAAAATAGATCGGGCTAAGTTTGTCCCTTGTTCAGTAGACTTATTCAAATTAGGAGCACTTGCACTTAAATTGTCTTTAATTATTGTCAGTTTTGCACTTAAATAATTTTTATTATATTCAGGGTCTCTGATGTTTTCATTACTAACGCTTGAGCTTAACACAATGTAAGCATTACGGCTATTAGGCCCACTGTCACGACGATTACTGTTATTCATTAACCGTTCGCTTTTATTTTATTATTTAGTTTGTTTTTTTTTTTCTTTTCTCCCTAATTTGTGTATGTAAGTATATTAATAAATTCTTTTGCCACTTATTACTAATATCATCTATTACCAATATTGCACTCGCGTAGACACGTCCGTACACTACGAGATTAAGAATGCAACTGAACAGCGACATGTATGAACAAAATGTTGGCATGTGCAATACTCTACTTACTTACATCGTGTCCAGTGTATAAATAAATAACATTTTGAATAAAATTTTTAGCCCGTGGCAAATAGTTTCGGTCAATAGGCACTGCATACATTGCTTCATCTGATGAAGAAGATGACTCCAACAAATAGTCAAGCACTATATTTTTATGGTGTTTTCTTTTCTGGCAAAAATGTTACATTAATGCTACCTTTCGAGCGGGTTTATATTCCATTCTAAAAATACATGCAAGAGTGAAAACAATTATTGTTTTCCTTTCTGAACATGTTGCACAAATAACTGGCAATAGTGTAACATATCTTACCCCAATTATATTCCAGTGTAACAAAGTACCACTTTTTACAGCTTTGTTATGTAAGTAAATACTTTTTTATGCAGACGAGTATTTAACACAGAGTGCAGTTTTTATTAAATCAAGACATTTTTCTGTTCCATTGAAACAAAAATAATGGACAACTTTATAAGTGTGGGTGTAAACTGATAAAAATATTACACATACTTATTGTAACATTTTTTTTTAGAATGGAAAACACCATTAGATGAGACCTCGTTTTTTAATTCCATTTTATGATTTCTTTACATAAATAAAATTTTTTTATTCAACGTCAAAAAACTGATAGCAAAAAAAAATATATCTTCTTCTTTTTAACAAGGCGCACTGCCTTTGATTATTTTAAGGGCAAAAATGTAGCATTTTTTTAGGGCAACATTACCAGAAAAGAATTTACGACTCGATAGCAATGCTGACTTGCTTTTCAGAAAAGAACAAAAATGAGCGCATTGGGCAAAATAAAGGCAGCATTTCTGCCAGAAAAGAAAACGCCATTATTTTTAAGATTTGAATACTTATTGTTAGTTTGCCAAACACAATTTGAACTTGGCCTATCGGGTTAAGATAACCTTCCTTTTTTAAGTTTTCGATTCGGCGATGATTCACTCGACGAAGCTCTTTACTATTTTTGCTACCTTCGTCGTCAGTATCGGTATGTAATATTGCTTCTCGACCAGGTGTCTAGTCTTCACGCTTCCACAGTGACTCTGGCTGTGTGCCATCATAATGATCTGGTCCTCCATTTGGACTGTAACCACTATAAGTTCCTTCGCGGGGTCCTTATACAACAATCCGTTTTCCATTAAATGGTTTTCGAAATTTCCGAGTTCTAAAACTGCTCTTAAAGCGTTTGTACAATCATCCTCTTCCTGCGCACATCTTATTCTATGGGTCATACTGCTCTTCAATACTAGACAAGCAATTCTTCTTAGAGCGTCTACATGTTCCATCCGTTTACCGGGTCTATTCTTTATATTGTATTCGAATTTCTGCAAAAACGTAGCCCACATGGATATTCTTGCTTGTACATCATCTTTGAGCAACGCGTTGCAATCGGTTACGATCTTGAAAGGTATACTCATTAAATATGCTCTCCACTTTTTTAAGGACTTGATAATTTTAAGAACCTCCAACTTATAAGAGTGATTCCTCTCCTCCTACGGCTTCGCCCGATGGTTCATAAGCAACCGGATGCCATTTTAAGTCATTCAGACTTTCTGACAAAAGTATTGCCGTAACGAAACTTACTGGTATCCACTTGTACTCCTGTGACGGCATCTGGGTCGTATAATTTTAAGCCGGGGGAAGTAATAAGGTAATCTTTCAGCTATTGCCGAGCCAGTAAAACTTCGTCTGTAATCAGAAATTTAACAATTTTCCGTAGCAAGTCTGTTAAAGGCTTGGCTATAATCGCAAAACTTTCCATGAATTTTCTAAAATACGAGGTCAGACCTAAAAATCTCTGAGCCATCTTCCGATCCATAGGGATTGGAAAATCTTCTCCTCTGAAGGTTTTATCGAGCCATTTTGAATAACATAGCCAAGGAAATTAATTGTTGTGTGTATAATCTGATTTTTTCCCCCATTAATGCGAAATCCATTTGAAGCAGTCACCTCTAATACTATCTTAAACAGGTATAGTGTACGATATTACCAGCTCATAGATTTCCTTTAATTTTTAAACGTTTTTTTATGTAAATCAACATTTATTGTAATTTTTCAGTTCTTGTCATATGCTTTGGCACCGATTTCCGTACTTCCCCTTTTTTGGAATTTTGTGTTTTTTCGGAAGGTAATGTGGTTCACCATACCAACAGCTGACACAAGCTATACCACAATAGCCGCACTTGTGGTTAATGCAAATATTTATAAATTTTAAGAAAAGTGTGAATTATATGAAGCTACTGCATGAATTCTTCACTTGCTTAGTACTTATCAATTGCTTTAATCGCAAATTTAAAATTAAAAAATAAATACCTTTAAGTACAAAACTTGTGTTTTTACGCCAGCAAAAAAAGTCGATCACATACCAAAGCGATTTTTTACAACTGACTCCCAAAAGGACTTTCAAATATTAAAGTGTTGCTTTCTTAATTTTCTGAGAGAAACTTACCGAACCACATTACCAGCACTTACTCATATGAATGTATGTAGGTACATATGTACATGCATACATATGTATGTATACATGTATGTATGTAAGTATATATGTTTAAACGTACATACATGCAAACATAAATATAAAAAGCATTTTTAATATAATACTTGCAAGTACGAAATAACTCGGCTGGATCATATGGAGGGCATATAAATATATAAGATTCGGCACAGCCGTATATAGCTTTTTAGCTTGTTATTTTATTCGTTATTAAATTAGCAAGTATTGTTATATTAAAAAACAATGTTGTGAGATTAATAATTAATAATTATGTCTATTTATTCGGCTTAAGTTCATTATTAAAAATGTGATAGCTAAGAATGGAAATTTTTATTAAAAATTAAGTAATTCCGATACTAGCCGAGTGTAATGCATTTTCGAAATCAGCTACGATTTCTCGTCAGCACTCTTTCTATTCGGTACTACTGTAAGTTGAATGTTGATTTGTTCTATTTAAACAAACTTTAATTAGAATTCGAATACTGGAATTCTATTCATATTCTTTATTGTTTAGACCGAACTAAATCACATACAACTCTATGTTCTCTTATTCTCATTCTATTTGCATTTATCACTAGTTACTTCTATTATTTATTTTTATTTTCATTTTGCTTTTGGCCATCCATTGGATGACACTAAATTTATTTAATTTTTAAATATATTTTATATCATTCTGTTATTCGATTGTTTTCGATAATTTTTCTATTCATAATTTTACATTGAGCCATGTGTTTGTAATACATTTTATGGTTATTTATTTGAACTTTTTCTATATATCTTATAATTATGTCTATTTATTCGGCTTAAGTTCATTATTAAAAATGTGATAGCTAAGAATGGAAATTTTTATTAAAAATCAAGTAATTCCGATACTAGCCGAGTGTAATGCATTTTCGAAATCAGCTACGATTTCTCGTCAGCACTCTTTCTATTCGGTACTACTGTAAGTTGAATGTTGATTCGTTCTATTTAAACAAACTTTAATTAGAATTTGAATACTGGAATTCTATTCATATTCTTTATTGTTTAGACCGAACTAAATCACATACAACTCTATGTGCTCTTATTCTCATTCTATTTGCATTTATCACAAGTTACTTCTATTATTTATTATTTATAAATAGACATAATTATAAGATATATAGAAAAAGTTCAAATAAATAACCATAAAATGTATTACAAACACATGGCTCAATGTAAAATTATGAATAGAAAAATTATCGAAAGCAATCGAATAACAGAATGATATAAAAAATATTTAAAAATTAAATAAATTTAGTGTCATCCAATGGATGGCCAAAAGCAAAATGAAAATAAAAATAAATAATAGAAGTAACTAGTGATAAATGCAAATAGAATGAGAATAAGAGAACATAGAGTTGTTTGTGATTTAGTTCGGTCTAAACAATAAAGAATATGAATAGAATTCCAGTATTCGAATTCTAATTAAAGTTTGTTTAAATAGAACAAATCAACATTCAACTTACAGTAGTACCGAATAGAAAGAGTGCTGACGAGAAATCGTAGCTGATTTCGAAAATGCATTACACTCGGCTAGTATCGGAATTACTTAATTTTTAATAAAAATTTCCATTCTTAGCTATCACATTTTTAATAATGAACTTAAGCCGAATAAATAGACATAATTATTAATTATTAATCTCACAACATTGTTTTTTAATATAACAATACTTGCTAATTTAATAACGAATAAAATAACAAGCTAAAAAGCTATATACGGCTGTGCCAAATCTTATATATTTATATGCCCTCCATATGATCCAGCCGAGTTATTTCGTACTTGCAAGTATTATATTAAAAATGCTTTTTATATTTATGTTTGCATGTATGTACGTTTAAACATATATACTTACATACATACATGTATACATACATATGTATGCATGTACATATGTACCTACATACATTCATATGGGTAAGTGCTGGTAATGTGGTTCAGTAAGTTTCTCTCAGAAAATTAAGAAAGCAACACTTTAATATTTGAAAGTCCTTTTGGGAGTCAGTTGTAAAAAATCGCTTTGGTATGTGATCGACTTTTTTTGCTGGCGTAAAAACACAAGTTTTGTACTTAAAGGTATTTATTTTTTAATTTTAAATTTGCGATTAAAGCAATTGATAAGTACTAAGCAAGTGAAGAATTCATGCAGTAGCTTCATATAATTCACACTTTTCTTAAAATTTATAAATATTTGCATCAACCACAAGTGCGGCTATTGTGGTATAGCTTGTGTCAGCTGTTGGTATGGTGTACCACATTACCTTCCGAAAAAACACAAAATTCCAAAAAAGGGGAAGTACGGAAATCGGTGCCAAAGCATATGACAAGAACTGAAAAATTACAATAAATGTTGATTTACATAAAAAAACGTTTAAAAATTAAAGGAAATCTATGAGCTGGTAATATTGTACACTATACCTGTTTAAGATAGTATTAGAGGTGACTGCTTCGAATGGATTTCGCATTAATGAGGGAAAAAATCAGATTATACACACAACAATTAATTTCCTTGGCTATGTTATTCAAAATGGCTCGATAAAACCTTCAGAGGAGAAGATTTTCCAATCCCTATGGATCGGAAGATGGCTCAGAGATTTTTAGGTCTGACCTCGTATTTTAGAAAATTCATGGAAAGTTTTGCGATTATAGCCAAGCCTTTAACAGACTTGCTACGGAAAATTGTTAAATTTCTGATTACAGACGAAGTTTTACTGGCTCGGCAATAGCTGAAAGATTACCTTATTACTTCCCCCGGCTTAAAATTATACGACCCAGATGCCGTCACAGGAGTACAAGTGGATACCAGTAAGTTTGGTTACGGCAATACTTTTGTCAGAAAGTCTGAATGACTTAAAATTGCATCCGGTTGCTTATGAACCATCGGGCGAAGCCGTAGGAGGAGAGGAATCACTCTTATAAGTTGGAGGTTCTTAAAATTATCAAGTCCTTAAAAAAGTGGAGAGCATATTTAATGAGTATACCTTTCAAGATCGTAACCGATTGCAACGCGTTGCTCAAAGATGATGTACAAGCAAGAATATCCATGTGGGCTACGTTTTTGCAGAAATTCGAATACAATATAAAGAATAGACCCGGTAAACGGATGGAACATGTAGACGCTCTAAGAAGAATTGCTTGTCTAGTATTGAAGAGCAGTATGACCCATAGAATAAGATGTGCGCAGGAAGAGGATGATTGTACAAACGCTTTAAGAGCAGTTTTAGAACTCGGAAATTTCGAAAACCATTTAATGGAAAACGGATTGTTGTATAAGGACCCCGCGAAGGAACTTATAGTGGTTACAGTCCAAATGGAGGACCAGATCATTATGATGGCACACAGCCAGAGTCACTGTGGAAGCGTGAAGACTAGACACTTGATCGAGAAGCAATATTACATACCGATACTGACGACGAAGGTAGCAAAAATAGTAAAGAGCTTCGTCGAGTGAATCATCGCCGAATCGAAAACTTAAAAAAGGAAGGTTATCTTAACCCGATAGGCCAAGTTCAAATTGTGTTTGGCGAACTAACAATAAGTATTCAAATCTTAAAAATAATGGCGTTTTCTTTTCTGGCAGAAATGCTGCCTTTATTCTGCCCAATGCACTCATTTTTGTTCTTTTCTGAGAAGCAAGTCAGCATTGCTATCGAGTCGTAAATTCTTTTCTGGTAATGTTGCCCTAAAAAAATTAAAAAATGCTACATGGTGTTTTTGCATTCTAAAAAAAAATGTTACAATAAGTATGTGTAATATTTTTATCAGTTTACACCCACACTTATAAAGTTGTCCATTATTTTTGTTTCAATGGAACAGAAAAATGTCTTGATTTAATAAAAACTGCACTCTGTGTTAAATACTCGTCTGCATAAAAAAGTATTTACTTACATAACAAAGCTGTAAAAAGTGGTACTTTGTTACACTGAAATATAATTGGGGTAAGATATGTTACACTATTGCCAGTTATTTGTGCAACATGTTTAAAAAGCAAAACGATAATTGTTTTCACTCTTGCTTGTATTTTTAGAATGGAATATAAACCCGCTCGAAAGGTAGCATTAATGTAACATTTTTGCCAGAAAAGAAAACACCATAAAAATATAGTGCTTGACTATTTGTTGGAGTCATCTTCTTCATCAGATGGGTTAAAAATTTTATTCAAAATGTTATTTATTTATACACTGGACACGATGTAAGTAAATACTAGAGTATTGCACATGCCAACATTTTGTTCATACATGTCGCTGCTCAGTTGCATTCTTAATCTCGTAGTGTACGGACGTGTCTACGCGAGTGCAATATTGGTAATAGGTGATATTAGTAATAAGTGGCAAAAGAATTTATTAATATACTTACATACACAAATTAGTGAGAAAAGAAAAAAAAAACAACAAACTAAATAATAAAAAAAAGCGAACGGTTAATGAATAACAGTAATCGTCGTGACAGTGGGCCTAATAGCCGTAATGCTTACATTGTGTTAAGCTCAAGCGTTAGTAATGAAAACATCAGAGACCCTGAATATAATAAAAATTATTTAAGTGCAAAACCGACAATAATTAAAGACAATTAAAGTGCAAGTGCTCCTAATTTGAATAAGTCTACTGAACAAGGGACAAACTTAGCCCGATCTATTTTTAAAAATTATAAAAAAAAATACCGAGGTGCCATCCTCATCGCACTCATCCTTGACAAGTTCTGGTGTTGAACCAGCAGCTGCTAAAGACGGTCACGGTCATTTTTCTTCACAAGCTCCAAAGGTCCAGGTAGGAATGGATCGTTATAAAACAGTTGTTCTCAAGAGGGGAAAAAGCCCCAAATCGGCAGAGATTAACAATCCAGCAAAAATTCTGAAAGATGACGAAAGGCCAACGTCATCGCAAAACCGTTTTGCCATCTTGCAGGAGGAAAACGATGCTCCGTTACCCGAGAAGAAGACTTTTAAGCCTCCCCCAATTTATTTGAGGGAGAAAAACACCAACGACCTCATTAAGCTCTTAGTAGGATTGATCGGTGAAAACAACTTTTTTGTGTCGAACATAAAACGTGGTAACATCTATGAGACCAAAATTCAAGTTCATCACGAAAACGACTACCGTACCACTATTTCGGAATTTTAAAAACAAAAGAAAAATTTTTACACCTACCAACTAAAGACCGCAAAAGGCCTCCAGATTGTAATTAAGAGTATTGATTCAAATGTGGACCCGGAAGAAATTAAGGCCAGTTTGTGCAGCAAAGGCTTCAAAGCCAAATCTATGTCAAACATTAGAAACAGGGAAAGGCTTCCCAATCATTATTTCGGGTGGAGCTTGAGCCTGGTGATGTAAAATTAAACAAAAATGAAACTCACCCTATATATTACCTAAAATATATCTTGCATCGTAGAGTTGTGGTTGAAGCGCCACATAAGCGATCTGGACCCGTGCAGGGCTTAAATTGCCAAGAATATGGTCACACCAAGGCTTACTGCAAATTGCCTTCTGTTTGTGTGGTGTGTGGAGACCTGCATGCTACGACCAAGTGCGACAAACAAAAAGATGATCCTCGTGTAAAGAAATGCAGCAATTGCGGTGGAAACCATACTGCCAACTATAGAGGCTGCCCTGTTTTTAATTTAGTAAGGCGCTCAACAAAGCCAAAAGTAGTTCCTGCTCCTTCCCAGGGGTTAAATATAGCAGCTTCTTCTATGCCTCCACTAGCACAGCCAACCTCGAGTCAACTTTCTTATGCCAACGCGTTAAAGTCTGACCAGCCCAACGCAAGCAAGCCTAACCCGCCAACAACACAAAGAGAGGTGCCAACAAATGAACCTACGGGCCCCAATTTCAGCCGCCTGAAAGCCGTAATAGAAAATATGGTAAAACAATTTACGCAGATCATGGCGCAAATGGCTGGTTATGATGCAAGAAATGCAAAAAATGCAGTCTGCTCTTCTGCAGGCCATGCTTAAAAGGCCATGAACTGCCTCAGGGTTTGTTTCTGGAACGCAAACGGCATCCGCCAACACAAAAACGAACTCGAATATTTTCTAAATAACCAAAAAATTGATGTCATGTTGATTTCCGAAACTCATATGACATCTAGAAGCACTTTCAAAATATGTGGCTATACTTTTTACGACTCAAAAGATCCCAGAGATAGGTCATGTGGTGGCTCAGCTATACTAATTAAATCAAGATCAAACACCAGTGGATGGGTGGTCTCTCCGAAAGTTATATACAAGCAACAAACATCTTCAATGAGGAATTTTACCATAATCTCGTTATTTCGTCAGTTTATTGTCCACCCAGATTCTCCATAACGAAGGATCAGTACAACAGTTATTACAAATCTTTAGGGCCCCGCTTTATAGCTGCTGGAGACTATAACGCTAAGCACACGTACTGGGGCTCCAGCCTAATTAGTCCGAAAGGTCGTGTCTTGTATGATTCCCTGTCTGAAATGGGAATTTTCATTTTTTCAACTGGACAACCAACCTATTGGCCAACAGACCGCAATAAAATACCAGACGTAATAGATTTTTGCGTAGCAAAAGGTATATCCCCGGAGCTTATTGAGGCTCAAGCCTCCTTGGATTTATCTTCTAACCACTCACCAACAATAATCACTATTTGCAGTCCTCACCAAATAGCAGCTAGTGATATTTTCTTATCTAAAAAAATAAATTGGTTAAAATAAAAAAAATATATCAGCACCCACTGCTCGGAAAGCCAACCACTAAAAACACCCGGAGACATTGAAGATTGTCTGAACAGCCTTAATGAAAACATTATAAAAGCCGTTGAACATGCTTCGTCTACTTATCGTCAGGCTAAGTACAACAAAATTTTTTCTGCAGATGTTGAAAAGCTTTTATTTGAAAAAAGGAGAACCCGGAGAGAATGGCAAAAGCATAGATCGCCTCAACTTAAAAATAAACTGAAAGAATGCACCAACCAATTAAAAAACTTGAATAAATATTTAGAAAGCCTAGACGCTACTTTCCAGACAAATTATTCTCTATGGCGAGCTGCCAGACCCGTTATCGCAAAACCTCCACTGCGAAATCTGAGAGGATCCTGGGCTATAAATGACAAAAAAAATGCGATCTGTTTGCAAGTCACTTAAGAAACGTGTTCACTCCCAACACGTGTACTGACGTGAGGGAATTAACGCCTGTTGTTGCTAGACGCCCTATGGAAATACGTTTCCGATTTTCAGATGTTGTAAAAGCTATCGTTAACCTAAATGATAGAAAGGCTCCTGGTGTTGATGAAATAAGCAACAAAATGCTTATAGAGCTACCGTTTATCGCTAAAAGAATTATTCTTTTTATTTTTAATGCCATAATTCGGCTTGAACATTTCCCGGCAATATGGAAAGTTGCCTTAGTTAAGATGATTCCTAAGCCTGGTAAGGATCCTTCGAAGGTGGAGTCGTATAGGTCTATAAGTTTGTTACCAACATTGTCAAAATTGTTCGAAAAGCTCTTTAAAAACAAGCTGACTCCGATCATGAATGGAAACAATTGCATTCCAGATCACCAATTTGGCTTAAGAAGTCAACATAGCACAATCGAACAAACTCACAGACTGGTACAGGTTATAAGAAAAACATTTGAGGAAAAGAAGTACTGCTCCGCGCTTTTTATTGATGTCTCTCAAGCTTTTGATAAAGTATGGCACGAAGGCCTGTTAAACAAACTAAAGCTTAACCTTCCAGCTAATATTTTCAACCTTTTAGAAAAGTACATAACCGGTCGACAATTTATGATCAAAGAGGGAAATCAAATAAGTTTTTCTCAACCAATTGGGGCTGGTGTACCTCAAGGGAGTATACTAGGTCCAATTTTGTACTTGCTTTACACAGCAGATATGCCAACCAACTGTTTTACGCATACGTCTACATTTGCTGATGATACCGCTTTTCTCAGTATTCATAAAGATCCTAAAGAGGCTTCGTGCCAATTGCAACAACACGTAACCCAAGTAGAGAAATGGGCAAAATTATGGGGAATAAAAATTAATGAGCAAAAATGTACTCACGTAACTTTTACTTTACGCAAAGAAACGTGCTCTTTAATCACTATTAACAACCATTTGGTGCCTCAACGAACCGAAACATAATATCTTGGTATTCACCTAGACCGCCGCCTCACATGGAAGCCTCATATAGATGCGAAGTTGACGCAAATGAAACTTAAAGCTACACAAATCCATTGGCTAATCGGCAGAAACTCTGTGCTTCGTCTGGATTGTAAACTTCTACTCTACAACTCGATTTTAAAACCAATTTGGTGCTACGGTATACAATTATGGGGTACTGCTTCCGCCTCTAACATCGAAAAAATACAACGTCGTCAAAACAAAATCCTAAGAATGATAACTGGTGCTCCTTGGTATGTAAAAAACAGCAACATCCACAAGGATCTACAAGTTCCACTAGTTAAATGCGAAATCCTGAACTATGTGGACAAGTATTTAAATAAGCTGGAAACTCACCCAAATCCGCTCGCCCGAAACATCCTGCAACATAGTGGGCACACCCGCCTGAAAAGGAGGGATACTATTGCGCTTATATGAAGCTTGATAATTAATATGAGAACTTAAATTTTAGTCTGGCACTGGCTGGACTAATATTAACTACCTAGTTTTAAGATTTGAACACTTATTGTTAGTTCGCCACAGGCGAAGATTCAATAATAAATATATGAAAAAAAAAAAAAATGTCGCTGTTAAAAATTTAATGCTATGATGTGTTATGCCTTTTCAAACATCATGTTATGTTGTGTTGTGCTAAATCAAAACAAGTGTCTCGGCATGTTTTTTTAAAAAGCATGCCAAGACACTTTTTTACCCAACTTGGCTGCGTAGAATGTGGATTTATATATTTGTATGACGTTCTGCGTTTAATGCTCATTCGCTAAAGAAGATTAATATTATCAAAAGTATTATATTTTCCTTATTTTCTGAAGCAAGTTAGGATAAAAACGTATATTATGAATTAAATAATTTTATTAAATATTTTTTTTTGGGTTTTCACATATAGTATGCTTTTAAGTCAAAATTTTGTATCTAAATAAGATTTTGCTTTAATAATGATAATAATAATCTTAGACGGTTTCATTATACACATACATATAAATTTGACAAAATATATAAATTTTCAAAATAAAATTAAAAAATTTTAGTTATATAATATTGTAGTGAAATAAATGAATAATGTTTCTGTGACCTACTTAAAATATAATTGTCTGAAATATGATCATACAACTTAGTCACTGTGGGAAACATTCAATTAAAGAATAACACACTTTAAGTTCAAAGACTTCAAGTTAATAGTTATTTGAGTCTTTTCATTTACCCCAATTCTTTTGTAATAAAAATATTATTGTAATAGTTACTTTATGTTAGTATATAATAAGTAAAGGTAATTAATAAAACGATTCATTGTTTAAGCAGTAACTGGTGGCTATGCCACGTCTTTTTATTAAATACATTACAATATAAACTAGATTCTGATTTTAAGATTGCAAAATGTTTTGGAAATGAAAAAAATCTAATGAAGAAATGCTCAAAAACGTCAATTATAATAAAAAAAAATACCAAACTAAAGTTAAAATATTGGTCCAAAAGAATAATATAAAGGTATACAAAATATTACAGCTCATCAAAGTAATGCTTGTATATCAAATGATATTTAATTAAAATTTATGTATAATTTTAAAAAGTAGATTTGTGGTACTTCTGTGTAATTTTTCGTTGCCATTACAAAAAAAAAAAACAATAACAAGTTTTACCAATTTTACCCTTTTTTATCTTAAATTGCAGTTTTTTTCCACAATTTTTAAAAATAATAAAAATCTATTAGTATAACTAATAGGAAAAAACAATTAATTAACAAGTAATTTTAAGTATAAATTTATAATATTTAAATACATATATACATATAAATGTATTTTATTAGGGTTTAATAAATAAATACTCCTTATAGTATATTTAAAAAAATTTTAAATTTAAAATAGGATTTTTGACGAAATTTCCATACAAAATCAGTATGTGAAATCTATTTTAAATTTAACCAGGTTCACATATCCTTGTTAAGTTATTGTGTTATATAAGTATTGGTTATAGCACACAATCCCTTAACAACGACGAAAGGTTTTTTTAATCAATTTTTATAAAAACGTTTAAAAATTTTATTTTTTAATTTGTAAAATGTTTATTAATTTTTTTTATTACTAGAAAGTTTTTGATGTAAACAACAATAAAAGAGAAATAATTGTTATATTTATACCCTTCACATAGTGATAGGGTATATATCACTTTGTCATTCCGTTTGTAATTTCTTTATTATTCATTTGCGACCCCATAAAGTATGTATATTCTGGATCCTTATAGATAGGGAAGCCGATTTAGCGATGTCCGTCTGTCCGTCTGTTGAAATCAAGTTTCCGGAGTCAAATAAAAAGATACAGACCGTTAATGGTGTCAAACTATTAGAAATATCCTGGAGACAATCGCTATTTAAAATCAGCAAAATCGGTTCACTATTGACCGAGATATAAGCGAAAACCCAGAGTAACCCTTTTTTTTTAGGACAAAATCCGTGCATATATCTCTATATATCTCAGTAAGTATAGTCACTCTTGCCAGAAAACTTGGCACGGATACTCCCAAAGAAGGGACTTAAATAATGGAAAAAGTTTTTTCAGATTGGACCAGGGGAAGGGGTAGTTTAACTACAATTGCACAAATTTGGGGAAATATTTTATGCGCTATATCTCGTAAACTATAAGAGCTATCGACTTAAAATGTTGTACAAAAAATAATTGTACGCAAAGACCAACACTCTAAAGAAAAAATCTTTTGAGTGGGGGCAAAAATAGGGGTAGCTCCCATACAAATCGACAATTATTATAAAATATTCGATACGCTATATCTCGGAAACTATAACAGATATCGAAATAAAATGTTCTAACAAAAGTAATTGGGCAAGAATGCCTACGCTTTGAAGAAAAAATTTTTTGAGTGGGGGCAAAAAAAGGGGTAGCTCCCATACAAATTGACAATTATTATAAAATATTCGATACGCTATATCTCGGAAACTATAACAGATATCAAAATAAAATGTTCTACAAAAAGTAATTGGGCGAGAATGCCTACGCTTTAAAGAAAAAATTTTTTGAGTGGGGGCAAAAAAAGGGGTAGCTCCCATACAAATCGGCAATTATTATAAAATATTCGATACGCTATATCTCGGAAAATATAAAAGATATCGAAATAAAATGTTCTACAAAAAGTAATTGGGTGAGAATGCCTACGCTTTAAAGAAAAAATTTTTTGAGTGGGGGCAAAAAAAGGGGTAGCTCCCATACAAATCGACAATTATTATAAAATATTCGATACGCTATATCTCGGAAACTATAACAGATATCAAAATAAAATGTTCTACAAAAAGTAATTGGGCGAGAATGCCTACGCTTTAAAGAAAAAATTTTTTGAGTGAGGGCAAAAAAAGGGGTAGCTCCAATACAAATCGACAATTATTATAAAATATTCGATACGCTATATATCGGAAACTATAACAGATATTGAAATAAAATGTTCTACAAAAAGTAATTGGGCGAGAATGCCTACGCTTTAAAGAAAAATTTTTTTGAGTGGGGGCAAAAAAAGAGGTAGCTCCCATACAAATCGACAATTCGTCGTTTAAGTTATTGTGTTCTATCGAACACACAAATCCTATACTTATAGAACACAATAACTTAACAACGACGAATTATTATAAAATATTCGATACGCTATATCTCGGAAACTATAAAAGATATCCAAATAAAATGTTCTAAAAAAGTAATTGGGCGAGAATGCCTACGCTTTAAAGAAAAAATTTTTTGAGTGAGGGCAAAAAAAGGGGTAGCTCCCATACAAATCGACAATTATTATAAAATATTCGATACGCTATTTCTCTGAAACTAAAACAGATATTAAAGTAAAATGTTCTACAAAAAGTAATTGGGCGAGAACGCCTACGCTTTAAAGAAAAAATTTTTTGAGTGGGGGCAAAAAAAGGGGTAGCTCCCATACAAATCGACAATTATTATTAAATATTCGATACGCTATATCTCGGAAACTGTAAAAGATATCGAAATGAAATGTTCTACAAAAAGTAATTGGGCGAGAATGCCTACGCTTTAAAGAAAAAATTTTTTGAGTGGGGGCAAAAAAAGGGGTAGCTTCCATACAAATCGACAATCATTATAAAATATTCGATACGCTATATCTCGGAAACTATAACAGATATTGAAATAAAATGTTCTACAAAAAGTAATTGGGCGAGAATGCCTACGCTTTAAAGAAAAAATTTTTTGAGTGGGGGCAAAAAAAGGGGTAGCTCCCATACAAATCGACAATTATTATAAAATATTCGAAACGCTATATCTCGGAAACTATAAAAGATATCCAAATAAAATGTTCTACAAAAAGTAATTGGGCGAGAACGCCTACGCTTTAAAGAAAAAATTTTTTGAGTGGGGGCAAAAAAAGGGGTAGCTCCCATACAAATCGACAATTTTCAATACGCTTCTGGAAAACTATTACAGCTATCGACTTCGAATATTCTACAAAAACTAATAATCAAATAATTCATACATTTTGGAAAAGAAGTTGGAGATGAGCAGGGGGACTAGAACATTTAATAAGTTTTATTATCCTTAAAATGTGAATAATGTCGAAAACTTTTGAAACTCTCGACCTCGAATCGTCTTCATCTATTTCTATTATTCATACGAACGTTAAAATTTTGTTATTTTTTCTATGGACTTTAAAACTCGCACAAGGTTTTTTATTATATTATTTGCAGTACAAAATTACTCGGCTGGGTATATTTAAAGACCAATGTGAAGGGTATATAAGATTCGGCACAGCCGAATATAGCGCTCTTACTTGTATAAAATTAAAATTGTTATGTTTATTTTGTGACATTTATTTTAGCTAAAAGATCATTGCAGTCAAACAGATCAACATTAGAAAAAGTAATAGTATAGTGTGTTGTCTTACTATGAATTAAATGTATACATATGTATAATTTTTTATTTATACAAATTTTATTAAAATGTTGATTTCTTCATAAATCATATCTATGAAGAATCTTATCAAAATAAATATTTGCATAAATTATAAGGAAATGCCAGTATGCATTGAGTTTTTATACCTTTAGTTTTAATATATATTTGAAAAGTTTTTAAAATGTAAAATATAGATATACATACATATACATATATGTATATTCATAAAAATTTAAGTACAAATATTTATATACATATATAATTTTTTTAATTTCTACGATTGTTTACTTTAACCGCGCTCTTTTTCCTTGTGATGCATGCAAAACACATTTCTTTCAAAATAACGTGAAATAACATAGTGTCTTTTTAAAAGACATCATGCTTTTTTCATGTTGTTGTGTGCCTTCGCATGTCATACCGAAAATGTATAAAAGGCAGAAGACAACATGGTACTTGCATGATGTCATACTTGCTGCTACGTTCTTCATGTTAACATATGCAAGGCTTTAGTAAATACATACGAATGTATGTACATATATTCAAATTGGATTTATTTTAACTCACTTTATAAAAATTTTAGTTTAAATGAAATTAGCGACTTAGCAGAGAAAGCGCAATCTATCTTATGGAAAGGTTTCCATATCAAAGCAGATGCGGGGGTATCAAGGCAGTAGGAAACAATCTAGTGTAGAAACGGAAATCCTTCTTTTCTCTGGTAAGCATATTAATATAAACAAATTATGTCTGCATACATATAAATCAAGCGAGCTGGCTTTCTTGTCCAATTTGGGATGAAATACTTATATGTTGAAAATAAATATATGTGTGTGAAGATAAATATGCCGAGTTAAATATGATTTTGACGTAACGACTAAAAAGTTAAATACGTGTAGCGTAAGAAGGAAACATATTAAACTTAAATATGTTTTTGACGTAACAAGAAAAACATATTTAACTAAAAAACGTATTTAACTAGCAGAGACAAAAACCAACATATTTAGCAGAGCTAATTTGTCAGTTAATTTTTGGCTACACATATGAGATTTCTGTGAAGAATCATGGCCATTGTAGAAAAACAAGGTAGAGGCCCGGAATGCCACTATATGGAAATAGTACCCAAGGGTCAATACTACTAAGCTGTATAAATAGAATATCCAAATTGTATTTGTGAAAAATGTTATAAATGATTAAAGGGACATTCCACCGTCACGTGTGGGACAAATTCAACTATTTTTTAGCACTTATTTTACATACAACTTCTAATATGTAATTCAGAACTCATTTTTTTTTCTTTTATTAATTAAACTGCGTGATAGTCTTGAATCCTACATCGAACTTGTTTTTAATAATTCAGAAAATATTAAAGAAAAAATTAAACAAACTTCGTCACGTGTGGGACACCCTGAGTCAACCAACATTTAAAATTGTAGTGTTTAAATCCAAATTTCAGCGAATCAGTTGCACATAGAGAAAAGATGTCTAAGAAAGAAATTACAACTAACAACCACGCTTACTTATGATGATAATCAATTTTTAATAAAAAAAATATTCATAGGTAAAAATTAACTTTTTTATTTTGTCACGTAAGGGACAAATGGCGTCACGTAAGGAACACAGTTGAAAGTATTTTTATAAAGTACTCAAAAATCAAAAGTTAATTATTGTTTTCTCTACAGATAAGCTATGTTTTTTGTACTCGACGATATTTTGATTGGCTTTGATGAAATGAAAGTTTAAAATTCCTGCTATGGCTTTGGTGTTATTCCACGGTGATTCAGATTCAATTTTTTCTAATGTTTCTGAGGATGGCACATAAATTACCCGGGTTTTTGAAACTAATTGAGAAGCCAAATAAGCAAAATCTTCAGCTGACTGAATGACAATATGTTCGTTTTGGCTCATCATTTTCTCTCTTACCAATCTCTTTATATTTCCGCCGATTCCATCTATTACACCTTTTCCATGAGATGTAGCAAAATATTTCCAAAAAAAAGGCTTTGCGTACTTTTCGCTCAGCATTGATATTAATTTTACCATATAACGGTTTTTAAATTCTGATGCCAGGCCATCGCTCCAAATTATTTCCACTGAAGGAAAAACTTCATTTTCCGTATGTACTAAATCGAGCAACTTGTTAAAAAAAAAAAAAAACTGTATCTTTGTCTTTAGAATTCGCATCAGAGCATATAAGGTATGTTTGACAATTTCCTTTGTAAAAAGTTGCAGCTGTAAACAACAGGACACTCGTTCGCGACCATAGTGCGCTTTGAACTTCATTCTGGTATTCACAAGCGAAAGACATCGCAAAATCAATTTGAAGGATACGCACACCTTCATTTAGTTTGTCTTTTTGAAATTCATCGGCTTGGATTCTTTTCAAATTAACATAATTCATCATAATATGAATTGAGTTAATCAGTTTGTCTTTTAGTTCACCTGAGCTCGTTTCATGGGTTGTTAAACGCAACTTATTATCTGAATTTTTCCCCATTCTTTCCATATGCAGACTTTGCTTAAGTCCATAGATAGTAATAGTTTTTTGCCATCAGAGCAGAAGTTACATTCATTTTTCCAGCACTTAGAATCTAACGAAGGATCACATACAATTTTACACCACCAGTCGTTACAGTAGTTTTGTTTTAAGCCTGTAACTTTGTTAATGAAATTTTCATGTGTTATGCATTTGCACTGATCTGAAGGAGTGTCTTTTATGACTACAAAATTTTGAAAATCCTATCTCTATATTAGGATTAAATTCCTTAAAAATGCAGAAGGCTTTCCGTAGATACATAGTTAAATAATGCTTCTGACGCCTTTCTTTAATTCCATTTTCCCAAATAACAACAAAATCATTTGCACCTGGACAGATGTATACTATATCTGGACGGTAATAAAAGGGTTTCACATCTTTGTAATACGAGTCAGCATTTGATAAGTCCAAGCTTGGACTTTCGGCTAGAGCAATATTCAATTTAGGCGCTAATTCGGTTACTACCGCTCTTTTTTTGCTTGGCGATTGAGGAAGGGCTTTCAGAGCCTTTTGAACAGCTTTCGATAAGGTTTGTTTGGACTTGTAAGGGGATTTGGTACTTACAACAGGTTCGTCAATATTTTGATCTTGATTTCTTATTTTGGCCCTTTGCAGTCTTTTTTTATCCCTTGCCTTAAGTCGCAAAGTTTTTAAATCGATTTCTGAAAGACTTTCTCTTTTTCGCTTACGAAGCTCATATATTCTTTTCGAATTACAAGCGCTAAAGTTTGGATCATCTTCCTTACGCTTTTCGCGAAGTTTTCGCATACGTCCAGAACTGGTGGAAGGTTGCTGATCAGTCATACTTGGGCGAGTCATAAATGTAGTGCAGTAAATAATAAATACAATTTGTAGAGAGCTAATTAAATACCGGGATGATTTTCTAATTGTTGTGCTGCTGTGCGACTAAACTGTTTAAGTGCTGTAATGTAGAGTAGCTGACACAATTCGTTTGATGCAATGTACTCTCATGATGTGTGGCCGATAAAAAAATTACTGTGATGATGTATTGTCAACAACAGCAATGAGTTAAGAGTAATTTTCTTTTATAAAAAATTTCATAATTTTAAATTATTCATTTTCTTGGAATAAAATAAGGACAAAATATTTATTAACCTGGAATTTTCATTCGCAAACATCTAGGGAAAACCTGGTCAATCAAGCTAGTGTTGCTGTAATAAAATTGTAAGTATTTTTTTCGTGGATAATTTCAAATACAAAAGGACAAAATATTGTCTGATATTATTACCTGCAACAGCAGGTAAGAAAAATACTTGTAAACTATTGAAAATTTGACTACCAAAGTCGAAATTTCTCAGAAAATGTAGCGGCAGTAAATTAGCGAATACCGTGCAATTCAAAATGATTTAGCTGTTACAAATTTGTAGAAATTTTTTTGTGAATGATTAACTTTTGGGAACAAGCAAAGATCCCTAAGTCCCAATTCGCACGATGCAAGTATTTAAGCTGAACTGATTAGGTTGATGACAACGGGGTGAGGGGAAATAAAGTGGGTACAGGCTTGCGTGTACTTGCAATTCAGCTGCTTAAAATTAATGGACAAAAAAAAATGTAACAAAACACAGTAGTGTGTGTGTATATTCATAAAAAAATCAAAACAAATTAAGCAATAAGTCTTGAACCGTGCGAACGCCAATAAGAGTTCAAAGAAGAAAAAGAAAATAAGCAGGCTTAATTTCTTGCATCGTGCAAAAGCGGACTAAATCTAAACAAATAAAACGGTTAAGAAACTGAAAAACAAATTATTATATGTAAGTGTGGGTAAAGCCTGAAATTAGAAGAAATGTCAATACGATTCAAATGAATTCATGTGCCGTTGTTGTTGGCTTAAGTGTAAATATTTTTTTTATATAAGTTTAGTATATAAAAGAGATAGGGAACAAAACACAAGTAAGGTATAAGAAATGAATTGAAAAATCAAGATGATGCTTAATTTGGTGACGTCTTGAGCTGACATCTGGTTTGTATTTGGCATAGATTAAAAAATTTCAGATATCTTAATTCTTGGCGTCACGTACAGACACTTTTTATCAAGAAAGAAAAACTATTTCCTAAGTGCTTAAGTAAAAATTTTTTAAGTCAGATTTTAGACCATTAAAAGTTAGCTTTAAACGACAAAAATCAATTTGCTTAGTTGACTTGTCTTACAGTTATTATTAAAAAAAGGAAAAAGGCGTCACGTGTGGGACACAGAAATTTACCTTTGCATTGTTATTAATTCCTCGGGAGCAAAGCACTTTACAACGCTCACCACTCCCTTGAACACAGAAAAGAATATTAGTTCTTATGTGAAAAAAAGTATTAGAAGCGACCTCTCAAAAATAGGTGTAAAATGAAAAAGAAAAGCTAGATTCTTTATACTCTCAGAAAAATAACGGTATTTATGAAAAAAGTGATCTACTCGTCACGTTGTATGTCAATTTTTTGAGATCAGAACTTAATCTCTCTATGTAGATGCAAAAATATAAAAAAAGTTTATGTTTGTAAAATTGTTCAGACTTCCTTCTTTTCATGGATTGCTCCAAAAATGAATTTGGTTGCACATGTGAGATTTCTGTGAGGAATGATGTCCATTGTGGGAAAACAAAGTAGATGCCCGGAATGCCACTAAATGAAAATAGTAGCTAAGGGTCAATACTACTAAACTGTATAATTGGAACATCCAAATTGTATTTGTGAAAAATGTTATAAATGATTAAAAATGAATTTGGTTACACATATGAGATTTCTTTGAGGGATGATGCCCATTGTGGGAAAACGAGGTAGAGGCCCGAAATGCCACTATATGGAAATAGTAGCTTAGGGTTAATACTACTAAACTGTATTATTATAATATCCAAATTGTATTTGTGAAAAATGTTATAAATGATTAAAAATGAATTTGGTTGCACATATAAGATTTCTGTGAGGGATGATGTCCATTGTGGAAAAACGAGGTAGAGGCCCGGAATGCCACTATATGAAAATAGTAGATAAGGGTCAATACTACTAACCTGTACTAATAAAATTTCCAAATTGTATTTGTGAAAAATGTTATAAATGATTAAAAATGAATTTGTTTGCACCTATGAGATTTCTGTGAGGGATGATGTCCATTGTGGAAAAACAAGGCAGAGGCCCGGAATGTCACTATATGGAAATAGTAGCTTAGGGTCAATACTACTAAACTGTATTATTAGAATATCCAAATTGTGTTTGTGAAAAATGTTATAAATGATTAAAAATGAATTTGGTTGCACATATAAGATTTCTGTGAGGGATGATGTCCATTGTGGAAAAACGAGGTAGAGGCCCGAAATGCCACTATATGAAAGTAGTAGCTTAGGGTCAATACTACTAAAGCTACCTTCACACTATTCTACAAGTGTTTAGATTTTCATTGGATTTTGAGAGAGCCAAATAAAATGATTTTTGGTTTGACTGTCAAAAAATCAAATAAGAAATAATGCGCATTACATTTTGTCTTTACACTATCACATTTAAAAAAAAATTAAAATCTGTGTTGTGCTTAAACATCTGTTTTTGAGGTTAAAAAAAAAAACTTTAACTTTTAAAGCAAGTATTTTTTTGTTTGAATTTAACAAAAGGGTGAAAAAATACTGTTAGGCAATAAAAAGTGACGTTCAGACTTGCAGTTAGTTCATCAGACATGTTTTTTTAACTAATTTCTGCAATAAATTCTAAATTTCACTTTTAATATTTACTATTTGTAAAAATTTTTGCCGGCGCTAAATCATTAAACAGCTGTTCATCAGGGATGGAACTTTTAGTAATATTTTAAACTTTTGCACATTCTTCGGGTGATTATTGGTTTGCCGCATAAATATAGAAAAATGCATTGGATATGAAGCAAACCAAAAATTCTTCGACGTTTTGTATATTTTTTTTTTGTATTTGTACTTACAGTCTTAAAATTTATTTTAAATAAGGAGGTTGAAACTTAGGCCCGTAATAATTATAAATTTTCAGATGTAAAAAAGTTTTCGAGCGTCGCTTTTATACAAAATCTGTTTTAAAACTTATTTTATATATAAATTTGTACATATGTGTGTATATGCCTTTAGGTTTGTTTTTATGTGATATTTTTATAATATTACTGGTTTTTAAAAGCGAGCTATAAAATCTAGTGGAAAAATTTATCATAGTTATCGTAAGTGGACCATATTTGTCAGCCATTACATACATTTTTGTTAATAAACCTACCATAAGTATTTTCGCATAGTTTTCATATATAAAAAATTACCATAAGGTTAGAATTTATTAAAAATTGAAAAAAGGCATTCTAATTTATTAAAAGTTGTATTTCAGGTACATAACAAAATAGTCCAAACTCACACAAATTAATCCAAACCTACCCAAAAGCGTTTCAGGTAACAAATTTTCCACAGCAAAGAGAACGTTTGAGATAAATTTCCTTTCCTGTACAAGGGTTTCAACAAAATTTTTGTTGTAGGTACTTTTTTTTTATAAAAATCTGTAGATTTCTTTAATATAAAATGCGATTTAGAACATTTAGATACATTTTATATATGATGTATATGCTATTTTTTAAAAATTCTATGGGGTGTAATCGCCTAAATAAAATTTTACTTTTAACTAAGCAGCATGTGAGCATTTAAAAATTTTCAATTATAGTTTTTTGCGTTCAAGCTATTTTGAGCAACTTTGGTAAGCTTGGAGATTAATTTCTTTACTCTCATATGTCGAAACAAAATCGAGATCTGTTGGAACACGCTTAATATTTGTTAAGACTTTATAACTGATTAAAACAAATAAACAATGTTTTAAAAATTTTCTTGATTTGCTTTTGCGGGTTAATTAATAAAACGCTTGTATATAATAAATTCAATCAAAAAAACTAGTTTTTTTTATACAAAGTGAGTTTATTTTGCTAAAAGACTCCATTTTTTGACACCTATCGATTATTTAAAAAATATATATAAATATACATATCAAAAGTAATAATTTTCCAACACTTTTAATGAAAAAAAATTACTTTTACAACTTTTTAATTAAATTTCAATAAAAAATATTTTATTTCCTAATAAATAACTATAAATTTCATAAAAATATTATTAAAAATTATTTTACAAGGTTAGAATTTATTAAAAATTGAAAAAAGGCATTCTAATTTATTAAAAGTTGTATTTCAGGTACATAACAAAATAGTCCAAACTCACACAAATTAATCCAAACCTACCCAAAAGCGTTTCAGGTAACAAATTTTCCACAGCAAAGAGAACGTTTGAGATAAATTTCCTTTCCTGTACAAGGGTTTCAACAAAATTTTTGTTGTAGGTACATTTTTTTATAAAAATCTGCAGATTTCTTTAATATAAAATGCGATTTAGAACATTTAGATACATTTTATATATGATGTATATGCTATGTTTTAAAAATTCTATGGGGTGTAATCGCCTAAATAAAATTTTACTTTTAACTAAGCAGCATGTGAGCATTTAAAAATTTTCAATTATAGTTTTTTGCGTTCAAGCTATTTTGAGCAACTTTGGTAAGCTTGGAGATTAATTTCTTTACTCTCATATGTCGAAACAAAATCGAGATCTGTTGGAACACGCTTAATATTTGTTAAGACTTTATAACTGATTAAAACAAATAAACAATGTTTTAAAAATTTTCTTGATTTGCTTTTGCGGGTTAATTAATAAAACGCTTGTATATAATAAATTCAATCAAAAAAACTAGTTTTTTTTATACAAAGTGAGTTTATTTTGCTAAAAGACTCCATTTTTTGACACCTATCGATTATTTAAAAAATATATATAAATATACATATCAAAAGTAATAATTTTCCAACACTTTTAATGAAAAAAAATTACTTTTACAACTTTTTAATTAAATTTCAATAAAAAATATTTTATTTCCTAATAAATAACTATAAATTTCATAAAAATATTATTAAAAATTATTTTACAATACCAAACTTTATATAAACTTTCCATGCCTGATTTTCTTTATGGCTGCTGTAAATATGCAACTCTGATACATGTAAAATCTAATGGTTTAGAAAAATTTCTAAAAATGAAGAGAGCCATACTACTGTCAAATTTCTTTAGGTATTTTTTGACATTTCATAACATAATGTCTTCACACTATTATATTTTCTCATTTTATTTGAGTTTTTTGACAAGTGTTTTTACCCAGTATTATAGTCTGAAGGCACCTTAAACTGTATAAATAGAATATCCAAATTGTATTTGTGAAAAATGTTATAAATGATTAAAAATGAATTTGGTTACACATATGAGATTTCTTTGAGGGATGATGCCCATTGTGGGAAAACGAGGTAGAGGCCCGGAATGCCACCATATGAAAGTAGTAGCTAAGGGTCAATACTTGTTTTTGGGAAAAATGTTATAAATTTTTTTTTTTTTTTCATATATTTATTATTGAATCTTCGCCTGTGGCGAACTAACAATAAGTGTTCAAATCTTAAAACTAGGTAGTTAATATAAGTCCAGCCAGTGCCAGACTAAAATTTAAGTTCTCATATTAATTATCAAGCTTCATATGAGCGCAACAGTATCCCTCCTTTTCAGGCGGATGTGCCCACTATGTTGCAGGGTGTTTCGGGCGAGCGGATTTGGGTGAATTTCCAGCTTATTTAAATACTTGTCCACATAGTTCAGGATTTCGCATTTAACTAGTGGAACTTGTAGATCCTTGTGGATTTTGCTGTTTTTAACATACCAAGGAGCACCAGTTATCATTCTTAGGATTTTGTTTTGCCTGCGTTGAATTTTTTCTATGTTGGATGCGGAAGCAGTGGCCCATAACTGTATACCGTAGCACCAAATTGGTTTCAAAATCGATTTGTAGAGTAGAAGTTTACAATCAAGACGAAGCACAGAGTTTCTGCCGATTAGCCAATGGGTTTGTGTAGCTTTAAGTTTCATTTGCGTCAACTTCGCATCTATATGAGGCTTCCATGTGAGGCGGCGGTCTAGGTGAATACCAAGATATTTTGTCTCGGTTCGGTGAGGCACCAAATGGTTGTTAATAGTGATTGGAGGGCACGTTTCTTTGCGTAAAGTAAAAGTTACGTGAGTACATTTTTGCTCATTAATTTTTATTCCCCATAATTTTGCCCATTTCTCTACTTGGGTTACGTGTTGTTGCAATTGGCACGAAGCGTCTTTAGGATCTTTATGAATACTGAGAAAAGCGGTATCATCAGCAAATGTAGACGTATGCGTAAAACAGTTGGTTGGCATATCTGCCGTGTAAAGCAAGTACAAAATTGAACCTAGTATACTCCCTTGAGGTACACCAGCCCCAATTGGTTGAGAAACTTATTTGATTTCCCTCTTTGATCATAAATTGTCGACCGGTTATGTACTTTTCTAAAAGGTTGAAAATATTAACTGGAAGGTTAAGCTTAAGTTTGTTTAACAGGCCTTCGTGCCATACTTTATCGAAAGCTTGAGAGACATCAATAAAAAGCGCGGAGCAGTACTTCTTTTCCTCAAATGTTTTTCTTATAACCTGTACCAGTCTGTGAGTTTGTTCGATTGTGCTATGTTGACTTCTAAAGCCAAATTGGTGATCTGGAATGCAATTGTTTCCATTCATGATCGGAGTCAGCTTGTTTTTAAAGAGCTTTTCGAACAATTTTGACAATGTTGGTAACAAACTTATAGGCCTATACGACTCCACCTTCGAAGGATCCTTACCAGGCTTAGGAATCATCTTAACTAAGGCAACTTTCCATATTACCGGGAAATGTTCAAGCCGAATTATGGCATTAATAATAAAAAGAATAATTCTTTTAGCGATAAACGGTAGCTCTATAAGCATTTTGTTGCTTATTTCATCAACACCAGGAGCCTTTTTATCATTTAGGTTAACGATAGCTTTTACAACATCTGAAAATTGGAAACGTATTTCCATAGGGCGTCTAGCAACAACAGGCGTTAATTCCCTCACGTCAGTACACGTGTTGGGAGTGAACACGTTTCTTAAGTGACTTGCGAACAGATCGCATTTTTTTGTCATTTATAGCCCAGGATCCTCTCAGATTTCGCAGTGGAGGTTTTGCGATAACGGGTCTGGCAGCTCGCCATAGAGAATAATTTGTCTGGAAAGTCGCGTCTAGGCTTTCTAAATATTTATTCAGTGATGCCATTCTGTGCACCTCCAACAAGTTTTTTAATTAGTTTGTGCATTCTTTCAGTTTATTTTTAAGTTGAGGCGATCTATTCTTTTGCCATTCTCTTCGGGTTCTCCTTTTTTCAAATAAAAGCTTTTCAACATCTGCAGAAAAAATTTTGTTGTACTTGGCCTGACGATAAGTAGACGAAGCATGTTCAACGGCTTTTATAATGTCTTCATTAAGGCTGTTCAGACAATCTTCAATGTCTCCAGGTGTTTTTAGTGGTTGGCCTTCCGAGCAGTGGGTGCTGATATATTTTTAGTATTTCAACCAATCTACTTTTTTAGTTAAGAAAAAATCACTAGTTGCGATTTGATGAGGACTGCTAATAGTGATTATTGTTGGTGAGTGGTCAGAAGATAAATCCAAGGAGGCTTGGGCCTCAATAAGCTCCGGGGATATACCTTTTGCTACGCCAAAATCTATTACGTCTGGTATTTTATTGCGGTCTGTTGGCCAATATGTTGGTTCTCCAGTTGAAATAACGAAAAGTCCCATTTCAGACACGGAATCATACAAGACACGACCTTTCGGACTAATTAGGCGGGAGCCCCAGTACGTGTGCTTAGCGTTATAGTCTCCAGCAGCTATAAAGCGGGGCCCTAAAGACTTGTAAAAACTGTTGTACTGATCCTTCGTTATGGAGAATCTGGGTGGACAATAAACTGACGAAATAACGAGGTTATGGTAAAATTCCTCAATACAGACGTTTGTTGCTTGTATATAACTTTCGGAGAGACCACCCATCCACTGGTGTTTGATTCTTGATTTAATTAAAATAGCTGAGCCACCACATGACCTATCTCTGGGATCTTTTGAGTCGTAAAAAGTATAGTCACATATTTTGAAAGTGCTTCTAGATGTCATATGAGTATCGGAAATCAGCATGACATCAATTTTTTGGTGTTTTAGAAAATATTCGAGTTCGTTTTTGTGTTGGCGGATGCCGTTTGCGTTCCAGAAACAAACCCTGAGGCAGTTCATGGTCTTTTAAGCATAGCCTGCAGAAAAGCAGACTGCATTTTTTGCATTTCTTGCATCATGTTGGCCATTTGCGCCATGATCTGCGTAAATTGTTTTACCATATTGTCTATTACGGCTTCCAGGCGGCTGAAATTGGGGCCCGTAGGTTCATTTGTTGGCACCTCTCTTTGTGTTGTTGGCGGGTTAGGCTTGCTTGCGTTGGGCTGGTCAGACTTTAGCGCGTTGGCATAAGAAAGTTGACTCGTAGTTGGCTGTGCTAGTGGAGGCATAGAAGTAGCTGCTATATTTAACTACTGGGAAGGAGCAGGAACTACTTTTGGCTTTGATGATTGCCTTACTAAATTAAAAACAGGGCAGCCTCTATAGTTGGCAGTATGATTTCCACCGCAATTGCTGCATTTCTTTACACGAGGATCATCTTTTTGTTTGTCGCACTTTGTCGTAGCATGCAAGTCTCCACACACCACACAAACAGAAGGCAATTTGCAGTAAGCCTTGGTGTGACCATATTCTTGGCAATTTAAGCACTGCACGGGCCCAGATCGCTTATGTGGCGCTTCAACCACAACTCTACGATGCAAAATATATTTTAGGTCATATATAGGGTGAGTTTCATTTTTGTTTAATTTTACATCACCAGGCTCAAGCTCCACCCGAAATAATGGTTGGGGATGCCTTTCCCTGTTTCTAATGTTTGACACAGATTTGGCTTTGAAGCCTTTGCTGCACAAACTGGCCTTAATTTCTTCCAGGTCCACATTTGAATCAATACCCTTAATCACAATCTGGAGGCCTTTTGCGGTCTTTAGTTGGTAGGTGTAAAAATTTTTCTTTTGTTTTTAAAATTCCGAAATAGTGGTACGGTAGTCGTTTTCGTGATGAACTTGAATTTTGGTCTCATAGATGTTACCACGTTTTATGTTCGACACAAAAAAGTTGTTTTCATCGATCAATCCTACTAAGAGCTTAATGAGGTCGTTGGTGTTTTTCTCCCTCAAATAAATTGGGGGAGGCTTAAAAGTCTTCTTCTCGGGTTACGGAGCATCGTTTTCCTCCTGCAAGATGGCAAAACGGTTTTGCGATGACGTTGGCCTTTCGTCATCTTTCAGAATTTTTGCTGGGTTGTTAATCTCTGCCGATTTGGGGCTTCTTCCCCTCTTAAGAACTGTTATGTAACGATCCATTCCTACCTGGACCTTTGGAGCTTGTGAAGAAAAATGACCGTGACCGTCTTTAGCAGCTGCTGGTTCAACACCAGAACTTGATAAGGATGAGCGCGATGAGGATGGCATCTCGGTATTTTTTTTATAATTTTTAAAAATAGATCGGGCTAAGTTTGTCCCTTGTTCAGTAGCCTTATTTAAATTAGGAGCACTTGCACTTAAATTGTCTTTAATTATTATAGGTTTTGCACTTAAATAGTTTTTATTTTATTCAGGGTCTCTGATGTTTTCATTACTAACGCTTGAGCTTAACACAATGTAAGCATTTCGGCTATTAGGCCCACTGTCACGACGATTACTGTTATTCATTAACCGTTCGCTTTTTTTTTTTATTATTTAGTTTGTTGTTTTTTTTCTTTTCTCAATAATTTGTGTATGTAAGTATATTAATAAATTCTTTTGCCACTTATTACTAATATCACCTATTTCCAATATTGCACTCGCGTAAACACGTCCGTACACTACGAGATTAAGAATGCAACTGAAATGTTATAAATGATTAAAAATAAATTTGGTTACACATATGAGATTTCTTTTAGGGATGATGCCCACTGTGGGAAAACGAGGTAGAGGCCCGGAATTCCACTATATGAAAATAGTAGCTTAGGGTCAATACTACTAAACTGTATAAATAGAATATCCAAATTGTATTTGTGAAAAATGTTATAAATGATTAAAAATGAATTTGCTGCTTGCACCTATGAGATTTCTGTGAGGGATGATGTCCACTGTGAGAAAACAAAGTAGAGGCCCGGAATGCCACTATATGGAAATAGTAGCTAAGGGTCAATACTAGTAAACTGTTTAAATAGAATATCCAAATTGTATTTGTGAAAAATGTTATAGATGATTAAAAATGAATTTGCTTGCACCTATGAGATTTCTGTGAGAGATGACGTCCATTGTGGGAAAACAATTTGGATATTCTATTAATACAGGTTAGTAGTATTGACCCTTAGCTACTATTTCCAAATAGAGGCATTACGGGCCTCTACCTTGTTTTTCCACAATGAACATCATCCCTCACAGAAATCTCGTATGTGCAACCAAATTAATTTTAATCATCTATAACATTTTTCACAAATACAATTTGGATATTCTATTTATACAGTTTAAGGTACCTTTAGACTATAATACTGAGTAATAACACATGTCAAAAACTAAAATAAAATGAGAAAGTATAATAGTGTGAAGGCAGTATGTTATAAAATGTCAAAAAATACGTAAAGAAATTTGGCAGTACAATGGCTCTCTTCATTTTTAGAAATTTTTCTAAACTATTATACTTTGCATTTTATTTGAGTTGCATACATACATAAATGCAGAAGAACATGAAGAAAATCAGGCATGGATAACTAAAATATAAAAAAAATGTGATTTACAAATGTATTAAAAAAAATATTTTGCTAAAAATGTTAATTTTAACTTTTTACTGGCACACTTTGAATGAAATGAATATATTTAATTTAAACCTATAGGTTTTAGAACAAGAATTATTTTCGTTTATTTATTACTGCGATATTTGTACCTACAAAATTGTTTAGAAATTAATGTTTTTCATTTAAAATTACTACATTTAGAATAAAAACAAAAGATATATTCACTATAACTATAAAATTATCAACCCAAAAATTAACTTATTTTACTTACAAAACTAAATTTAAACTTTTCAAACTATATTTGAGTATTAAAATTCAGATGTCGCAGTATTAAAAAATATGTTAATACGCTTTTGTGAATGGCATTAAGATTTTTTTTCATTTACTTTTTTAAAAAAAGTTTTAGTTGGCAATTTACGAATACACTTTTAGGACAAACAGAAATATTTATATAATAATATTTGTGAAGTTTGACTATGTCCCGGTAATAAAAGAAAACATTTTAAACGCGATAATGTCAAACTTCATAAATAAAAGTAACAGAGGCTAAAAACTATCCTCTTCTACATCATCTTTAGTTTTTTTAAACAATGAGTTAAAATGATATTGTTAAAAAATAATGCCTGACAACACCTTAAACAAACATAAAAATTACAAAAAAAAAAATTATATAATAAAAATTTTATAGGGTTTTTCACAAGGCACATTCAACCAGGTAATATTAAGAACCCAGCTGATTAAAATCAATTTGACATTATTAAGTTATAAAAATTTAATTTTTTATGAAATTTGTAATTTTTCTGACATTATATCGTTTAAACGCAAAAAGAAAATGCAGAGGGCGAATTTTTTGAATTCGCCTTGGGTTTACCTTGTTAAATGTGCCTTGGTTTTAACTTTACGGAATAACATTAATGAAAATAATTTTAATAAACAATCAGCTAATGTAAACGATTTTTGTGATTTTTTAAATGATTTGTAAAGTTTAAGCAAAGAAAAATAGTTTAATATTTTTACAGTTTATATGATAAAATGTTTTATATTATCAAATGTTTTCAACATTAGTAGTAATTTAATTCTATATATTAAACAATTGAAAAGGCAACCATATTTCAAGCGGAAAGTTCTAGAATACAACCCGCAAGGAAACCGAAAGCCTGGGCGACCGCAAAATACCAGGAGAAGACAAGTCGAGTTTGAGCTTGAAAGATATGATAGGAGTTGGAACGAAATCAAACAATTAGCATTAGACCGAATTCAATGGAATTTATTTGTTACAGCCCTTTTAGGAATTTAATGGATTAAATGTATATATCACTTTGGGATGATTCATTGTATAAATTATTTGGAAGAAAAAATAAAAAACAAATAAATGGGAATGCGTTCCCATAATATATACTGTTGAGTATTTGACCACCTGCATTTCGAACGGCTCGGTTTACACAAACTTTTAAAATTTCAAAAATTACCTTATATCCACTAATACTAAACCAATTTAAAAACATTATTCTTTTGAACGTCGAATTAAGAAACGAATAAGAAATAATTTGTCACGCTTCATAGAATTATCAGTCTAAAAATTATTCCATGGTGCAATTATGTTGACCAGGTGGTGTTACGAGCATAGATTATTCAACTAGATAGGACAGCGCCATTTTGTTTAAAAATTACAACTCTGTTTTTCAAGATTACATAAAGTGGATAGATAGATTGCAAAATAATATGGCTATCCCTTTCATGTAATGATGAAGTTTGTTTACGTTTTGCAATAAAAATAAGTTAAAACTTTGCACGCGGGTTTGTGTTTTGCAAATTAAATTAAAAAATAAAGAATTTTTTCTCTAAGTTTTTTAAATTTTGCCGCAATTTTCTTCATTTTTGGGTTGGCAAAGTGTTTTTTTTTTAGTTCGTAAAAGGAAAGTGTTAACAAAAAAGTTTTTAAGGTTCCCAAACAATTTTTTAACCACAGCAAAAACTTCAGACGACTAAAAATCTTACACCAAATCATCAGTAGACTTCAACCCAAATTCTTAAAAAACTCATGAATATTTTCTGTCTTTATATAATAACCTTAATAATCAAAATGAGAATTACTGTAATCAAACCAAAACGTTCAAGTTTTTTTAAGAATCCAACAAACCAATATTCGCTATTCGCTTGTTTTGATTTTCTTTTTCCCCTTACATTTGAATAACCATTGGTTATTACTAAATGTATTATAAGGGCTACCGAAAACAAAACCTTGTTGTTTAACAACACTTTTTAAAATATTATTTAGGATTTAATCCCATATTTCTTGTTTATTTATAGGGTTTGTTGTTGGTTAAGTTTGTCTATATGCATTTCATTGGTTCTTACACCAAATCATCAGTAGACTTCAACCACCCAAATTCTTAAAAAACTCATGAATATTTTCTGTCTTTATATAAAAACCTCAATAAACAAAATGAGAATTACTATAAGAAAACCAAAACGTTCAAATTTTTTTAAGAATCCAACAAACCATTATTCGCTTTTCGCTTGTTTTGATTTTCTTTTTCCCCTTACATTTGAATAACCATTGGTTATTACTAAATGAAATATGGGATTAAATCCTAACTAATATTTTATAAAGTCTTGTTAAACAACAAGGTATGGTTTTCAGTAGCCCTTATAATACATTTAGTAATAACCAATGGTTATTCAAATGTAAGGGGAAAAAGAAAATCAAAACAAGCGAATAGCGAATATTGGTTTGTTGGATTCTTAAAAAAAACTTGAACGTTTTGGTTTGCTTATAGTAATTCTCATTTTGTTTATTGAGGTTATTATATAAAGACAGAAAATATTCATGAGTTTTTTAAGAATTTTGGGTTGAAGTCTACTGATGATTTGGTGTAAGAACCAATGAAATGCATATAGACAAACCTAACCAACATCAAACATATAGACAAACTTAACCAACAACAAACCCTATAAATAAACAAAAAATATGGGATTAAATCCTAAATAATATTTTAAGTGTTGATAAACATTTCCCTCATATTGTAAAAGTCGTTGACGACGTCAAAGTCCATTTTTAGCTAAATTTTATTTAGTTTGCCGAAATCAACTTCTCCCGAAACCGGAACTAAATTGAAGGTATGTGTTGATGTAGACATTTTGTCGGTATTTTTAAGAAAACAAATAACATTAATATATAATTTAACAGTAATCTGGGGGTCTATTATGTAATTCGATTTGAATGGAAAGCAGACTTACCAAATCTTAAAAATATTAGATAATACGATTTGCCTTTCGAATGGAAAATTCCTTTCGAAAGCCTTTTCGATTCGAATCAAATTACAAAATAACCCCCCTGATTTGCAAGTCGACGTAAATAGTGTCGCCGTTGACATTCGCAATAAGGGGGATTATTTTCACAGGTTCAGTTGTAATTGTAATATCAAATTTCACAATTAAAAATCGCTAAATCGGCTTCCCATCTATAAGGACCAAGAAAATATATACCTTATAGGGTCTGTTATCGCCACTAGCACAAAACCGCTAAACTAACCATATTATTTTATATAAATCTATTACAATTATTATCAATTACATTTAATGTCATCAATAAATTCTTGTAGAGTTAATACTTACCGCGCAATTTATAGATAACTCCACTTTTACTTAGCTGGCGTCATAGATAATCAACTAGATAAGACACGGAAATTAAGTTGGCAACACTAGGCTGCCCGATTATTTAAAGGCGATAGCATGCTAGGTAAAAAAAGACTGCTATCCCTTTCATTTTATAGGGCAGTTTGTTTACATTTTTGTTGTGGTGAAAATAATTATAAAAAAAGGAAAAAATTAAAGTGAAGAATTTTTGCGCACAAATTATTTTAAATTTTGGCGCAATTTTCTTAATTTTTCTCAATTTTTTCCTTTTCCACAACTATGTTAAGTTTATGTTTCATTAGTTAAGTGATTTAAATGCAAAAAAGTGAAAAAATAGTGCCAAAAATCAAAAAATAAAATTGTGGTGGAAACATTTTTTTTGGTAATGGTAAAAGAAAATGTGTGAAAAATAAATTATTTAGCGTTTTTTTTATATATTTAATCATTTATTAAGTGTAAAAAAGTGTTTTAGAGCAAAAAAGGTGTTTAATAATTCTGTGTAACTGCTTTAAGGAGCCGCAAATTCGTTAGGTGATGCCCAAGAGAAGAAAGACTCCACAAGTCCCCGGCTGATAAAAACAGGTAAGTATATGTAGTTTTCTAAGTGGCCAATAAATTTTAAGCAGTTTTTATGATTTGGACAACGAAAAGTGTCCAAATTATAGTTACTTGCTTATTTTTAAAGGCAGTAGTCCCAATTGTGTTGCACTTTTTCAGTGCATTCAATTGAACTCGTTTATTAGCTGTGTTATGTGTTGTAGTGTAACGTATAGTGACTCTAATGTGTCCGTCGGTTGGACAAAAATGTTGCGATCGTTATAATTATATTTCTCAAATCCAACACAAAATTAAAAACATTTATTACGCAAAATTCAACAGAATCATTTATTTTTCATTTAGCTAGTTCCCAGATGAAATTCTTGACAAACGCGAGAGCAGATATTCAGCCTTATTAAGAGTGTCGTTGGCGTATTTCGACAGTAATCGTAGTCGTTGGCGTTTTTTATATTTTTCGGTACCAAGTAAAATTAACGAAAACGACATTTTTGTAATAGAACAAAAAACACAGAATGCTTCAAAATTCTTACAGTTTTAGTACATTTTGTGTAACCCTGTTGTATAAACTGTCAAAAAATCAATTGTTGGCGGTGATAAAAATAACAATAAAAATACAAATTATTAAAAATACAAACAATTTTTTTATTTAAAATGTTAAGTGTTGCTACATTTTCGTCATCTGAGGATGAAGAAGAGTATACTACTTCTGAGTATAATGCTATGCGAAGGGAGTTACGGCAAAAGTTAAACATATTTGCCATGCCAAACTCCGAGTAAGTAAATAATTATACTTAATGTATTTTAATTTAATTTAAGTTTTTTTCTAAGCTTTGTTAGATACTTTAGACTTAATAAGGATGCTTTTAAGTATGTCCTTGAAAAAATTACGCCTAAATTAATGCAGCCAATAAGGTCAACATGTTTGCCAAACATTTTGAAGCTAGCTGCAACAATGCGAATTCTAGCTGAAGGAAGTTACCAAAACGGTGCTGGCAATGACTACAACATCAGTATAAGCCAATCTTCTGTAAGCAATGTGTTTCATGAGTGCATAGATGTTATGTTTAAAGAGCTTTGCCAAAAATGGATTACGTTTCCAAAAGAAGAAAATGAAAAATATGAGATTAAAGAATATTTTTACAAAAAAACTGGGTTTCCTGGTGTTATTGGCTGCATTGATGGAACGCACATAAGCATTATATCACCAAAAAAGGAAGAACAATTTAAATACAGAAATAGAAAAGGCTTTTTCAGCCTTAATGCAACTGTGGTAAGCTTTAAATTTTAAAAAGTATATATAAAAAGTATATTCTTACTAGGTGTGTGATCATAAATTGAGAATTAGATATTTATCGTCTTATCATCAGGGATCTGTTCACGACTCCTTAGTATGGAACATTAGCGACTTAAAGCAGTTTTTAAAAGAAAAATATGACAATGGCGAAAGAAATACTTGGTTATTAGGTAAACAATTTTAAATTGTGCTTCCAGAAGTTACATTGAGTTTTTTTTGTATTTTAAATTTTTTAATAAAAACTTTTTTTTAAGGTGATGCAGGTTACCCATTAGAAAAGTTTTTGATAACGCCATTTAGATCACCCGAAGAAGGCTCTCGGGAATGCCGTTTTAACGATATACATGCAAAAACCAGGAATATAGTTGAAAGGACAATTGGCGTTTTGAAAAACAGATTCCGGTGCATACTAGGCGCTAGGCAGCTGCACTACACACCGGATATGGCCGCAAAAATTACAGCTGTTAGTGCATCTCTACATAACATATGCGTTTATTTTAAAACCGAGTTACCTGAAATTGAAGAAGCTGGTGAAATAATTTCAACAGATTCTGTAGTAAGTGATGATTCCAGCGCATCAAACATAAGATCCTCAATAATGCAATCATTAAATATTTAATTCATTTTCATTTATTTTTTTTTACGTTTTTCAATAAAAAATAGTAAAAGTAACATAAAATAAACTTCATTTGTTTAACTACTTAACAAAAAGATTTATAGAATTAATTTAAATATGTACATACATTTAACATTTAGTAATTTAAATAAAACAGAATATTTTATTTCATATTATAATAAGAAATCGAAAAGCTTCAATTTTTTAACGTTGTATTCCATTTTTTAGTTCTTCCAATTCAATTCGTCTTTTTTCAATTTCTATTTCTTCTTTTCTAAGTTCTAAAAGTTGTCTTCTATAATCTTTCTTACTTTTTAATGCCTCCTTGTAAAGTTCGAGTTTTTCTTTTTTACTTTTTAATAGTTCCTTATGAATTTTTATTTTATCTTCGTTAAGCTGAAAGTTCTTACGTGCGTACCTTTTGATTTCGTTTAAAGATTGACACACTTCTGTATACAATGATGTTTGTACTTTTAGCTGTTCATCTAAGAGATCATTTTTTGATGTTTTTATACCCTTCACATGGTGATAGGGTATATATCACTTTGTCATTCCGTTTGTAATTTCTTTATTATTCATTTGCGACCCCATAAAGTATATATATTCTGGATCCTTATAGATAGGGAAGTTGAAATAGCCATGTCCGTCTGTCCGTCTGTCCGTCTGTCCGTCTGTCTGTCTGTCTGTCTGTCCGTCTGTCCGTCTGTTGAAATCAAGTTTCCGGAGTCAGATAAAAAGATACAGATCAGTAAATGGTGTCAAACGATTACAAATATCCCGCTAACAATCGCTATTTAAAATCAGCAAAATCGGTTCACTATTGACCGAGAGATAAGCGAAAACCCAGAGTAACCCATTTTTTTTAGGACAAAATCCGTGCATATATCCCTATATATCTCAGTAAGTATAATCACTCTTGCCACAAAACTTGGCACGGATACTCCTAAAGAAGGGCCCTAAATAATGGAAAAAGTTTTTTCAGATAGGACCAGGGGAAGGGATATTTTTCCTACAATTGCACAAATTTGGTGAAATATTTTATGCGCTATATCTCGGAAACTATCACAGCTATCGACATAAAATGTTCTACAAAAAGTAATTGTACGCAAAGATCTACACTTTAAAGAAAAATTTTTTTGAGTGGGGGCAAAAAAAGGGGTAGCTCCCATACAAATCGACAATTGTTATAAAATATTCGATACGCTATATCTCGGAAACTGTAACAGATATCGACTTAAAATGTTCTACAAAAAGTGATTGTACGCAAAGATCTATACTTCAAAGAAAAATTTTTTTGAGTGGGGGCAAAAAAAAGGGTAGCTCCCATACAAATCGACAATTATTATAAAATATTCGATACGCTATATCTCGGAAACTATAACAGATATCGACTTAAAATGTTCTACAAAAAGTGATTGTACGCAAAGATCTACACTTTAAAGAAAAATTTTTTTGAGTGGGGGCAAAAAAAGGGGTAGCTCCCATACAAATCGACAATTATTATAAAATATTCGATACGCTATATCTCGGAAACTATAACAGATATCGACTTAAAATGTTGTACAAAAAGTGATTGTACGCAAAGATCTACACTTTAAAGAAAAAATTTTTTGAGTGGGGGCAAAAAATGGGGTAGCTCCCATACAAATCGACAATTGTTATAAAATATTCGATACGCTACATTTTGGAAACTGTAACAGATATCGACTTAAAATGTTCTACAAAAAGTGATTGTACGCAAAGATCTACACTTTAAAGAAAAATTTTTTTGAGCGGGGGCAAAAAAAGGGGTAGCTCCCATACAAATCGACAGTTTTTATAAAATATTCGATACGCTATATCTCGGAAACTTTAACAGATATCGAAATGGAATGTTCTACAAAAAGTAATTGCGCAAGAATGCCTACGCTTTAAAGAAAAAATTTTTGAGTGGGGGCAAAAAAAGGGGTAGCTCCCATACAAATCGACAATTATTATAAAATATTCGATACGCTATATCTCGGAAACTATAAAAGATATCGAAATGAAATGTTCTACAAAAAGTAATTGCACGCTAAGGGCTACGCCTTAAAGAAAAATTTTTTTGAGTGGGGGCAAAAAAAAGGGTAGCTCCCATACAAATCGACAATTATTATAAAATGTTCGATACGCTATATCTCGGAAACTATAAAAGATATCGAAATAAAATGTTCTACAAAAAGTAATTAGGCAAGAATGCCTACGCTTTGAAGAAAAATTTTATTGAGTGGGGGCAAAAAAAGGGGTAGCTCCCATACAAATCGACAATTATTATAAAATATTCGATACGCTATATCTCGGAAACTATAACAGATATCCACATCAAATGTTCTACAAAAAGTAATTGGAACACAAGGCCTACGCTTTAAAGAAAAAATATTTTCGGGTGGGGGATGAAGAAGGGCTAGCTCCCATACAAATTAACAATTTTTATAAAATTTTCGTTACGCTTTTTCTGGAAAACTTTTACAGCTATCGACTTCGAATATTCTACAAAAAGTAATAATCAAATAATTTATACATTTTGGAAAAAAAGTTGGAGAAGAGCAGCGGGACTAGAACATTTAATAAGTTTTATTAACCTTTAAATATGGATAATGTCGAAAACTTTTAAAACTTTCGACCTCAAATCTTCTTCATCTATTTCTATTATTCATATGAACGTTAAAATTTTTTTTTTTTCTATGGGCTTTAAAACTCGCACAAGGTTTTTTATTATATTATTTGCAGTACAAAATTACTCGGCTGGGTATATTTAAAGACCAATGTGAAGGGTATATAAGATTCGGCACAGCCGAATATAGCGCTCTTACTTGTTTTTAATTGGGCTTTCTTATTTAAAATTGAAAAACTTTGTGCTCTTGGAAATTCATAATTTTGGGCTGATTTTTCTGTTGAGCTTAGTGCTTGTACATGATCAAGGATATTGTTGTTTTGTGCAGTGGGTTGTTTGGACGTTTTTTGTGTCGAATATGAGCACGTTGGTTCTTCGTGCTCTATGATTCCCTCATCCATTATATTTTGTGCTCTATTCAAATCGTTTTCTACGTTAATGGGCCGAATACCAATTGAAGGACCAGGTGGGTAAACAATGGTATTTAACTGTAATAAACTCGCGGCAGCTTCTTCTGTAGGTGATAGGATAAACTGTTTGAATGGACCACCTCCGGTAGCATGGCATTCAGATTTATTGTGAATCAACTTTTTTTTTATTTTAAACTTGTAGTCAGCCCAAACCTTTATCCAGCCTTCACTTGTACGAGTTGGTGGTCCTAAAACATTGAGTTCAGCTGCAATTTTGCTCCATTCTTCTTTAACGTTTACTTTTTGAGTTCCACTTGTTTATCCTTTTGCCAAATTTGGATTCTGTTCCAGCATTTCTACCATCCTGGTGAACTGGTTCGTGTTTGTTATTTTTGATCTTAATTTTATAAAAAGAATTAAATAAAAGAGTAAAAATATTTGTTTTGGTTATATTTTTTAGAATAAAAGGTACTTACTTTTTGTTTAAATCCATTTTTAATTGTTTTTAATTTATTTTTTTTATATGTCGTTAGCAAAAACCTTAACGATGAATTTTGAAGCATTTGACATTTATTGACGACATTCGTGGTAACGAAAATTGTAATAGAACTACAAAAAGTGTTGCATTCTGTCGTTTTTCGACAAACATGGTACCATTCACACAAAAAGAATGATTTTCGACACAAAAACGATTCGACAACGACACTCTTAATAAGGCTGATTATAAACAACAAATGAACAAATTACTTATAATCTAAAATTTGTTGATTGGCGAAAGAACCCCTCCAATTGAACCAGTTTCAGAAGGTGAGTGCCCTTGGCCATTTCGCAAACACAATAAATAAGTAAACAGCACCCTTAAACGAAATTGTTAATTTTAAACAAAATTAAAAATTGAAACAATTTTTATATTTACAGGTACTTGAGGGTACTTACCACTTGCTCCAGGAAGATTCCATCCAATTGGACCAGTATCTGAAGGTGAGTGCCCTTGGCCATTTCGCAAACACAATAAATAAGTAAACAGCACCCTTAAACGAAATTGTTAATTTTAAGCAAAATTAAAAATTGAAACTTTTTTTATATTTACAGGTATTTGAGGCTACTTACCCCTTGTTCCAGGAAGATTCAGCCTAATTAGTCCAGTTCCCAGAAGGTCAGTACCTTCGACAACGTTAACTGACCACTGTATCACACAATACGCTTTCGTAAAATTACAAAAATACACTTTAGTCAAAATAAAATTGTATTTTTCTATTTATAGACACTTTTAATCTTTACGTCCGCAAGATTTCATCCATTTAGTCATAGTTCCAGAGCTCAATATCTTTAGCAAAATTTAAATGCCCTTGCGTCACACATCACCTTTAAAACAATTGGTAAATATTATTAAAAATTAAAAAAAATTTTTATTTTTATTTCCATTCGCAGATAACTGAGGGTACTTACGATTAATTTCCAGTGGTTCCTATCCAAGGTTATGGTTGGTTCAGGCAGTTCCAAAAAACACAACATCCTTCTGGCTGTAGGTAAACAAAACACAAGAAAATACACGCAAATACAACACCATCATATCACTGTTTTATTTTAAACACAACTTTGCACGAACAAAATTAATTAAACATGTCTTTTTTTTTTAATTTTTAATATTTTAATTAATGAAATGCAAAAATAAAGAAATTTAAAAAAAATTTTAATCAAAAATAACAATTGTTTTATTTATTTGTTTTGATAAGAGGTACTGTATATCTGTTTGCTTTTACTTGTGTTTAGGCTGTATTGCCGTATGTTTTTTTTCTCTTTCAGATAGTCGGGCAGCCTCAACTGATTTTTCACCTTTTCAAACGTCAGTTCTTTCGACTCTGGTTACCTCTGTGCTGGCGTGGTATTAACTTCGTTTATTTGATACACATGTTATAATTTTATATACATTTTAAAAGCTTCACAGTTGCATTCTTAATCTCGTAGTGTACGGACGTGTGTACGCGAGTGTAATATTGTTAATAGGTGATATTAGTAATAGCTCATTCTTTAAAACTTTTGCTATTTTGCTGACAGTTTTTTAAACACTGATACATACATATATACACAAAAAAGTGAGAAAAGAAAAACAATAACAACAAACAAAATAAAAAAAAAAAGCGAACTGTTAATGAGTAACAGTAATCGTAGTGACAGTGGGCCTGATAGCCGAAATGCTTACATTGTGTTAAGCAGTGTTAGCAATGAGAACATAAGAGACCCTGAATTTAATAGAAATTATTTAAATGCGAGACCAAAAACAATTACAAGCAATCTTAGTTCAAGTGCGCCTAATTTAGATAAATGTAGTGAACAAGGGACTAATTTAGCCCAATCTTTATTTAATAATTATAAAAAAAATTCTGAGGTACCATCTTTGTCGCGGTCACCATTATCAAATTCTGGAATTGAACCTGCAGCTGCTACAGCCGCATCAAGCTTAATTTCTGCACCGGCACCTAAGATCCAGGTAGGGATGGACCGCTATGTGACAGTTCTTAAAAGGGGAAGAAGCCCTAAATCGGCAGAAGCATCTCAACCTGCAAAAATTTTAAAAGACGATGAAAGGCCAACCTCATCGCAAAATCGTTTTGCAATTTTACAAGAGGATAATGAGGCCCCCGTTAGTGAAAGAAAGTCCTTTAAGCCACCTCCCATTTATTTGAGGGAAAAAAACTCAAATGATCTCGTAAAGTTTTTAGTCGGTTTGATTGGGGAAAATAACTTTTATGTTTCAAACGTTAAACGCGGTAACATATTTGAGACAAAAATTCAAGTGAACCATGAAAACGCCTACCGCGCTACGGTTTCGGAGCTCGAAAAACTTAACAAAAACTTCTATACCTACCAACTCAAGACCGCAAAAGGCCTTCAGGTAGTCATTAAAGGCATTGATTCTAATGTTGACCCAGAAGAGGTCAAGACCAGTTTATTAAGCAAAGGGTTTTTGGTTAGGAGGGTATCCAATATGAGAAACAGGGAAAAACACCCCCAACCATTATTCAGAGTGGAGCCTCAGCCTGGTGATATCAAATTGAAAAAAAGTGAAACTCACCCCATCTATGATTTAAAATATATTATGCACCGACGAGTTACTGTGGAAGTGCCACATAAGCGATCTGGGCCCGTACAGTGCTTGAACTGCCAGGAGTATGGCCACACTAAAGCTTATTGTAAGCTGCCTACTGTTTGTGTTGTGTGTGGGGATCTGCACGATACGACCAAGTGCGACAAGCCAAAAGATGATCCTAGGATGAAGAAATGCAGCAACTGCGGGGGAAACCACACTGCCAACTATAGGGGTTGCCCTGTTTTTAATTCGGTTATGCGCTCAACTAAGCCGAAAATAGTTCCTGCCCCTCCCCAGCCTTTAGATATACCAACTACAAATATGCCTCCGTTAGCACAACCAACTACAAATCAAGTTTCTTACGCCGCTGCATTAAAGTCTAACCAGCCTAATGCACGTAAGTCTACCGAGCCTACAACACAACAACAAGTGCCAACAAGTGAACCAACTGGTCCCAATTTTAGCCGCCTGGAAGCCGTAATTGACAATATGGTCAAACAATTTACGCAGGTAATGGCGCAAATGGCTAGCATGATGCAGGAGATGCAGAAAATGCAGTCTGCTCTCCTGCAGGCCATACTTAAAAGACCATGAACTGCCTCAGGGTTTGTTTCTGGAACGCAAACGGCATCCGCCAACACAAAAATGAGCTCGAATACTTTTTAACACACCAAAAAATCGATGTCATGTTGATTTCTGAAACTCATATGACATCTAGAAGCACTTTCAAAATAAGTGGCTATACTTTTTATGATTCAAAAGATCCCAGAGATAGGTCATGTGGTGGTTCAGCTATATTAATTAAATCAAGAATCAAACACCAATGGATGGGTGGTCTCTCCGAAAGTTATATACAAGCAACAAACGTCTGCATCGATGAATTTTACCATAATCTCGTTATTTCGTCAGTTTATTGTCCACCCAGATTTTCCATAACGAAGGATCAGTACAACAGTTTTTACAAATCTTTAGGTCCTCACTTTATAGCTGCTGGGGACTACAACGCTAAACACACATACTGGGGCTCCCGCCTAATAAGTCCCAGAGGTCGTGTCTTGTATGGTTCTGTATCGGAAATGAGACTTCACGTTATTTCAACTGGGCAACCAACATATTGGCCAACTGACCACAATAAAATACCAGACGTAATAGATTTTGGCGTAGCAAAAGGCATATCCCCTGAGCTTATTGAGGCTCAACCCTCCTTGGATTTATCTTCTGATCACTCACCCACAATTTTTACTATTTGCAGTCCTCACCAAATTGCAACTAGTGATATTTTTCTGTCAAAAAGAATAAACTGGTTAAAATACAGAAAATTTATCAGCACGCACTGTTCGGAACACCAATCTTTAAAAACTTCCGAGGAAATCGATGAGTGCCTTAGTAGCCTCAATGAAAATATTAAAAAAGCCGTTGAAAATGCTTCTTCTACCTACCGTCAGGCCAGATACAACAAAATTTACTCAACCGATGTTGAAAAGCTCCTATCTGAAAAAAGGAGAGCCCGAAGAGAATGGCAAAAGTATAGATCGCCCCTACTTAAAAATAAGCTGAAGGAATGTACAAACCGATTAAAAAACATGCTGGAAGTACATAGAATGTCATCAATGAAGGAATACCTTGAAGGTCTAGACGCTACTCCTCAAACAAACTATTCTCTATGGCGAACAGCCAGACGTCTTAAAAGACCCGTAATCGCAAAACCACCACTGCGTAACCTGAGAGGATCCTGGGCTAGAAATGACGAAGAAAAATGCGATCTGTTCGCAAGCCATTTAAGGAACGTCTTCACTCCCAATTCATGCACTGACGTGAGAGAATTACCGCCTGTTGTTGCTAGACGTCCTGTAGAAATACGTTTCCGATTTTCAGATGTTATAGAGGCTATTGCTAACCTAAATGACAAAAAAGCTCCTGGCGTTGATAAAATAAGCAACAAAATGCTTCTAGAGCTACCCTTCACAGGTAAAAGAATTATTCTTTTTGTTTTTAATGCCATAATTCGGCTTGAACACTTTCCGCCAATATGGAAAGTTGCCTTAGTAAAGATGATTCCCAAGCCTGGTAAAGATCCTTCGAAGGTGGAGTCTTATAGGCCTATAAGTTTGTTACCAACTTTGGCGAAACTATTCGAAAAGCTGCTTAAAAACAAGCTAAGTCCGATCCTTAATGATAACAACTGCATCCCAGATCACCAATTTGGTTTTAGAAGTCAACATAGCACAATCGAACAAACTCACAGACTGGTGCAGGTTATAAGAAAAGCCTTTGAGGAAAAGAAGTACTGCTCCGCGCTTTTTATCGATGTCTCTCAAGCATTCGATAAAGTATGGCACGAAGGCCTGTTAGTCAAACTAAAACTCTATCTACCAGCTAATATTTCAAGCCTGCTAGAAAAATACTTAACCGGCAGACAATTTATGATCAAAGAGGGAAACCAAATAAGTTGTTCCCAACCAATAGAGGCTGGTGTACCTCAAGAGAGTATACTAGGTCCAATTTTGTACTTGCTTTACACAGCAGATATGCCAACCAACTGTTTTACGCACACGTCCACATTTGCTGATGATACTGCTTTTCTCAGTATTGATAAAGACCCTAAAGAGGCTTCGAGTCAACTGCAACAACACGTTAGCCAAGTTGAGAAATGGGCAAGGTTATGGGGAATAAAAATAAATGAACAAAAATGTACTCACATAACTTTTACCTTACGCAAAGAAACGTGCCCTCCAATCACTATTAACAACCATTTGGTGCCTCAACGATCCGAGACAAAATATCTTGGTATTCACCTGGATCGCCGCCTCACATGGAAGCCTCATATAGATGCAAAGCTGACGCAAATGAAACTTAAAGCTGCACAAATCCACTGGCTTATGGGTAGAAACTCTGTGCTTCATCTGGATTGTAAACTTCTACTATACAACTCAATTTTAAAATCAATTTGGTACTACGGTATACAATTATGGGGCACTGCTTCCGCCTCTAACATAGAAAAAATACAACGCCGTCAAAATAAAATCCTAAGAATGATAACTGGTGCTCCGTGGTATGTCAAAAACAGCAACATCCATAAGGATCTAAAAGTTCCACTAGTTAAATGCGAAATCCTGAAATATGTGGACAAGTATTTAAATAAGCTGGAAACACATCCAAACCCGCTCGCTCGAAGTATCTTGCAACATAGTGGACACTCCCGTCTAAAAAGGAGGGATACTATTGCGCTTAGATGAAGATAACTATTTATATTATGAGAACGTAAATTTTAGTTTGGCACTGGCTGGACTAATATTATTTCCTTAGTCTTAAGATTTGAAAACTTATTGTTAGTTCGCTAAAGCGAAGATTCAATAATTAAAAATTATGCAAAAAAAAAAAAAAAATTTTAAAAGCTTATATTCTAGTGGTTTCCATACCAAAAAGTGAGCATTTTGTATATTAAAAAACATATGTAATATTTTAATATTAATTTAATTACCAGGAATTTTAATATAAGGAACATTGGATAATAAACTTGAATTTCATACATATATTCAGCTTCAGTGTTTCTTTATTCAAAATCCAGTGGAAATCATTAGCGAGGCAATAAGCTCTTTCAACAGGGTCGCAGATGGATATTAAAGAAATTGTAAACTTATATATACCCTTATCATTTATGTGAAGGGTATAAAAAGATTTAACCCCTTTAGAGCAATTTTTATACCCTTCACATAGTGATATATCAGTTCGTCATTCCGCTTGTAATTTCTTTATTATCCATTTGCGACCCCATAAAGTATATATATTCTGGATCCTTATAGATATGGAAGTTGATATAGCCATGTCCGTCTGTTAAAATCTAGTTTCCGGAGTCAAATAAAAAGATACAGAAAAGCTATTGGTGTCAAACTGTTAGAAGTATCCCGCTATTTAAAATCAGCAAAATGGGTTCACTATTAACCGAGATATAAGCGAATATCCAAAATAACCCATTTTTTCAGGACAAAATCCGTGCGTATATCCTTATATATCTCAGTAAGTATAGTCATTCTTGCCACAAATCTTGGCACAGATACTCTTTAAGTAGGGACCTAAATAACGGAAATTTTTTTTTTCAGATAGGATCAGGGGAAGTGGTAGTTTTCCTACAATTGCACAAATTTGGTGAAATATTTTATGCGCTATAACTATAACAGCTATCAACTAAAAATGTTTTACAAAAAAAATTTGTGAGGTTTGCGGAACAATTCGTATGTGGTGTTGGCACAGCGCGAATTCCGTCGCCGATTCTGTGGTCGTCCGGCACCGAATGCGCAAACACTGCGCCGTTTGGCCACCAACCTTCAAGAGTAAGGACCACACGAGACGCTGCCAAAAATGGCCGGCCCCGGATCACCCGTTCTTCCGAGAATATGGCCGCTGTTGGCGAGGATGTCGTCAGAAACATCGAAAAGACGCCGTGCCTCGCAATTAGCAATCAGCCGGTCTTCCCTAAGGCGAATTTTGGTCAACATTTTCATTGGCCCTTTTCAGGGCCTCAAAATTAATTTACAAAAAAAGAGTTATAATTTTGTTTCATTAATTATGTTTAACATATTTCGTCAAGCTATAAAGTTCCAAAAAAAAACCAAAGAATACTCCTCAAGGATTCTTAATTTAACTTTTTACAACCTCTATATAAATAGGCTCTTTTCAGGGCCACAATTTTTATTTACAGAAAGAGTTATAATTTTGTTTCAGGAAAATACTTTTATCGAATTCTTAATTTTCAATTTTCTAATTATAATAAAAATTATGCATGTTAAGAGTTTAAAAATAAACATTTATCCATTTAATTATTTACTTTAAACATAAAATAATACACGTAATATATGTATTTCGTTAGCAGAAATGCTTAACCATGTAACTAACTTTTTTTAATTTTGCAGAACAAAACATTTTATTAATTTCAAAGGCAATGCAAGTAAATTGTTACTTTTTTCGGCATTCTGTTTGAAGTTTTGTGTGTAACAAATACGTCTCGAGAGGCAATTTCTATATATATCGGCTGTGTACCACCAATCTGTTCCTACTAGTCCGGAACCTGAGCCAGCAGCTAGTCAACAACCTTCTTGTGTATTAAGATTAAAGCAGCAAACACCTAGAAAACGTAATATTGAATTTAGTTTTTAAAATTTTTTTTTTTTGATTTATTTTAATTAAACAAACTTGTAAAAGCACTTAAACTTAAAAAAACAATACACATTTCATTACTTCATTATTTTTAGGTACTTACAGTTGATTCCAGAAGAAATTTGGGCAACCAGCTGCTGTGTAAAATTACCAACAATTTAAAAATGTGTGTCTGTCTGCAAACAGAAAATTATAAAAAAACTTTATGTAAATTATTAAGCTTTTTTTAATTTAAAAACTTACCTTGCATCCGAAGATGGTTTAATTTAAATCAATTTTGAAAATTTAATGGTTTTTCCAAAAAACCACATATCAGGCATTGTCCAACGCAGCCGCCTGTCTGTAAGAAAACAAACCAAGAGAAATATACTTTTAAACATCATTAAGGCAGAGAAATTTCACTTTAAATAATGCTGACAATCAGAATAGACTTGATTTTATATTAATTTTTATTATTGCAATAGTTTTTCATTGAAAAATTTAAAAAAGAAAATTTTTTAACCAAACCACACAAGCGTCTGTCTGTTAGAAAATGGTGCACTGAAAAAACACTTACAAACAATATAAAACCAACGAATTTTCAATTTTCACAGCACTGACACGCACAATCTACTAGATTTTATCTTAATTTTAATTTTTTTAATAACTTTTCATTTATTAAATGCAAAATAAAAATTTTGCCAAATTGTTTCAACCCTAAAGTAATTATTTGTTTACATTTCTAGTTTGTCAAATGGTAGTGTATGTCTGCTTGTACTTACCTTTGTTTGCGCTTACGGCGATTTTATTTTTCTTCTCTTTCGCAAAAACTTGAAAAATATGATTTTGTCAATTTGGAAACGTCAAAGTTGGCATCTCTGGTTACTTTGTGGTTACGAGCACAGCTGATCTACTTTTTTCATGCAAAAATCAATGCTGGGTTGTCAAAGTTGTTTACTTTTACATATCTTTTTTTGACACCTAAGCCAACGAAAACTTCAATTAAAACGAAAATTTTAGTCACAAAATTTTGTTGTTGTAGGATCCACCACCTGATACACATAATTGCACCATGAATTATACGTTATATTACGCTTCCCATCCCTGATGACAAAAATATTAACAGCTGTTGCTTTTATATAAAATGTGATAGTGTAGACACAAAATGTAATGCGCAATATTTCCTATTTGATTTTTTGACAGTCAAACCCAAAATCATTTTATTTGGCTCTCTCAAAATCCAATGAAAATCTAAACACTGGTAGAATAGTGTGAAGGTAGCTTTAGTAGTATTGACCCTTATCTACTATTTCCATATAGTGGCATTACAGGCCTCTTCCTTGTTTTTTTCACAATGGACATCATCCATCACAGAAATCTCATATGTGTAGCCAAAACTTAACTGACAAATTTGCTCTGGTAAATATGTTGGTTTTGGTCTCTGGTAGTTAAATACGTTTTCATACCCTTCACATAGTGATAAGGGTATATATCAGTTTGTCATTCCGTTTGTAATTTCTTTATTATCCATTTGCGACCCCATAAAGTATATATATTTTGGATCCTTATAAATAGGAAAGCTGATATAGCCATGTCCGTCTGTCTGTCTGTCCGTCTGTTGAAATCAAGTTTCAGGAGTCAAATAAAAAGATACAGACCAGTTAATGGTGTCAAACGATTAGAAATATCCCGCTAACAATCGCTATTTAAAATCAGCAAAATCGGTTCACTATTGACCGAGATATAAGCGAAACCCCAAAACAACCCATTTTTTTAGGACAAAATCCGTGCATATATCTCTATATATCTCAGTAAGTATAGTCACTATTGCCACAAAACTTGGAACGGATGCTCTTTAAGTAGGCACCTAAATAATGGAAATTTTTTTTTTAGATAGGATCAGGGGAAGTGGTAGTTTTCCTACAATTGCACAAATTTGGTGAAATATTTTATGCGCTATATCTCGGAAACTATAACAGCTATCGACTTAAAATGTTCCACAAAAAGTAATTATAAAGCAAAACCTACGCTTTGAAGTAAAAATTTTTTTGGTGGGGGGTGAATATGGGGTAGCTCCAATACAAATTCACAATTTTGGTAAAAATTTCGATACGCTATATCTCGGAAAGTGTAACAGATATTGAAATAAAATAATCAACAAAAAGTAATTGGACAGCAAAACCTACGCTTTGAGGTAAAAATTTTTTTGGTGGGGGGTGAATATGGGGTAGCTCCCATACAAATTCACAATTTTGGTAAAATTTTCGATACGCTATATCCCGGAAACTGTAGCAGATATCGAAATGAAATGTTCTACAAAAAGTAATTGGACAGCAAAACCTACGCTTTGAAGTAAAAATTTTTTGGTGGGGGGTGAATATAGGGTAGCTCCCATACAAATTCACAATTTTTGTAAAATTTTCGATACGCTATGTCTCGGAAACTGTAACAGATATCGAAATCAAATATTCTACAAAAAGTAATTGGACAACAAAGCCTACGCTTTGAAGAAAAAATTTTTTTGGTGGGGGGTGAATATGGGGTAGCTCCCATACAAATTCACAATTTTGGTAAAATTTTCGATACGCTATATCTCGGAAACTGTAACAGATATCGAAATCAAATATTCTACAAAAAGTAATTGGACAACAAAGCCTACGCTTTGAAGAAAAAATTTTTTTGGTGGGGGGTGAATATGGGGTAGCTCCCATACAAATTCACAATTTTGGTAAAATTTTCGATACGCTATATCTCGGAAACTAACAGATATTGAAATAAAATAATCTACAAAAAGTAATTTGACAGCAAAACCTACGCTTTGAAGTAAAATTTTTTTTGCTGGGGGGTGAATATGGGGTAGCTCCCATACAAATTCACAATTTTGGTAGAATTTTCGATACGCTATATCTCGGAAACTGTAACAGATATCCAAATAAAATGTTCTACAAAAAAGATTTGGACAGCAAAAACTACGCTTTGAAGTATACATTTTTTTGGTGGGGGGTAAATATGGGGTAGCTTCCATACAAATTCACAATTTTTGTAAGATTTTCGATACGCTGTGTCCCGGAAACTGTAGCAGATATCGAAATGAAATGTTCTACAAAAAGTAATTGGACAACAAAGCCTACGCTTTGAAGAAAATTTTTTTTTGGTGGGGGGTGAATATGGGGTAGCTCCCATACAAATTCACAATTTTGGTAAAATTTTCGATACGCTATATCTCGGAAACTGTAACAGATATCGAAATCAAATATTTTACAAAAAGTAATTGGGCAACAAAGCCTACGCTTTGAAGAAAAAATTTTTTTGGTGGGGGGTGAATATGGGGTAGCTCCCATACAAATTCACAACTTTGGTAAAATTTTCGATACGCTATATCTCGGAAACTAACAGATATTGAAATAAAATAATCTACCAAAAGTAATTGGACAGCAAAACCTACGCTTTGAAGTAAAAATTTTTTTGGTGGGGGTGAATATAGGGTAGCTCCCATTCAAATTCACAATTTTGGTAAAATTTTCGATACGCTATATCTCGGAAACTGTAACAGATATTGAAATAAAATAATCTACAAAAAGTAATTGGACAGCAAAACCTACGCTTTGAAGTAAAAATTTTTTTGGTGGGGGGTAAATATGGGGTAGCTCCCATACAAATTCACAATTTTGGTAGAATTTTCGATACGCTATATCTCGGAAACTGTAACAGATATCCAAATAAAATGTTCTACAAAAAAGATTTGGACAGCAAAAACTACGCTTTGAAGTATACATTTTTTTGGGGGGGGGTAAATATGGGGTAGCTCCCATACAAATTCACAATTTTTGTAAAATTTTCGATACGCTATGTCCCGGAAACTGTAGCAGATATCGAAATGAAATGTTCTACAAAAAGTAATTGGACAACAAAGCCTACGCTTTGAAGAAATTTTTTTTTTTGGGGGGGGGGGGGTTGAATATTCACAATTTTTGTAAAATTTTCGATACGCTTTACCTCGGAAACTATAACAGATATCGAAATCAAATATTCTACAAAAAGTAATTGGACAACAAAGCCTACGCTTTGAAAAAAAATTTTTTTGGTGGGGGGTGAATATGGGGTAGCTCCCATACAAATTCACAATTTTGGTAAAATTTTCGATACGCTATATCTCGGAAACTGTAACAGATATCGAAATAAAATGTTCTACAAAAAGTAATTGGACAGCAAAACCTACGCTTTGAAGTAAACATTTTTTTGCTGGGGGGTGAATATGGGGTAGCTCCCATACAAATTCACAATTTTGGTAGAATTTTCGATACGCTATATCTCGGAAACTGTAACAGATATCCAAATAAAATGTTCTACAAAAAAGATTTGGACAGCAAAAACTACGCTTTGAAGTATACATTTTTTTGGTGGGGGGTAAATATGGGGTAGCTTCCATACAAATTCACAATTTTTGTAAAATTTTCGATACGCTGTGTCCCGGAAACTGTAGCAGATATCGAAATGAAATGTTCTACAAAAAGTAATTGGACAACAAAGCCTACGCTTTGAAGAAAATTTTTTTTTGGTGGGGGGTGAATATGGGGTAGCTCCCATACAAATTCACAATTTTAGTAAAATTTTCGATACGCTATATCTCGGAAACTGTAACAGATATCGAAATCAAATATTCTACAAAAAGTAATTGGGCAACAAAGCCTACGCTTTAAAGAAAAAATTTTTTTGGTGGGGGGTGAATATGGGGTAGCTCCCATACAAATTCACAATTTTGGTAAAATTTTCGATACGCTATATCTCGGAAACTAACAGATATTAAAATAAAATAATCTACAAAAAGTAATTAGACAGCAAAACCTACGCTTTGAAGTAAAAATTTTTTTGGTGGGGGATGAATATAGGGTAGCTCCCATACAAATTCACAATTTTGGTAAAATTTTCGATACGCTATATCTCGGAAACTGTAACAGATATTGAAATAAAATAATCTACACAAAGTAATTGGACAGCAAAACCTACGCTCTGAAGTAAAAATTTTTTTGGTGGGGGGTAAATATGGGGTAGCTCCCATACAAATTCACAATTTTGGTAGAATTTTCGATACGCTATATCTCGGAAACTGTAACAGATATCCAAATAAAATGTTCTACAACAAAGATTTGGACAGCAAAAACTACGCTTTGAAGTATAAATTTTTTTGCTGGGGGGTGAATATGGGGTAGCTCCCATACAAATTCACAATTTTGGTAGAATTTTCGATACGCTATATCTCGGAAACTGTAACAGATATCCAAATAAAATGTTCTACAACAAAGATTTGGACAGCAAAAACTACGCTTTGAAGTATACATTTTTTTGGTGGGGGGTAAATATGGGGTAGCTCCCATACAAATTCACAATTTTTGTAAAATTTTCGATACGCTATGTCCCGGAAACTGTAGCAGATATCGAAATGAAATGTTCTACAAAAAGTAATTGGACAACAAAGCCTACGCTTTGAAGAAATTTTTTTTGGGGGGGGGGGGGGGCCTGAATATTCACAATTTTTGTAAAGTTTTCGATACGCTTTACCTCGGAAACTATAACAGATATCGAAATCAAATATTCTACAAAAAGTAATTGGACAACAAAGCCTACGCTTTGAAAAAAAATTTTTTTGGTGGGGGGTGAATATGGGGTAGCTCCCATACAAATTCACAATTGTGGTAAAATTTTCGATACGCTATATCTCGGAAACTGTAACAGATATCGAAATAAAATGTTCTACAAAAAGTAATTGGACAGCAAAACCTACGCTTTGAAGTAAACATTTTTTTGCTGGGGGCTGAATATTCACAATTTTTGTAAAGTTTTCGATACGCTTTACCTCGGAAACTATAACAGATATCGAAATCAAATATTCTACAAAAAGTAATTGGACAACAAAGCCTACGCTTTGAAAAAAAATTTTTTTGGTGGGGGGTGAATATGGGGAAGCTCCCATACAAATTCACAATTTTGGTAGAATTTTCGATACGTTATATCTCGGAAACTGTAACAGATATCCAAATAAAATGTTCTACAAAAAAGATTTGGACAGCAAAAACTACGCTTTGAAGTATACATTTTTTTGGTGGGGGGTAAATATGGGGTAGCTCCCATACAAATTCACAATTTTTGTAAAATTTTCGATACGCTATGTCCCGGAAACTGTAGCAGATATCGAAATGAAATGTTCTACAAAAAGTAATTGGACAGCAAAACCTACGCTTTGAAGTAAAAATTTTTTGGTGGGGGGTGAATATAGGGTAGCTCCCATACAAATTCACAATTTTTGTAAAATTTTCGATACGCTATGTCTCGGAAGCTGTAACAGATATCGAAATCAAATATTATAAAAAAAGTAATTGGACAACAAAGCCTACGCTTTGAAGAAAAAATTTTTTTGGTGGGGGGTGAATATGGGGTAGCTCCCATACAAATTCACAATTTTGGTAAAATTTTCGATACGCTATATCTCGGAAACTGTAACAGATATCGAAATCAAATATTCTACAAAAAGTAATTGGACAACAAAGCCTACGCTTTAAAGAAAAAATTTTTTTGGTGGGGGGTGAATATGGGGTAGCTCCCATACAAATTCACAATTTTGGTAAAATTTTCGATACGCTATATCTCGGAAACTAACAGATATTGAAATAAAATAATCTACAAAAAGTAATTGGACAGCAAAACCTACGCTTTGAAGTAAAAATTTTTTTGGTGGGGGGTGAATATAGGGTAGCTCCCATACAAATTCACAATTTTGGTAAAATTTTCGATACGCTATATCTCGGAAACTGTAACAGATATTGAAATAAAATAATCTACAAAAGGTAATTGGACAGCAAAACCTACGCTTTGAAGTAAAAATTTTTTGGTGTGGGGTGAATATAGGGTAGCTCCCATACAAATTCACAATTTTTGTAAAATTTTCGATACGCTATGTCTCGGAAACTGTAACAGATATCGAAATGAAATGTTCTACAAAAAGTAATTGGACAACAAAACCTATCCTTTGAAGTAAAAATTTTTTTGGTGGGGGGTGATTATGGGGTAGCTCCCATACAAATTCACAATTTTTGTAAAATTTTCGATACGCTACATCTCGAAAACTGTAACAGATATCGAAATAAAATGTTCTATAAAAAGTAATTGGACAGCACAACCTACGCTTTGAAGTACAAATTTTTTTGGTGGGGGGTGAATATGGGGTAGTTTCCATACAAATTCACGATTTTTGTAAAATTTTCGATACGCTATACCTCGGAAACTGTAATAGATATCGAAATCAAATATTCTACAAAAAGTAATTGGACAACAAAGCCTACGCTTTGAAGAAAATTTTTTTTTGGGGGGGGGGGGTCGAATATTCACAATTTTTGTAAAATTTTCGATACGCTTTACCTCGGAAACTATAACAGATATCGAAATCAAATGTTCTACAAAAGTAATAATGTAATAATTCATACATTTTGGAAAAAAAATTGGAGAGGAGCAGGGGGACTAGAACATCCCATAAAAATTAACAACTTTTATTAACCTTTTATTATAAATAATGTCAAAAACTTTTATTACTGTCGACCTCAAACGTTCCTCATCTATTCCTATTACCCATCCGAACGTTAACATTTTGTAAAGTTTTCTATGGGCTTAAAACTCACACAAGGTATTTTTGTTATATTATTTGCAGTACAAAATAACTCGGCTGGGTACATTAAAACACCAATGTGAAGGGTATATAAGATTCGGCACAGCCGAATATAGCGCTCTTACTTGTTTTAACTAATTTCTGCAATAAATTCTTAATTTCACTTTAAATATTTACTATTTGTAAAAATTTTTGCTGGCGCTAAATCAATAAACAGCTGTTTATCAGGGATGGAACTTTTAGTAATATTTTAAACTTTTGCACACTCTTCGGGTGATTATTGGTTTGCCGTATAAACATAGAAAAATGCATTGGATATGAAGCAAACCAATAACTCTTCGACGTTTTGTATATTTTTTTTTTGTATTTCTACTTACAGTTTTATAATTTATTTTAAATAAGGAGGTTGAAACTTAGGCCCGTAATAATTATAAATTTTCAGATGTAAAGAAGTTTTCGAGCGTCGCTTTTATACAAAATCTGTTTTAAAACTTATTTTATATATATATTTGTACATATGTGTGTATATGCCTTTAAGTTTTTATGTGATATTTTTATAATATTACTGGTTTTTAAAAGCGAGCTATAAAATCTAGTGGAAAAATTTATAATAGTTATCGTAAGTTTACTAAGACCATATTTGTCAGCCATTACATTCATTTTTGTTAATAAACCTACCATAAGTATTTTCGCATAGTTTTCATATATCAAAAATTACCATAAGGTTAGAATTTATTAAAAATTGAAAAAAGGCATTTTAATTTATTAAAAGTTGTGTTTTAGGCACATACACACACAAATTAATCCAAACGTACCCAAAAGCGTTTCAGGTAACAAATTTTCCACAGCAAAGAAAACGTTTGAGATAAATTTCCTTTCCTGTACAAGGGTTTCAACAAAATTTTTGTTGTAGGTACATTTTTTTATAAAAATCTGTAGATTTCTTTAATATAAAATGCGATTTGGAACATTTAGATACATTTTATATATGATGTATATGCTATGTTTTAAAAATTCTGTGGGGTGTAATCGTCTAAATAAAATTTTACTTTTTAACTAAGCAGCATGTGAGCATTTAAAAATTTTCAATTATAGTTTTTTGCGTTTCAGCTATTTTGAGCTATTTTGGTAAGCTTGGAGAGTAATTTCTTTACTCTCATATGTCGGAACAAAATCGAGATCTTTTGGAACACGCTTAATATTTGTTAAGACTTTATAACTGATTAAAACAAATAAACAATGTTTTAAAAATTTTCTTGATTTGCTTTTGCGGGTTAATTAATAAAACGCTTGTATATAATAAATTCAATCAAAAACATTTGTTTTTTTTTTTATACAAAGTGAGTTTATTTTGCTAAAAGACTCCATTTTTTGACACCTATCGATTTTTTAAAAAATATATAAATATACATATCAAAAGTAATAATTTTCCAACACTTTTAATGAAAAAAAATTACTTTTACAACTTTTTAATTTAATTTCAATTAAAAATATTTTATTTCCTAATAAATAACTATAAATTTCATAAAAATATTGTTAAAAAATATTTTACAATACCAAACTTTATATAAACTTTCCATGCCTGATTTTCTTTATGGCTGCCGTAAATATGCAACTCTGATACATGCAAAATCTAATGGTTTAGAAAAATTTCTAAAAATGAAGAGAGCCATACTACTGTCAAATTTCTTTAGGTATTTTTTGACATTTCATAACATAATGTCTTCACACTATTATATTTTCTCATTTTATTTGAGTTTTTTGACAAGTGTTTTTACCCAGTATTATAGTCTGAAGGCACCTTTAGTAGTATTGACCCTTAGCTACTATTTTCATATAGTGGCATTCCGGGCCTCTACCTTATTTTTCCACAATAGACATCATCCCTCACAGAAATTTCATATGTGCAACCAAATTGATTTTCAATCTTTTTCAACATTTTTCACAAATACAATTTGGATATTCTATTTATACAGTTTAGTAGTATTGACCCTTATCTACTATTTTCATATAGTGGCATTACGGGCCTCTTCCTTGTTTTTTTCACAATGGACATCATCCATCACAGAAATCTCATATGTGTAGCCAAAACTAAACTGACAAATTTGCTCTGTTAAATATGTTGGTTTTGGTCTCTGGTAGTTAAATACGTTTTTATACCCTTCACATAGTGATAAGGGTATATATCAGTTTGTCATTCCGTTTGTAATTTCTTTATTATCCATTTGCGACTCCATAAAGTATATATATTCTGGATCCTTATAGATAGGGAAGCTGATATAGCCATGTCCGTCTGTCCGTCTGTCTGTCTGTCTGTCTGGATGTCTGTCTGTCCCTCTGTTGAAATCAAGTTTCCGGAGTCAAATAAAAAGATACAGACCAGTTAATGGTGTCAAACGATTAGAAATATCCCGCTAACAATCGCTATTTAAAACCAGCAAAATCGGTTCACTATTGACCGAGATATAAGCGAAAACCCAAAACAACCCATTTTTTTTAGGACAAAATCCGTGCATATATCCCTATATATCTCAGTAAGTATAGTCATTATTGCCACAAAACTTGGAACGGATACTCTTTAAGTAGGCACCTAAATAATGAAAAAAATTTTTTTTTATAGGCTCAAGGGAAGTGGTAGTTTTCCTACAATTGCACAAATTTGGTGAAATATTTTATGCGCTATATCTCGGAAACTATAACAGCTATCGACTTAAAATGTTCCACAAAAGTAATTATACAGCAAAACCTACGCTTTGAAGTAAAAATTTTTTTGGTGGGGGTGAATATGGGGTAGCTTCCATACAAATTCACAATTTTGGTAAAAATTTCGATACGCTATATCTCGGAAACTGTAACAGATATTGAAATAAAATAATCTACAAAAAGTAATTGGACAGCAAAACCTACGCTTTGAAGTAAACATTTTTTGGCGGGGGGTGAATTTGGGGTAGCTCCCATACAAATTCACAATTTTGGTAAAATTTTCGATACGCTATATCTCGGAAACTGTAACAGATATCGAAATAAAATGTTCTACAAAAAGTAATTGGACAGCAAAACCTACGCTTTGAAGTAAACATTTTTTGGTCGGGGGTGAATTTGGGGTAGCTCCCATACAAATTCACAATTTTGGTAGAATTTTCGATACGCTATATCTCGGAAACTGTAACAGATATCGAAATCAAATATTCTACAAAAAGTAATTGGACAGCAAAACCTACGCTTTGAAGTAAACATTTTTTGGTGGGGGGTGAATTTGGGGTAGCACCCACACAAATTCACAATTTTGGTAAAATTTTCGATACGCTATATCTCGGAAACTGTAATAGATATCGAAATCAAATATTCTACAAAAAGTAATTGGACAACAAAGCCTACGCTTTGAAGAAAAAATTTTTTTGGTGGGGGGTGAATATGGGGTAGCTCCCATACAAATTCACAATTTTGGTAAAATTTTCGATACGCTATATCTCGGAAACTGTAACAGATATCGAAATAAAATGTTCTACAAAAAGTAATTGGACAGCAAAACCTACGCTTTGAAGTAAACATTTTTTGGTGGGGGGTGAATTTGGGGTAGCTCCCATACAAATTCACAATTTTGGTAGAATTTTCGATACGCTATATCTCGGAAACTGTAACAGATATCGAAATCAAATATTCTACAAAAAGTAATTGGACAGCAAAACCTACGCTTTGAAGTAAACATTTTTTGGTGGGGGGTGAATATGGGGTAGCTCCCATACAAATTCACAATTTTGGTAAAAACTTCGATACGCAAAGCATGTATTTTACCCAACTCTGTTGGTAAATAGTTTTGAAACTAATCATGCAAAAAAACTAATCATTCTGTTGGTTATATTTTATTTTTATAGGGTTATGTGCCTTCATTTTATCATGCATTTGAGCCATCATAATTTTTTTTCACTCATAAATAAATAAATAATTTTTTAACATGCATAAGCTACATACTACAAATAAAAAAATAAAAAAAATCTAAAAGAATAATAAATAATAAATACCATTGCTGCAAAGGCATTTTTAACACACTTCTTTGATGTAAAATATTATTTGAACATATTTTGCATGTAGTGAAACTGCAAAGGGAACATTTATTTTTATTTTTTTTACTACTTCCACAAAGGCAACAAAATTTTAAAGGATTGTCAGCATTTCTTGCTATCATTAATTTAACTTCGTCTCTTATGGAATTTGAAAATGGAACGGCCGTCATTGGTAGGCCACATAAGAAATTAATGATGTAGAAAATGACAAATAAACCACAGCTACAGCTATCATTCTGTTGTATTCTGTTTGAAATTGTTACGAACTTCCATGTGCTTTTTATGCATTTATTATTTACAAGGTCGTTAAAATAAGATTTACCAGAAGAATTATAAAGAGAATCCATAAATAAGAATTTTTGTGCCTCTGGTTTCAATACACAAAGATGAAAATGATTTTTTTGTTGTATTGGAATAAAAAGGAAGAGAGGTTTAAACGTCATTAGCTTATTAACATTTTTATAGTTTATTAAGTTTGCCTGACATGGTAAACTTAAAGCATTTTGACTATTTTCTTTAAGAGCACTTAAAATTGCACAATCTACTGCGATATTTGGCAACCAATTTCCTTCTTGTAAAGATTCCCAAACTTCACTGTTTAAGAAATTATGAAAACCTATTTCGAACTACTGCAACTGCGGATAAATAAAACAGTAGGTGTCGTTATATCTAAATCATAGGTATTCGATTTTATATTTTTTTAATTTAGCATGTAAAGTTTACATTTTGTTTCGGATAAATTGAAATATTATGTGAAATTTTGGTTTTCTTTTCTTGGTGTAAAGTTAATAAGCTATCTTTTTTTTGTATTGCTAAGATAGGTTTCTGCATACAGTAATAATGTTCCAAGTCAACGCGTGTAGCGATTTCATTTTTATTTGGTTTAACTTTAATAAAATCTTTAATATTTTCTTATTCTCTATTTAATTTTTTCGTGTTTTTGGCATTTGAAAGCTGTATTGGATTAATGGATTTTCGCTTCCTTGGATCAAATTTTTCCCAGGTCTCTTCAGCTTGATCATTTATCTTTGATTCTTCAGACACATTCAAATCTAATTTATTAGATTTTACTTCAATGTGTTCTAAATTTTTTGAGGGAAGTTCTGTAGGATTTTTGCCGGCTGTACTAATATCTTCAAAAATATTATACTTATATCTTAACTCTTTCAATGAACTTGTATTTTCTTCTCTGTCAATTTTTTTAAAATTTCCAGGTCGTTCTGATTTTTGTTTCAAGAGAATATGTTTTTGTAGATAAAAGGAAAATTCAACGGCTGCATTGCTAAGATGATCCCCGAAAGGATCTACTAAAATTCCCATTATATTTGTCCACATGGGAAGTAACGTACAATATTTATTGATAATAAAATTACACATTTCTTCATTTTTTAAAACATTATCATCGTCTTTTAGGGATTGGTACTTTAGGTCATTACATATTTCATCATATATTTTTAAAAATATTTTTTTAAGGGGACTTCGGAAGGCAATAGATTCTAAATTGTTTATTTCTTTACTGTCCTTAATATCAATACTTTTCGAATCATCATTATCTATTTCTAATATACCTTTCCTTAAAATGTTAAAACTTTCATTAAAAGTATAATTTTTTTTTGGGGTAGAGTAATACAACGAAAAGGTGTTTGAACCAAAACTTACACTCTTGTATTGTCGTGAGATCAAAGGTCATAGTTAATGCATGCTTAATAAAATTGCGGAAAGCAACGGTTTTGCTAATTTTGTTATTTAAATCTTTACACGTGATGTGTATATAATGGGCTTTGCACCATTGTACAGTTACCTTTGGTTTTTTATAATGACTTGGATTTTCTAAGAACCAAAAGCAATAAAGCAGATGATGAGAAAGATTTTCATGATTGCAGCATTTTTAAACTGTTCCAAACGAGCTTAAATTTATCTAAAACTGAGCATATATTCACAATAGTATGGCGCGAAAGGATTGCATTTATAATTGAAATAATCATTTTGTGCTTTCTTATTCTTATAACCACTTTATAAATAAGGATTCACTTTTTCGCACATTGAATCTGGCGCACACTTTGTCCAGTTGCATCGAAATGGATTGTATAATTGGCATCTTTTATTATTTCAGGATTATCTACAAGTGTGGTAAAAGTGGCTTTTCCCCAACAATATATGCCTAAAGGTGATCCAACATGTTGAATATAGTCTTTATATTTATTTTTTTGCATTAAATAAACATCGCAGAAAGCATCTTTATGGAGCCATTTGTCTGAATTACCCTCAGATTTAACCTTACAAAAGGTAGCAATATTTTGGATGTTTTGGAAGTTTCCACTCTTTGCAATGCTATCTGATGCTTTAAGAATTTTTTTTTCTATTACAATAAGAACCTTTTCCCTCCAATGCCTTTTTCTCTATTTTACGAGTAACACCTCGTATCTGAGCAACACGTTTCTCTTCTTTTGCATGTATAATTTCAGAACTTCTGTGAACCATAATCTCTCCATCTAAATTGATTTTAAATCTGTATTCGGAGCAGTCTATAAAAGTGGAATATCTATACATCATAATGCTCGAATTAAATCTTCTCAAATTGTAATAACAAATTATACATGCGCTGTTAACTTTTAAGTACTCCTGAGGAACAAAATTAAGTATAAATTTATTCTGAGTTAGCTTTAAAACCGATGTCGAGCAGAGACCCTCTTCAGCTGCGCCCTCCCATAGGCGATCATTTACAGACCGTTAAGTGTCACAGGCACTGTGGTATAAACTTAAGGCGTCTTCAAGCAAACCGGCTTGCATGGAAAGATCTGCTAAATTTTTATTTACTCTACCCATAGTTCGCTTGCGGTTATTTCTCGATTCCATATCCAAGCCCACAAAGTCACGTTTTTCAAATGGAGAGAAAACTTCTCTTTTTTCCCGCGATCGTTCTAAACGTTTTGATTCCAAAAACCAAAAGAGAGCATTAACAAAATCAGACACATGAGCCTCTAAGCCCACACACGTATCATTCTCTCTGTAGAAGAAAGCTTGAGCTTTAAAGTAGGACGGTGTTGTAAATTCTTTTTGAAGACTTTTCGTAGATGATCTATCCTGCCAATCTACTTGGTTTTTTGTGTCATCCTCATACACTTTTGGAGGGCCAAAAAATATTTCCCTTGAATCGTACAAGGTAGTACCATAGCGAACTTTCAGAGATTCGTGCTGTCTACACACCTCGTTTAGCTCTTGTTGGCTGTCAAACTTGCCTATAGTAATAAGGCCCAACAAACGACGATGTGTTTGAAAATCCCCCCAGTCGTTGTTTTCTACCGGGTAATCATGTATGTATCGTATCCAGATGTGTCTAGTGACAGCGCTGGAATCTAAAGAAAAAAATATTGTAATGTTGCCAATTTTTTAACTCTAAGCCGATTACATACCAGCAATTTTTACATTATTAAAACGCCTGACCCTGTCAAAAGTTTTTTGCAGCGTTCTAGGCTTGGATGGTCCGTCACCTCGTAGAAGTACTAACAAATAGCTGTGATGTAAAATCGTTTGTTCGTAATCAGGACGAAACATGTTTTTGTTACTAAATTACACTTTTTTCCTAGCACTGAATAATTTACGTAGTAATTGTAAGGCAAAACTAATAAAAAATTTATTTTGTTGAATTATATCCGTTAAATCCAGAAACAGATTTTTCTTTAATTAAAGGCGTATTTTTTACATTATAGAATAGTATGTGCTGACACATAGGACCGAACATAGTTAGTACGTGGTGCATATTTTTGCTGGTTTTAACTTGCACAAATTTTTGACTCAGAATATATTACTGGAATATTTATATTTAAAACTAGTTTTTAACGGTTTTTAACTAATTTCTTGTAAACATTAAAACCACAAAAAATTTAATTTTCTAATATCCGTGAACAGCTGACATTTTTTACATTATTATTGGTCAGCCATATTTGTTGTTTACAATTTGATTTTGTTCGGCCATCTTGCAAATGGTATGTAAAAACGTCTTATTTAACATTGATTTGTTGTTTTTTTTTCAGCCAGGATGTAAAATCGCCGCATTGGCGTGTAAAAGAGTATAATTGCTGATTTAACGTGAACTCAACAAACCGAAAGGTATATTTATTTTTACAATATACGTGTGATACTGCAGAAGATTCGTGTTAAACTCCTCTGTTGATTGATGCATAAATATTAAGTGTACTTCCGATAGTTAACTTTTTACAAGGAAAAACTTAAAAATTTATACAGTCAAATTTACCTCGTCATACACTACATTAGGTAAAAAAGTCGTAAGTGACAACCAAAATATTAGATACTAGGGACTTCGAGCTATCGTTTGTTATTTTTTAATGTTTTTTTTATTCAAAATTGAAATATTTATAATAATATAAAAACTCGCATTTTTTTCATGATTTGTTTACATTTTCACAAAAAAAATGTTGCTGAGAAAAAAAAAGGTTGCCCGGGTTTGGTTTCTTTTGGTCGACGATTGAGAGATCTATTAATTTTATTTTAAATTTATAATTTTTTTGACATTCACTTTCTTAAACACAAAAACGAAATTCAGAGGGCGAATTTTTTTAATTCGCCTTGATGTTACCTGTATAAGTGTACCCTGTGTTTTTATTTTGATTGAAGTCTTATTTTTTCAACTTTATTTCTTAATACAGCTATAGCTTTCTTCATCTACAAATAAAATATATTTATGTATACGCCACCTATTTGCACTTTTTGAATTTTTTTTTTTTTTTTAACTTAAAATAGGTTTTTTAAACGAAATTTTTATACAAAATCAATGAATATGTTTTATATTCAAAAATTGTTTATGAATATACCTCTTTACATTTTGCATGGTTAGTAATATTGTACGTAATTTACCATTAAAGACTTTTTCAAAAAATTTTGGGCCCTTCTAATATCTTTACAATTTTTCCTTATAGCCGCCGACACCGACTTTTTACGACGACTTGTTTCTCTGTTCACGACATTAGAGTCTACGGTAGAGATCATGGTGAAATTATTTGTACCAGGGGGTGTTACAAGCACAGCTGATCTTCTTTTTTCTTGCATAAATCGAGGCTGTGTAGTCAAAGTTGTTTACTTTTACATACCTTTTTTTGACAACTGAACCAACAAAAACGGGTATTTTATTCACAAAATTTTGTTGTGGTAGAATCACCACCACCTGATACATTTTGCGCCATGGTCGAGATGTTGCCCAAGTCGTCTGTGTCAGCAATACAAGAGTATTGTGCCAAGCACAAGATACCACCACCTGTCTACGATTTCCTTGATTCTGAAGACACTAACGCTTTCATTTGCCGAGCAAAAATAATGCATATTGAAGCTGAAGCTACAGGAAGATCAAAACGGGATGCAAAACTTTTGGCAGCACATAATCTAATAAAAAAAATACGCGTGAAATGTCCAGAAATTGATGAAATACAACAAGTGGAGGCAGCGCAAATACCAGCAGCCGATATGATTGTAACACTACGTGATTATTGCGTACAACACCAACATCCTTTACCAGTGTTCGAAATAATACAACAAAGGGGCACGCCGGACACACCAGAGTTTATGGCTGTCTGCACTTTGGCAACTATTAAGAGATATGGAAAATCAGAAAAGAAAAAAGATGCAAAAAAAATAGCAGCTCTGTAAATGTTAAATGATATCGCCGATGTAAGTGCATTGCAGTTTTTTATATTGATTAATAAGTTTTCTTTTATGCATTTCATTGTTCATTTTTTTACAATAACACCATGTACGTAATGGACTTAGAATACTTTAAGTTCACTAACTTCTCAGAAAACAATTTTTCTTTTTTTTATAATTATAAGCATTAGGGGCAGGCCCCTATATATACATACATGCATCGCATTGTGCTGTTATAGGGAAAATATATAAAGGAAAAAGAATAGAGGGAAAAGTGTTTGTGGACATTTGATTTAAATTTCTCGATATTAATTATAACAGCAAATACATCTTATTCCACATACGAACTGGGCGACTAAAGAACGATTTTTCCTGTAATGCATGGTGAGTTCACTGGCCTGTCGACCGCAAACGGGTGTGCTTTTCTTGAAAGAACCGTATGTCGCACAAATTTCTCGTTATTTTTTTAAAACACATTCTAATAAAGTATCGATAGAACAGTGAGGCACATCGAACACTAGACGATTCACACGCCCGTTCCTGTACGCGGTCAAGTTACTCCTAAATACATTTTGGATAACCGGCCGATATATGAGAGCTTAAAACGACAAACCTTAGTGAAACTTTAAATTCCACCATGAGACAAGAAAATTATTTTAAAACAACTTAAAAACAACCTTTGAATTTATTACAAAATGAAAAATCTGTGCTAAAATTATGGTTAAACTACTTCAATAATACACCATGACTTGAATTGATAAATTTATTATTTTCAACTTACTATTCCAAATTGATTCTTAAAAAATTTTCTTTTAAATTTTTATTATTGAATTAAGAGTTCGTAAAAAACTAACTGAAACTCAATCGCATAAATATTTGTTACACAAATTGGTTGCAACCTGAAATTCAGGCAAAAGCTGCATACAACTTAAAAAAAGGGGCTTGAGTCAGGGTACATTATTACAGATAATATCAAGACGAATGCAAAAGTCATCCTCTGCATTTCCTTTTTGTGTTTGAGAAAGTGATTTTCAAACAAGTTTTTAATTTTAAACAAAATAAGTTAATCTGACAATAATTTTCACAAATTTTGAAGACGAGTTCATAATCAGCTGGGCTCTTAGCACTACTGTATGTTTACCCTGAATGTACTTGATATTGCTATTTAAAAAAAAGTTTTGTTTGCTGAGTTAACAATCAACTTTACATTAACAAGGACGTTATTAGATACTTTAAAAACCCAGCAAATATTTTTTTTCTCTTATAGGTATTTTATTTCTTAGGGCGATAAAAAAACATCTGTTGTACAAAAACAACTCAACCCTACATTTTGCACACAACCAAAAACAGTCACAATTTAAAATTACTTAAAATTATTCCTAACCCAGCTTCCACATCAAATCTTTAACGAACATAATTTACATGACGTTTCATTAACGTTTTTTTAGAGGCAGAAAAGAAGGCTCTCACAAAAAAATAATTAATTTGAGTTGTGATTGTTTTTGATTTAGTGTGCGATATATACTTACATTGTTAATTCTATCTTAAATTCAATTCAAGAACACTAAACATTTGGATCATCAAATGCAAGTGGCGACATTGGAGTCAAAAATGGACGATGTCGAATACGAACGTTATCAAAAATTCAAGACTTATCGTGAACTTTCTAAAACAAGTCTTGGTAAAACAATGCCTGTTGTTTTGTTGCCTGTTCGGCATAATTCATAAAATTTTACAACCACTTAAAAAAGGCTGCATAAGATATTTTAAAAAGTGAAACCTATGAAAAAAATTACAATGCAAAAGTAATGGATATATTTAAAGCTTTAAAGATAAGTCATCGTCTTACAAAATATCCAGGGGTCAAAACTGAAGAGAAAGAAGTACAAATCGAGAATGATTGCGATTATGATGCAATATTTATTGATAAAGAGAGTAAAACTTATTTAATTATTTTTGAATATTTTCGTGACAAACAAATATTAACAAATAACAAATAATAAGTATAACAAAGCGCATAAAAAGTGTTCGAATATTTTTAAAAATTTGTAAATATTATATAAATTTATTTAAGACATTTTTATTTTCTTTATCAGGCTTAAGTTCAATACTTTACTATATTCTCATTTAATTGCAAATGAAGAAATTAATACTTTACTTTTGTTAAAGTGGCTCAACTTTCTGGTTCAGTGGCGGAAATGTCAGCCTATTATCAAGGTGAGGTATCCCTGCAAATGACTATCGTCAATCTGGCTCAAAAATTCGTGAGTTCAAATAATATTAATTTGTTAGAGCCTAGGGGTCAATTTGGTACTCATTTGACGAGTGGCAAGGATTGTGCTAGCGCTCGTTGTATTTTTACCATTATGTCGCCATTGGCTCGTCTCATTTTCCATCCTCACGATGATCCTCTGCTGCAGTATGAAGTGGATGATGGGCAAAGAATTGAACCATATTGGTACATTCCCATTTTACCTATGGTGTTAGTTAATGGTGCCGATGGTATTGGCACGGGTTGTTCAACAAAGATCTACAACCATAATCCTCGAGATATTATACAAAATTTAAGACGCATGTTGGCTAACGAAGAACCCCTTCCTATGCATCCCTGGTATAGGAACTTCCGTGGACCAAATGTATACATTTTCGATGGCCGTTATATCACTCCGGGTAACATACAGATTATCCAAGGCAATAAAATAGAAATTTCAGAATTGCCTATTGGCACTTGGACTCAGACTTACAAGGAAAACGTTTTAGAGCCTTTTTCAACTGGAATTGAAAAAGTAAAGGCCATTATATCCGATTATCGTGAATATCACACCGATACTACTGTACGTTTCGTTATAACTCTGGCCACGGGAGAATTAAAACGCCTTCAACAAGAAGGTGGCTTCCATCGCGTCTTTAAATTAACATCATCCATGTCGACTAATCAAATGCACTGTTTTGATGATTTAAATTGCATAAGACGTTATCCCACTTTTTTAGACGTCCTTAGGGAATTTTACCCTCTTCGTTTGGAATACTATAGCAAGCGTAACGATTATTTGGTTGGTCAGTTGACTGCCCAAGCTGATCGTTTTGCCGGTCAGGCCCGTTTCATTCTCGGGAAGTGTGAGCGTACTTTAGTGGTAGAAAATAAAAAGCACAAAGCTAGGATTGATGAACTAATAAAGCGTGGATATCGCCCTGATCCTGTCAAAGAATGGCAACAGCGAACTAACCAACAGGAGGAGGAGGAACATGATGATGAAGAAGAGGGAGAGGAGGAAAGCTCCATCTCAGGCATTAAGAAGGAGAAAAAAGCTCCTGTAGATCCTGAAAAAGCATTCCAAAAGTTAACTGATGTCAAGAAAATTGATTATCTGTTAGGAATGTCCATGTGGATGTTAACGAAAAAAAGTAAAAAAGAATTGCTTAAACAAAGCGATCAAAAGTTGGCCGAATTAGCGGCCCTTAAAGCAAAAAACTCCCGAAATGTTCTGGCTGAAGGATTTGGATGAATTTGAGAAAAAAATTAACGAAGTAGAGGAAAAAGAACGTCTTGATGAGTTAGACATAAATAAGAAACAGGCAAAGGCGCTAGCGAAAAGCAAAGCTACAGCCAATGTGATTCTTGGAAGCAACAAAGAGGGGAATGCCGATGTATTTTCTGATCCGAATGGTGTTAAAGTGGAGTTCAAGGTTACTGATGAAATTAGGAAAAATGTCTCTGCTTCTGTTACAGCTGCTACAAAGGTCAAAAAGAAAAAAGAAGACAAAAAACCCGTCAAGGAAGCAGGAGGAGATAGATGACTTTGACGCTTTAGTCGAAGATGGTGCTAAGGGGCCGAAATCTTCACCTAAAGCAGCAAAAGTTAAAAAAGAACCTGGAACTAAGAGAGCACTCAAAAAGAAGAATGACGGTGATGGTTTCAAACAAACAAAATTGAGTTCGAAACCGAAAGGGGTAAGCCAAGTAACAATTTTTATTTTTTTTATGGTATTTTAATTCACCCTAAAATTTTTAATTAAAGCGTAAAAAGAAGAGTGGTAGTTCTGACGAAGATGATGACATATTATCTGGAAGTGATATTGATTGATGTTGCTCCACGAGCTGACCGTCCTGGACGCAGACTGGCTGCCAAAAAGATGAAAAATACAGGTCTTTAAGATTCAGAGGAGGAAGACGATGCCGTAAAAGCACCAACACATAACACCTCCAGAATATCTGATAATGAATCAGATGTGCAAAGTGAAGAGGACGAGCCACGGGTAGCCCAGAAAAATAAATCCTCCTGAGACAGTGAGGATCACAAAAAGGTAAGTATTTTTGTAAAAAAAAATAAATTAATACTTTAGTTTTGTTAAAGTGGCTCAACTTTCTGGTTCAGTGACGGAAATGTCAGCCTATTATCAAGGTGAGGTATCCCTGCAAATTACTATCGTCAATCTGGCTCAAAACTTCGTAAGTTCAAATAATATTAACTTTTTTACAGCCTAGGGGTCAGTTTGGTACTCGTTTGACGGGTGGCAAGGATTGTGCTAGCGCTCGTTGTATTTTTACCATTATGTCGCCATTGGTTTGTCTCATTTTCCATCCTCACGATGATCCTTTGCTGCAGTATGAAGTGGATGATGGGCAAAGAATTGAACCACATTGGTACTGTTAGCACAACTCCCAAAATCGCCATAATTTTTTTATTTTATAAAAAATTGACAACACTTATTTAGTACAAATTGTCATTTAAAAACATGGCAACATAATTAATAATTTTTTCATTTTTTTTTTAACGAAGCTTGTAATTACCAAGTTAAGTTCTGGCGCCTTCGCCATTTTCTGTTAATCTTTGCGAGGTGACGTAGCACTTCTTGGACTTTAGAATTTTATATTTTGTATTCCAGTAATTTTCAAACCAAAAAGAATTTTAATATAAATACATTTGCATAATAAATTAAGTGTTTTATTTGCATTTGCATTTTATTCAAAATCCATTGGAAATTGCTGGCTCGGCCTTTGCCTTTTCAACAGTTTAAAATTCTTTTTGCGGTTATCCGCCTTGCCTGGATCAACTTCTATTTTCAAGATTACCAGCCAATCTCGCAGTAAGTAGAAAATGTCTTTACAAAACTTAAGTGGTCAACAGCAAATTGAGCTACACACACCCGATTGCTCAGTTTGCCATAATCCCCCTGACGAAAATATGTCAACTTGCGTCGAATGCCACAACGTACTGCATAAAACTTGTGGCAGTGTAGTGGATGACATGACTTTTAAATGTCTTTCATGTTCATCCATAAGACCAGATTCTCCTGCACTTAGTACTACTAGCCGACGCTCTAATCGTTCTCGTAGGTCGCAGTCACAAAAAATTGATTTGCGGCTTCAAAAGTTAGAAGAAGAGCGAAAACTAAATCAAATCCTAAATCAGGATTACCTAAATAAAAAGTACCAACTTCTTGAGGAAGCAGAAGCACTCTCAGATGTTTCGTCCGAGAAATCTCAAACCATAAACAATTGGCTTGCCTCAACCGAGTCGGTGTCTCAGCAACCACCGCTGAATAAAAATTTAAGTACTAACTCAAATTTAGTAAGCCTACAAAGTAGTTTGCAAAATAAAAACACAAACCCACAACAGAATTTGGTAAACGTTGCTGCAACTCAAGCAGAACACCCACCAACAACGTGTAGCGGCTCCACTGTAGCACCACAAAACCACGTAACATTTGTCCCAACAATGGTCAACAATGCTGCCAAGAATTCGTCCTTGCCTGTGTACGCTGTACCCAATTGTACAGCAAACATTGCCACCTATAGTGGCTTTCAGCGAATGCAGCCTTCACGACCAGCGGCTCCCAATTACGGACTTACCTTTACTGCTCCAAATAACAACGCATGTAATTATTCATTTCCACAAGAATTTATTCCGCAACAACCAATAACTTCTACATCGCTTTTTAATTTTAATGCACCGATGAACTCTACTTACAAACATACTTATTTACCACTACCACATAGCCTTTCTCAAACAAATATTTCTTCACGACAGTCACTTCCCAAAGATCTCCCAATATTTTCCGGCGAACCCGAGGAATGGCCCATATTCTTTTCCACCTATGAATGGTCTACTGCATCCTGCGCCTTCACCAATGAAGAGAATTTAATCCGCCTCCAAAAGGCCTTAAAGGGAGAAGCACTGCAAAGTGTGAGACATATGTTGATCCACCCCTCAAACGTACCTGACGTCATTCATGTCCTCTACCTGTTGTTCGGCCAACCTGAAAAAATAATAAATACAATTAAAAATAAAATACAAAATACTCCAAAAGTTGGCGAAAATAATTTAAAAGCACTTACCTCCATGGCTGTACAAGTTCGTAGTTTAATCTCCACTATCACTGCAAGTGACTTGCTTGACGAACTTAATAATTCATCAATCCTCCACGATTTGATACAAAAGCTTCCAACTTTATATCAAATGCAATGGGCAACTCATAAAATGCAGCTGATTCATCAAAACAAAAAACCAAATCTCTTTGAATTTGATAAATGGTTTTTTAATATTGGTATAACAGCTAGCAGTATAACAGTTGACCATAGTACAAGTCAAAGCAAAGAAAAAATAAAAAAACTACTAACAACACCAACAACAAGCAAAAAAGCTTTTTTGTATTCTCATAAGCAACGAACGTGTGAAGTATATAACAAAAACAGTTGTAGAAAAATAGCTAACTGTACAACATACCAATCACTTGACCGTGGGGAGAAGTGGAGTGTTGTTCGTAAACACAATTTATGTAAAATTTGTTTGATCAAACATAGTGGCGACTGTAATAAAAGGAAAAAGTGTGGAGAAGAGGGATGTGAATATTTTCACCATCCATCATTACATCGTTATTCTAAACAAAATATCAGTGAAGAAAACGATTCTAAACGTGAAGAAGAAAAAGTTATTATAAATAATACACATAGTGAGAAATTAAAAGAAGTTTTATTTAAAATAATTCCTATAGAAATTCATGGAAAAAATAAAACAATAAATACGTTTGCCTTTATCGATGAAGGGTCGTCCATCAGTTTAATGGATGAATCATTAGCGAGTGAATTAGATCTTAGTGGAGTGTCAAATCCATTGTGTTTGAGGTGGACAGGAGGTATGGAACGAAATGAGGCAAATTCAAGAAGATTAAAAATTTCTATTTCAGGAATAAATAAGAAGCGTATAACAATTAATGTTTCTACAGTTGAATCACTAAATTTGCCGGTACAATCAATGAACTATGAGAAATTATCTCAACAATATCGCCACTTGCGAAACCTGCCAGTTGAAAGTTATGAGAATGCAGTGCCACAAATATTAATTGGATTGAATCATTTTGATCTTGGAGTGTCAAATAAGACTCGTGAGGGATCACCACAGGAACCGATTGCTGTTCGTACAAAATTGGGATGGCTGATTTATGGAGCTGTTGGTGAAAACAAAACAAGTAAGAATGTTAATGTTCAAGTATGTAATTGTACAACCACTGTTGAAGAATTAGATCAGTTGGTTAGGAATTTTTATTCGCTTGAAAACGTGATAGGAAAACACAATTTAGAGGCAAGATCTCCCTTAGAGTCTGATAACGATAAAAGGGCTTTAGAATTGTTAAATAAATTTACAAAACAAAAGCCTAGTGGGCATTATGAGGTTCCACTGCTATGGAAATTTGATTCAATAGAGATGCCACCTAGTTATGAAATGGCATTAAAAAGGCTAGTTTGTTTAGAAAGGAAATTAATATTAGATTCAGATCTTTTCAATGTTTTTAAAGAAACAATATCTAAATATCTTGCTAAAGGCTACATACGCAAATTGAGTTCCAATGAAATTGATTGTGTTGATAAAAAGGTGTGGTACCTCCCCATTTTTGCCGTGTTTAATAAAAATAAACCTGGTAAATCCCGAATTGTGTGGGACGCGGCTGCAAAATCAAATGGGGTGTCGTTAAATTCATATTTACTAAAAGGACCTGATTATTTGGCCTCTTTGCCAACAATTCTTTTCAAATTTCATGAAAAATCTGTGGCTTTTTGTGGAGATATCGAGGAGATGTTCCACCAGGTGCATATCCGACCTGAGGATCGTAATGTCCAGCGATTTCTTTGGCGAGAATGTGAGCAGAATAGATCCCCTGATGTATACATAATGGAGGTGATGATTTTCGGTGCCTCATGTGCCCCTAGCTTATCCCAATACGTGAAAAATTTAAACGCAACCAAATTCGAAAAAGATTTTCCAAAGGCTGCCAAAGCAATAAAAGAAAATCATTACGTTGATGATTTTCTTGGTTCTGTTGATAGTTCAGAAGAAGCATCCAAACTTATTTCTGAAGTTTGCTATATTCATCGCCAAGCTGGTTTTAATATTAGAAACTGGATTTCTAATGACAAATCAGCATTAAAATCTGTGCCACCAGCTAAAGATGTGAGCGCAAAATGCCTAAATATAAAAGAAGAGAAACAAATTGAAAAAGTTTTAGGCGTTTTTTGGAAACATCAAGAAGATGTAATAACATTAAAAATATCCCCATGGCTATTACAAAGTGATATATTTTCTGGTGGAAAAGTTCCAACAAAACGGGAGATGCTAAGGCTTGTTATGTCAATATATGACCCCCTTGGTTTAATAGGGCATATTATAATGTATGTCAAGATTTTGTTGCAAGATGTATGGCGATCGAAGATAGATTGGGATGATCAAATTCCCCTTGAATTATTCAATAAATGGTCTAAATGGGTTAGCATTTTGCCTGATATTGGCAAAATCAAAATTCCTCGTTGTTATTTAAAATCTTTTGGAAATTATAACAACGTTGAAATACAATTGCATACGTTCGTGGATGCAAGCAAAGATGGGTATGCAGCGGTTTGCTACCTTAGACTGAAGAAAGGCGACAGCATAGTAAATACAATAGTCGGTGCGAAAACGCGGGTGGCGCCAATGAAAATAACATCTGTGCCCCGATTGGAGCTTATGGCTGCCCTAATAGGGGCTCGATTCGCCAAATACATAACAGAAAATCATAGCATTACAATTTCTAAAAAATTTTATTGGACTGACTCAAAAACGGTACTGAGCTGGATTAATTCCGACCACCGTAAATATAACCAGTTTGTAGCCTTCCGAATCACAGAGATTCTAGAGTTATAATCAATTAAAGAATGGAGATGGATCCCAAGTAAGCAGAATGTTGCAGATGATGCTACAAAATGGTCAAAAACTCCAATAATAAATAATTCTTCTCGATGGTTACAAGGTCCTGAGTTTTTAACCCGTTCTGAAAATGAATGGCCTCAAACAACTGCTCCACTAGAGCCAACACAAGAAGAACGCTCCAAGCATTTACTAAAAATTACAAAATCTGAAATGGTTTTTGACGTTTTTAGATTTTCAAAATGGATGCGTTTGTTGCGTACAGCAGCTTACGCCTTAAGATTTATAAATAATTGTCGCTTTGTAAATAAGCTTACACAAGACGAATTACAAAAGGCAGAAACAATTTTATTCATGCAAGCCCAGCACGAAAAATATGGCCATGAAATTTCTTTATTGAAATCTAACGTGTCGATACAAAGGACTAGTGACATTTATAAGAAAAATCCGTATTTGGATAATGGAATACTACGAGTCCACGGGAGAATCGATAACGCGGAAATTCCGTTCGAACAAAAGCGGCCTGTTATATTGCCACGAAAATGTTATATTACCAAATTAATTTTACTGAATTACCATGAAAAGTTTCATCACATGAACCACGAGACAGCAGTCAACGAAATAAGACAGAAATTCTCTATTTCGAAACTACGGACAACATTTAAGTCGATGATTCGAAATTGCCAAATGTGCAAAATTAAAAAGGCACTACCTCAAAATCCGCAGATGGCTGCATTGCCACGACCTCGTGTCGCTTCACATGTAGCGCCTTTTACATACACCGGCATTGATTTTTTCGGTCCGATCTTGGTAACGGTTAATCGTCATAAAGAGAAACGTTATGGAGTTCTATTTACGTGCTTGTCCATAAGAGCAGTGCATATTGAGGTTGCATATTCGCTGACAACATCATCATGCATTCTTGCTGTTCGCAACTTTATGGCTCGAAGAGGAATTCCACATGAATTCTATAGCGACAATGGGACAAATTTCGTTGGTGCAGAGAGGGAACTTCGTGAGGCTTTAGCAGATGTTGATCGGAATGAGCTTGTCAAAACATTTACTACAACAACAACAAAATGGAATTTTAATCCTCCGGCTTCGCATGGGTGGTGCATGGGAGCGCCTAGTACGCTCAATCAAAACAATTTTATATCAAATAATGCCTTCAAGGTCACCAAGCGATGAGCTTTTGTATAGTATGCTGATTGAAATAGAAAACATTATAAATTCCAGGCCTCTAGCCTACGTTCCTGTGGATGGAGAGTCTGGTGAAGCTTTGACACCAAATCACTTCCTAGTGGGTAGTTCCTCAGGGTTGAAACCTATGTCAACTTGTGATGATAGTGGGGTAATTCTAAAACAATCCTGGCTAACTTCACAGCAATATGGAAATATTTTTTGGAAAAAGTGGCTTATAGAATACCTACCATCGTTAACGTGTAGGACTAAGTGGCATGATCGACAAAAACCTTTAAGTCAGGGGGACTTGGTAATCATCGTTGACCCTACCATGCCTTGCAATGTTTGGCTGCGTGGTAAAGTTTTGAAAACGAGATTGGCAGGTGATGGACAAGTCAGAAGCGCAAAAATACTTACTAACCACGGAATCCTGGACAGACCAGCAACCAAATTAGCTGTTTTGGAAGTTGCTTCTCAAGAGGAGTCTGGCAGCGAAGATGCTTCTGGCCATACTGCGGGGGGAATGTTAGCACAACTCCCAAAATCGCCATAATTTTTTTATTTTATAAAAAATTGACAACACTTATTTAGTACAAATTGTCATTTAAAAACATGGCAACATAATTAATAATTTTTTCATTTTTTTTTTAACGAAGCTTGTAATTACCAAGTTAAGTTTTGGCGCCTTCGCCATTTTCTGTTAATCTTTGCGAGGTGACGTAGCACTTCTTGGACTTTAGAATTTTATATTTTGTATTCCAGTAATTTTCAAACCAAAAAGAATTTTAATATAAATACATTTGCATAATAAATTAAGTGTTTTATTTGCATTTGCATTTTATTCAAAATCCATTGGAAATTGCTGGCTCGGCCTTTGCCTTTTCAACAGGTACATTCCGATTTTACCCATGCTGTTGGTTAATGGTGCCGACGGCATTGGCACGGGTTGGTCAACAAAGATCTACAACCATAGTCCTCGAGATATTATACAAAATTAAAGACGCATGTTGGCTAACGAAGAACCCCTTCCTATGCACCCATGGTATAGGAACTTCCATAGACCAATTTTATACATTTCCGATGGCTGTTATATCACTTCGGGTAACATACAGATTATCCAGGGCAATAAAATAGAAATTTCAGAACTGCCTATTGGCACTTGGACTCAGACTTACAATGAAAACGTTTTAGAGCCTCTTTCAACTGGAACTGAAAAAGTAAAGGCCATTATATCAGATTATCGTGAATATCACACCGATACTACTGTACGTTTCGTTATAAATCTGGCCCCGGAGAATTTGAACGCCTTCAACAAGAAGGTGGCTTCCATCGCGTCTTTAAATTAACATCATCCATGTCGACTAATCAAATGCACTGTTTTGATGATTTAAATTGCATAAGATGTTTTCCCACTTCTTTAGACGTCCTTAGAGAATTTTACCCTCTTCGTTTGGAATACTATAGCAGGCGTAACGATTATTTGGTTGGTCAGTTGACTGCCCAAGCTGATCGTCTTGTGGTCAGACCCGTTTCATTCTCGAGAAGTATGAGCGTACTTTAGTGGTACAAAACAAAAAGCACAAAGCTAGGATTGATGAACTAATAAAGCGTGGATACCGCCCTGATCCTGTCAAAGAATGGCAACAGCGAATCAACCAACAGGAGGAGGATGAACATGATGATGAAGAAGAGGGAGAGTAGTAAAACTCCATCTCAGGCATTAAGAAGGAGAAAAAATCACCTGTAGATCCTGAAAAAGCATTCCAAAAGTTAACTGATGTCAAGAAATTTGATTATCTGTTAGGAATGTCCATGTGGATGCTAACGAAAAAAAGGAAAAAGAGTTGCTTAAACAAAGAGATCAAAAGTTGGCCGAATTAGCGGCTGAAGGATTTGGATGAATTTCAGAAAAAACTTAACGAAGTAGAGGAAAAAGAACGTCTTGATGAGTTAGACATAATTAAGAAACAGGCAAAGGCGCTAGCGAAAAGCAAAGCTACAGCCAATGTGATTCTTGGAAGCAACAAAGAGGGGAATGCCGATGTATTTCCTGATCCGAATGGTGTTAAAGTAGAGTTCAAGGTTACTGATGAAATTAGGAAAAATGTCTCTGCTTCTGTTACAGCTGCTACAAAGGTCAAAAAGGAAAAAGTAGACAAAAAAACCCGTCAATGAAGCAGGAGGAGATACATGACTTTGACGCTTTAGTCGAAGATGGTGCTAAGGGGCTGAAATCTTCACCTAAAGCAACAAAAGTTAAAAAAGACCCTGAAACTAAGAGAGCACTCAAAAAGAAGGATGACGGTGGTGGTTTCAAACAAACAAAATCGAGTTTGAAACCGAAAGCCAAGTGACAATTTTTATTTTTTATTATTTTTATTATTGTATTTTAATTCACCCTAAAATTTTTAATAAAAGCGTAAAAAGCAGATTGGTAGTTCTGATGAAGATGATGACATATTATCTGGAAGTTATATTATTATCCCTGTAAATGTTGCTCTTTGAGCTGACCGTCCTGGACGCAGACTGGCTGCCAAAAAGATGAAAAATACAGGTATTTTAGATTCAAAGAAGGAAGACGATGCCGTAAAAGCACCAACACATAACACCTCCAGAATATCTGATAATGAATCAGATGTGCAAAGTGAAGAGGACGAGCCACGGGTAGCCCAGAAAAATAAATTTGAACATTTACAGGGATATCAATATCACTTCCAGATAATATGCCATCATCTTCATCAGAACTACCACTCTTCTTTTTACGCTTTAATTAAAATTTTAGGGTGAATTAAAATACAATAATAAAAATAATAAAAAATAAAAATTGTCACTTGGCTTACCCCTTTCGGTTTCAAACTTAATTTTGTTTGAAACCATCACCGTCATCCTTCTTTTTGAGTGCTCTCTTAGTTCCAGGGTCTTTTTTAACTTTTTCTGCTTTAGGTGAAGATTTCGGCCCCTTAGCACCATCTTCGACTAAAGCGTCAAAGTCATGTATCTCCTCCTGCTTGCTTGACGGGTTTTTTGTCTACTTTTTCCTTTTTGACCTTTGTAGCAGCTGTAACAGAAGCAGAGACATTTTTCCTAATTTCATCAGTAACCTTGAACTCCACTTTAACACCATTCGGATCAGGAAATACATCGGCATTCCCCTCTCTGTTGCTTCCAAGAATCACATTGACTGTAGCTTTGCTTTTCGCTAGCGCCTTTGCCTGTTTCTTATTTATGTCTAACTCATCAAGACGTTCTTTTTCCTCTACTTCGTTAAGTTTTTTCTGAAATTCATCCAAATCCTTCAGCCAGAACATTTCGGGAGTTTTTGCTTTAAGGGCCGCTAATTCGGCCAACTTTTGATCTCTTTGTTTAAACAACTCTTTTTACTTTTTTTCGTTAACATCCACATGGACATTCCTAACAGATAATCAAATTTCTTGACATCAGTTAACTTTTGGAATGCTTTTTCAGGATCTACAGGAGATTTTTTCTCCTTCTTAATGCCTGAGATGAAGCTTTCCTCCTCTCCCTCTTCTTCATCATCATGTTCCTCCTCCTCCTCCTGTTGGTTGATTCGCTGTTGCCATTCTTTGACAGGATCAGGGCGATATCCACGCTTTATTAGTTCATCAATCCCAGCTTTGTGCTTTTTGTTTTCTACCTCTTAAGTACGCTCACACTTCTCGAGAATGAAACGGGCCTGACCGGCAAGACGATCAGCTTGGGCAGTCAACTGACCAACCAAATAATCGTTACACTTGCTATAGTATTCCAAACGAAGAGAGTAAAATTTTCTAAGGACGTCTAAAGAAGTGGGATAACGTCTTATGCAATTTAAATCATCAAAGCAGTGCATTTGATTAGTCGACATGGATGATGTTAATTAAAAGACGCGATGGAAGCCACCTTCTTGTTATAGACGTTCAAACTCTCCCGGGGCCAGAGTTATACCGAAACGTACAGTAGTATCGGTGTGATATTCACGATAATCGGATATAATGGCCTTTACTTTTTCAGTTCCAGTTAAAAGAGACTCTAAAACGTTTTCCTTGTAAGTCTGAGTCCAATTGCCAATAGGCAATTCTGAAATTTCTATTTTATTGCCCTGGATAATCTGTATGTTGCCCGGAGTGATATAACGGCCATCGAAAATGTATACAATTGGTCCACGGAAGTTCCTATACCAGGGATGCGTAGAAAGGGGTTCTTCATTAGCCAACATGCGTCTTAAATTTTGTATAATATCTCGAGGATTATGGTTGTAGATCTTTGTTGACCAACCCGTGCCAATGCCATCGGCACCATTAACCAACACCATGGGTAAAATGGGAATGTACCAATGGGGTTCAATTCTTTGCCCATCATCCACTTCATACTTCAGCAAAGGATCATCGTGAGGATGGAAAATGAGACGAGCCAATGGCGACATAATGGTAAAAATACAACGAGCGCTAGCACAATCCTTGCCACCCGTCAAACGAGTACCAAATTGACCCCTAGACTCTTACAAATTAATATTATTTGAACCCACGAAGTTTTGAGCCAGATTGACGATAGTCATTTGCAGGGATACCTCACTTTGATAATGGGCTGACATTTCCGCCACTGAACCAGAAAGTTGAGCCACTTTAACTTCACGCTTATCGTTACGTTTAAAGCAGGTGAACATAATTTTACGTTGACCTGTCTTAAAGCCATCAACCAAACAAGGAATAGAACGTACATTACCGGCATTCGAAAAGAGGACCAGTTCCAAATTAATAAAGTCGGCATAGGTTACCGCTTTAGTACCCGTCGTGTAAAGATAGCGTTCTGGTAGACCTAAAGTTTTGCGTCTCTTAACTTCGTCCATGTGAGAGGTGAGCCACTCCTTACGTGATTCAATATGTTTGCTCGAGAAAGCCATAACAATGCTGTCATCATCCTTATTGCCATCATATTTGAAGATAGTACAATGTCTTTCCATATCTTGAAAATTTCCTTCACTTCCTTGGAGGTCAAAGTACCCAAACCTAAAAAAAATATCAAAAACTATTTAAAAAATTGGCAAGAAAATTATTTGTTTAAAACTATTGGTAGATCTCTAATTAAGTTGACCCAGACCTATTTTTAACTTATTTTTACTGATTCATTAAAGGCTTTATTATTTTGAAATGAATGAATCAATAAATAAAAGAATCTTAAAGCCTTTTAATTTCTAGATATAAATACAAATATTTACATATGATTTTTCAAAAAATAAACTTGCAGCCACGATTAAATTTTAAAATTTTTAAACGGTTTACTCAAAAACTAGTTGATTTTTAATTAAATATTGAAATTAAGAAACCCGATCAATTTTCAAAGTTGATAGAAACACAAAAGAATTGATGTGTTGAAGATAAATATGCCGAGTTAAATATGTTTTTGAAGTAAGGACTAAAAAGTTAAATACGTGATGTCGTAAAAAGAAAAACATATTTAATTTAAATATGTATTTGACGTAACAAGAAAAACACATTTAACTAAAAAACGTATTTAACTACCAGAGATCAAAACCAACATATTTAACAGAGCAAATTTGTCAGTTAAGTTTTGGCTACACATATGAGATTTCTGTGAGGGATGATGTCCATTGTGAAAAAAACAAGGTAGAGGCTCGTAATGCCACTATATGGAAATAGTAGCTAAGGCTCAATACTACTAAAGCTACATTCACACTATTCTACAAGTGTTTAGATTTTCATTGGATTTTGAGAGAGCCAAATAAAATGATTTTTGGTTTGACTGTCAAAAAATCAAATAAGAAATAATTCGCATTACATTTTGTCTTTACACTATCACATTTGAAATAAAATTAAAATCTGTGTAGTACTTAAACATCTGTTGAGTTTAAAAAAAAAAACTTTAACTTTTCAAGCAAGTATTTTTATACCCTTCACATAGTGATAGGGTATATATCACTTTGTCATTCCGTTTGTAATTTCTTTATTATTCATTTGCGACCCCATAAAGTATATATATTCTGGATCCTTATAGATAGGGAAGCCGATTTAGCGATGTCCGTCTGTCCGTCTGTTGAAATCAAGTTTCCGGAGTCAAATAAAAAGATACAGACCAGTTAATGGTGTCAAACTATTAGAAATTTCCTGGAGACAATCGCTATTTAAAATCAGCAAAATCGGTTCACTATTGACCGAGATATAAGCGAAAACCCAGAGTAACCCATTTTTTTAGGACAAAATCCGTGCATATATCCCTATATATCTCAGTAAGTATAGTCACTCTTGCCACAAAACTTGGCACGGATACTCCCAAAGAAGGGACCTAAATAATGGAAAAAGTTTTTTTAGATTGGACCAGGGGAAGGGGTAGTTTTCCTACAATTGCACAAATTTGGAGAAATATTTTATGCGCTATATCTCGTAAACTATAAGAGCTATCGACTTAAAATGTTCTACAAAAAATAATTGTACGCAAAGACCAACACTTTAAAGAAAACATTTTTTGAGTGGGGGCAAAAATAGGGGTAGCTCCCATACAAATCGACAATTATTATAAAATATTCGATACGCTATATCTCGGAAACTATAACAGATATCGAAATAGAATGTTCTACAAAAAGTAATTGGGCGAGAATGCCTACGCTTTAAAGAAAAAATTGTTTGAGTGGGGGCAAAAAAAGGGGTAGCTCCCATACAAATCGACAATTATTATAAAATATTCGATACGCTATATTTTGGAAACTATAACAGATATCAAAATAAAATGTTCTACAAAAAGTAATTGGGCGAGAATGCCTACGCTTTAAAGAAAAAATTTTTTGAGTGGGGGCAAAAAAAGGGGTAGCTCCCATACAAATCGACAATTATTATAAAATATTCGATACGCTATATTTTGGAAACTATAAAAGATATCCAAATAAAATGTTCTACAAAAAGTAATTGGGCGAGAGTGCCTACGCTTTAAAGAAAAAATTTTTTGAGTGGGGGCAAAAAAAGGGGTAGCTCCCATACAAATCGACAATTATTATAAAATATTCGATACGCTATATCTCGGAAACTATAACAGATATCAAAATAAAATGTTCTACAAAAAGTAATTGGGCGAGAACGCCTACGCTTTAAAGAAAAAATTTTTTGAGTGGGGGCAAAAAAAGGGGTAGCTCCCATACAAATCGACAATTATTATTAAATATTCGATACGCTATATCTCGGAAACTATAACAGATATCGAAATAGAATGTTCTACAAAAAGTAATTGGGCGAGAATGCCTACGCTTTAAAGAAAAAATATTTTGAATGGGGGCAAAAAAAGGGGTAGCTCCCATACAAATCGACAATCATTATAAAATATTTGATACGCTATATCTCGGAAACTATAACAGATATCAAAATAAAATGTTCTAAAAAAGTAATTGGGCGAGAATGCCTACGCTTTAAAGAAAAAGTTTTTTTGAGTGGGGGCAAAAACGGGGGTAGCTCCCATACAAATCGACAATTATTATAAAATATTCGATACGCTATATCTCGGAAACTATAACAGATATCCACATCAAATGTTCTACAAAAAGTAATTGGAACACAAGAAAAACATTTTCGGATGGTGGGTGAAGAAGGGGTAGCTCCCATACAAATTAACAATTTTTATAAAATTTTCAATACGCTTCTGGAAAACTATTACAGCTATCGACTTCGAATATTCTACAAAAAGTAATAATCAAATAATTCATACATTTTGGAGAAGAAGTTGGAGAAGAGCAGGGGGACTAGAACATTTAATAAGTTTTATTGTCCTTAAAATGTGAATAATGTCGAAAACTTTTAAAACTCTCGACCTCGAATCTTCTTCATCTATTTCTATTATTCATACGAACGTTAAAATTTTGTTATTTTTTCTATGGACTTTAAAACTCGCACAAGGTTTTTTGTTATATTATTTGCAGTACAAAATTACTCGGCTGGGTATATTTAAAGACCAATGTGAAGGGTATATAAGATTCGGCACAGCCGAATATAGCGCTCTTACTTGTTTTATTTGAATTTAACAAAAGGGTGAAAAAATACTGTTAGGCAATAAAAAGTGACGTTCAGACTTGCAGTTAGTTCATCAGACATGTTTTTATACCCTTCACATAGTGATAAGGGTATATATCCGTTTGTCATTCCGTTTGTAATTTCTTTATTATCCATTTGCGACCCCATAAAGTATATATATTCTGGATCCTTATAGATAGGGAAGCTGATATAGCCATGTCCGTCTGTCTGTCTGTCTGGATGTCTGTCTGTCCGTCTGTTGAAATCAAGTTTCCGGAGTCAAATAAAAAGATACAGACCAGTTAATGGTGTCAAACGATTAGAAATATCCCGCTAACAATCGCTATTTAAAATCAGCAAAATCGGTTCACTATTGACCGAGATATAAGCGAAAACCCAAACCAACCCATTTTTTTTAGGACAAAATTCGTGCATATATCCCTATATATCTCAGTAAGTATAGTCACTATTGCCACAAAACTTGGAACGGATACTCTTTAAGTAGGCACCTAAATACTGGAAAATTTTTTTTTATATAGGATCAGGGAAAGTGGTAGTTTTCCTACAATTGCACAAATTTGGTGAAATATTTTATGCGCTATATATCGGAAACTATAACAGCTATCGACTTAAAATGTTCCACAAAAAGTAATTATACAGCAAAACCTACGCTTTGAAGTAAAAATTTTTTTGGTGGGGGTAAATATGGGGTAGCTCCCATACAAATTCACAATTTTGGTAAAAATTTTGATACGCTATATCTCTTTTATTACCTAAATAAAAAGTACCAACTTCTTGAGGAAGCAGAAGCACTCTCAGATGTTTCGTCCGAGAAATCTCAAACCATAAACAATTGGCTTGCCTCAACCGAGTCGGTGTCTCAGCAACCACCGCTGAATAAAAATTTAAATACTAACTCAAATTTAGTAAGCCTAGAAAGTAGTTTGCAAAATAAAAACACAAACCCACAACAGAATTTGGTAAACGTTGCTGCAACTCAAGCAGAACACCCACCAACAACGTGTAGCGGCTGCACTGTAGCACCACAAAACCACGTAACATTTGTCCCAACAATGGTCAACAATGCTGCCAAGAATTCGTCCTTGCCTGTGTACGCTGTACCCAATTGTACAGCAAACATTGCCACCTATAGTGGCTTTCAGCGAATGCAGCCTCCACGACCAGCGGCTCCCAATTACGGACTTACCTTTACTGCTCCAAATAACAACGCATGTAATTATTCATTTCCACAAGAATTTATTCCGCAACAACCAATAACTTCTACATCGCTTTTTAATTTTAATGCACCGATGAACTCTACTTACAAACATACTTATTTACCACTACCACATAGCCTTTCTCAAACAAATATTTCTTCACGACAGTCACTTCCCAAAGATCTCCCAATATTTTCCGGCGAACCCGAGGAATGGCCCATATTCTTTTCCACCTATGAATGGTCTACTGCATCCTGCGCCTTCACCAATGAAGAGAATTTAATCCGCCTCCAAAAGGCCTTAAAGGGAGAAGCACTGCAAAGTGTGAGACATATGTTGATCCACCCCTCAAACGTACCTGACGTCATTCATGTCCTCTACCTGTTGTTCGGCCAACCTGAAAAAATAATAAATACAATTAAAAATAAAATACAAAATACTCCAAAAGTTGGCGAAAATAATTTAAAAGCACTTACCTCCATGGCTGTACAAGTTCGTAGTTTAATCTCCACTATCACTGCAAGTGACTTGCTTGACGAACTTAATAATTCATCAATCCTCCACGATTTGATACAAAAGCTTCCAACTTTATATCAAATGCAATGGGCAACTCATAAAATGCAGCTGATTAATCAAAACAAAAAACCAAATCTCTTTGAATTTGATAAATGGTTTTTTAATATTGGTATAACAGCTAGCAATATAACAGTTGACCATAGTACAAGTCAAAGCAAAGAAAAAACAAGTAAGAGCGCTATATTCGGCTGTGCCGAATCTTATATACCCTTCACATTGGTCTTTAAATATACCCAGCCGAGTAATTTTGTACTGCAAATAATATAATAAAAAACCTTGTGCGAGTTTTAAAGCCCATAGAAAAAAAAAAAATTTTAACGTTCATATGAATAATAGAAATAGATGAAGAAGATTTGAGGTCGAAAGTTTTAAAAGTTTTCGACATTATCCATATTTAAAGGTTAATAAAACTTATTAAATGTTCTAGTCCCGCTGCTCTTCTCCAACTTTTTTTCCAAAATGTATAAATTATTTGATTATTACTTTTTGTAGAATATTCGAAGTCGATAGCTGTAAAAGTTTTCCAGAAAAAGCGTAACGAAAATTTTATAAAAATTGTTAATTTGTATGGGAGCTAGCCCTTCTTCATCCCCCACCCGAAAATATTTTTTCTTTAAAGCGTAGGCCTTGTGTTCCAATTACTTTTTGTAGAACATTTGATGTGGATATCTGTTATAGTTTCCGAGATATAGCGTATCGAATATTTTATAATAATTGTCGATTTGTATGGGAGCTACCCCTTTTTTTGCCCCCACTCAATAAAATTTTTCTTCAAAGCGTAGGCATTCTTGCCTAATTACTTTTTGTAGAACATTTTATTTCGATATCTTTTATAGTTTCCGAGATATAGCGTATCGAACATTTTATAATAATTGTCGATTTGTATGGGAGCTACCCTTTTTTTTGCCCCCACTCAAAAAAATTTTTCTTTAAGGCGTAGCCCTTAGCGTGCAATTACTTTTTGTAGAACATTTCATTTCGATATCTTTTATAGTTTCCGAGATATAGCGTATCGAATATTTTATAATAATTGTCGATTTGTATGGGAGCTACCCCTTTTTTTGCCCCCACTCAAAAATTTTTTCTTTAAAGCGTAGGCATTCTTGCGCAATTACTTTTTGTAGAACATTCCATTTCGATATCTGTTAAAGTTTCCGAGATATAGCGTATCGAATATTTTATAAAAACTGTCGATTTGTATGGGAGCTACCCCTTTTTTTGCCCCCGCTCAAAAAAATTTTTCTTTAAAGTGTAGATCTTTGCGTACAATCACTTTTTGTAGAACATTTTAAGTCGATATCTGTTACAGTTTCCAAAATGTAGCGTATCGAATATTTTATAACAATTGTCGATTTGTATGGGAGCTACCCCATTTTTTGCCCCCACTCAAAAAATTTTTTCTTTAAAGTGTAGATCTTTGCGTACAATCACTTTTTGTACAACATTTTAAGTCGATATCTGTTATAGTTTCCGAGATATAGCGTATCGAATATTTTATAATAATTGTCGATTTGTATGGGAGCTACCCCTTTTTTTGCCCCCACTCAAAAAAATTTTTCTTTAAAGTGTAGATCTTTGCGTACAATCACTTTTTGTAGAACATTTTAAGTCGATATCTGTTATAGTTTCCGAGATATAGCGTATCGAATATTTTATAATAATTGTCGATTTGTATGGGAGCTACCCTTTTTTTTGCCCCCACTCAAAAAAATTTTTCTTTGAAGTATAGATCTTTGCGTACAATCACTTTTTGTAGAACATTTTAAGTCGATATCTGTTACAGTTTCCGAGATATAGCGTATCGAATATTTTATAACAATTGTCGATTTGTATGGGAGCTACCCCTTTTTTTGCCCCCACTCAAAAAAATTTTTCTTTAAAGTGTAGATCTTTGCGTACAATTACTTTTTGTAGAACATTTTATGTCGATAGCTGTGATAGTTTCCGAGATATAGCGCATAAAATATTTCACCAAATTTGTGCAATTGTAGGAAAAATATCCCTTCCCCTGGTCCTATCTGAAAAAACTTTTTCCATTATTTAGGGCCCTTCTTTAGGAGTATCCGTGCCAAGTTTTGTGGCAAGAGTGATTATACTTACTGAGATATATAGGGATATATGCACGGATTTTGTCCTAAAAAAAATGGGTTACTCTGGGTTTTCGCTTATCTCTCGGTCAATAGTGAACCGATTTTGCTGATTTTAAATAGCGATTGTTAGCGGGATATTTGTAATCGTTTGACACCATTTACTGATCTGTATCTTTTTATCTGACTCCGGAAACTTGATTTCAACAGACGGACAGACGGACAGACAGACAGACAGACAGACGGACAGACGGACAGACGGACAGACGGACATGGCTATTTCAACTTCCCTATCTATAAGGATCCAGAATATATATACTTTATGGGGTCGCAAATGAATAATAAAGAAATTACAAACGGAATGACAAAGTGATATATACCCTATCACCATGTGAAGGGTATAATAAAAAAACTACTAACAACACCAACAACAAGCAAAAAAGCTTTTTTGTATTCTCATAAGCAACGAACGTGTGAAGTATGTAACAAAAACAGTTGTAGAAAAATAGCTAACTGTACAACATACCAATCACTTGACCGTGGGGAGAAGTGGAGTGTTGTTCGTAAACACAATTTATGTAAAATTTGTTTGATCAAACATAGTGGCGACTGTAATAAAAGGAAAAAGTGTGGAGAAGAGGGATGTGAATATTTTCACCATCCATCATTACATCGTTATTCTAAACAAAATATCAGTGAAGAAAACGATTCTAAACGTGAAGAAGAAAAAGTTATTATAAATAATACACATAGTGAGAAATTAAAAGAAGTTTTATTTAAAATAATTCCTATAGAAATTCATGGAAAAAATAAAACAATAAATACGTTTGCCTTTATCGATGAAGGGTCGTCCATCAGTTTAATGGATGAATCATTAGCGAGTGAATTAGATCTTAGTGGAGTGTCAAATCCATTGTGTTTGAGGTGGACAGGAGGTATGAAACGAAATGAGGCAAATTCAAGAAGATTAAAAATTTCTATTTCAGGAATAAATAAGAAGCGTATAACAATTAATGTTTCTACAGTTGAATCACTAAATTTGCCGGTACAATCAATGAACTATGAGAAATTATCTCAACAATATCGCCACTTGCGAAACCTGCCAGTTGAAAGTTATGAGAATGCAGTGCCACAAATATTAATTGGATTGAATCATTTTGATCTTGGAGTGTCAAATAAGACTCGTGAGGGATCACCACAGGAACCGATTGCTGTTCGTACAAAATTGGGATGGCTGATTTATGGAGCTGTTGGTGAAAACAAAACAAGTAAGAATGTTAATGTTCAAGTATGTAATTGTACAACCACTGTTGAAGAATTAGATCAGTTGGTTAGGAATTTTTATTCGCTTGAAAACGTGATAGGAAAACACAATTTAGAGGCAAGATCTCCCTTAGAGTCTGATAACGACAAAAGGGCTTTAGAATTGTTAAATAAATTTACAAAACAAAAGCCTAGTGGGCATTATGAGGTTCCACTGCTATGGAAATTTGATTCAATAGAGATGCCACCTAGTTATGAAATGGCATTAAAAAGGCTAGTTTGTTTAGAAAGGAAATTAATATTAGATTCAGATCTTTTCAATGTTTTTAAAGAAACAATATCTAAATATCTTGCTAAAGGCTACATACGCAAATTGAGTTCCAATGAAATTGATTGTGTTGATAAAAGGGTGTGGTACCTCCCCATTTTTGCCGTGTTTAATAAAAATAAACCTGGTAAATCCCGAATTGTATGGGACGCGGCTGCAAAATCAAATGGGGTGTCGTTAAATTCATATTTACTAAAAGGACCTGATTATTTGGCCTCTTTGCCAACAATTCTTTTCAAATTTCGTGAAAAATCTGTGGCTGTTTGTGGAGATATCGAGGAGATGTTCCACCAGGTGCATATCCGACCTGAGGATCGTAATGTCCAGCGATTTCTTTGGCGAGAATGTGAGCAGAATAGATCCCCTGATGTATACATAATGGAGGTGATGATTTTCGGTGCCTCATGTGCCCCTAGCTTATCCCAATACGTGAAAAATTTAAACGCAACCAAATTCGAAAAAGATTTTCCAAAGGCTGCCAAAGCAATAAAAGAAAATCATTACGTTGATGATTTTTTTGATTCTGTTGATAGTTCAGAAGAAGCATCCAAACTTATTTCTGAAGTTTGCTATATTCATCGCCAAGCTGGTTTTAATATTAGAAACTGGATTTCTAATGACAAATCAGCATTAAAATCTGTGCCACCAGCTAAAGATGTGAGCGCAAAATGCCTAAATATAAAAGAAGAGAAACAAATTGAAAAAGTTTTAGGCGTTTTTTGGGAACATCAAGAAGATGTAATAACATTAAAAATATCCCCATGGCTATTACAAAGTGATATATTTTCTGGTGGAAAAGTTCCAACAAAACGGGAGATGCTAAGGCTTGTTATGTCAATATATGACCCCCTTGGTTTAATAGGGCATATTATAATGTATGTCAAGATTTTGTTGCAAGATGTATGGCGATCGAAGAAAGATTGGGATGATCAAATTCCCCTTGAATTATTCAATAAATGGTCTAAATGGGTTAGCATTTTGCCTGATATTGGCAAAATCAAAATTCCTCGTTGTTATTTAAAATCTTTTGGAAATTATAACAACGTTGAAATACAATTGCATACGTTCGTGGATGCAAGCAAAGATGGGTATGCAGCGGTTTGCTACCTTAGACTGAAGAAAGGCGACAGCATAGTGAATACAATAGTCGGTGCGAAAACGCGGGTGGCGCCAATGAAAATAACATCTGTGCCCCGATTGGAGCTTATGGCTGCCCTAATAGGGGCTCGATTCGCCAAATACATAACAGAAAATCATAGCATTACAATTTCTAAAAAATTTTATTGGACTGACTCAAAAATGGTACTGAGCTGGATTAATTCCGACCACCGTAAATATAACCAGTTTGTAGCCTTCCGAATCACAGAGATTCTAGAGTTATCATCAATTAAAGAATGGAGATGGATCCCAAGTAAGCAGAATGTTGCAGATGATGCTACAAAATGGTCAAAAACTCCAATAATAAATAATTCTTCTCGATGGTTACAAGGTCCTGAGTTTTTAACCCGTTCTGAAAATGAATGGCCTCAAACAACTGCTCCACTAGAGCCAACACAAGAAGAACCGCTCCAAGCATTTACTAAAAATTACAAAATCTGAAATGGTTTTTGACGTTTTTAGATTTTCAAAATGGATGCGTTTGTTGCGTACAGCAGCTTACGCCTTAAGATTTATAAATAATTGTCGCTTTGTAAATAAGCAACAAAGGGAGCTTACACAAGACGAATTACAAAAGGCAGAAACAATATTATTCATGCAAGCCCAGCACGAAAAATATGGCCATGAAATTTCTTTATTGAAATCTAACGTGTCGATACAAAGGACTAGTGACATTTATAAGAAAAATCCGTATTTGGATAATGGAATACTACGAGTCCACGGGAGAATCGATAACGCGGAAATTCCGTTCGAACAAAAGCGGCCTGTTATATTGCCACGAAAATGTTATATTACCAAATTAATTTTACTGAATTACCATGAAAAGTTTCATCACATGAACCACGAGACAGCAGTCAACGAAATAAGACAGAAATTCTCTATTTCGAAACTACGGACAACATTTAAGTCGATGATTCGAAATTGCCAAATGTGCAAAATTAAAAAGGCACTACCTCAAAATCCGCAGATGGCTGCATTGCCACGACCTCGTGTCGCTTCACATGTAGCGCCTTTTACATACACCGGCATTGATTTTTTCGGTCCGATCTTGGTAACGGTTAATCGTCATAAAGAGAAACGTTATGGAGTTCTATTAACGTGCTTGTCCATAAGAGCAGTGCATATTGAGGTTGCATATTCGCTGACAACATCATCATGCATTCTTGCTGTTCGCAACTTTATGGCTCGAAGAGGAATTCCACATGAATTCTATAGCGACAATGGGACAAATTTCGTTGGTGCAGAGAGGGAACTTCGTGAGGCTTTAGCAGATGTTGATCGGAATGAGCTTGTCAAAACATTTACTACAACAACAACAAAATGGAATTTTAATCCTCCGGCTTCGCATGGGTGGTGCATGGGAGCGCCTAGTACGCTCAATCAAAACAATTTTATATCAAATAATGCCTTCAAGGTCACCAAGCGATGAGCTTTTGTATAGTATGCTGATTGAAATAGAAAACATTATAAATTCCAGGCCTCTAGCCTACGTTCCTGTGGATGGAGAGTCTGGTGAAGCTTTGACACCAAATCACTTCCTAGTGGGTAGTTCCTCAGGGTTGAAACCTATGTCAACTTGTCATGATAGTGGGGTAATTCTAAAACAATCCTGGCTAACTTCACAGCAATATGGAAATATTTTTTGGAAAAAGTGGCTTATAGAATACCTACCATCGTTAACGTGTAGGACTAAGTGGCATGATCGACAAAAACCTTTAAGTCAGGGGGACTTGGTAATCATCGTTGACCCTACCACGCCTCGCAATGTTTGGCTGCGTGGTAAAGTTTTGAAAACGAGATTGGCAGGTGATGGACAAGTCAGAAGCGCAAAAATACTTACTAACCACGGAATCCTGGACAGACCAGCAACCAAATTAGCTGTTTTGGAAGTTGCTTCTCAAGAGGAGTCTGGCAGCGAAGATGCTTCTGGCCATACTGCGGGGGGAATGTTAGCACAACTCCCAAAATCGCCATAATTTTTTTATTTTATAAAAAATTGACAACACTTATTTAGTACAAATTGTCATTTAAAAACATGGCAACATAATTAATAATTTTTTCATTTTTTTTTTAACGAAGCTTGTAATTACCAAGTTAAGTTCTGGCGCCTTCACCATTTTCTGTTAATCTTTGCGAGGTGACGTAGCACTTCTTGGACTTTAGAATTTTATATTTTGTATTCCAGTAATTTTCAAACCAAAAAGAATTTTAATATAAATACATTTGCATAATAAATTAAGTGTTTTATTTGCATTTGCATTTTATTCAAAATCCATTGGAAATTGCTGGCTCGGCCTTTGCCTTTTCAACAGGTACATTCCCATTTTACCCATGCTGTTAGTTAATGGTGCCGATGGCATTGGCACGGGTTGGTCAACAAAGATCTACAACCATAGTCCTCGAGATATTATACAAAATTAAAGACGCATGTTGGCTAACGAAGAACCCCTTCCTATGCACCCATGGTATAGGAACTTCCATAGACCAATTTTATACATTTCCGATGGCTGTTATATCACTTCGGGTAACATACAGATTATCCAGGGCAATAAAATAGAAATTTCAGAACTGCCTATTGGCACTTGGACTCAGACTTACAATGAAAACGTTTTAGAGCCTCTTTCAACTGGAACTGAAAAAGTAAAGGCCATTATATCAGATTATCGTGAATATCACACCGATACTACTGTACGTTTCGTTATAACTCTGGCCCCGGAGAATTTGAACGCCTTCAACAAGAAGGTGGCTTCCATCGCGTCTTTAAATTAACATCATCCATGTCGACTAATCAAATGCACTGTTTTGATGATTTAAATTGCATAAGATGTTTTCCCACTTCTTTAGACGTCCTTAGAGAATTTTACCCTCTTCGTTTGGAATACTATAGCAGGCGTAACGATTATTTGGTTGGTCAGTTGACTGCCCAAGCTGATCGTCTTGTGGTCAGACCCGTTTCATTCTCGAGAAGTATGAGCGTACTTTAGTGGTACAAAACAAAAAGCACAAAGCTAGGATTGATGAACTAATAAAGCGTGGATACCGCCCTGATCCTGTCAAAGAATGGCAACAGCGAATCAACCAACAGGAGGAGGATGAACATGATGATGAAGAAGAGGGAGAGTAGGAAAACTCCATCTCAGGCATTAAGAAGGAGAAAAAATCACCTGTAGATCCTGAAAAAGCATTCCAAAAGTTAACTGATGTCAAGAAATTTGATTATCTGTTAGGAATGTCCATGTGGATGTTAACGAAAAAAAGGTAAAAGAGTTGCTTAAACAAAGAGATCAAAAGTTGGCCGAATTAGCGGCCCTTAAAGCAAAAACTCCCGAAATGTTCTGGCTGAAGGATTTGGATGAATTTGAGAAAAAACTTAACGAAGTAGAGGAAAAAGAACGTCTTGATGAGTTAGACATAAATAAGAAACAGGCAAAGGCGCTAGCGAAAAGCAAAGCTACAGCCAATGTGATTCTTGGAAGCAACAAAGAGGGGAATGCCGATGTATTTCCTGATCCGAATGGTGTTAAAGTAGAGTTCAAGGTTACTGATGAAATTAGGAAAAATGTCTCTGCTTCTGTTACAGCTGCTACAAAGGTCAAAAAGGAAAAAGTAGACAAAAAAACCCGTCAATGAAGCAGGAGAAGATACATGACTTTGACACTTTAGTCGAAGATGGTGCTAAGGGGCTGAAATCTTCACCTAAAGCAACAAAAGTTAAAAAAGACCCTGAAACTAAGAGAGCACTCAAAAAGAAGGATGACGGTGGTGGTTTCAAACAAACAAAATTGAGTTTGAAACCGAAAGGGGTAAGCCAAGTGACCATTTTTATTTTTTATTATTTTTATTATTGTATTTTAATTCACCCTAAAATTTTTAATAAAAGCGTAAAAAGCAGATTGGTAGTTCTGATGAAGATGATGACATATTATCTGGAAGTGATATTGATATCCCTGTAAATGTTGCTCCTCGAGCTGACCGTCCTGGACGCAGACTGGCTGCCAAAAAGATGAAAAATACAGGTCTTTTAGATTCAAAGAAGGAAGACGATGCCGTAAAAGCACCAACACATAACACCTCCAGAATATCTGATAATGAATCAGATGTGCAAAGTGAAGAGGACGAGCCACGGGTAGCCCAGAAAAATAAATTTGAACATTTACAGGGATATCAATATCACTTCCAGATAATATGCCATCATCTTCATCAGAACTACCACTCTTCTTTTTACGCTTTAATTAAAATTTTAGGGTGAATTAAAATACAATAATAAAAATAATAAAAAATAAAAATTGTCACTTGGCTTACCCCTTTCGGTTTCAAACTTAATTTTGTTTGAAACCATCACCGTCATCCTTCTTTTTGAGTGCTCTCTTAGTTCCAGGGTCTTTTTTAACTTTTGCTGCTTTAGGTGAAGATTTCGGCCCCTTAGCACCATCTTCGACTAAAGCGTCAAAGTCATGTATCTCCTCCTGCTTGCTTGACGGGTTTTTTGTCTACTTTTTCCTTTTTGACCTTTGTAGCAGCTGTAACAGAAGCAGAGACATTTTTCCTAATTTCATCAGTAACCTTGAACTCCACTTTAACACCATTCGGATCAGGAAATACATCGGCATTCCCCTCTCTGTTGCTTCCAAGAATCACATTGACTGTAGCTTTGCTTTTCGCTAGCGCCTTTGCCTGTTTCTTATTTATGTCTAACTCATCAAGACGTTCTTTTTCCTCTACTTCGTTAAGTTTTTTCTGAAATTCATCCAAATCCTTCAGCCAGAACATTTCGGGAGTTTTTGCTTTAAGGGCCGCTAATTCGGCCAACTTTTGATCTCTTTGTTTAAACAACTCTTTTTACTTTTTTTCGTTAACATCCACATGGACATTCCTAACAGATAATCAAATTTCTTGACATCAGTTAACTTTTGGAATGCTTTTTCAGGATCTACAGGAGATTTTTTCTCCTTCTTAATGCCTGAGATGAAGCTTTCCTCCTCTCCCTCTTCTTCATCATCATGTTCCTCCTCCTCCTCCTGTTGGTTGATTCGCTGTTGCCATTCTTTGACAGGATCAGGGCGATATCCACGCTTTATTAATTCATCAATCCCAGCTTTGTGCTTTTTGTTTTCTACCTCTTAAGTACGCTCACACTTCTCGAGAGTGAAACGGGCCTGACCGGCAAGACGATCAGCTTGGGCAGTCAACTGACCAACCAAATAATCGTTACACTTGCTATAGTATTCCAAACGAAGAGAGTAAAATTTTCTAAGGACGTCTAAAGAAGTGGGATAACGTCTTATGCAATTTAAATCATCAAAGCAGTGCATTTGATTAGTCGACATGGATGATGTTAATTAAAAGACGCGATGGAAGCCACCTTCTTGTTATAGGCGTTCAAACTCTCCCGGGGCCAGAGTTATACCGAAACGTACAGTAGTATCGGTGTGATATTCACGATAATCGAATATAATGGCCTTTACTTTTTCAGTTCCAGTTAAAAGAGACTCTAAAACGTTTTCCTTGTAAGTCTGAGTCCAATTGCCAATAGGCAATTCTGAAATTTCTATTTTATTGCCCTGGATAATCTGTATGTTACCCGGAGTGATATAACGGCCATCGAAAATGTATACAATTGGTCCACGGAAGTTCCTATACCAGGGATGCGTAGAAAGGGGTTCTTCATTAGCCAACATGCGTCTTAAATTTTGTATAATATCTCGAGGATTATGGTTGTAGATCTTTGTTGACCAACCCGTGCCAATGCCATCGGCACCATTAACCAACACCATGGGTAAAATGGGAATGTACCAATGTGGTTCAATTCTTTGCCCATCATCCACTTCATACTTCAGCAAAGGATCATCGTGAGGATGGAAAATGAGACGAGCCAATGGCGACATAATGGTAAAAATACAACGAGCGCAATCCTTGCCACCCGTCAAACGAGTACCAAATTGACCCCTAGACTCTTACAAATTAATATTATTTGAACCCACGAAGTTTTGAGCCAGATTGACGATAGTCATTTGCAGGGATACCTCACTTTGATAATGGGCTGACATTTCCGCCACTGAACCAGAAAGTTGAGCCACTTTAACTTCACGCTTATCGTTACGTTTAAAGCAGGTGAACATAATTTTACGTTGACCTGTCTTAAAGCCATCAACCAAACAAGGAATAGAACGTACATTACCGGCGTTCGAAAAGAGGACCAGTTCCAAATTAATAAAGTCGGTATAGGTTACCGCTTTAGTACCCGTCGTGTAAAGATAGCGTTCTGGTAGACCTAAAGTTTTGCGTCTCTTAACTTCGTCCATGTGAGAGGTGAGCCACTCCTTACGTGATTCAATATGTTTGCTCGAGAAAGCCATAACAATGCTGTCATCATCCTTATTGCCATCATATTTGAAGATAGTACAATGTCTTTCCATATCTTGAAAATTTCCTTCACTTCCTTGGAGGTCAAAGTACCCAAACCTAAAAAAAATATCAAAAACTATTTAAAAAATTGGCAAGAAAATTATTTGTTTAAAACTATTGGTAGATCTCTAATAAAGTTGACACAGACCTATTTTTAACTTATTTTTACTGATTCATTAAAGGCTTTATTATTTTGAAATGAATGAATCAATAAATAAAAGAATCTTAAAGCCTTTTAATTTCTAGATATAAATACAAATATTTATATATGATTTTTCACAAAATAAACTTGCAGCCACGATTAAATTTTAAAATTTTTAAACGGTTTATTTAAAAACTAGTTGATTTTTAATTAAATATTGAAATTAAGAAACCCGATCAATTTTTAAAGTTGATAGAAACACAAAAGAATTGATGTGTTGAAGATAAATATGCCGAGTTAAATATGTTTTTGAAGTAAGGACTAAAAAGTTAAATACGTGATGTCGTAAAAAGAAAAACATATTTAACTTAAATATGTATTTGACGTAACAAGAAAAACACATTTAACTAAAAAACGTATTTAACTACCAGAGATCAAAACCAACATATTTAACAGAGCAAATTTGTCAGTTAAGTTTTGGCTACACATATGAGATTTCTGTGAGGGATGATGTCCATTGTGAAAAAAACAAGGTAGAGGCTCGTAATGCCACTATATGGAAATAGTAGCTAAGGCTCAATACTACTAAAGCTACATTCACACTATTCTACAAGTGTTTAGATTTTCATTGGATTTTGAGAGAGCCAAATAAAATGATTTTTGGTTTGACTGTCAAAAAATCAAATAAGAAATAATTCGCATTACATTTTGTCTTTACACTATCACATTTGAAATAAAATTAAAATCTGTGTAGTACTTAAACATCTGTTGAGTTTAAAAAAAAAAACTTTAACTTTTCAAGCAAGTATTTTTATACCCTTCACATAGTGATAGGGTATATATCACTTTGTCATTCCGTTTGTAATTTCTTTATTATTCATTTGCGACAATTATTATAAAATATTCGATACGCTATATTTTGGAAACTATAACAGATATCAAAATAAAATGTTCTACAAAAAGTAATTGGGCGAGAATGCCTACGCTTTAAAGAAAAAATTTTTTGAATGGGGGCAAAAAAAGGGGTAGCTCCCATACAAATCGACAATCATTATAAAATATTTGATACGCTATATCTCGGAAACTATAACAGATATCAAAATAAAATGTTCTACAAAAAGTAATTGGGCGAGAATGCCTACGCTTTAAAGAAAAAATTTTTTGAGTGGGGGCAAAAAAAGGGGTAGCTCCCATACAAATCGACAATTATTATAAAATATTCGATACGCTATATCTCGGAAACTATAACAGATATCAAAATAAAATGTTCTAAAAAAGTAATTGGGCGAGAATGCCTACGCTTTAAAGAAAAAATTTTTTGAGTGGGGGCAAAAAAAGGGGTAGCTCCCATACAAATCGACAATTATTATAAAATATTCGATACGCTATATCTCGGAAACTATAACAGATATCCACATCAAATGTTCTACAAAAAGTAATTGGAACACAAGAAAAACATTTTCGGATGGTGGGTGAAGAAGGGGTAGCTCCCATACAAATTAACAATTTTTATAAAATTTTCAATACGCTTCTGGAAAACTATTACAGCTATCGACTTCGAATATTCTACAAAAAGTAATAATCAAATAATTCATACATTTTGGAGAAGAAGTTGGAGAAGAGCAGGGGGACTAGAACATTTAATAAGTTTTATTGTCCTTAAAATGTGAATAATGTCGAAAACTTTTAAAACTCTCGACCTCGAATCTTCTTCATCTATTTCTATTATTCATACGAACGTTAAAATTTTGTTATTTTTTCTATGGACTTTAAAACTCGCACAAGGTTTTTTATTATATTATTTGCAGTACAAAATTACTCGGCTGGGTATATTTAAAGACCAATGTGAAGGGTATATAAGATTCGGCACAGCCGAAAATAGCGCTCTTACTTGTTTTATTTGAATTTAACAAAAGGGTGAAAAAATACTGTTAGGCAATAAAAAGTGACGTTCAGACTTGCAGTTAGTTCATCAGACATGTTTTTATACCCTTCACATAGTGATAAGGGTATATATCCGTTTGTCATTCCGTTTGTAATTTCTTTATTATCCATTTGCGACCCCATAAAGTATATATATTCTGGATCCTTATAGATAGGGAAGCTGATATAGCCATGTCCGTCTGTCCGTCTGTCTGTCTGTCTGGATGTCTGTCTGTCCGTCTGTTGAAATCAAGTTTCCGGAGTCAAATAAAAAGATACAGACCAGTTAATGGTGTCAAACGATTAGAAATATCCCGCTAACAATCGCTATTTAAAATCAGCAAAATCGGTTCACTATTGACCGAGATATAAGCGAAAACCCAAACCAACCCATTTTTTTTAGTACAAAATTCGTGCATATATCCCTATATATCTCAGTAAGTATAGTCACTATTGCCACAAAACTTGGAACGGATACTCTTTAAGTAGGCACCTAAATACTGGAAAATATATATATAATATATAGGATCAGGGAAAGTGGTAGTTTTCCTACAATTGCACAAATTTGGTGAAATATTTTATGCGCTATATATCGGAAACTATAACAGCTATCGACTTAAAATGTTCCACAAAAAGTAATTATACAGCAAAACCTACGCTTTGAAGTAAAAATTTTTTTGGTGGGGGTAAATATGGGGTAGCTCCCATACAAATTCACAATTTTGGTAAAAATTTTGATACGCTATATCTCTTTTATTACCTAAATAAAAAGTACCAACTTCTTGAGGAAGCAGAAGCACTCTCAGATGTTTCGTCCGAGAAATCTCAAGCCATAAACAATTGGCTTGCCTCAACTGAGTCGGTGTCTCAGCAACCACCGCTGAATAAAAATTTAAATACTAACTCAAATTTAGTAAGCCTACAAAGTAGTTTGCAAAATAAAAACACAAACCCACAACAGAATTTGGTAAACGTTGCTGCAACTCAAGCAGAACACCCACCAACAACGTGTAGCGGCTCCACTGTAGCACCACAAAACCACGTAACATTTGTCCCAACAATGGTCAACAATGCTGCCAAGAATTCGTCCTTGCCTGTGTACGCTGTACCCAATTGTACAGCAAACATTGCCACCTATAGTGGCTTTCAGCGAATGCAGCCTTCATGACCAGCGGCTCCCAATTACGGACTTACCTTTACTGCTCCAAATAACAACGCATGTAATTATTCATTTCCACAAGAATTTATTCCGCAACAACCAATAACTTCAACATCGCTTTTTAATTTTAATGCACCGATGAACTCTACTTACAAACATACTTATTTACCACTACCACATAGCCTTTCTCAAACAAATATTTCTTCACGACAGTCACTTCCCAAAGATCTCCCAATATTTTCCGGCGAACCCGAGGAATGGCCCATATTCTTTTCCACCTATGAATGGTCTACTGCATCCTGCGCCTTCACCAACGAAGAGAATTTAATCCGCCTCCAAAAGGCCTTAAAGGGAGAAGCACTGCAAAGTGTGAGACATATGTTGATCCACCCCTCAAACGTACCTGACGTCATTCATGTCCTCTACCTGTTGTTCGGCCAACCTGAAAAAATAATAAATACAATTAAAAATAAAATACAAAATACTCCAAAAGTTGGCGAAAATAATTTAAAAGCACTTACCTCCATGGCTGTACAAGTTCGTACTTTATATCAAATGCAATGGGCAACTCATAAAATGCAGCTGATTAATCAAAACAAAAAACCAAATCTCTTTGAATTTGATAAATGGTTTTTTAATATTGGTATAACAGCTAGCAGTATAACAGTTGACCATAGTACAAGTCAAAGCAAAGAAAAAATAAAAAAACTACTAACAACACCAACAACAAGCAAAAAAGCTTTTTTGTATTCTCATAAGCAACGAACGTGTGAAGTATGTAACAAAAACAGTTGTAGAAAAATAGCTAACTGTACAACATACCAATCACTTAACCGTGGGGAGAAGTGGAGTGTTGTTCGTAAACACAATTTATGTAAAATTTGTTTGATCAAACATAGTGGCGACTGTAATAAAAGGAAAAAGTGTGGAGAAGAGGGATGTGAATATTTTCACCATCCATCATTACATCGTTATTCTAAACAAAATATCAGTGAAGAAAACGATTCTAAACGTGAAGAAGAAAAAGTTATTATAAATAATACACATAGTGAGAAATTAAAAGAAGTTTTATTTAAAATAATTCCTTCATGGAAAAAATAAAACAATAAATACGTTTGCCTTTATCGATGAAGGGTCGTCCATCAGTTTAATGGATGAATCATTAGCGAGTGAATTAGATCTTAGTGGAGTGTCAAATCCATTGTGTTTGAGGTGGACAGGAGGTATGGAACGAAATGAGGCAAATTCAAGAAGATTAAAAATTTCTATTTCAGGAATAAATAAGAAGCGTATAACAATTAATGTTTCTACAGTTGAATCACTAAATTTGCCGGTACAATCAATGAACTATGAGAAATTATCTCAACAATATCGCCACTTGCGAAACCTGCCAGTTGAAAGTTATGAGAATGCAGTGCCACAAATATTAATTGGATTGAATCATTTTGATCTTGGAGTGTCAAATAAGACTCGTGAGGGATCACCACAGGAACCGATTGCTGTTCGTACAAAATTGGGATGGCTGATTTATGGAGCTGTTGGTGAAAACAAAACAAGTAAGAATGTTAATGTTCAAGTATGTAATTGTACAACCACTGTTGAAGAATTAGATCAGTTGGTTAGGAATTTTTATTCGCTTGAAAACGTGATAGGAAAACACAATTTAGAGGCAAGATCTCCCTTAGAGTCTGATAACGATAAAAGGGCTTTAGAATTGTTAAATAAATTTACAAAACAAAAGCCTAGTGGGCATTATGAGGTTCCACTGCTATGGAAATTTGATTCAATAGAGATGCCACCTAGTTATGAAATGGCATTAAAAAGGCTAGTTTGTTTAGAAAGGAAATTAATATTAGATTCAGATCTTTTCAATGTTTTTAAAGAAACAATATCTAAATATCTTGCTAAAGGCTACATACGCAAATTGAGTTCCAATGAAATTGATTGTGTTGATAAAAGGGTGTGGTACCTCCCCATTTTTGCCGTGTTTAATAAAAATAAACCTGGTAAATCCCGAATTGTGTGGGACGCGGCTGCAAAATCAAATGGGGTGTCGTTAAATTCATATTTACTAAAAGGACCTGATTATTTGGCCTCTTTGCCAACAATTCTTTTCAAATTTCGTGAAAAATCTGTGGCTGTTTGTGGAGATATCGAGGAGATGTTCCACCAGGTGCATATCCGACCTGAGGATCGTAATGTCCAGCGATTTCTTTGGCGAGAATGTGAGCAGAATAGATCCCCTGATGTATACATAATGGAGGTGATGATTTTCGGTGCCTCATGTGCCCCTAGCTTATCCCAATACGTGAAAAATTTAAACGCAACCAAATTCGAAAAAGATTTTCCAAAGGCTGCCAAAGCAATAAAAGAAAATCATTACGTTGATGATTTTCTTGATTCTGTTGATAGTTCAGAAGAAGCATCCAAACTTATTTCTGAAGTTTGCTATATTCATCGCCAAGCTGGTTTTAATATTAGAAACTGGATTTCTAATGACAAATCAGCATTAAAATCTGTGCCACCAGCTAAAGATGTGAGCGCAAAATGCCTAAATATAAAAGAAGAGAAACAAATTGAAAAAGTTTTAGGCGTTTTTTGGGAACATCAAGAAGATGTAATAACATTAAAAATATCCCCATGGCTATTACAAAGTGATATATTTTCTGGTGGAAAAGTTCCAACAAAACGGGAGATGCTAAGGCTTGTTATGTCAATATATGACCCCCTTGGTTTAATAGGGCATATTATAATGTATGTCAAGATTTTGTTGCAAGATGTATGGCGATCGAAGATAGATTGGGATGATCAAATTCCCCTTGAATTATTCAATAAATGGTCTAAATGGGTTAGCATTTTGCCTGATATTGGCAAAATCAAAATTCCTCGTTGTTATTTAAAATCTTTTGGAAATTATAACAACGTTGAAATACAATTGCATACGTTCGTGGATGCAAGCAAAGATGGGTATGCAGTGGTTTGCTACCTTAGACTGAAGAAAGGCGACAGCATAGTGAATACAATAGTCGGTGCGAAAACGCGGGTGGCGCCAATGAAAATAACATCTGTGCCCCGATTGGAGCTTATGGCTGCCCTAATAGGGGCTCGATTCGCCAAATACATAACAGAAAATCATAGCATTACAATTTCTAAAAAATTTTATTGGACTGACTCAAAAACGGTACTGAGCTGGATTAATTCCAACCACCGTAAATATAACCAGTTTGTAGCCTTCCGAATCACAGAGATTCTAGAGTTATCATCAATTAAGGAATGGAGATGGATCCCAAGTAAGCAGAATGTTGCAGATGATGCTACAAAATGGTCAAAAACTCCAATAATAAATAATTCTTCTCGATGGTTACAAGGTCCTGAGTTTTTAACCCGTTCTGAAAATGAATGGCCTCAAACAACTGCTCCACTAGAGCCAACACAAGAAGAACGCTCCAAGCATTTACTAAAAATTACAAAATCTGAAATGGTTTTTGACGTTTTTAGATTTTCAAAATGGATGCGTTTGTTGCGTACAGCAGCTTACGCCTTAAGATTTATAAATAATTGTCGCTTTGTAAATAAGCTTACACAAGACGAATTACAAAAGGCAGAAACAATTTTATTCATGCAAGCCCAGCACGAAAAATATGGCCATGAAATTTCTTTATTGAAATCTAACGTGTCGATACAAAGGACTTGTGACATTTATAAGAAAAATCCGTATTTGGATAATGGAATACTACGAGTCCACGGGAGAATCGATAACGCGGAAATTCCGTTCGAACAAAAGCGGCCTGTTATATTGCCACGAAAATGTTATATTACCAAATTAATTTTACTGAATTACCATGAAAAGTTTCATCACATGAACCACGAGACAGCAGTCAACGAAATAAGACAGAAATTCTCTATTTCGAAACTACGGACAACATTTAAGTCGATGATTCGAAATTGCCAAATGTGCAAAATTAAAAAGGCACTACCTCAAAATCCGCAGATGGCTGCATTGCCACGACCTCGTGTCGCTTCACATGTAGCGCCTTTTACATACACCGGCATTGATTTTTTCGGTCCGATCTTGGTAACGGTTAATCGTCATAAAGAGAAACGTTATGGAGTTCTATTTACGTGCTTGTCCATAAGAGCAGTGCATATTGAGGTCGCATATTCGCTGACAACATCATCATGCATTCTTGCTGTTCGCAACTTTATGGCTCGAAGAGGAATTCCACATGAATTCTATAGCGACAATGGGACAAATTTCGTTGGTGCAGAGAGGGAACTTCGTGAGGCTTTAGCAGATGTTGATCGGAATGAGCTTGTCAAAACATTTACTATAACAACAACAACATGGAATTTTAATCCTCCGGCTTCGCATGGGTGGTGCATGGGAGCGCCTAGTACGCTCAATCAAAACAATTTTATATCAAATAATGCCTTCAAGGTCACCAAGCGATGAGCTTTTGTATAGTATGCTGATTGAAATAGAAAACATTATAAATTCCAGGCCTCTAGCCTACGTTCCTGTGGATGGAGAGTCTGGTGAAGCTTTGACACCAAATCACTTCCTAGTGGGTAGTTCCTCAGGGTTGAAACCTATGTCAACTTGTGATGATAGTGGGGTAATTCTAAAACAATCCTGGCTAACTTCACAGCAATATGGAAATATTTTTTGGAAAAAGTGGCTTATAGAATACCTACCATCGTTAACGTGTAGGACTAAGTGGCATGATCGACAAAAACCTTTAAGTCAGGGGGACTTGGTAATCATCGTTGACCCTACCACGCCTCGCAATGTTTGGCTGCGTGGTAAAGTTTTGAAAACGAGATTGGCAGGTGATGGACAAGTCAGAAGCGCAAAAATACTTACTAACCACGGAATCCTGGACAGACCAGCAACCAAATTAGCTGTTTTGGAAGTTGCTTCTCAAGAGGAGTCTGGCAGCGAAGATGCTTCTGGCCATACTGCGGGGGGAATGTTAGCACAACTCCCAAAATCGCCATAATTTTTTTATTTTATAAAAAATTGACAACACTTATTTAGTACAAATTGTCATTTAAAAACATGGCAACATAATTAATAATTTTTTCATTTTTTTTTTAACGAAGCTTGTAATTACCAAGTTAAGTTCTGGCGCCTTCGCCATTTTCTGTTAATCTTTGCGAGGTGACGTAGCACTTCTTGGACTTTAGAATTTTATATTTTGTATTCCAGTAATTTTCAAACCAAAAAGAATTTTAATATAAATACATTTGCATAATAAATTAAGTGTTTTATTTGCATTTGCATTTTATTCAAAATCCATTGGAAATTGCTGGCTCGGCCTTTGCCTTTTCAACAGGTACATTCCCATTTTACCCATGCTGTTAGTTAATGGTGCCGATGGCATTGGCACGGGTTGGTCAACAAAGATCTACAACCATAGTCCTCGAGATATTATACAAAATTAAAGACGCATGTTGGCTAACGAAGAACCCCTTCCTATGCACCCATGGTATAGGAACTTCCATAGACCAATTTTATACATTTCCGATGGCTGTTATATCACTTCGGGTAACATACAGATTATCCAGGGCAATAAAATAGAAATTTCAGAACTGCCTATTGGCACTTGGACTCAGACTTACAATGAAAACGTTTTAGAGCCTCTTTCAACTGGAACTGAAAAAGTAAAGGCCATTATATCAGATTATCGTGAATATCACACCGATACTACTGTACGTTTCGTTATAACTCTGGCCCCGGAGAATTTGAACGCCTTCAACAAGAAGGTGGCTTCCATCGCGTCTTTATATTAACATCATCCATGTCGACTAATCAAATGCACTGTTTTGATGATTTAAATTGCATAAGATGTTTTCCCACTTCTTTAGACGTCCTTAGAGAATTTTACCCTCTTCGTTTGGAATACTATAGCAGGCGTAACGATTATTTGGTTGGTCAGTTGACTGCCCAAGCTGATCGTCTTGTGGTCAGACCCGTTTCATTCTCGAGAAGTATGAGCGTACTTTAGTGGTACAAAACAAAAAGCACAAAGCTAGGATTGATGAACTAATAAAGCGTGGATACCGCCCTGATCCTGTCAAAGAATGGCAACAGCGAATCAACCAACAGGAGGAGGATGAACATGATGATGAAGAAGAGGGAGAGTAGGAAAACTCCATCTCAGGCATTAAGAAGGAGAAAAAATCACCTGTAGATCCTGAAAAAGCATTCCAAAAGTTAACTGATGTCAAGAAATTTGATTATCTGTTAGGAATGTCCATGTGGATGTTAACGAAAAAAAGGTAAAAGAGTTGCTTAAACAAAGAGATCAAAAGTTGGCCGAATTAGCGGCCCTTAAAGCAAAAACTCCCGAAATGTTCTGGCTGAAGGATTTGGATGAATTTGAGAAAAAACTTAACGAAGTAGAGGAAAAAGAACGTCTTGATGAGTTAGACATAAATAAGAAACAGGCAAAGGCGCTAGCGAAAAGCAAAGCTACAGCCAATGTGATTCTTGGAAGCAACAAAGAGGGGAATGCCGATGTATTTCCTGATCCGAATGGTGTTAAAGTAGAGTTCAAGGTTACTGATGAAATTAGGAAAAATGTCTCTGCTTCTGTTACAGCTGCTACAAAGGTCAAAAAGGAAAAAGTAGACAAAAAAACCCGTCAATGAAGCAGGAGAAGATACATGACTTTGACACTTTAGTCGAAGATGGTGCTAAGGGGCTGAAATCTTCACCTAAAGCAACAAAAGTTAAAAAAGACCCTGAAACTAAGAGAGCACTCAAAAAGAAGGATGACGGTGGTGGTTTCAAACAAACAAAATTGAGTTTGAAACCGAAAGGGGTAAGCCAAGTGACCATTTTTATTTTTTATTATTTTTATTATTGTATTTTAATTCACCCTAAAATTTTTAATAAAAGCGTAAAAAGCAGATTGGTAGTTCTGATGAAGATGATGACATATTATCTGGAAGTGATATTGATATCCCTGTAAATGTTGCTCCTCGAGCTGACCGTCCTGGACGCAGACTGGCTGCCAAAAAGATGAAAAATACAGGTCTTTTAGATTCAAAGAAGGAAGACGATGCCGTAAAAGCACCAACACATAACACCTCCAGAATATCTGATAATGAATCAGATGTGCAAAGTGAAGAGGACGAGCCACGGGTAGCCCAGAAAAATAAATTTGAACATTTACAGGTATATCAATATCACTTCCAGATAATATGCCATCATCTTCATCAGAACTACCACTCTTCTTTTTACGCTTTAATTAAAATTTTAGGGTGAATTAAAATACAATAATAAAAATAATAAAAAATAAAAATTGTCACTTGGCTTACCCCTTTCGGTTTCAAACTTAATTTTGTTTGAAACCATCACCGTCATCCTTCTTTTTGAGTGCTCTCTTAGTTCCAGGGTCTTTTTTAACTTTTGCTGCTTTAGGTGAAGATTTCGGCCCCTTAGCACCATCTTCGACTAAAGCGTCAAAGTCATGTATCTCCTCCTGCTTGCTTGACGGGTTTTTTGTCTACTTTTTCCTTTTTGACCTTTGTAGCAGCTGTAACAGAAGCAGAGACATTTTTCCTAATTTCATCAGTAACCTTGAACTCCACTTTAACACCATTCGGATCAGGAAATACATCGGCATTCCCCTCTCTGTTGCTTCCAAGAATCACATTGACTGTAGCTTTGCTTTTCGCTAGCGCCTTTGCCTGTTTCTTATTTATGTCTAACTCATCAAGACGTTCTTTTTCCTCTACTTCGTTAAGTTTTTTCTGAAATTCATCCAAATCCTTCAGCCAGAACATTTCGGGAGTTTTTGCTTTAAGGGCCGCTAACTCGGCCAACTTTTGATCTCTTTGTTTAAACAACTCTTTTTACTTTTTTTCGTTAACATCCACATGGACATTCCTAACAGATAATCAAATTTCTTGACATCAGTTAACTTTTGGAATGCTTTTTCAGGATCTACAGGAGATTTTTTCTCCTTCTTAATGCCTGAGATGAAGCTTTCCTCCTCTCCCTCTTCTTCATCATCATGTTCCTCCTCCTCCTCCTGTTGGTTGATTCGCTGTTGCCATTCTTTGACAGGATCAGGGCGATATCCACGCTTTATTAATTCATCAATCCCAGCTTTGTGCTTTTTGTTTTCTACCTCTTAAGTACGCTCACACTTCTCGAGAGTGAAACGGGCCTGACCGGCAAGACGATCAGCTTGGGCAGTCAACTGACCAACCAAATAATCGTTACACTTGCTATAGTATTCCAAACGAAGAGAGTAAAATTTTCTAAGGACGTCTAAAGAAGTGGGATAACGTCTTATGCAATTTAAATCATCAAAGCAGTGCATTTGATTAGTTGACATGGATGATGTTAATTAAAAGACGCGATGGAAGCCACCTTCTTGTTATAGGCGTTCAAACTCTCCCGGGGCCAGAGTTATACCGAAACGTACAGTAGTATCGGTGTGATATTCACGATAATCGAATATAATGGCCTTTACTTTTTCAGTTCCAGTTAAAAGAGACTCTAAAACGTTTTCCTTGTAAGTCTGAGTCCAATTGCCAATAGGCAATTCTGAAATTTCTATTTTATTGCCCTGGATAATCTGTATGTTACCCGGAGTGATATAACGGCCATCGAAAATGTATACAATTGGTCCACGGAAGTTCCTATACCAGGGATGCGTAGAAAGGGGTTCTTCATTAGCCAACATGCGTCTTAAATTTTGTATAATATCTCGAGGATTATGGTTGTAGATCTTTGTTGACCAACCCGTGCCAATGCCATCGGCACCATTAACCAACACCATGGGTAAAATGGGAATGTACCAATGTGGTTCAATTCTTTGCCCATCATCCACTTCATACTTCAGCAAAGGATCATCGTGAGGATGGAAAATGAGACGAGCCAATGGCGACATAATGGTAAAAATACAACGAGCGCAATCCTTGCCACCCGTCAAACGAGTACCAAATTGACCCCTAGACTCTTACAAATTAATATTATTTGAACCCACGAAGTTTTGAGCCAGATTGACGATAGTCATTTGCAGGGATACCTCACTTTGATAATGGGCTGACATTTCCGCCACTGAACCAGAAAGTTGAGCCACTTTAACTTCACGCTTATCGTTACGTTTAAAGCAGGTGAACATAATTTTACGTTGACCTGTCTTAAAGCCATCAACCAAACAAGGAATAGAACGTACATTACCGGCGTTCGAAAATAGGACCAGTTCCAAATTAATAAAGTCGGTATAGGTTACCGCTTTAGTACCCGTCGTGTAAAGATAGCGTTCTGGTAGACCTAAAGTTTTGCGTCTCTTAACTTCGTCCATGTGAGAGGTGAGCCACTCCTTACGTGATTCAATATGTTTGCTCGAGAAAGCCATAACAATGCTGTCATCATCCTTATTGCCATCATATTTGAAGATAGTACAATGTCTTTCCATATCTTGAAAATTTCCTTCACTTCCTTGGAGGTCAAAGTACCCAAACCTAAAAAAAATATCAAAAACTATTTAAAAAATTGGCAAGAAAATTATTTGTTTAAAACTATTGGTAGATCTCTAATAAAGTTGACACAGACCTATTTTTAACTTATTTTTACTGATTCATTAAAGGCTTTATTATTTTGAAATGAATGAATCAATAAATAAAAGAATCTTAAAGCCTTTTAATTTCTAGATATAAATACAAATATTTATATATGATTTTTCACAAAATAAACTTGCAGCCACGATTAAATTTTAAAATTTTTAAACGGTTTATTTAAAAACTAGTTGATTTTTAATTAAATATTGAAATTAAGAAACCCGATCAATTTTTAAAGTTGATAGAAACACAAAAGAATTGATGTGTTGAAGATAAATATGCCGAGTTAAATATGTTTTTGAAGTAAGGACTAAAAAGTTAAATACGTGATGTCGTAAAAAGAAAAACATATTTAACTTAAATATGTATTTGACGTAACAAGAAAAACACATTTAACTAAAAAACGTATTTAACTACCAGAGATCAAAACCAACATATTTAACAGAGCAAATTTGTCAGTTAAGTTTTGGCTACACATATGAGATTTCTGTGAGGGATGATGTCCATTGTGAAAAAAACAAGGTAGAGGCTCGTAATGCCACTATATGGAAATAGTAGCTAAGGCTCAATACTACTAAAGCTACATTCACACTATTCTACAAGTGTTTAGATTTTCATTGGATTTTGAGAGAGCCAAATAAAATGATTTTTGGTTTGACTGTCAAAAAATCAAATAAGAAATAATTCGCATTACATTTTGTCTTTACACTATCACATTTGAAATAAAATTAAAATCTGTGTAGTACTTAAACATCTGTTGAGTTTAAAAAAAAAACTTTAACTTTTCAAGCAAGTATTTTTATACCCTTCACATAGTGATAGGGTATATATCACTTTGTCATTCCGTTTGTAATTTCTTTATTATTCATTTGCGACAATTATTATAAAATATTCGATACGCTATATTTTGGAAACTATAACAGATATCAAAATAAAATGTTCTACAAAAAGTAATTGGGCGAGAATGCCTACGCTTTAAAGAAAAAATTTTTTGAATGGGGGCAAAAAAAGGGGTAGCTCCCATACAAATCGACAATCATTATAAAATATTTGATACGCTATATCTCGGAAACTATAACAGATATCAAAATAAAATGTTCTACAAAAAGTAATTGGGCGAGAATGCCTACGCTTTAAAGAAAAAATTTTTTGAGTGGGGGCAAAAAAAGGGGTAGCTCCCATACAAATCGACAATTATTATAAAATATTCGATACGCTATATCTCGGAAACTATAACAGATATCAAAATAAAATGTTCTAAAAAAGTAATTGGGCGAGAATGCCTACGCTTTAAAGAAAAAATTTTTTGAGTGGGGGCAAAAAAAGGGGTAGCTCCCATACAAATCGACAATTATTATAAAATATTCGATACGCTATATCTCGGAAACTATAACAGATATCCACATCAAATGTTCTACAAAAAGTAATTGGAACACAAGAAAAACATTTTCGGATGGTGGGTGAAGAAGGGGTAGCTCCCATACAAATTAACAATTTTTATAAAATTTTCAATACGCTTCTGGAAAACTATTACAGCTATCGACTTCGAATATTCTACAAAAAGTAATAATCAAATAATTCATACATTTTGGAGAAGAAGTTGGAGAAGAGCAGGGGGACTAGAACATTTAATAAGTTTTATTGTCCTTAAAATGTGAATAATGTCGAAAACTTTTAAAACTCTCGACCTCGAATCTTCTTCATCTATTTCTATTATTCATACGAACGTTAAAATTTTGTTATTTTTTCTATGGACTTTAAAACTCGCACAAGGTTTTTTATTATATTATTTGCAGTACAAAATTACTCGGCTGGGTATATTTAAAGACCAATGTGAAGGGTATATAAGATTCGGCACAGCCGAAAATAGCGCTCTTACTTGTTTTATTTGAATTTAACAAAAGGGTGAAAAAATACTGTTAGGCAATAAAAAGTGACGTTCAGACTTGCAGTTAGTTCATCAGACATGTTTTTATACCCTTCACATAGTGATAAGGGTATATATCCGTTTGTCATTCCGTTTGTAATTTCTTTATTATCCATTTGCGACCCCATAAAGTATATATATTCTGGATCCTTATAGATAGGGAAGCTGATATAGCCATGTCCGTCTGTCCGTCTGTCTGTCTGTCTGGATGTCTGTCTGTCCGTCTGTTGAAATCAAGTTTCCGGAGTCAAATAAAAAGATACAGACCAGTTAATGGTGTCAAACGATTAGAAATATCCCGCTAACAATCGCTATTTAAAATCAGCAAAATCGGTTCACTATTGACCGAGATATAAGCGAAAACCCAAACCAACCCATTTTTTTTAGGACAAAATTCGTGCATATATCCCTATATATCTCAGTAAGTATAGTCACTATTGCCACAAAACTTGGAACGGATACTCTTTAAGTAGGCACCTAAATACTGGAAAATATATATATAATATATAGGATCAGGGAAAGTGGTAGTTTTCCTACAATTGCACAAATTTGGTGAAATATTTTATGCGCTATATATCGGAAACTATAACAGCTATCGACTTAAAATGTTCCACAAAAAGTAATTATACAGCAAAACCTACGCTTTGAAGTAAAAATTTTTTTGGTGGGGGTAAATATGGGGTAGCTCCCATACAAATTCACAATTTTGGTAAAAATTTTGATACGCTATATCTCTTTTATTACCTAAATAAAAAGTACCAACTTCTTGAGGAAGCAGAAGCACTCTCAGATGTTTCGTCCGAGAAATCTCAAGCCATAAACAATTGGCTTGCCTCAACTGAGTCGGTGTCTCAGCAACCACCGCTGAATAAAAATTTAAATACTAACTCAAATTTAGTAAGCCTACAAAGTAGTTTGCAAAATAAAAACACAAACCCACAACAGAATTTGGTAAACGTTGCTGCAACTCAAGCAGAACACCCACCAACAACGTGTAGCGGCTCCACTGTAGCACCACAAAACCACGTAACATTTGTCCCAACAATGGTCAACAATGCTGCCAAGAATTCGTCCTTGCCTGTGTACGCTGTACCCAATTGTACAGCAAACATTGCCACCTATAGTGGCTTTCAGCGAATGCAGCCTTCATGACCAGCGGCTCCCAATTACGGACTTACCTTTACTGCTCCAAATAACAACGCATGTAATTATTCATTTCCACAAGAATTTATTCCGCAACAACCAATAACTTCAACATCGCTTTTTAATTTTAATGCACCGATGAACTCTACTTACAAACATACTTATTTACCACTACCACATAGCCTTTCTCAAACAAATATTTCTTCACGACAGTCACTTCCCAAAGATCTCCCAATATTTTCCGGCGAACCCGAGGAATGGCCCATATTCTTTTCCACCTATGAATGGTCTACTGCATCCTGCGCCTTCACCAACGAAGAGAATTTAATCCGCCTCCAAAAGGCCTTAAAGGGAGAAGCACTGCAAAGTGTGAGACATATGTTGATCCACCCCTCAAACGTACCTGACGTCATTCATGTCCTCTACCTGTTGTTCGGCCAACCTGAAAAAATAATAAATACAATTAAAAATAAAATACAAAATACTCCAAAAGTTGGCGAAAATAATTTAAAAGCACTTACCTCCATGGCTGTACAAGTTCGTACTTTATATCAAATGCAATGGGCAACTCATAAAATGCAGCTGATTAATCAAAACAAAAAACCAAATCTCTTTGAATTTGATAAATGGTTTTTTAATATTGGTATAACAGCTAGCAGTATAACAGTTGACCATAGTACAAGTCAAAGCAAAGAAAAAATAAAAAAACTACTAACAACACCAACAACAAGCAAAAAAGCTTTTTTGTATTCTCATAAGCAACGAACGTGTGAAGTATGTAACAAAAACAGTTGTAGAAAAATAGCTAACTGTACAACATACCAATCACTTAACCGTGGGGAGAAGTGGAGTGTTGTTCGTAAACACAATTTATGTAAAATTTGTTTGATCAAACATAGTGGCGACTGTAATAAAAGGAAAAAGTGTGGAGAAGAGGGATGTGAATATTTTCACCATCCATCATTACATCGTTATTCTAAACAAAATATCAGTGAAGAAAACGATTCTAAACGTGAAGAAGAAAAAGTTATTATAAATAATACACATAGTGAGAAATTAAAAGAAGTTTTATTTAAAATAATTCCTTCATGGAAAAAATAAAACAATAAATACGTTTGCCTTTATCGATGAAGGGTCGTCCATCAGTTTAATGGATGAATCATTAGCGAGTGAATTAGATCTTAGTGGAGTGTCAAATCCATTGTGTTTGAGGTGGACAGGAGGTATGGAACGAAATGAGGCAAATTCAAGAAGATTAAAAATTTCTATTTCAGGAATAAATAAGAAGCGTATAACAATTAATGTTTCTACAGTTGAATCACTAAATTTGCCGGTACAATCAATGAACTATGAGAAATTATCTCAACAATATCGCCACTTGCGAAACCTGCCAGTTGAAAGTTATGAGAATGCAGTGCCACAAATATTAATTGGATTGAATCATTTTGATCTTGGAGTGTCAAATAAGACTCGTGAGGGATCACCACAGGAACCGATTGCTGTTCGTACAAAATTGGGATGGCTGATTTATGGAGCTGTTGGTGAAAACAAAACAAGTAAGAATGTTAATGTTCAAGTATGTAATTGTACAACCACTGTTGAAGAATTAGATCAGTTGGTTAGGAATTTTTATTCGCTTGAAAACGTGATAGGAAAACACAATTTAGAGGCAAGATCTCCCTTAGAGTCTGATAACGATAAAAGGGCTTTAGAATTGTTAAATAAATTTACAAAACAAAAGCCTAGTGGGCATTATGAGGTTCCACTGCTATGGAAATTTGATTCAATAGAGATGCCACCTAGTTATGAAATGGCATTAAAAAGGCTAGTTTGTTTAGAAAGGAAATTAATATTAGATTCAGATCTTTTCAATGTTTTTAAAGAAACAATATCTAAATATCTTGCTAAAGGCTACATACGCAAATTGAGTTCCAATGAAATTGATTGTGTTGATAAAAGGGTGTGGTACCTCCCCATTTTTGCCGTGTTTAATAAAAATAAACCTGGTAAATCCCGAATTGTGTGGGACGCGGCTGCAAAATCAAATGGGGTGTCGTTAAATTCATATTTACTAAAAGGACCTGATTATTTGGCCTCTTTGCCAACAATTCTTTTCAAATTTCGTGAAAAATCTGTGGCTGTTTGTGGAGATATCGAGGAGATGTTCCACCAGGTGCATATCCGACCTGAGGATCGTAATGTCCAGCGATTTCTTTGGCGAGAATGTGAGCAGAATAGATCCCCTGATGTATACATAATGGAGGTGATGATTTTCGGTGCCTCATGTGCCCCTAGCTTATCCCAATACGTGAAAAATTTAAACGCAACCAAATTCGAAAAAGATTTTCCAAAGGCTGCCAAAGCAATAAAAGAAAATCATTACGTTGATGATTTTCTTGATTCTGTTGATAGTTCAGAAGAAGCATCCAAACTTATTTCTGAAGTTTGCTATATTCATCGCCAAGCTGGTTTTAATATTAGAAACTGGATTTCTAATGACAAATCAGCATTAAAATCTGTGCCACCAGCTAAAGATGTGAGCGCAAAATGCCTAAATATAAAAGAAGAGAAACAAATTGAAAAAGTTTTAGGCGTTTTTTGGGAACATCAAGAAGATGTAATAACATTAAAAATATCCCCATGGCTATTACAAAGTGATATATTTTCTGGTGGAAAAGTTCCAACAAAACGGGAGATGCTAAGGCTTGTTATGTCAATATATGACCCCCTTGGTTTAATAGGGCATATTATAATGTATGTCAAGATTTTGTTGCAAGATGTATGGCGATCGAAGATAGATTGGGATGATCAAATTCCCCTTGAATTATTCAATAAATGGTCTAAATGGGTTAGCATTTTGCCTGATATTGGCAAAATCAAAATTCCTCGTTGTTATTTAAAATCTTTTGGAAATTATAACAACGTTGAAATACAATTGCATACGTTCGTGGATGCAAGCAAAGATGGGTATGCAGTGGTTTGCTACCTTAGACTGAAGAAAGGCGACAGCATAGTGAATACAATAGTCGGTGCGAAAACGCGGGTGGCGCCAATGAAAATAACATCTGTGCCCCGATTGGAGCTTATGGCTGCCCTAATAGGGGCTCGATTCGCCAAATACATAACAGAAAATCATAGCATTACAATTTCTAAAAAATTTTATTGGACTGACTCAAAAACGGTACTGAGCTGGATTAATTCCGACCACCGTAAATATAACCAGTTTGTAGCCTTCCGAATCACAGAGATTCTAGAGTTATCATCAATTAAAGAATGGAGATGGATCCCAAGTAAGCAGAATGTTGCAGATGATGCTACAAAATGGTCAAAAACTCCAATAATAAATAATTCTTCTCGATGGTTACAAGGTCCTGAGTTTTTAACCCGTTCTGAAAATGAATGGCCTCAAACAACTGCTCCACTAGAGCCAACACAAGAAGAACGCTCCAAGCATTTACTAAAAATTACAAAATCTGAAATGGTTTTTGACGTTTTTAGATTTTCAAAATGGATGCGTTTGTTGCGTACAGCAGCTTACGCCTTAAGATTTATAAATAATTGTCGCTTTGTAAATAAGCTTACACAAGACGAATTACAAAAGGCAGAAACAATTTTATTCATGCAAGCCCAGCACGAAAAATATGGCCATGAAATTTCTTTATTGAAATCTAACGTGTCGATACAAAGGACTTGTGACATTTATAAGAAAAATCCGTATTTGGATAATGGAATACTACGAGTCCACGGGAGAATCGATAACGCGGAAATTCCGTTCGAACAAAAGCGGCCTGTTATATTGCCACGAAAATGTTATATTACCAAATTAATTTTACTGAATTACCATGAAAAGTTTCATCACATGAACCACGAGACAGCAGTCAACGAAATAAGACAGAAATTCTCTATTTCGAAACTACGGACAACATTTAAGTCGATGATTCGAAATTGCCAAATGTGCAAAATTAAAAAGGCACTACCTCAAAATCCGCAGATGGCTGCATTGCCACGACCTCGTGTCGCTTCACATGTAGCGCCTTTTACATACACCGGCATTGATTTTTTCGGTCCGATCTTGGTAACGGTTAATCGTCATAAAGAGAAACGTTATGGAGTTCTATTTACGTGCTTGTCCATAAGAGCAGTGCATATTGAGGTCGCATATTCGCTGACAACATCATCATGCATTCTTGCTGTTCGCAACTTTATGGCTCGAAGAGGAATTCCACATGAATTCTATAGCGACAATGGGACAAATTTCGTTGGTGCAGAGAGGGAACTTCGTGAGGCTTTAGCAGATGTTGATCGGAATGAGCTTGTCAAAACATTTACTATAACAACAACAACATGGAATTTTAATCCTCCGGCTTCGCATGGGTGGTGCATGGGAGCGCCTAGTACGCTCAATCAAAACAATTTTATATCAAATAATGCCTTCAAGGTCACCAAGCGATGAGCTTTTGTATAGTATGCTGATTGAAATAGAAAACATTATAAATTCCAGGCCTCTAGCCTACGTTCCTGTGGATGGAGAGTCTGGTGAAGCTTTGACACCAAATCACTTCCTAGTGGGTAGTTCCTCAGGGTTGAAACCTATGTCAACTTGTGATGATAGTGGGGTAATTCTAAAACAATCCTGGCTTACTTCACAGCAATATGGAAATATTTTTTGGAAAAAGTGGCTTATAGAATACCTACCATCGTTAACGTGTAGGACTAAGTGGCATGATCGACAAAAACCTTTAAGTCAGGGGGACTTGGTAATCATCGTTGACCCTACCACGCCTCGCAATGTTTGGCTGCGTGGTAAAGTTTTGAAAACGAGATTGGCAGGTGATGGACAAGTCAGAAGCGCAAAAATACTTACTAACCACGGAATCCTGGACAGACCAGCAACCAAATTAGCTGTTTTGGAAGTTGCTTCTCAAGAGGAGTCTGGCAGCGAAGATGCTTCTGGCCATACTGCGGGGGGAATGTTAGCACAACTCCCAAAATCGCCATAATTTTTTTATTTTATAAAAAATTGACAACACTTATTTAGTACAATTTGTCATTTAAAAACATGGCAACATAATTAATAATTTTCTATTTTTTTTTTAACGAAGCTTGTAATTACCAAGTTAAGTTCTGGCGCCTTCCCCATTTTCTGTTAATCTTTGTGAGGTGACGTAGCACTTCTTGGACTTTAGAATTTTATATTTTGTTTTCCAGTAATTTTCAAACCAAAAAGAATTTTAATATAAATACATTTGCATAACAAATTAAGTGCTTTATTTGCATTTGCATTTTATTCAAAATCCATAGGAAATTGCTGGCTCGGCCTTTGCCTTTTCAACAGGTACATTCCCATTTTACCCATGCTGTTGGTTAATGGTGCCGATGGCATTGGCACGGGTTGGTCAACAAAGATCTACAACCATAGTCCTCGAGATATTATACAAAATTAAAGACGCATGTTGGCTAACGAAGAACCCCTTCCTATGCACCCATGGTATAGGAACTTCCATAGACCAATTGTATACATTTCCGATGGCTGTTATATCACTTCGGGTAACATACAGATTATCCAGGGCAATAAAATAGAAATTTCAGAACTGCCTATTGGCACTTGGACTCAGACTTACAATGAAAACGTTTTAGAGCCTCTTTCAACTGGAACTGAAAAAGTAAAGGCCATTATATCAGATTATCGTGAATATCACACCGATACTACTGTACGTTTCGTTATAACTCTGGCCCCGGAGAATTTGAACGCCTTCAACAAGAAGGTGGCTTCCATCGCGTCTTTAAATTAACATCACCCATGTCGACTAATCAAATGCACTGTTTTGATGATTTAAATTGCATAAGATGTTTTCCCACTTCTTTAGACGTCCTTAGAGAATTTTACCCTCTTCGTTTGGAATACTATAGCAGGCGTAACGATTATTTGGTTGGTCAGTTGACTGCCCAAGCTGATCGTCTTGTGGTCAGACCCGTTTCATTCTCGAGAAGTATGAGCGTACTTTAGTGGTACAAAACAAAAAGCACAAAGCTAGGATTGATGAACTAATAAAGCGTGGACACCGCCCTGATCCTGTCAAAGAATGGCAACAGCGAATCAACCAACAGGAGGAGGATGAACATGATGATGAAGAAGAGGGAGAGTAGGAAAACTCCATCTCAGGCATTAAGAAGGAGAAAAAATCACCTGTAGATCCTGAAAAAGCATTCCAAAAGTTAACTGATGTCAAGAAATTTGATTATCTGTTAGGAATGTCCATGTGGATGTTAACGAAAAAAAGGTAAAAGAGTTGCTTAAACAAAGAGATCAAAAGTTGGCCGAATTAGCGGCCCTTAAAGCAAAAACTCCCGAAATGTTCTGGCTGAAGGATTTGGATGAATTTCAGAAAAAACTTAACGAAGTAGAGGAAAAAGAACGTCTTGATGAGTTAGACATAAATAAGAAACAGGCAAAGGCGCTAGCGAAAAGCAAAGCTACAGTCAATGTGATTCTTGGAAGCAACAGAGAGGGGAATGCCGATGTATTTCCTGATCCGAATGGTGTTAAAGTGGAGTTCAAGGTTACTGATGAAATTAGGAAAAATGTCTCTGCTTCTGTTACAGCTGCTACAAAGGTCAAAAAGGAAAAAGTAGACAAAAAACCCGTCAATGAAGCAGGAGGAGATACATGACTTTGACGCTTTAGTCGAAGATGGTGCTAAGGGGCCGAAATCTTCACCTAAAGCAACAAAAGTTAAAAAAGACCCTGAAACTAAGAGAGCACTCAAAAAGAAGGATGACGGTGGTGGTTTCAAACAAACAAAATTGAGTTTGAAACCGAAAGGGGTAAGCCAAGTGACAATCAGCTCGAGGAGCAACATTTACAGGGATATCAATATCACTTCCAGATAATATGCCATCATCTTCATCAGAACTACCACTCTTCTTTTTACGCTTTAATTAAAATTTTAGGGTGAATTAAAATACAATAATAAAAATAATAAAAAATAAAAATTGTCACTTGGCTTACCCCTTTCGGTTTCAAACTTAATTTTGTTTGAAACCATCACCGTCATCCTTCTTTTTGAGTGCTCTCTTAGTTCCAGGGTCTTTTTTAACTTTTGCTGCTTTAGGTGAAGATTTCGGCCCCTTAGCACCATCTTCGACTAAAGCGTCAAAGTCATGTATCTCCTTCTGCTTGCTTGACGGGTTTTTTGTCTACTTTTTCCTTTTTGACCTTTGTAGCAGCTGTAACAGAAGCAGAGACATTTTTCCTAATTTCATCAGTAACCTTGAACTCCACTTTAACACCATTCGGATCAGGAAATACATCGGCATTCCCCTCTCTGTTGCTTCCAAGAATCACATTGACTGTAGCTTTGCTTTTCGCTAGCGCCTTTGCCTGTTTCTTATTTATGTCTAACTCATCAAGACGTTCTTTTTCCTCTACTTCGTTAAGTTTTTTCTGGAATTCATCCAAATCCTTCAGCCAGAACATTTCGGGAGTTTTTGCTTTAAGGGCCGCTAATTCGGCCAACTTTTGATCTCTTTGTTTAAACAACTCTTTTTACTTTTTTTCGTTAACATCCACATGGACATTCCTAACAGATAATCAAATTTCTTGACATCAGTTAACTTTTGGAATGCTTTTTCAGGATCTACAGGAGATTTTTTCTCCTTCTTAATGCCTGAGATGAAGCTTTCCTCCTCTCCCTCTTCTTCATCATCATGTTCCTCCTCCTCCTCCTGTTGGTTGATTCGCTGTTGCCATTCTTTGACAGGATCAGGGCGATATCCACGCTTTATTAGTTCATCAATCCCAGCTTTGTGCTTTTTGTTTTCTACCTCTTAAGTACGCTCACACTTCTCGAGAATGAAACGGGCCTGACCGGCAAGACGATCAGCTTGGGCAGTCAACTGACCAACCAAATAATCGTTACACTTGCTATAGTATTCCAAACGAAAAGAGTAAAATTTTCTAAGGACGTCTAAAGAAGTGGGATAACGTCTTATGCAATTTAAATCATCAAAGCAGTGCATTTGATTAGTCGACATGGATGATGTTAATTAAAAGACGCGATGGAAGCCACCTTCTTGTTATAGGCGTTCAAACTCTCCCGGGGCCAGAGTTATACCGAAACGTACAGTAGTATCGGTGTGATATTCACGATAATCGGATATAATGGCCTTTACTTTTTCAGTTCCAGTTAAAAGAGACTCTAAAACGTTTTCCTTGTAAGTCTGAGTCCAATTGCCAATAGGCAATTCTGAAATTTCTATTTTATTGCCCTGGATAATCTGTATGTTACCCGGAGTGATATAACGGCCATCGAAAATGTATACAATTGGTCCACGGAAGTTCCTATACCAGGGATGCGTAGAAAGGGGTTCTTCATTAGCCAACATGCGTCTTAAATTTTGTATAATACCTCGAGGATTATGGTTGTAGATCTTTGTTGACCAACCCGTGCCAATGCCATCGGCACCATTAACCAACACCATGGGTAAAATGGGAATGTACCAATGTGGTTCAATTCTTTGCCCATCATCCACTTCATACTTCAGCAAAGGATCATCGTGAGGATGGAAAATGAGACGAGCCAATGGCGACATAATGGTAAAAATACAACGAGCGCTAGCACAATCCTTGCCACCCGTCAAACGAGTACCAAATTGACCCCTAGACTCTTACAAATTAATATTATTTGAACCCACGAAGTTTTGAGCCAGATTGACGATAGTCATTTGCAGGGATACCTCACTTTGATAATGGGCTGACATTTCCGCCACTGAACCAGAAAGTTGAGCCACTTTAACTTCACGCTTATCGTTACGTTTAAAGCAGGTGAACATAATTTTACGTTGACCTGTCTTAAAGCCATCAACCAAACAAGGAATAGAACGTACATTACCGGCGTTCGAAAAGAGGACCAGTTCCAAATTAATAAAGTCGGCATAGGTTACCGCTTTAGTACCCGTCGTGTAAAGATAGCGTTCTGGTAGACCTAAAGTTTTGCGTCTCTTAACTTCGTCCATGTGAGAGGTGAGCCACTCCTTACGTGATTCAATATGTTTGCTCGAGAAAGCCATAACAATGCTGTCATCATCCTTATTGCCATCATATTTGAAGATAGTACAATGTCTTTCCATATCTTGAAAATTTCCTTCACTTCCTTGGAGGTCAAAGTACCCAAACCTAAGAAAAATATCAAAAACTATTTAAAAAATTGGCAAGAAAATTATTGGTTTAAAACTATTGGTAGATCTCTAATTAAATTGACCCAGACCTATTTTTAACTTATTTTTACTGATTCATTAAAGGCTTTATTATTTTGAAATGAATGAATCAATAAATAAAAGAATCTTAAAGCCTTTTAATTTCTAGATATAAATACAAATATGTATTTACATATGATTTTTCAAAAAATAAACTTGCAGCCACGATTAAATTTTAAAATTTTTAAACGGTTTACTCAAAAACTAGTTGATTTTTAATTAAATATTGAAATTAAGAAACCCGATCAATTTTTAAAGTTGATAGAAACACAAAAGAATTGATGTGTTGAAGATAAATATGCCGAGTTAAATATGTTTTTGAAGTAAGGACTAAAAAGTTAAATACGTGATGTCGTAAAAAGAAAAACATATTTAATTTAAATATGTATTTGACGTAACAAGAAAAACACATTTAACTAAAAAACGTATTTAACTACCAGAGATCAAAACCAACATATTTAACAGAGCAAATTTGTCAGTTAAGTTTTGGCTACACATATGAGATTTCTGTGAGGGATGATGTCCATTGTGAAAAAAACAAGGTAGAGGCTCGTAATGCCACTATATGGAAATAGTAGCTAAGGCTCAATACTACTAAAGCTACATTCACACTATTCTACAAGTGTTTAGATTTTCATTGGATTTTGAGAGAGCCAAATAAAATGATTTTTGGTTTGACTGTCAAAAAATCAAATAAGAAATAATTCGCATTACATTTTGTCTTTACACTATCACATTTGAAATAAAATTAAAATCTGTGTAGTACTTAAACATCTGTTGAGTTTAAAAAAAAAACTTTAACTTTTCAAGCAAGTATTTTTATACCCTTCACATAGTGATAGGGTATATATCACTTTGTCATTCCGTTTGTAATTTCTTTATTATTCATTTGCGACCCCATAAAGTATATATATTCTGGATCCTTATAGATAGGGAAGCCGATTTAGCGATGTCCGTCTGTCCGTCTGTTGAAATCAAGTTTCCGGAGTCAAATAAAAAGATACAGACCAGTTAATGGTGTCAAACTATTAGAAATTTCCTGGAGACAATCGCTATTTAAAATCAGCAAAATCGGTTCACTATTGACCGAGATATAAGCGAAAACCCAGAGTAACCCATTTTTTTTAGGACAAAATCCGTGCATATATCCCTATATATCTCAGTAAGTATAGTCACTCTTGCCACAAAACTTGGCACGGATACTCCCAAAGAAGGGACCTAAATAATGGAAAAAGTTTTTTTAGATTGGACCAGGGGAAGGGGTAGTTTTCCTACAATTGCACAAATTTGGAGAAATATTTTATGCGCTATATCTCGTAAACTATAAGAGCTATCGACTTAAAATGTTCTACAAAAAATAATTGTACGCAAAGACCAACACTTTAAAGAAAACGTTTTTTGAGTGGGGGCAAAAATAGGGGTAGCTCCCATACAAATCGACAATTATTATAAAATATTCGATACGCTATATCTCGGAAACTATAACAGATATCGAAATAGAATGTTCTACAAAAAGTAATTGGGCGAGAATGCCTACGCTTTAAAGTAAAAATTGTTTGAGTGGGGGCAAAAAAAGGGGTAGCTCCCATACAAATCGACAATTATTATAAAATATTCGATACACTATATTTTGGAAACTATAACAGATATCAAAATAAAATGTTCTACAAAAAGTAATTGGGCGAGAATGCCTACGCTTTAAAGAAAAAATTTTTTGAGTGGGGGCAAAAAAAGGGGTAGCTCCCATACAAATCGACAATTATTATAAAATATTCGATACGCTATATTTTGGAAACTATAAAAGATATCCAAATAAAATGTTCTACAAAAAGTAATTGGGCGAGAGTGCCTACGCTTTAAAGAAAAAATTTTTTGAGTGGGGGCAAAAAAAGGGGTAGCTCCCATACAAATCGACAATTATTATAAAATATTCGATACGCTATATCTCGGAAACTATAACAGATATCAAAATAAAATGTTCTACAAAAAGTAATTGGGCGAGAACGCCTACGCTTTAAAGAAAAAATTTTTTGAGTGGGGGCAAAAAAAGGGGTAGCTCCCATACAAATCGACAATTATTATTAAATATTCGATACGCTATATCTCGGAAACTATAACAGATATCGAAATAGAATGTTCTACAAAAAGTAATTGGGCGAGAATGCCTACGCTTTAAAGAAAAAATATTTTGAATAGGGGCAAAAAAAGGGGTAGCTCCCATACAAATCGACAATCATTATAAAATATTTGATACGCTATATCTCGGAAACTATAACAGATATCAAAATAAAATGTTCTACAAAAAGTAATTGGGCGAGAATGCCTACGCTTTAAAGAAAAAATTTTTTGAGTGGGGGCAAAAAAAGGGGTAGCTCCCATACAAATCGACAATTATTATAAAATATTCGATACGCTATATCTCGGAAACTATAACAGATATCAAAATAAAATGTTCTAAAAAAGTAATTGGGCGAGAATGCCTACGCTTTAAAGAAAAAATTTTTTGAGTGGGGGCAAAAAAAGGGGTAGCTCCCATACAAATCGACAATTATTATAAAATATTCGATACGCTATATCTCGGAAACTATAACAGATATCCACATCAAATGTTCTACAAAAAGTAATTGGAACACAAGAAAAACATTTTCGGATGGTGGGTGAAGCAGGGGTAGCTCCCATACAAATTAACAATTTTTATAAAATTTTCAATACGCTTCTGGAAAACTATTACAGCTATCGACTTCGAATATTCTACAAAAAGTAATAATGAAATAATTCATACATTTTGCAGAAGAAGTTGGAGAAGAGCAGGGGGACTAGAACATTTAATAAGTTTTATTGTGCTTAAAATGTGAATAATGTCGAAAACTTTTAAAACTCTCGACCTCGAATCTTCTTCATCTATTTCTATTATTCATACGAACGTTAAAATTTTGTTATTTTTTCTATGGACTTTAAAACTCGCACAAGGTTTTTTATTATATTATTTGCAGTACAAAATTACTCGGCTGGGTATATTTAAAGACCAATGTGAAGGGTATATAAGATTCGGCACAGCCGAATATAGCGCTCTTACTTGTTTTATTTGAATTTAACAAAAGGGTGAAAAAATACTGTTAGGCAATAAAAAGTGACGTTCAGACTTGCAGTTAGTTCATCAGACATGTTTTTATACCCTTCACATAGTGATAAGGGTATATATCCGTTTGTCATTCCGTTTGTAATTTCTTTATTATCCATTTGCGACCCCATAAAGTATATATATTCTGGATCCTTATAGATAGGGAAGCTGATATAGCCATGTCCGTCTGTCCGTCTGTCTGTCTGTCTGGATGTCTGTCTGTCCGTCTGTTGAAATCAAGTTTCCGGAGTCAAATAAAAAGATACAGACCAGTTAATGGTGTCAAACGATTAGAAATATCCCGCTAACAATCGCTATTTAAAATCAGCAAAATCGGTTCACTATTGACCGAGATATAAGCGAAAACCCAAACCAACCCATTTTTTTTTGGGCGAAATTCGTGCATATATCCCTATATATCTCAGTAAGTATAGTCACTATTGCCACAAAACTTGGAACGGATACTCTTTAAGTAGGCACCTAAATACTGGAAAATTTTTTTTTATATAGGATCAGGGAAAGTGGTAGTTTTCCTACAATTGCACAAATTTGGTGAAATATTTTATGCGCTATATATCGGAAACTATAACAGCTATCGACTTAAAATGTTCCACAAAAAGTAATTATACAGCAAAACCTACGCTTTGAAGTAAAAATTTTTTTGGTGGGGGGTAAATATGGGGTAGCTCCCATACAAATTCACAATTTTGGTAAAAATTTTGATACGCTATATCTCGGAAACTGTAACAGATATTGAAATAAAATAATCTACAAAAAGTAATTGGACAGCAAAACCTACGCTTTGAGGTAAAAATTTTTTTGGTGGGGGGTCAATATGGGGTAGCACCCATACAAATTCACAATTTTGGTAAAACTTTCGATACGCTATATCTCGGAAACTGTAATAGATATCGAAATCAAATATTCTACAAAAAGTAATTGGACAAGAAAGCCTACGCTTTGAAGAAAAAATTTTTTTGGTGGGGAGTGAATATGGGGTAGCTCCCATAAAAATTCACAATTTTGGTAAAATTTTCGATACGCTATATCTCGGAAACTGTAACAGATATCGAAATAAAATGTTCTACAAAAAGTAATTGGACAGCAAAAACTACGCTTTGAAGTAAACATTTTTTGGTGGGGGGTGAATTTGGGGTAGCTCCCATACAAATTCACAATTTTGTCAGAATTTTCGATACGCTATATCTCGGAAACTGTAACAGATATCGAAATCAAATATTCTACAAAAAGTAATTGGACAACAAAGCCTACGCTTTGAAGAAACAAATTTTTTTGGTGGGGGGTGAATATGGGGTAGCTCCCATACAAATTCACAATTTTGGTAGAATTTTTGATACGCTATATCTCGGAAACTGTAACAGATATCGAAATAAAATGTTCTACAAAAAGTAATTGGACAGCAAAACCTACGCTTTGAAGTAAACATTTTTTGATGGGGGGTGAATTTGGGGTAGCACCCATACAAATTCACAATTTTGGTAAAATTTTCGATACGCTATATCTCGGAAACTGTAATAGATATCGAAATCAAATATTCTACAAAAAGTAATTGGACAACAAAGCCTACGCTTTGAAGAAAAAATTTTTTTGGTGGGGGGTGAATATGGGGTAGCTCCCAAACAAATTCACAATTTTGGTAAAATTTTCGATACGCTATATCTCGGAAACTGTAACAGATATCGAAATAAAATGTTCTACAAAAAGTAATTGGACAGCAAAACCTACGCTTTGAAGTAAACATTTTTTTGCTGGGGGGTGAATATGGGGTAGCTCCCATACAAATTCACAATTTTGGTAGAATTTTCGATACGCTATATCTCGGAAACTGTAACAGATATCGAAATAAAATGTTCTACAAAAAGGATTTGGACAACAAAACCTACGCTTTTAAGTAAAAATTTTTTTTGTGGGGGGTAAATATGGGGTAGCTCCCATACAAATTCACAATTTTTGTAAAATTTTCGATACGCTATATCTCGGAAACTGTAACAGATATTGAAATAAAATAATCTACAAAAAGTAATTGGACAGCAAAACCTACGCTTTGAAGTAAAAATTTTACAGATGGGGGGTGAACATGGGGTAGCTCCCATACAAATTCACAATTTCGGTAAAATTTTCGATACGCTATATCTCGGAAACTGTAACAGATATTGAAATAAAATAATTTACAAAAAGTAATTGGACAGCAAAACCTACGCTTTGAAGTAAAAATTTTTTTGGTGGGGGGTAAATATGGGGTAGCTCCCATACAAATTCACAATTTTTGTAAAATTTTCGATACGCTACGTCTCGGAAACTGTAACAGATATCGAAATGAAATGTTCTACAAAAAGTAATTGGACAACAAAACCTATCCTTTGAAGTAAAAATTTTTTTGGTGGGGGGGTGAATATGGGGTAGCTCCAATACAAATTCACAATTTTTGTAAAATTTTCGATACGCTACATCTCGAAAACTGTAACAGATATCGAAATAAAATGTTCTATAAAAAGTAATTGGACAGCACAACCTACGCTTTGAAGTACAAATTTTTTTGGTGGGGGGTGAATATGGGGTAGTTTCCATACAAATTCACGATTTTTGTAAAATTTTCGATAAGCTATACCTCGGAAACTGTAATAGATATCGAAATCAAATATTTTACAAAAAGTAATTGGACAATAAAGCCTACGCTTTTAAGAAAATTTTTTGGGGGGAGGGTGGTGAATATGGGGTAGCTCCCATACAAATTCTCAATTTTTGTAAAATTTTCGATACGCTATATCTCGGAAACTGTAACAGATATCGAAATGAAATGTTCTACAAAAAGTAATTGGACAACAAAACCTATCCTTTGAAGTAAAAATTTTTTTGGTGGGGGGTGAATATGGGGTAGTTTCCATACAAATTCACGATTTTTGTAAAATTTTCGATAAGCTTTACCTCGGAAACTATAACAGATATCGAAATCAAATGTTCTACAAAAAGTAATAATGTAATAATTCATACATTTTGGAAAAAAAAAAAATTGGAGAGGAGCAGGGGGACTAGAACATCCCATAAAAATTAACAACTTTTATTAACCTTTTATTATAAATAATGTCAAAAACTTTTATTACTGTCGACCTCAAACGTTCCTCGTCTATTTCTATTATCCATACGAACGTTAACATTTTGTAAAGTTTTCTATGGGCTTAAAACTCACACAAGGTATTTTTGTTATATTATTTGCAGTACAAAATAACTCGGCTGGGTACATTAAAACACCAATGTGAAGGGCATATAAGATTTGGCACAGCCGAATATAGCGCTCTTACTTGTTTTAACTAATTTCTGCAATAAATTCTTAATTTCACTTTTAATATTTACTATTTGTAAACATTTTTGCTGGCGCTAAATTATTAAACAGCTGTTCATCAGGGATGGAACTTTTAGTAATATTTTAAACTTTTGCAACTTCTTCGGGTGATTATTGGTTTGCCGTATAAACATAGAAAAGAGCATTGGATATGAAGCAAACCAACAACTCTTCGACGTTTTGTATATTTTTTTTTGTATTTGTACTTACAGTTTTATAATATATTTTAAATAAGGAGGTTGAAACTTAGGCCCGTTATAATTATAAATTTTCAGATGTAAAAAAGTTTTCGAGCGTCGCTTTTATACAAAATCTGTTTTAAAACTTATTTTATATATATATTTGTACATATGTGTGTATATGCCTTTAAGTTTTTATGTGATATTTTTATAATATTACTGGCTTTAAAAAGCGAGCTATAAAATCTAGTGGAAAAATTTATAATAGTTATCGTAAGTTTACTAAGACCATATTTGTCAGCCATTACATACATTTTTGTTAATAAACCTACCATAAGTATTTTCGCATAGTTTTCATATATCAAAAATTACCATAAGGTTAGAATTTATTAAAAATTAAAAAAAGTCGTTTTAATTTATTAAAAGTTGTGTTTCAGGCACATAACAAAATAGTCCAAGCTCACACAAATTAATCCAAACATACCCAAAAGCGTTTCAGGTAACAAATTTTCCACAGCAAAAAAAACGTTTGAGATAAATTTCCTTTCCTTTACAAGGGTTTCAACAAAATTTTTGTTGTAGATACATTTTTTTATAAAAAACTGTAGATTTCTTTAATATAAAATGCAATTTAGAACATTTAGATACATTTTATATATGATGTATATGCTATGTTTTAAAAATTCTATGGGGTGTAATCGTCTAAATAAAATTTTACTTTTTAACTAAGCAGCATGTGAGCATTCAAAAATTTTCAATTATAGTTTTTTGCGTTCCAGCTATTTTGAGCAACTTTGGTAAGCTTGGAGAGTGATTTCTTTACTCTCATATGTCGGAACAAAATCGAGATTCTTTGGAACACGGTTAATATTTGTTAAGACTTTATAACTGATTAAAACAAATAAACAATGTTTTAAAAATTTTCTTGATTTGCTTTTGCGGGTTAATTAATAAAACGCTTGTATAAAATAAATTATGTCAAAAAAATTTGTTTTTTTTATACAAAGAGTGTTTATTTTGCTAAAAGACTCCATTTTTTGACACCTATCGATTTTTTAAAAAATATATAAATATACATATCAAAAGTAATAACTTTACAACACTTTTAATGAAAAAAAAATACTTTTACAACTTTTTAATTTAATTTCAATTAAAAATATTTTATTTCCTAATAAATAACTATAAATTTTATAAAAATATTATTAAAAATTATTTTACAATACCAAACTTTATATTAACTTTCCATGCCTGATTTTCTTTATGGCTGCCGTAAATATGCAACTCTGATACATGCAAAATCTAATGGTTTAGAAAAATTTCTAAAAAGAGGAGAGCCATACTACTGTCAAATTACTTTAGGTATTTTTTGACATTTCATAACATAATGTCTTCACACTATTATATTTTCTCATTTTATTTGAGTTTTTTGACAAGTGTTTTTACCCAGTATTATTGTCAAAAAACTCAAATAAAATGAGAAAATATAATAGGGTGAAGACATAAAATCAAAAAATACCTAAAGAAATTTGACAGTAGTATGGCTCTCTTCTTTTTAGAAATTTTTCTAAACCATTAGATTTTGCATGTATCAGAGTTGCATATTTACGGCAGCCATAAAGAAAATCAGGCATGGAAAGTTTATATAAAGTTTGGTATTGTAAAATAATTTTTAGTAATATTTTTATGAAATTTATAGTTATTTATTAGGAAATAAAATATTTTTAATTGAAATTAAATTAAAAAGTTGTAAAAGTAATTTTTTTTCATTAAAAGTGTTGTAAAATTATTACTTTTGATATGTATATTTATATATTTTTTAAAAAATCGATAGGTGTCAAAAAATGGAGTCTTTTAGCAAAATAAACTCACTTTGTATAAAAAAAACAAATTTTTTTGATTGAATTTATTATATACAAGCGTTTTATTAATTAACCCGCAAAAGCAAATCAAGAAAATTTTTAAAACATTGTTTATTTGTTTTAATCAGTTATAAAGTCTTAACAAATATTAAGCGTGTTCCAAAAGATCTCGATTTTGTTCCGACATATGATAGTAAAGAAATTACTCTCCAAGCTTACCAAAGTTGCTCAAAATAGCTGGAACGCAAAAAACTATAATTGAAAATTTACAAATGCTCACATGCTGCTTAGTTAAAAAGTAAAATTTTATTAAGACGATTACACCCCATAGAATTTTTAAAACATAGCATATACATCATATACAAAATGTATCTGAATGTTCTAAATCGCATATTATATTAAAGAAATCTACAGATTTTTATAAAAAAATGTACCTACAACAAAAATTTTGTTGAAACCCTTGTACATGGAAGGAAATTTATCTCAAACGTTTTCTTTGCTGTGGAAAATTTGTTACTTGAAACGCTTTTGGGTATGTTTGGATTAATTTGTGTGAGCTTGGACTATTTTGTTATGTGCCTGAAACACAACTTTTAATAAATTAAAATGCCTTTTTTAAATTTTTAATAAATTCTAACCTTATGGTAATTTTTGATATATGAAAACTATGCGAAAATACTTATGGTAGGTTTATTAACAAAAATGTATGTAATGGCTGACAAATATGGTCTTAGTAAACTTACGATAACTATTATAAATTTTTCCACTAGATTTTATAGCTCGCTTTTAAAAGCCAGTAATATTATAAAAATATCACATAAAAACTGTACAAATATATATATAAAATAAGTTTTAAAACAGATTTTGTATAAAAGCGACACTCGAAAACTTTTTACATCTGAAAATTTATAATTATTACGGGCCTAAGTTTCAACCTCCTTATTTAAAATAAATTATAAAACTTTAAGTACAAATCCAAAAAAAAAATATACAAAACGTCGAAGAATTATTGGTTTGCTTCATATCCAATGCATTTTTCTATGTTAATACGGCAAACCAATAATCACCCGAAGAATGTGCAAAAGTTTAAAATATTACTAAAAGTTCCATCCCTGATGAACAGCTGTTTAATGACTTAGCGCCAGCAAAAATTTTTACAAATAGTAAATATTAAAAGTGAAATTAAGAATTTATTGCAGAAATTAGTTAAAACAAGTAAGAGCGCTATATTCGGCTGTGCCGAATCTTATATACCCTTCACATTGGTGTTTTAATGTACCCAGCCGAGTTATTTTGTACTGCAAATAATATAACAAAAATACCTTGTGTGAGTTTTAAGCCCATAGAAAACTTTACAAAATGTTAACGTTCGTATGGATAATAGAAATAGACGAGGAACGTTTGAGGTCGACAGTAATAAAAATTTTTGACATTATTTATAATAAAAGGTTAATAAAAGTTGTTAATTTTTATGAGATGTTCTAGTCCCCCTGCTCCTCTCCAATTTTTTTTCCAAAATGAATGAATTATTATATTATTACTTTTTGTAGAACATTTGATTTCGATATCTGTTATAGTTTTCGAGGTATAGCGTATCGAAAATTTTACAAAAATTGTGAATTTGTATGGGAGCTACCCCATATTCACCCCCCACCAAAAAAAATTTTACCACAAAGCGTAGGTTTTGCTGTCCAATTACTTTTTGTAGATTATTTTATTTCAATATCTGTTACAGTTTCCGAGATATAGCGTATCGAAATTTTTACCAAAATTATGAATTTGTATGGGAGCTACCACATATTTACCCCCCACCAAAAAAATTTTTACTTCAAAGCGTAGGTTTTGCTGTCCAAATCCTTTTTGTAGAACATTTTATTTCAAAATCTGTTACAGTTTCCAAAATATATCGTATCGAAAATTCTACCAAAATTGTGAATTTGTATGGGAGCTACCCCATATTCACCCCCCACCAAAAAATGTTTACTTCAAAGCGTAGGTTTTGCTGTCCAATTACTTTTTGCAGAACATTTTATTTCGATATCTGTTACAGTTTCCGGGATATAGCGTATCGAAAATTTTACCAAAATTGTGGATTTGTATGGGAGGTACCCCATATTCACCCACCACCAAAAACATTTTTTCTTCAAAGCGTAGGCTTTGTTGTCCAATTACTTTTTGTAGAATATTTGATTTCGATATCTACTACAGTTTCCGAGATATAGCGTATCGAAAATTTTACCAAAATCGTGAATTTGTATGGAAACTACCCCATTTGTACTTCAAAGCGTAGGTTGTGCTGTCCAATTACTTTTTATAGAACATTTTATTTCGATATCTGTTACAGTTTTCGAGATGTAGCGTATCAAAAATTTTACAAATATTGTGAATTTGTATGGGAGCTACCTCATATTCACCCCCCACCAAAAAAATTTTTACTTCAAAGGATAGGTTTTGTTGTCCAACTACTTTTTGTAGAAAATTTCATTTCGATATCTGTTACAGTTTCCGAGACGTAGCGTATCGAAAATTTGACAAAAATTGTGAATTTGTATGGGAGCTACCCCATATTCACCCCCCACCAAAAAAATTTTTACTTCAAAGCGTAGGTCTTGCTGTCCAATTACTTTTTGTAGATTATTTTATTTCAACATCTGTTACAGTTTCCGAGATATAGCGTATCGAAAATTTTACCAAAATTGTGAATTTGTATGGGAGCTACCCCCTATTCACCCCATACCAAAAAAATTTTTTACTTCAAAGCGTAGGTTTTGCTGTCCAATTACTTTTTGTAGATTATATTATTTCAATATCTGTTACAGTTTCCAAGATATAGCGTTTCGAAAATTTTACCAAAATTGTGAATTTGTATGGGAGCTACCCCATATTCACCCCCCACCAAAAAAATTTTTACTTCAAAGCGTAGGTTTTGTTGTCCAAATACTTTTTGTAGAACATTTCATTTCGATATCTGTTACAGTTTCCGAGACATAGCGTATCGAAAATTTTACAAAAATTGTGAATTTGTATGGGAGCTACCCCATATTTACCCCCCACCAAAAAAAATTTTACTTCAAAGTGTAGGTTTTGCTGTCCAAATCCTTTTTGTAGAACATTTTATTTCAAAAGGTATATCCCCGGACCTTATTGAGGCTGAAGCCTCCTTGGATTTATCTTCTGACCACTCACCCACAATAATTACTATTTGCAGTCCTCACCAAATAGCAGCTAGTGATTTTTTCTTATCTAAAAAAATAAATTGGTTAAAATATAAAAAATATATTAGTGCCCACTGTTCGGAAAACCAACTGCTAAAAACTCCCGGAGACATAGACAATAGTCTGAGAGTCCTAAATGAAAACATTAAAAAAGCCGTTGAACATGCGTCTTCTACCTATCGTCAGGTCAGGTACAGCAAAATTTTTTCTGACGATGTGGAAAAACTTTTATCTGAAAAAAGGAGAGTCCGAAGAGAATGGCAAAGGAACAGATCGCCCCAACTTAAATCTAAGCTGAAAGAATGTACTAACAAATTAAAAAGCTTGCTGGAGGTTCACAAAATAGCTTCACTTAAAGAGTACCTCGAAGGTCTAGACGCAACTCCCCAGACAAATTATTCCCTATGGCGATCAGCCAGACGTCTTAAAAGACCCGTTATCGCAAAACCACCTCTGCGTAATCTGAGAGGATCCTGGGCTAGAAATGACGAAGAAAAATGTGATCTGTTCGCAAACCATTTCAAAAACGTGTTCACTCCCAATACTTGCACAGACGTGAGGGAATTACCACCAGTTGCTGCTAGACGTCCTTTAGAAATACGTTTCCGATTTACAGATGTTGTAGAGGCTATTGCTAACCTAAATGGTAAAAAAGCTCCTGGCGTTGATAATATAAGCAACAAAATGCTCTTAGAGCTACCTTTTACGGCAAAAAGAATAATTCTTTTTATTTTTAACGCAATAATTCGGCTTGAACATTTCCCGCCTATATGGAAAATTGCCTTAGTAAAGATGATTCCTAAGCCTGGCAAAGATCCTTCAAAGGTAGAGTCTTATAGGCCTATAAGTTTGTTACCCACAATGTCAAAATTGTTCGAAAAATTGCTTAAGAACAAGCTGACTCCGATCCTGAATGAAAACAACTGCATTCCAGATTACCAATTTGGCTTTAGAAGTCAACATAGCACAATCGAACAAACTCACAGACTGGTGCAGGTTATAAGAAAAACCTTTGAGAAAAAGAAGTACTGCTCCGCGCTTTTCATTGATGTCTCTCAAGCTTTCGATAAAGTATGGCACGAAGGCCTGTTAAACAAACTAAAGATACACCTTCCAGCTAATATTTTCAACCTTTTAGAAAAATACATTACCGGTCGACAATTTATGATCAAAGAGGGAAACCAAATAAGTTCTTTTCAAACAATAGGGGCTGGTGTACCTCAAGGGAGTATACTAGGTCCAGTTCTGTACTTGCTTTACACAGCAGATATGCCAACCAATAGTTTTACACACACGTCGACATTCGCTGATGATACTGCTTTTCTTAGTATTCATAAAGACCCTAAAGAGGCTTCGTGCCAATTGCAGCAACACGTAACCCAAGTTGAAAAATGGGCAAAGTTATGGGGAATAAAAATAAATGAACAAAAATGTACCCACGTAACTTTTACTTTACGCAAAGAAACGTGCTCTCCAATTCTTATTAACAACCACATGGTGCCTCAACGAACCGAGACAAAATATCTTGGTATTCACCTAGACCGCCGCCTCACATGGAAGCCTCATATAGATGCGAAGTTGACGCAAATGAAACTTAAAGCTACACAAATTCATTGGCTAATCGGCAGAAATTCTGTGCTTCGTCTTGATTGTAAACTTCTACTCTACAAATCGATTTTGAAACCAATTTGGTGCTACGGTATACAATTATGGGGCACTGCTTCCGCATCCAACATAGAAAAAATTCAACGCAGGCAAAACAAAATCCTAAGAATGATAACTGGTGCTCCTTGGTATGTTAAAAACAGCAACATCCACAAGGATCTACAAGTTCCACTAGTTAAATGCGAAATCCTGAACTATGTGGACAAGTATTTAAATAAGCTGGAAGCTCACCCAAATCCGCTCGCCCGAAACATCCTGCAACATAGTGGGCACACCCGCCTGAAAAGGAGGGATACTATTGCGCTTATATGAAGCTTGATAATTAATATGAGAACTTAAATTTTAGTCTGGCACTGGCTGGACTTATATTAACTACCTAGTTTTAAGATTTGAACACTTATTGTTAGTTCGCCACAGGCGAAGATTCAATAATAAATATATGAAAAAAAAAAAAAAAAAAAATTTTATTTCGATATCTGTTACAGTTTCCGAGATATAGCGTATCGAAAATTTTACCAAAATTGTGAATTTGTATGGGAGCTACCCCATATTCACCCCCCACCAAAAAAATTTTTACCTCAAAGCGTAGGTTTTGCTGTCCAATTACTTTTTGTAGAACATTTTATTTCGATATCTGTTAGTTTCCGAGATATAGCGTATCGAAAATTTTACCAAAATTGTGAATTTGTATGGGAGCTACCCCATATTCACCCCCCACCAAAAAAATTTTTTCTTCAAAGCGTAGGCTTTGTTGTCCAATTACTTTTTGTAGAATATTTGATTTCGATATCTATTACAGTTTCCGAGATATAGCGTATCGAAAATTTTACCAAAATTGTGAATTTGTATGGGAGCTACCCCATATTCACCCCCCACCAAAAAAATTTTTACCTCAAAGCGTAGGTTTTGCTGTCCAATTACTTTTTGTAGATTATTTTATTTCAATATCTGTTACAGTTTCCGAGATATAGCGTATCGAAATTTTTACCAAAATTGTGAATTTGTATGGGAGCTACCCCATATTCACCCCCCACCAAAAAAATTTTTACTTCAAAGCGTAGGTTTTGCTGTATAATTACTTTTTGTGGAACATTTTAAGTCGATAGCTGTTATAGTTTCCGAGATATAGCGCATAAAAAATTTCACCAAATTTGTGCAATTGTAGGAAAACTACCACTTCCCCTGATCCTATCTAAAAAAAATTTTCCAGTATTTAGGTGCCTACTTAAAGAGTATCCGTTCCAAGTTTTGTGGCAATAGTGACTATACTTACTGAGATATATAGGGATATATGCACGAATTTTGTCCTAAAAAAAATGGGTTGTTTTGGGTTTTCGCTTATATCTCGGTCAATAGTGAACCGATTTTGCTGATTTTAAATAGCGATTGTTAGCGGGATATTTCTAATCGTTTGACACCATTAACTGGTCTGTATCTTTTTATTTGACTCCGGAAACTTGATTTCAACAGACGGACAGACAGACATCCAGACAGACGGACATGGCTATATCAGCTTCCCTATCTATAAGGATCCAGAATATATATACTTTATGGGGTCGCAAATGGATAATAAAGAAATTACAAACGGAATGACAAACGGATATATACCCTTATCACTATGTGAAGGGTATAAAAACATGTCTGATGAACTAACTGCAAGTCTGAACGTCACTTTTTATTGCCTAACAGTATTTTTTCACCCTTTTGTTAAATTCAAATAAAAAAATACTTGGTTTAAAAGTTAAAGTTTTTTTTTTTTTAACTCAAAAACAGATGTTTAAGTACTACACAGATTTTTATTTTATTTCAAATGTGATAGTGTAAAGACAAAATGTAACGTGCATTATTTCTTATTTGATCTTTTGACAGTCAAACCAAAAATCATTTTATTTGGCTCTCTCAAAATCCAATGAAAATCTAAACACTTGTAGAATAGTGTGAATGTAGCTTTAGTAGTATTGAGCCTTAGCTACTATTTCCATATAGTGGCATTACGGGCCTCTACCTTGTTTTTTTCACAATGGTCATCATCCCTCACAGAAATCTCATATGTGTAGCCAAAACTTAACTGACAAATTTGCTCTGTTAAATATGTTGGTTTTGATCTCTGGTAGTTAAATACGTTTTTTAGTTAAATGTGTTTTTCTTGTTACGTCAAAAACATATTTAAGTTAACTATGTTTTTCTTTTTACGACATCACGTATTTAACTTTTTAGTCGTTACGTCAAAAACGTATTTAACTCGGCATATTTATCTTCAACACATTAATTCTTTTGTGTTTCTATCAACTTTAAAAATTTATCGGGTTTCTTAATTTCAATATTTAATTAAAAATCAACTAGGTTTTGAGTAAACCGTTTAAAAATTTTAAAATTTAACCGTGGCTGCAAGTTTATTTTTTGAAAAATCATATGTAAATATTTGTATTTATATCTAGAAATTAAAAGGCTTTAAGATTCTTTTATTTATTGATTCATTCATTTCAAAATAATAAAGCCTTTAATGAATCAGTAAAAATAAGTTAAAAATATGTCTGGGTCAACTTTATTAGAGATCTACCAAAAGTTTTAAACAAATAATTTTCTTGCCAATTTTTTAAATATTTTTGATATTTTTTTTAGGTTTGGGTACTTTAACCTCCAAGGAAGTGAAGGAAATTTTCAAGATATGGAAAGACATCGTACTATCTTCAAATATGATGGCAATAAGGATGATGACAGCATTGTTATGGCTTTCTCGAGCAAACATATTGAATCACGTAAGGAGTGGCTCACCTCTCACATGGACGAAGTTAAGAGACGCAAAACTTTAGGTCTACCAGAACGCTATCTTTACACGACGGGTACTAAAGCGGTAACCTATGCCGACTTTATTAATTTGGAACTGGTCCTCTTTTCGAACGCCGATAATGTACGTTCTATTCCTTGTTTGGTTGATGGCTTTAAGACAGGTCAACGTAAAGTTATGTTCACCTGCTTTAAACGTAACGATAAGCGTGAAGTTAAAGTGGCTCAACTTTCTGGTTCAGTGGCGGAAATGTCAGCCCATTATCAAAGTGAGGTATCCCTGCAAATGACTATCGTCAATCTGGCTCAAAACAACCAGAGTCGAAAGAACTGACGTTTGAAAAGGTGAAAAATCAGTTGAGGCTGCCCGACTATCTGAAAGAGAAAAAAAACATACGGCAATACAGCCTAAACACAAGTAAAAGCAAACAGATATACAATACCTCTAAACATAAACAAATTAATAAAACCATTGTTATTTTTGATTAAAATTTTTTGTAATTTCTTTATTTTCGCATTTCATTAATGAAAATAACAAATAATACAAACAAAAAAACATGTTTAATAAATTTTGTTTGCGTAAGATTGTGTATGTAAAAAAAAAAGTAACATTAAAGTGTTGTTTTTGTGTGTATTTTATTGTGTTTTGTATACCTACAGTCAGAAAGAGGTTGTGTTTTTTGGAACTGCCTGAACCAACCAAACCTTTGGATAGGAACCACTGGAAATTGACCGTAAGTACACTCAGTTATCTGCGAATGGAAATAAAGAAATTTTTTTCATTATTAATAATATTTACCCCTTGTTTTAAAGGTGATGTGTGATGCATTGGCAGTTGAATTTTGTTAAAGATATTGAGGTCTGGAAACATGCCTTAATGGATGAAATCTTGCGGCGGTAAATATTATACATATTGAAGTGTCTATAAAGAGAAAAAAAAACAAATTTATACTGATTAAAGTGTATTTTTTAATTTTCCAGAAACGTGTTGTGTGATACAGTGGTAATTTAACGTTGTCGAAGGTACTGACCTTTTGGGAACTGGACTAATTGGATGAAATCTTTCTGGAACAAGTGGTAAGCACCCTCAAGTACCTGAAAATATAAAAATAGTTGCAATTTTTAATTTTGTTTACAATTTACAATTTTGTTTAAGGGTGCTGTTTACTTATTTATTGTGTAGGCGAAATGGCCAAGGACACTCACCTTCAGATACTGGTCCAATTGGATGAAATCTTTCTGGAACAAGTGGTAAGCACCCTCAAGTACCTGAAAATATAAAAATAGTTGCAATTTTTAATTTTGTTTACAATTTACAATTTTGTTTAAGGGTGCTGTTTACTTATTTATTGTGTAGGCGAAATGGCCAAGGACACTCACCTTCAGATACTGGTCCAATTGGACGAAATCTTTCTGCAACAAGTGGTAAGCACCCTCAAGTACCTGAAAATATAAAAATAGTTGCAATTTTTAATTTTGTTTAAAATTTACAATTTTATTTAAGGGTGATGTTTACTTATTTGATGTGTAGGCGAAATGGCCAAGGACACTCACCTTCTGAAACTGGTCCAATTGGATGAAATCTTTCTGGAACAAGTGGTAGGCACCCTCAAGTACCTGAAAGTATAAAAATAGTTGCAATTTTTAATTTTGTTTAAAATTTACAATTTTATTTAAGGGTGATGTTTACTTATTTGATGTGTAGGCGAAATGGCCAAGGACACTCACCTTCTGAAACTGGTCCAATTGGAGAGGTTCTTTCGCCGATCAACAAATATTAGGTTATAAGTAATTTGTTCATTTGTTGTTTATAATCTCTGTTCTCGCGTTTGTCAGGAATTTCATCTGGGAACTAGATTAATGAAAAATAAATGATTCTGTTGAATTTTGCGTAATAAATGTTTTTGATTTTGTGTTGGAATTGAGAAATACAATTATAACGTCCGCAACATTTTTTGTCCAACCGACGGACGCATTAGAGTCACTATACGTAACACTACAACACATAACACAGCTAATAAACGAGTTCAATTGAATGCACTAAAAAAGTGCAACACAATTGGGACTACTGCCTTTAAAAATAATCAAGTAACTATAATTTGGACACTTTTCGTTGTCCAAATCATAAAAACTGCTTACACTTTATTGGCTACTTAGATATCTACAGACACTTACCTGTTTGTTTTAGCCGGGAACTTGTGAAGTCTTTCTTCTCTTGAGTAACCCAAAACGCATTAGCGGCTTCCTAAAATCGTTACACAGAATTATTTGCCACTTTTTTGTATACTAAGACACTTTTTTACATAAAATAAATAAAAAAAACCTGATAAAGAAAATAAAATTGTCTCAAAAAAAACCACGCTAAATTATTTGTTTAACACACATTTTCTTCAAACGTTTGCAAAAAAATTTTTTCACCACAATTTAATTTTAGTTTTTTTGGCACTTTCTTTCACTTTTTTGCATTTAAATTTTACTTTTACAAAAACACGAACTTGGCAAAGTTGAGAGGAAGGAAAAAATTGAAAAAAATGAAAAAAATTGCACCAAAATTTAAAATAATTTGTGCGCAAAAATTTTTTCCTGTTTTTTACAATTTTTTCAACACAATAAAAATGTAAACAAACTGCCCTATAAAATGAAAGGGATAGCAGTCTTTTTTTAGCTAGCATGCTATCGCCTTTAAATAATCGGGCAGCCTAGTGTTGACAACTTAATTTCCGTGTCTTATCTAGTTGATTATCTATGGTTTTGAGCCAGATTGACGATAGTCATTTGCAGGGATACCTCACTTTGATAATGGGCTGACATTTCCGCCACTGAACCAGAAAGTTGAGCCACTTTAACTTCACGCTTATCGTTACGTTTAAAGCAGGTGAACATAACTTTACGTTGACCTGTCTTAAAGCCATCAACCAAACAAGGAATAGAACGAACATTATCGGCGTTCGAAAAGAGGACCAGTTCCAAATTAATAAAGTCGGCATAGGTAACCGCTTTAGTACCCGTCGTGTAAAGATAGCGTTCTGGTAGACCTAAAGTTTTGCGTCTCTTAACTTCGTCCATGTGAGAGGTGAGCCACTCCTTACGTGATTCAATATGTTTGCTCGAGAAAGCCATAACAATGCTGTCATCATCCTTATTGCCATCATATTTGAAGATAGTACGATGTCTTTCCATATCTTGAAAATTTCCTTCACTTCCTTGGAGGTCAAAGTACCCAAACCTAAAAAAAATATCAAAAATATTTAAAAAATTGGCAAGAAAATTATTTGTTTAAAACTTTTGGTAGATCTCTAATAAAGTTGACCCAGACCTATTTTTAACTTATTTTTACTGATTCATTAAAGGCTTTATTATTTTGAAATGAATGAATCAATAAATAAAAGAATCTTAAAGCCTTTTAATTTCTAGATATAAATACAAATATTTACATATGATTTTTCAAAAAATAAACTTGCAGCCACGGTTAAATTTTAAAATTTTTAAACGGTTTACTCAAAAACTAGTTGATTTTTAATTAAATATTGAAATTAAGAAACCCGATAAATTTTTAAAGTTGATAGAAACACAAAAGAATTAATGTGTTGAAGATAAATATGCCGAGTTAAATACGTTTTTGACGTAACGACTAAAAAGTTAAATACGTGATGTCGTAAAAAGAAAAACATATTTAACTTAAATATGTTTTTGACGTAACAAGAAAAACACATTTAACTAAAAAACGTATTTAACTACCAGAGATCAAAACCAACATATTTAACAGAGCAAATTTGTCAGTTAAGTTTTGGCTACACATATGAGATTTCTGTGAGGGATGATGACCATTGTGAAAAAAACAAGGTAGAGGCCCGTAATGCCACTATATGGAAATAGTAGCTAAGGCTCAATACTACTAAAGCTACATTCACACTATTCTACAAGTGTTTAGATTTTCATTGGATTTTGAGAGAGCCAAATAAAATGATTTTTGGTTTGACTGTCAAAAAATCAAATAAGAAATAATGCACGTTACATTTTGTCTTTACACTATCACATTTGAAATAAAATAAAAATCTGTGTAGTACTTAAACATCTGTTTTTGAGTTAAAAAAAAAAACTTTAACTTTTAAACCAAGTATTTTTTTATTTGAATTTAACAAAAGGGTGAAAAAATACTGTTAGGCAATAAAAAGTGACGTTCAGACTTGCAGTTAGTTCATCAGACATGTTTTTATACCCTTCACATAGTGATAAGGGTATATATCCGTTTGTCATTCCGTTTGTAATTTCTTTATTATCCATTTGCGACCCCATAAAGTATATATATTCTGGATCCTTATAGATAGGGAAGCTGATATAGCCATGTCCGTCTGTCCGTCTGTCTGTCTGTCTGGATGTCTGTCTGTCCGTCTGTTGAAATCAAGTTTCCGGAGTCAAATAAAAAGATACAGACCAGTTAATGGTGTCAAACGATTAGAAATATCCCGCTAACAATCGCTATTTAAAATCAGCAAAATCGGTTCACTATTGACCGAGATATAAGCGAAAACCCAAAACAACCCATTTTTTTTAGGACAAAATTCGTGCATATATCCCTATATATCTCAGTAAGTATAGTCACTATTGCCACAAAACTTGGAACGGATACTCTTTAAGTAGGCACCTAAATACTGGAAAATTTTTTTTAGATAGGATCAGGGGAAGTGGTAGTTTTCCTACAATTGCACAAATTTGGTGAAATATTTTATGCGCTATATCTCGGAAACTATAACAGCTATCGACTTAAAATGTTCCACAAAAAGTAATTGGACAGCAAAACCTACGCTTTGAGGTAAAAATTTTTTTGGTGGGGGGTGAATATGGGATAGCTCCCATACAAATTCACAATTTTGGTAAAATTTTCGATACGCTATATCTCGGAAACTGTAATAGATATCGAAATCAAATATTCTACAAAAAGTAATTGGACAACAAAGCCTACGCTTTGAAGAAAAAATTTTTTTGGTGGGGGGTGAATATGGGGTAGCTCCCATACAAATTCACAATTTTGGTAAAATTTTCGATACGCTATATCTCGGAAACTAACAGATATCGAAATAAAATGTTCTACAAAAAGTAATTGGACAGCAAAACCTACGCTTTAAAGTAAACATTTTTTGGTGGGGGGTGAATATGGGGTAGCTCTCATACAAATTCACAATTTTGGTAGAATTTTCGATACGCTATATCTCGGAAACTGTAACAGATATCGAAATAAAATGTTCTACAAAAAGGATTTGGACAGCAAAACCTACACTTTGAAGTAAAAATTTTTTTGGTGGGGGGTAAATATGGGGTAGCTCCCATACAAATTCACAATTTTTGTAAAATTTTCGATACGCTATGTCTCGGAAACTGTAACAGATATCGAAATGAAATGTTCTACAAAAAGTATTTGGACAACAAAACCTACGCTTTGAAGTAAAAATTTTTTTGGTGGGGGGTGAATATGGGGTAGCTCCCATACAAATTCACAATTTTGGTAAAATTTTCGATACGCTATATCTTGGAAACTGTAACAGATATTGAAATAATATAATCTACAAAAAGTAATTGGACAGCAAAACCTACGCTTTGAAGTAAAAAATTTTTTTGGTATGGGGTGAATATGGGGTAGCTCCCATACAAATTCACAATTTTGGTAAAACTTTCGATACGCTATATCTCGGAAACTGTAACAGATATTGAAATAATATAATCTACAAAAAGTAATTGGACAGCAAGACCTACGCTTTGAAGTAAAAATTTTTTTGGTGGGGGGTGAATATGGGGTAGCTCCCATACAAATTCACAATTTTTGTCAAATTTTCGATACGCTACGTCTCGGAAACTGTAACAGATATCGAAATGAAATTTTCTACAAAAAGTAATTGGACAACAAAACCTATCCTTTGAAGTATAAATTTTTTTGGTGGGGGGTGAATATGGGGTAGCTCCCATACAAATTCACAATATTTGTAAAATTTTTGATACGCTACATCTCGAAAACTGTAACAGATATCGAAATAAAATGTTCTATAAAAAGGAATTGGACAGCACAACCTACGCTTTGAAGTACAAATGGGGTAGTTTCCATATAAATTCACGATTTTGGTAAAATTTTCGATACGCTATATCTCGGAAACTGTAGTAGATATCGCAATCAAATATTCTACAAAAAGTAATTGGACAACAAAGCCTACGCTTTGAAGAAAAAATTTTTTTGGTGGTGGGTGAATATGGGGTAGCTCCCATACAAATCCACAATTTTGGTAAAATTTTCGATACGCTATATCCCGGAAACTGTAACAGATATCGAAATAAAATGTTCTGCCGAAAGTAATTGGACAGCAAAACCTACGCTTTGAAGTAAACATTTTTTGGTGGGGGGTGAATATGGGGTAGCTCCCATACAAATTCACAATTTTGGTAGAATTTTCGATACGATATATTTTGGAAACTGTAACAGATATTGAAATAAAATAATCTACAAAAAGTAATTGGACAGCAAAACCTACGCTTTGAAGAAAAAATTTTTTTGGTGGTGGGTGAATATGGGGTAGCTCCCATACAAATCCACAATTTTGGTAAAATTTTCGATACGCTATATCCCGGAAACTGTAACAGATATCGAAATAAAATGTTCTGCCGAAAGTAATTGGACAGCAAAACCTACGCTTTGAAGTAAACATTTTTTGGTGGGGGGTGAGTATGGGGTAGCTCCCATACAAATTCACAATTTTTGTAAAATTTTCGATACGCTATACCTCGAAAACTATAACAGATATCGAAATCAAATGTTCTACAAAAAGTAATAATGTAATAATTCATACATTTTGGAAAAAAAATTGGAGAGGAGCAGGGGGACTAGAACATCTCATAAAAATTAACAACTTTTATTAACCTTTTATTATAAATAATGTCAAAAATTTTTATTACTGTCGACCTCAAACGTTCCTCGTCTATTTCTATTATCCATACGAACGTTAACATTTTGTAAAGTTTTCTATGGGCTTAAAACTCACACAAGGTATTTTTGTTACATATATTATTTGCAGTACAAAATAACTCGGCTGGGTACATTAAAACACCAATGTGAAGGGCATATAAGATTCGGCACAGCCGAATATAGCGCTCTTACTTGTTTTAACTAATTTCTGCAATAAATTCTTAATTTCACTTTTAATATTTACTATTTGTAAAAATTTTTGCTGGCGCTAAATCATTAAACAGCTGTTCATCAGGGATGGAACTTTTAGTAATATTTTAAACTTTTGCACATTCTTCGGGTGATTATTGGTTTGCCGTATAAACATAGAAAAATGCATTGGATATGAAGCAAACCAATAATTCTTCGACGTTTTGTATATTTTTTTTTTTGGATTTGTACTTACAGTTTTATAATTTATTTTAAATAAGGAGGTTGAAACTTAGGCCCGTAATAATTATAAATTTTCAGATGTAAAAAGTTCTCGAGTGTCGCTTTTATACAAAATCTGTTTTAAAACTTATTGTATATATATATTTGTACAGTTTTTATGTGATATTTTTATAATATTACTGGCTTTTAAAAGCGAGCTATAAAATCTAGTGGAAAAATTTAAAATAGTTATCGTAAGTTTACTAAGACCATATTTGTCAGCCATTACATACATTTTTGTTAATAAACCTACCATAAGTATTTTCGCATAGTTTTCATATATCAAAAATTACCATAAGGTTAGAATTTATTAAAAATTGAAAAAAGGCATTTTAATTTATTAAAAGTTGTGTTTCAGGCACATAACAAAATAGTCCAAGCTCACACAAATTAATCCAAACATACCCAAAAGCGTTTCAGGTAACAAATTTTCTACAGCAAAGAAAACGTTTGAGATAAATTTCCTTCCATGTACAAGGGTTTCAACAAAATTTTTGTTGTAGGTACATTTTTTTATAAAAATCTGTAGATTTCTTTAATATAATATGCGATTTAGAACATTCAGATACATTTTATATATGATGTATATGCTATGTTTTAAAAATTTTATGGGGTGTAATCGTCTTAATAAAATTTTACTTTTTAACTAAGCAGCATGCGAGCATTTAAAAATTTTCAATTATAGTTTTTTGCGTTTCAGCTATTTTGAGCAACTTTGGTAAGCTTGGAGAGTAATTTCTTTACTCTCATATGTCGGAACAAAATCGAGATCTTTTGGAACACGCTTAATATTTGTTAAGACTTTATAACTGATTAAAACAAATAAACAATGTTTTAAAAATTTTCTTGATTTGCTTTTGCGGGTTAATTAATAAAACGCTTGTATATAATAAATTCAATCAAAAAAATTTGTTTTTTTTATACAAAGTGAGTTTATTTTGCTAAAAGACTCCATTTTTTGACACCTATCGATTTTTTAAAAAATATATAAATATACATATCAAAAGTAATAATTTTACAACACTTTTAATGAAAAAAAATTACTTTTACAACTTTTTAATTTAATTTCAATTAAAAATATTTTATTTCCTAATAAATAGCTATAAATTTCATAAAAATATTATTAAAAATTATTTTACAATACCAAACTTTATATAAACTTTCCATGCCTGATTTTCTTTATGGCTGCCGTAAATATGCAACTCTGATACATGCAAAATCTAGCGGGCGAGAAAATAACAAAGTAGAGCTGGCAAACTAAATTTTTTCACTCAACCAAGAGAGAGCAAATTATTCACTGTGCAGAAAAAAGAGAGTTATTTACTTTTTTGCAGATTTTTTTTCTCTAGCATGCTGCCAGACTTAAAATTTTGTCTTATAAAAAGTAATACCAATTGTTTTTGTACATTACAAAAAAAGCGCTACCAATTTGATTGGTTTGAATTGTAAAAACTAATTAAATATATATTGAGGTAAAATAAAAATTAAATATATCACAAAAACCTTCTTATTTTTTTAATTTTAACTAAAAATATCTTACAGCAATAGTAAAAATAGCTTTGTGTTTCGTTAAGTGTAATATAATAAAAGTGTAATTTATTTCATATTTTATATATAATTTTACCTGAAAATCATATTTTATACGGCACCGCTCATTCTCAAAAAATTCATTCTGGTGTTTTTAAATTTTGTATCCATTTTAAATTATGTTTATGTTAAATTGGAATCTTTCATCTTTTCTTCAAACTAATATCTACAAAATCACAGTTTACCACACAAAAATTTTATAATACTTAGATATTCGTTACACAAAAATTAAAAAACCAGAAAACTTGTTTGCATAAAACAAACATAATATATCTTCGTATTTTAAATGAAGTAGATTATTTTAGTTTGAAATCTTTTCATTTTTTAAAACTATGGGTTAAAATTAAAAAATATATAATGCTTTGTTCGGAATGAATGTCTGTCTCTAGTATTTTATAAACTGATAATGAAAATAACAAATATGTATAAACAACTTTAGCCAAATCAACATATATAAAACAACATTTTCAGGTTTCTTGGAAAAGAAATCTCTTAAATAGTTTAAACTGTACTAGCATCAAGATTTAATAGAAATGTCAAACTCAAATATGAATCTTTAAAATGTTGAAACGCTAAAAAATTTTCTCTGAATAATATATGTATATATACATTATTTATACATTATTTGTTTAATTAACTACCTTAATACCTAATAGAAAATGTTTATGTGTGTGGATGAAAATATATGTGTCCTTATTTCTTTGTAAGCAAAAATATTTTTTTTCCGCCATATGTTTTCAAGCTTAGCTTGGCAAATTTTCCTGTTATATAATTGTGTGTATACACTGTGTATGTGTAATCGCAACATTTTTGACAACTTAGCCGGAATTTAGCAACAACAAAATAAATACTAAATTTTTAAAGGAAATTTTTGTTGTTAGGACAAGGTCACCTTCTTATTCCGCCATTAGTAGTACCAAGCTTAAATATGTTGTGCTCATATACTTTTAGTAAATGTGCTAATACTTTACAGTGAATGATATTTCCTTCTTCTTTTAAACCTATGGGAGAGGATTTTTAAAGTTAACAAACTACTCAATAGTTAACAAAGTAAGTTGCTAATATAAAAATTATTTTGAATATTGTAGATAAAGAAATATTAACAAAACATAAATTTTGTAAAAAAATATATATGTACATTCAAAATGTTTTTAAAATATAATATATAATAAATATAATATAATAACCAAAAAATTTATTACTTAAGTACCAAACGCAGTACATATAATTAATCATATCACATACCAGAATAAAACTTTACGACAATCTCGGAACAGTGCAATATCCCAATATCTACGAAATAAATCCCGTCACTGAAACTCCATTTCAACGAATCGAATTTCGCAGTTCTCCCAACGAAGCGTTAAACGATTTCGAAATGTGCACCGTCACCTTTGGCGTAAACTGCGCCCCATATTTGGCCATAAGAACCCTACTCGAATTGCCAAACAATGTGAGTCTAAAACCCCTGCTGTGTCTGAGATTTTAAGATATTATATGTACGTTGACGACATATCGATATAAACGTCGCCATTAAGGCTCGAAACGAGCTAATCTGTGTTCTTAAAACAGCTGGGTTTGTCCTACGGAAATGGACTTCAAATGACGATCGCATTTTACAAGGTATACCAAACAAAAACCTTTCAGGTAGTCAATTTCTAAAACTATCGGACTCATGCACTTCAAAACCCCTCGGGCTAAGGTGGAACGCTGGCAGTGACTACTTCTTTTTTGAGCCCCTTCAACATATTTATGAACATGCCTTCACCAAAAGAGCCGTATTATCTAAAATCGCGAAACTTTTTGATCTCTCCGGTTGGCTAGCGCCCAAAATAGTAGTTGCAAAACTCATTATGCAACAAATATGGACAGATAAAACAGATTGGTACGAAGTTATTTAACTGTCAACCCTCAAATCGTGGCAAAATTTTATAAACGACTACCCAAATATTGGGAACAAAAGAACTCCCCGTTACGTTCACTATGAGCCCTCGTCTTCTGTTGAACTTCACGGTTTCTGTGATGCATCAGAGCGGGCCTGCTGCCACTCTTTATAACAAAGCTGAAGATTTGAATGGTTTGGTTTATACGCATTTGTTGGCAGCCAAAACTAAGGTGGCACCAATTAAATTTGTAACTCTGCCTCGAAAGAAGCTTTGTGGTGCTGAACTCATGGCTAAAATGTACAAGGCAATCAGCCCTCAGTTAAAAATCGAAAGCCACCAGGTCTACTTGTGGAAGGACTCCACAATAAATTTAGCGTGGCTTTAAAAAACCGCCAATAACTGGATGACATTTGTCGCACACCGCGTGTCCTTTAGTGATGATGCAGTAGGAAAGGATGTTTGGTCCCATTATGACTCAAAGGCTGACCCAGCTGATCTGGCTTCACGCGGATCCACAGCTAGTAAACTCGTTTTAAATGACCTCTGGTGGCACGGCCCCTCATGGCTAAAACAACTCCACTCCCAATGGCCAATGGCAGTGTGACATGGAAACACAAGAGGAAATTCAACCTATCCGATCTCACGTCACCCAAGTCATTGAGTCTGATATTCTTTGCCGATTTTCTGTCCTGCCCAGAGCAATGCGAGTAATTTGCAACATTTTTTTTCACAAGCTTTCTCCTAAACACAAAGCTCATTATCATACGATGTATATCCCTCATTCCGAAATAAAAAAAGTTAAAGATAGGCTAGTTGTATTATGTCAACAAATATACTTCCCCGAGTACAGTATGCTCTCTCAAAGAGTGAGTTTACCCAAGAAAAGCAATGTTTTAACCTTTAATCCCTTTATCGATGCCACTGGCTTTATGAGAGTGAACGGTCGGCTGTCTCTTTTTCTCCCACGCTGACATACGATGAACGCTTTTCTAAGCTTCTACCATATAATGGCAGACTCAACAAACTCTATCTTGAATTAATCCACAAAACCTCGTTACACGGTAAAAATTCTCTTCTTTTGCGGTTAATGCGCCTGGAGTTTTGGGTTCCAAAATTAAAAATTTTATAAAAAGCTACTGTCCGTAACTGTAAGGACTGTGCCTTGCAAAAACGTCTTCAGAGCAGGCAAATTATGGGAGCTCTTCCCCCTGAAAGCAGTTCTCTCTCACGTCTATTTACCAATACTGGCGTAGATTTTGCTGAATTCTTTGAAATGAAATCATATGCAGAACGCGGCTGCAAAATGTCTAAAGGGTATGTACTTGCTTTCGTGTGTTTTGCAACCAAAGCTATTCATCTGGAAGTTACAAGTGAAATATCTACCTAAGCTTTAATGGTGGCATTTTCCCGTTTTTTGTCACGTCGTGGTAGCCTTCAGTCCATGTATTCCGATAACGGAGCCGCCTTTGTAGGTGCTGCAAATATCCTTAAGAGCGATTGGGCAGAATTCCTTTCCTCAGAAAGAAAAAACCTTATCTCTCAAGATGCCTATGGGCAAATCGAGTAGCATTTTATACCCCCTGGCGCACCTCACATGGGAGGTTTATACGAAGCAGGTGTTAAAAGTTTTAAGGCTCACCTAAAAAAGATTTGCCACTGCCAAAAATTTACTTTCGAGGAGTTTTCGACAATAGTCGCTCGTATCAAAGCCTGTCTGAACTCACGACCCCTGTGCCCAATGACCGATGACTCATCGGATCTTTTCGCTCTTACCCGACTTTTCAACACTTTTCGACATATTTTAAGACCTTTACTTAAGTATTCCTTAGTAGCGGCATTTAATCTAAAAACAGTAGAAGAATGTCAACGATGGTTTAAACATATATTTACTGTTTTACTATCCCCATATAAGTCTTCTGTTTTTGAAGTCAGCTTCGAAATATTACAACAGTTTGTAATAGAAATTGACGAAAAAATCAATGCCGGTGTATGTAAAAGGCGCTACATGTGAAGCGACACGAGATCGTGGCAATGCAGCCATCTGCGGATTTTGAGGTAGTACCTTTTTAATTTTGCACATTTGGCAATTTCGAATCATCGACTTAAATGTTGTCCGTAGTTTCGAAATAGAGAATTTCTGTCTTATTTCGTTGACTGCTGTCTCGTGGTTCATGTGATGAAACTTTTCATGGTAATTTAGTAAAATTAATTTGGTTATATAACATTTTCGTGGCAATATAACAGGCCGCTTTTGTTCGAACGGAATTTCCGCGTTATCGATTCTCCCGTGGACTCGTAGTATTCCATTATCCAAATACGGATTTTTCTTATAAATGTCACTAGTCCTTTGTATCGACACGTTAGATTTCAATAAAGAAATTTCATGGCCATATTTTTCGTGCTGGGCTTGCATGAATAAAATTGTTTCTGCCTTTTGTAATTCGTCTTGTGTAAGCTCCCGTTGTTGCTTATTTACAAAGCGACAATTATTTATAAATCTTAAGGCGTAAGCTGCTGTACGCAACAAACGCATCCATTTTGAAAATCTAAAAACGTCAAAAACCATTTCAGATTTTGTAATTTTTAGTAAATGCTTGGAGCGTTCTTCTTGTGTTGGCTCTAGTGGAGCAGTTGTTTGAGGCCATTCATTTTCAGAACGGGTTAAAAACTCAGGACCTTGTAACCACCGAGAAGAATTATTTATTATTGGAGTTTTTGACCATTTTGTAGCATCATCTGCAACATTCTGCTTACTTGGGATCCATTTCCATTCTTTAATTGATGATAACTCTAGAATCTCTGTGATTCGGAAGGCTACAAACTGGTTATATTTACGGTGGTCGGAATTAATCCAGCTCAATACCGTTTTTGAGTCAGTCCAATAAAATTTTTTAGAAATTGTAATGCTATGATTTTCTGTTATGTATTTGGCGAATCGAGCCCCTATTAGGGCAGCCATAAGCTCCAATCGGGGCACAGATGTTATTTTCATTGGCGCCACCCGCGTTTTCGCACCGACTATTGCATTCACTATGCTGTCGCCTTTCTTCAGTCTAAGGTAGCAAGCCGCTGCATACCCATCTTTGCTTGCATCCACGAACGTATGCAATTGTATTTCAACGTTGCTATAATTTCCAAAAGATTTTAAATAACAACGAGGAATTTTGATTTTGCCAATATCAGGCAAAATGCTAACCCATTTAGACCATTTATTGAATAATTCAAGGGGAATTTGATCATCCCAATCTATATTCGATCGCCATACATCTTGCAACAGAATCTTGACATACATTATAATATGCCCTATTAAACCAAGGGGGTCATATATTGACATAACAAGCCTTAACATCTCCCGTTTTGTTGGAACTTTTCCACCAGAAAATATATCACTTTGTAATAGCCATGGTGATATTTTGAATGTTATTACATCTTCTTGATGTTCCCAAAAAACGCCTAAAACTTTTTCAATTTGTTTCTCTTCTTTTATATTTAGGCATTTTGCGGTAATATCTTTAGCTAGTGGCACAGATTTTAATGCTGATTTGTCATTAGAAATCCAGTTTCTAATATTAAACCCAGCTTGGCGATGAATATAGCAAACTTCAGAAATAAGTTTGGATGCTTCTTCTGAACTATCAACAGAATCAAGAAAATCATCAACGTAATGATTTTCTTTTATTGCTTTGGCAGCCTTTGGAAAATCTTTTTCGAATTTGGTAGCGTTTAAATTTTTCACATATTGGGATAAGCTAGGGGCACATGAGGCACCGAAAATCATCACCTCCATTATGTATACATCAGGGGCTCTATTCTGCTCACATTCTCGCCAAAGAAATCGCTGAACATTACGATCCTCAGGTCGGATATGCACCTGGTGGAACATCTCCTCGATATCTCCACAAACAGCCACAGATTTTTCACGAAATTTGAAAAGAATTGTTGGCAAAGAGGCCAAATAATCAGGTCCTTTTAGTAAATATGAATTTAACGACACCCCATTTGATTTTGCAGCCGCGTCCCACACAATTCGGGATTTACCAGGTTTATTTTTATTAAACACGGCAAAAATGGGGAGGTACCACACCCTTTTATCAACACAATCAATTTCATTGGAACTCAATTTGCGTATGTAGCCTTTGGCAAGATATTTAGATATTGTTTCTTTAAAAACATTGAAAAGATCTGAATCTAATATTAATTTCCTTTCTAAACAAACTAGCCTTTTTAATGCCATTTCATAGCTAGGTGGCATCTCTATTGAATCAAATTTCCATAGCAGTGGAACCTCATAATGCCCACTAGGCTTTTGTTTTGTAAATTTATTTAACAATTCTAAAGCCCTTTTATCGTTATCAGACTCTAAGGGAGATCTTGCCTTTAAATTGTGTTTTCCTATCACGTTTTCAAGCGAATAAAAATTCCTAACCAACTGATCTAATTCTTCAACAGTGGTTGTACAATTACATACTTGAACATTAACATTCTTACTTGTTTTGTTTTCACCAACAGCTCCATAAATCAGCCATCCCAATTTTGTACGAACAGCAATCGGTTCCTGTGGTGATCCCTCACAAGTTTTATTTGATACTCCAAGATCAAAATGATTCAAGCCAATTAATATTTGTGGCACTGCATTCTCATAACTTTCAACTGGCAGGTTTCGCAAGTGGCGATATTGTTGAGATAATTTCTCGTAGTTCATTGATTGTACCGGCAAATTTAGTGATTCAACTGTAGAAACATTAATTGTTATACGCTTCTTATTTATTCCTGAAATAGAAATTTTTGATCTTATTGAATTTGCCTCATTTCGTTCTATACCTCCCGTCCACCTCAAACACAATGGATTTGACACTCCACTAAGATCTAATTCACTAGCTAATGATTCATCCATTAAACTGATGGACGATCCTTCATCAATGAAGGCAAACGTATTTATTGTTTTATTTTTTCCATGAATTTCTATAGGAATTATTTTAAATAAAACTTCTTTTAAATTTTCACTATGTGTATTATTTATAATAACTTTTTCTTCTTCACGTTTAGAATCGTTTTCTTCACTTATATTTTGTTTAGAATAACGATGTAATGATGGATGGTGAAAATATTCACATCCCTCCTCTCCACACTTTTTCCTTTTATTACAGTCGCCACTGTGTTTGATCAAACAAATTTTACATAAATTGTGTTTACGAACAACACTCCATTTCTCCCCACGGTCAAGTGATTGGTATGTTGTACAGTTAGCTATTTTTCTACAACTGTTTTTGTTACATACTTCACACGTTCGTTGATTATGAGAATGCAAAAAAGCTTTTTTGCTTGTTGTTGGTGTTGTTAGTAGTTTGTTTATTTTTTCTTTGCTTTGACTTGTACTATGGTCAACTGTTATACTGCTAGCTGTTATACCAATATTAAAAAACCATTTATCAAATTCAAAGAGATTTGGTTTTTTGTTTTGATTAATCAGCTGCATTTTATGAGTTGCCCATTGCATTTGATATAAAGTTGGAAGCTTTTGTATCAAATCGTGGAGGATTGATGAATTATTAAGTTCGTCAAGCAAGTCACTTGCAGTGATAGTGGAGATTAAACTACGAACTTGTACAGCCATGGAGGTAAGTGCTTTTAAATTATTTTCGCCAACTTTTGGAGTATTTTGTATTTTATTTTTAATTGTATTTATTATTTTTTCAGGTTGGCCGAACAACAGGTAGAGGACATGAATGACGTCAGGTACGTTTGAGGGGTGAATCAACATATGTCTCACACTTTGCAGTGCTTCTCCCTTTAAGGCCTTTTGGAGGCGGATTAGACTCTCTTCGTTGGTGAAGGCGCAGGATGAAGTAGACCATTCATAGGTGGAAAAGAATATGGGCCATTCCTCGGGTTCGCCGGAAAATATTGGGAGATCTTTGGGAAGTGACTGTCGTGAAGAAATATTTGTTTGAGAAAGGCTATGTGGTAGTGGTAAATAAGTATGTTTGTAAGTAGAGTTCATCGGTGCATTAAAATTAAAATGCGATGTAGAAGTTATTGGTTGTTGCGAAATAAATTCTTGTGGAAATGAATAATTACATGCGTTGTTATTTGGAGCAGTAAAGGTAAGTCCGTAACTGGAAGCCGCTGGTCTTGAAGGCTGCATTCGCTGAAAGCCACTATAGGTGGCAATGTTTGCTGTACAATTAGGTACAGCGTATACAGGTAAGGACGAATTCCTGGCAGCATTGTTGACCATTGTTGGGACAAATGTTACGTGGTTTTGTGGTGCTACAGTGGAGCCGCTACACGTTGTTGGTGGGTGTTCTGCTTGAGTTGCAGCAACATTTACCAAATTCTGTTGTTGGTTTGTGGTTTTATTTTGCAAACTACTTTGTAGGCTTACTAAATTTGAGTTAGTATTTACATTTTTATTCAGCGGTGGTTGTTGAGACACCGACTCGGTTGAGGCAAGCCAGTTGTTTATGGTTTGAGATTTCTCGGACGAAACATCTGAGAGTGCTTCTGCTTCCTCAAGAAGTTGGTACTTTTTATTAAGGTAATCCTGATTTAGGATTTGATTTAGTTTTCGCTCTTCTTCTAACTTTTGAAGCCGCAAATCAATTTTTTGTGACTGCGACCTACGAGAACGATTAGAGCGTCGGCTAGTAGTACTAAGTGCAGGAGAATCTGGTCTTATGGATGAACATGAAAGACATTTAAAAGTCATGTCATCCACTACACTGCCACAAGTTTTATGCAGTACGTTGTGGCATTCGACGCAAGTTGACATATTTTCGTCAGGGGGATTATGGCAAACTGAGCAATCGGGTGTGTGTAGCTCAATTTGCTGTTGACCGTTCAAGTTTTGTAAAGACATTTTCTACTTACTGCGAGATTGACTAGTAATCTTGAAGATAGAAGTTGATCCAGGCAAGGCGGATGACCACAAAAAGAATTTTAAACTGTTGAAAAGGCAAAGGCCGAGCCAGCAATTTCCAATGGATTTTGAATAAAACGCAAATGCAAATAAAACACTTAATTTATTATGCAAATGTATTTATATTAAAATTCCTTGAAGAAACACAATAATTCATTAGGAAATAATATTTAGTTAATAATAATAAGTACATACTTTTTGGTTTGAAAATTACTGGAATACAAAATATAAAATTCTAAAGTCCAAGAAGTGCTACGTCACCTCGCAAAGATTAACAGAAAATGGCGAAGGCGCCAGAACTTAACTTGGTAATTACAAGCTTCGTTAAAAAAAAAATGAAAAAATTATTAATTATGTTGCCATGTTTTTAAATGACAATTTGTACTAAATTAGTGTTGTCAATTTTTTATAAAATAAAAAAATCATGGCGATTTTGGGAGTTGTGCTAACATTCCCCCCGCAGTATGGCCAGAAGCATCTTCGCTGCCAGACTCCTCTTGAGAAGCAACTTCCAAAATAGCTAATTTGGTTGCTGGTCTGTCCAGGATTCCGTGGTTAGTAAGTATTTTTGCACTTCTGACTTGTCCATCACCTGCCAATCTCGTTTTCAAAACTTTACCACGCAGCCAAACATTACGAGGCGTGGTAGGGTCAACGATGATTACCAAGTCCCCCTGACGTAAAGGTTTTTGTCGATCATGCCACTTAGTCCTACACGTTAATGATGGTAGGTATTCTATAAGCCATTTTTTCCAAAAAATATTCCCATATTGCTGTGAAGTTAGCCAGGATTGTTTTAGAATTACTCCACTATCGTCACAAGTTGACATAGGTTTCAACCCTGAGGAACTACCCACTAGGAAGTGATTTGGTGTCAAAGCTTCACCAGACTCTCCGTCCACAGGAACGTAGGCTAGAGGCCTGGAATTTATAATGTTTTCTATTTCAATCAGCATACTATACAAAAGCTCATCGCTTGGTGACCTTGAAGGCATTATTTGATATAAAATTGTTTTGATTGAGCGTACTAGGCGCTCCCATGCACCACCCATGTGAGGCGAAGCCGGAGGATTAAAATTCCATTTTGTTGTTGTTGTAGTAAATGTTTTGACAAGCTCATCCCGATCAACATCTGCTAAAGCCTCACGAAGTTCTCTCTCTGCACCAACGAAATTTGTCCCATTGTCGCTATAGAATTCATGTGGAATTCCTCTTCGAGCCATAAAGTTGCGAACAGCAAGAATGCATGATGATGTTGTCAGCGAATATGCAACCTCAATATGCACTGCTCTTATGGACAAGCAAGTAAATAGAACTCCATAACGTTTCTCTTTATGACGATTAACCGTTACTAAAATGGGACCGAAAAAATCAATGCCGGTGTATGTAAAAGGCGCTACATGTGAAGCGACACGAGATCGTGGCAATGCAGCCATCTGCGGATTTTGAGGTAGTACCTTTTTAATTTTGCACATTTGGCAATTTCGAATCATCGACTTAAATGTTGTCCGTAGTTTCGAAATAGAGAATTTCTGTCTTATTTAGTTGACTGCTGTCTCGTGGTTCATGTGATGAAACTTTTCATGGTAATTTAGTAAAATTAATTTGGTTATATAACATTTTCGTGGCAATATAACAGGCCGCTTTTGTTCGAACGGAATTTCCGCGTTATCGATTCTCCCGTGGACTCGTAGTATTCCATTATCCAAATACGGATTTTTCTTATAAATGTCACTAGTCCTTTGTATCGACACGTTAGATTTCAATAAAGAAATTTCATGGCCATATTTTTCGTGCTGGGCTTGCATGAATAAAATTGTTTCTGCCTTTTGTAATTCGTCTTGTGTAAGCTCCCGTTGTTGCTTATTTACAAAGCGACAATTATTTATAAATCTTAAGGCGTAAGCTGCTGTACGCAACAAACGCATCCATTTTGAAAATCTAAAAACGTCAAAAACCATTTCAGATTTTGTAATTTTTAGTAAATGCTTGGAGCGTTCTTCTTGTGTTGGCTCTAGTGGAGCAGTTGTTTGAGGCCATTCATTTTCAGAACGGGTTAAAAACTCAGGACCTTGTAACCACCGAGAAGAATTATTTATTATTGGAGTTTTTGACCATTTTGTAGCATCATCTGCAACATTCTGCTTACTTGGGATCCATTTCCATTCTTTAATTGATGATAACTCTAGAATCTCTGTGATTCGGAAGGCTACAAACTGGTTATATTTACGGTGGTCGGAATTAATCCAGCTCAATACCGTTTTTGAGTCAGTCCAATAAAATTTTTTAGAAATTGTAATGCTATGATTTTCTGTTATGTATTTGGCGAATCGAGCCCCTATTAGGGCAGCCATAAGCTCCAATCGGGGCACAGATGTTATTTTCATTGGCGCCACCCGCGTTTTCGCACCGACTATTGCATTCACTATGCTGTCGCCTTTCTTCAGTCTAAGGTAGCAAGCCGCTGCATACCCATCTTTGCTTGCATCCACGAACGTATGCAATTGTATTTCAACGTTGCTATAATTTCCAAAAGATTTTAAATAACAACGAGGAATTTTGATTTTGCCAATATCAGGCAAAATGCTAACCCATTTAGACCATTTATTGAATAATTCAAGGGGAATTTGATCATCCCAATCTATATTCGATCGCCATACATCTTGCAACAGAATCTTGACATACATTATAATATGCCCTATTAAACCAAGGGGGTCATATATTGACATAACAAGCCTTAACATCTCCCGTTTTGTTGGAACTTTTCCACCAGAAAATATATCACTTTGTAATAGCCATGGTGATATTTTGAATGTTATTACATCTTCTTGATGTTCCCAAAAAACGCCTAAAACTTTTTCAATTTGTTTCTCTTCTTTTATATTTAGGCATTTTGCGGTAATATCTTTAGCTAGTGGCACAGATTTTAATGCTGATTTGTCATTAGAAATCCAGTTTCTAATATTAAACCCAGCTTGGCGATGAATATAGCAAACTTCAGAAATAAGTTTGGATGCTTCTTCTGAACTATCAACAGAATCAAGAAAATCATCAACGTAATGATTTTCTTTTATTGCTTTGGCAGCCTTTGGAAAATCTTTTTCGAATTTGGTAGCGTTTAAATTTTTCACATATTGGGATAAGCTAGGGGCACATGAGGCACCGAAAATCATCACCTCCATTATGTATACATCAGGGGCTCTATTCTGCTCACATTCTCGCCAAAGAAATCGCTGAACATTACGATCCTCAGGTCGGATATGCACCTGGTGGAACATCTCCTCGATATCTCCACAAACAGCCACAGATTTTTCACGAAATTTGAAAAGAATTGTTGGCAAAGAGGCCAAATAATCAGGTCCTTTTAGTAAATATGAATTTAACGACACCCCATTTGATTTTGCAGCCGCGTCCCACACAATTCGGGATTTACCAGGTTTATTTTTATTAAACACGGCAAAAATGGGGAGGTACCACACCCTTTTATCAACACAATCAATTTCATTGGAACTCAATTTGCGTATGTAGCCTTTGGCAAGATATTTAGATATTGTTTCTTTAAAAACATTGAAAAGATCTGAATCTAATATTAATTTCCTTTCTAAACAAACTAGCCTTTTTAATGCCATTTCATAGCTAGGTGGCATCTCTATTGAATCAAATTTCCATAGCAGTGGAACCTCATAATGCCCACTAGGCTTTTGTTTTGTAAATTTATTTAACAATTCTAAAGCCCTTTTATCGTTATCAGACTCTAAGGGAGATCTTGCCTTTAAATTGTGTTTTCCTATCACGTTTTCAAGCGAATAAAAATTCCTAACCAACTGATCTAATTCTTCAACAGTGGTTGTACAATTACATACTTGAACATTAACATTCTTACTTGTTTTGTTTTCACCAACAGCTCCATAAATCAGCCATCCCAATTTTGTACGAACAGCAATCGGTTCCTGTGGTGATCCCTCACAAGTTTTATTTGATACTCCAAGATCAAAATGATTCAAGCCAATTAATATTTGTGGCACTGCATTCTCATAACTTTCAACTGGCAGGTTTCGCAAGTGGCGATATTGTTGAGATAATTTCTCGTAGTTCATTGATTGTACCGGCAAATTTAGTGATTCAACTGTAGAAACATTAATTGTTATACGCTTCTTATTTATTCCTGAAATAGAAATTTTTGATCTTATTGAATTTGCCTCATTTCGTTCTATACCTCCCGTCCACCTCAAACACAATGGATTTGACACTCCACTAAGATCTAATTCACTAGCTAATGATTCATCCATTAAACTGATGGACGATCCTTCATCAATGAAGGCAAACGTATTTATTGTTTTATTTTTTCCATGAATTTCTATAGGAATTATTTTAAATAAAACTTCTTTTAAATTTTCACTATGTGTATTATTTATAATAACTTTTTCTTCTTCACGTTTAGAATCGTTTTCTTCACTTATATTTTGTTTAGAATAACGATGTAATGATGGATGGTGAAAATATTCACATCCCTCCTCTCCACACTTTTTCCTTTTATTACAGTCGCCACTGTGTTTGATCAAACAAATTTTACATAAATTGTGTTTACGAACAACACTCCATTTCTCCCCACGGTCAAGTGATTGGTATGTTGTACAGTTAGCTATTTTTCTACAACTGTTTTTGTTACATACTTCACACGTTCGTTGATTATGAGAATGCAAAAAAGCTTTTTTGCTTGTTGTTGGTGTTGTTAGTAGTTTGTTTATTTTTTCTTTGCTTTGACTTGTACTATGGTCAACTGTTATACTGCTAGCTGTTATACCAATATTAAAAAACCATTTATCAAATTCAAAGAGATTTGGTTTTTTGTTTTGATTAATCAGCTGCATTTTATGAGTTGCCCATTGCATTTGATATAAAGTTGGAAGCTTTTGTATCAAATCGTGGAGGATTGATGAATTATTAAGTTCGTCAAGCAAGTCACTTGCAGTGATAGTGGAGATTAAACTACGAACTTGTACAGCCATGGAGGTAAGTGCTTTTAAATTATTTTCGCCAACTTTTGGAGTATTTTGTATTTTATTTTTAATTGTATTTATTATTTTTTCAGGTTGGCCGAACAACAGGTAGAGGACATGAATGACGTCAGGTACGTTTGAGGGGTGAATCAACATATGTCTCACACTTTGCAGTGCTTCTCCCTTTAAGGCCTTTTGGAGGCGGATTAGACTCTCTTCGTTGGTGAAGGCGCAGGATGAAGTAGACCATTCATAGGTGGAAAAGAATATGGGCCATTCCTCGGGTTCGCCGGAAAATATTGGGAGATCTTTGGGAAGTGACTGTCGTGAAGAAATATTTGTTTGAGAAAGGCTATGTGGTAGTGGTAAATAAGTATGTTTGTAAGTAGAGTTCATCGGTGCATTAAAATTAAAATGCGATGTAGAAGTTATTGGTTGTTGCGAAATAAATTCTTGTGGAAATGAATAATTACATGCGTTGTTATTTGGAGCAGTAAAGGTAAGTCCGTAACTGGAAGCCGCTGGTCTTGAAGGCTGCATTCGCTGAAAGCCACTATAGGTGGCAATGTTTGCTGTACAATTAGGTACAGCGTATACAGGTAAGGACGAATTCCTGGCAGCATTGTTGACCATTGTTGGGACAAATGTTACGTGGTTTTGTGGTGCTACAGTGGAGCCGCTACACGTTGTTGGTGGGTGTTCTGCTTGAGTTGCAGCAACATTTACCAAATTCTGTTGTTGGTTTGTGGTTTTATTTTGCAAACTACTTTGTAGGCTTACTAAATTTGAGTTAGTATTTACATTTTTATTCAGCGGTGGTTGTTGAGACACCGACTCGGTTGAGGCAAGCCAGTTGTTTATGGTTTGAGATTTCTCGGACGAAACATCTGAGAGTGCTTCTGCTTCCTCAAGAAGTTGGTACTTTTTATTAAGGTAATCCTGATTTAGGATTTGATTTAGTTTTCGCTCTTCTTCTAACTTTTGAAGCCGCAAATCAATTTTTTGTGACTGCGACCTACGAGAACGATTAGAGCGTCGGCTAGTAGTACTAAGTGCAGGAGAATCTGGTCTTATGGATGAACATGAAAGACATTTAAAAGTCATGTCATCCACTACACTGCCACAAGTTTTATGCAGTACGTTGTGGCATTCGACGCAAGTTGACATATTTTCGTCAGGGGGATTATGGCAAACTGAGCAATCGGGTGTGTGTAGCTCAATTTGCTGTTGACCGTTCAAGTTTTGTAAAGACATTTTCTACTTACTGCGAGATTGACTAGTAATCTTGAAGATAGAAGTTGATCCAGGCAAGGCGGATGACCACAAAAAGAATTTTAAACTGTTGAAAAGGCAAAGGCCGAGCCAGCAATTTCCAATGGATTTTGAATAAAACGCAAATGCAAATAAAACACTTAATTTATTATGCAAATGTATTTATATTAAAATTCCTTGAAGAAACACAATAATTCATTAGGAAATAATATTTAGTTAATAATAATAAGTACATACTTTTTGGTTTGAAAATTACTGGAATACAAAATATAAAATTCTAAAGTCCAAGAAGTGCTACGTCACCTCGCAAAGATTAACAGAAAATGGCGAAGGCGCCAGAACTTAACTTGGTAACTACAAGCTTCGTTAAAAAAAAAAATGAAAAAATTATTAATTATGTTGCCATGTTTTTAAATGACAATTTGTACTAAATTAGTGTTGTCAATTTTTTATAAAATAAAAAAATCATGGCGATTTTGGGAGTTGTGCTAACAACTGGTAAAGCCTTAAACCCATATCGTAATGAAGACATTTGCATGTTTTTATTAAATAAATATTGTCCATTTATTGTAATGTGGACAAATATTATGGGTATTCACGTCGATCCATCAGGAGAGCACGTAAGTAATGCACCCGTAGAGTTTGCATATTATTTGCAAAAACATATAATAATGCCACAGAAATCTGTAAGGCCAGATATTTTTGTGAGCATCATGAGAATGGATTATCTCAGTACTTTAAAAGAAATTCGTTATAATTATAAAATGTTTGGAAACATCGATGAGGAAATTGAAGATATCCTTGTTTTAAGCTTAAATGATTTCAGTGAAATCGATAACGGTATTCGAATAAACAAAGAGCACAGTTATGTGACCTCAACTCCTAATAATAAAAATCTGGAGAGTTTTATTGAAAAAAGTGTGGAAATAATAGAGGCTGAACATAGTTATAGCTTAAAAGAAACACAATCCCAGGTATATCAAAGTAATCCCTTAACTAACATTAAAACCGAACCAGAGGAAGAATGGGGGAAAATAGACGAAATAAAACAAAAAACGATTCGTCCAAAAATAATGTTTGCGGCAAAGGCAAGCAAAAAAATTGCTAATATATATAGTAATGCTATACCAAGTGAATTTGACGTAAAAGACGAAAATTATTTCCTTTTTAAATTTGATGTATTATATTCTGAAATTAATAATATATCAAATTTGGTTGATATAGGTTTTTACGACTACGTAGATTCCACTGATTGGAATTCCTTAAACAATGGTCAATGGTTAACTAACTCTATATTAGATGTTTCTTTGCTAACAATTATCAAAGAGAGTGGATCTGTCGATTGTTACAGTATGCCTTGTCAGTCTGACACTATACAGATCGATAAGTTTAACTTATTAGCAAAAAATCAACCAAGTTTGCTTTTTATTCCAATGTTAAATTGTGGCCACTTTACATTATGCATCCTTAATTTCAATACCCATGAATTTATGCACATTAATTCTTTTTCTGATCAAAAGGTTGGTAAAGCTATATATGACAGTTTTGTAACCAACTTAAATGAAAAACTTGCGTCTTGGAAATATAAAGAAATTTCTGACAGAGATGAGAGTTCAAGACAAAACGATAGCTCTAGTTGTGGAGTATTTGTTTTGATGTATGCTCAAAACGTTCTTAAGAACAAGCCCATAAAACAGTTATGTAACCCAAATATTTTCAGAAAGGAAATAAAAAGGTTGCTGTTAAAACATCAAGGAGACAAGACAAGATTTTGTTGCCATTGCGGTTGCCTGAAAAAGGCAAATGCTGAAATATGCATTTGTAAAAACTGTGATTACTATATTTGCGCTAATTGCACATATAAACATTGGACAAAAGATTCCAAAGTATGCAAAATTTTTAAACAAAATATTTTATCGGTATAATTTATTTGGACTTTCGTAACAAAAACCAAAAATATTTTATCAAATAACTGTGATATTTTTTTCTATTATAGTTTTAGTGCATGGTATGTATTCCTACTGGGGATGCCAGCCATATAAAATAATTGGCAAAGCACAGTGCATAGTACCTCCTGGGTTGTGTGGAAACCTATGTAAAACATTATATATGAAATAAATTACAATTTTATTAAGTCATCATTAACAAAACACTAAGTTATTTTTCCTATTGCAGTAAGGTATCCAACATTATTATACAAGATAATTTTATGTAAAAATTAAAATAAACGTAAAGATATTAAAAGATTTTTGTGAAATAATTAATTTTATTCTGTCTTACTAGGTATTTCTTTGGTTTATACATTAAAATTAATAATAACGGCAACTCTGCCAAAATTAAAAGTTTTTTTGAAATAATAAATTTTTATTCTGTCTTACTATCACGGCATTAAGACTATGTTACTTGTAACACGTTACTGGTACATGTTACAAATTTTTGAGGACGAAGGAAGTAGAGAAGGCAAAGACGTTACAAAAGTAACACGATTTCTGTTTTTCATATTACTTTTTGACGTTTCTCTTTTTTTTCTATGTTTCTTTATTCTCTTTCGTATATGCCATGGTATAATTACCTTTAAGGTAATTGTACATTACAATTAAGGTACATAGCTGTACCATGGTCAAAACGTTCAAGAAGAAGAATAAACAACGAAATTAAAACAAAAAATAAAAAAGACACAAGTTTTTAGTAAAATAATGTAAATTCTTGAAGTTTTTGAAAGTTATTTTAAAACGAGTCTTGTTACAAGAAACATAGTCTGAATGCCGTGTATGTATTTCTTTGGTTGATACATTAAAATTAATAAGAATGGCATCTCTGTCTTTGTAAAATACAAAATGAATTGGTATTACTTTTTTTAAAGACAAAATATTAAGTCTGGCAGCATGTTAAAAAAAGAGAAAAAAAATCTGCAAAGAAATATATAATACTCATTTTTCTGCACAATGAGTAATTTTCTCTCTCTCTTGAGTGAGTGAAAAATTTAGTTTGCCAGCTCTACCTTGTTATTTTCTCGCGCGCACTGGGTCCCTAAGTATCAGCAACGTATATGCATGTGCTCAAAGTATACATTTAATACTATAACCGATTTTTTAAAGGAATAAAAAGAAAGAATAACAAATTATCGGGATATACCTTAACAATTGAATAAAAACTTGCAAATAAATAAATAAAACATTAACATTTTTACTGACCTCAAAGTATGCGCTTTGCATACATATATATATATATATATATATATATATATATATATATATATATATATATATATATATATATATTACAGTTTACATTCATGCTATTAATTACAAGATCATTAATAAGAATTTCAATTGGCACTTAAACTTCCCGTAGGTCAATAATTCATTGTATCAAAATTTTTTTCTTTTTAAAAAATATTAGAAAAAGATATGAAAAAGTTCTCGTCAGTTAGGAATAACATTATAACGATTGATGGGAAATTGACTCCTCTCCGCGGTGGGGTGTATCCAGTAACATGATGTTGATTCTGTGGTAGATACTGTGGCATTTGTTGCGACTGATGATGCGGTTGCACTTGACGACGATCTAGGTTACGTAACTTTCTTTGTTGGTTCTTCGCCTTTGGCTTCGGATTTACGTGAAGGAAGGTGTGATGATCGGAGAGGCATTCCTTGCAACGATCCCGACTTCGGCAGTTTTTGAGGGTATGCGAATAGGTCAGGCAATTGAAACAGTATCCATGTTTGCGTACAATTTTGAGGCATTTTCTTAGGGGTTGGTCTTAATTGCAATACCGAAAATCCTTTAATTTTCTGGAAGTCCGGGCTGGTATTTTTTGAGTGTCATTGTGCTTTTCTTCGTTAAAGGGCTAACTATAATGTGCTTTAGCTTACTTAAGCAAAAGTGCGAATACACATGTTTAAATATGTATAACTATAATGTTCTTAAGCAACTTTTCGTTAAGTTTCGTCAAGACACATTTGATTAAGCAAAAAGCGAACCTGGTCGTACTTTGATTAATGGATCAGCTGTGTATACATGAGTTGGGCGCACAGTTGCACTTTTAAGAATACTTTTATTTATGAAAAAAACATTTTTTATTTCTTAACTTTTTAATATAATTTTTTTATTTATTTGCTAATGGTTTAATATTTTTAAATTGTAGATGTTACTTAAATAACATTTTGCGAAAAAAAATCCATATATTTGGAATATGAAAGTAAAACAGTTTTTGCAAAAGTACAAATATTTGCAACTGAGTTCTGTAAATATTTAAGTTCAAAAAGTACAATATAGCCACTCAAAAGTCTCCAATAAATTGCTTAAGCATTTGACAAGCTTTTCGTTGATATTTGACATTAGCATGCGTTTGTTCAAGCACAATATAGTTAGCCCTTAAGTCTTCTGCTGGTTTTCATGCGACGTGGTGGAGTAGACACTGGTGCTGGAAACTAAAAGAATAATGAAATTATTGCGGCTTAGTGTGGGGTAGCAAAACTAGTTTGACAATTGGTCGAGTAATAAGGCCATCGGCAGTACGGATGTCGCATACTCGCACCCTTTTATCTGGTCCGGGGAAAACCTTTTCGACTCGTCTTAGTCGCCATTGGTTTGGAGGCAAATTATCGCGTTTTACGACTACTAACTCATTTACTACGAAATCGCGCTGGGGGTATTGTCATTTATAGCGTTAGTGAAGTTCCTTCAAGTACTCCTCTTTCCAGCGGAGAGCGAACTAATAATGGAGCAACTTTAACTTTTTCCACCTATTGGCGTAGCTAAATGCTTGCTGCGAAAAGTCGGGTAAGAGCGAAAAGATCCGGTGAGTCATCGGTCATTGGGCACAGGGGTCGTGAGTTCAGACAGGCTTTGATACGAGCGACTATTGTCGAAAACTCCTCGAAAGTAAATTTTTGGCAGTGGCAAATCTTTTTTAGGTGAGCCTTAAAACTTTTAACACCTGCTTCCTATAAACCTCCCATGTGAGGTGCGCCAGGGGGTATAAAATGCTACTCGATTTGCCCATAGGCATCTTGAGAGATAAGGTTTTTTCTTTCTGAGGAAAGGAATTCTGCCTAATCGCTCTTAAGGATATTTGCAGCACCTACAAAGGCGGCTCCGTTATCGGAATACATGGACTGGAGGCTACCACGACGTGACAAAAAACGGGAAAATGCCACCATTAAAGCTTAGGTAGATATTTCACTTGTAACTTCCAGATGAATAGCTTTGGTTGCAAAACACACGAAAGCAAGTACATACCCTTTAGACATTTTGCAGCCGCGTTATGCATATGATTTCATTTCAAAGAATTCAGCAAAATCTACGCCAGTATTGGTAAATAGACGTGAGAGAGAACTGCTTTCAGGGGGAAGAGCTACCATAATTTGCCTGCTCTGAAGACGTTTTTGCAAGGCACAGTCCTTACAGTTACGGACAGTAGCTTTTATAAAATTTTTAATTTTGGAACCCAAAACTCCAGGCGCATTAACCGCAAAAGAAGAGAATTTTTACCGTGTAACGAGGTTTTGTGGATTAATTCAAGATAGAGTTTGTTGAGTCTGCCATTATATGGTAGAAGCTTAGAAAAGCGTTCATCGTATGTCAGCGTGGGAGAAAAAGAGACAGCCGACCGTTCACTCTCATAAAGCCAGTGGCATCGATAAAGGGATTAAAGGTTAAAACATTGCTTTTCTTGGGTAAACTCACTCTTTGAGAGAGCATACTGTACTCGGGGAAGTATATTTGTTGACATAATACAACTAGCCTATCTTTAACTTTTTTTATTTCGGAATGAGGGATATACATCGTATGATAATGAGCTTTGTGTTTAGGAGAAAGCTTGTGAAAAAAAATGTTGCAAATTACTCGCATTGCTCTGGGCAGGACAGAAAATCGGCAAAGAATATCAGACTCAATGACTTGGGTGACGTGAGATCGGATAGGTTGAATTTCCTCTTGTGTTTCCATGTCACACTGCCATTGGCCATTGGGAGTGGAGTTGTTTTAGCCATGAGGGGCCGTGCCACCAGAGGTCATTTAAAACGAGTTTACTAGCTGTGGATCCGCGTGAAGCCAGATCAGCTGGGTCAGCCTTTGAGTCATAATGGGACCAAACATCCTTTCCTACTGCATCATCACTAAAGGACACGCGGTGTGCGACAAATGTCATCCAGTTATTGGCGGTTTTTTAAAGCCACGCTAAATTTATTGTGGAGTCCTTCCACAAGTAGACCTGGTGGCTTTCGATTTTTAACTGAGGGCTGATTGCCTTGTACATTTTAGCCATGAGTTCAGCACCACAAAGCTTCTTTCGAGGCAGAGTTACAAATTTAATTGGTGCCACCTTAGTTTTGGCTGCCAACAAATGCGTATAAACCAAACCATTCAAATCTTCAGCTTTGTTATAAAGAGTGGCAGCAGGCCCGCTCTGATGCATCACAGAAACCGTGAAGTTCAACAGAAGACGAGGGCTCATAGTGAACGTAACGGGGAGTTCTTTTGTTCCCAATATTTGGGTAGTCGTTTATAAAATTTTGCCACGATTTGAGGGTTGACAGTTAAATAACTTCGTACCAATCTGTTTTATCTGTCCATATTTGTTGCATAATGAGTTTTGCAACTACTATTTTGGGCGCTAGCCAACCGGCGAGATCAAAAAGTTTCGCGATTTTAGATAATACGGCTCTTTTGGTGAAGGCATGTTCATAAATATGTTGAAGGGGCTCAAAACAGAAGTAGTCACTGCCAGCGTTCCACCTAAGCCCGAGGGGTTTTGAAGTGCATGAGTCCGATAGTTTTAGAAATTGACTACCTAAAAGGTTTTCGTTTGGTATACCTTGTAAAATGCGATCGTCATTTGAAGTCCATTTCCGCAGGACAAACCCAGCTGTTTTAAGAACACAGATTAGCTCGTCTCGAGCCTTAATGGCGACGTTTATATCGTGAGATCCAAATAAGACGTCGTCAACGTACATATAATATCTTAAAATCTCAGACACAGCAGGGGTTTTAGACTCACATTGTTTGGCAATTCGAGTAGGGTTCTTATGGCCAAATATGGGGCGCAGTTTACGCCAAAGGTGACGGTGCACATTTCGAAATCGTTTAACGCTTCGTTGGGAGAACTGCGAAATTCGATTCGTTGAAATGGAGTTTCAGTGACGGGATTTATTTCGTAGATATTGGGATATTGCACTGTTCCGAGATTGTCGTAAAGTTTTATTCTGGTATGTGATATGATTAATTATATGTACTGCGTTTGGTACTTAAGTAATAAATTTTTTGGTTATTATATTATATTTATTATATATTATATTTTAAAAACATTTTGAATGTACATATATATTTTTTTACAAAATTTATGTTTTGTTAATATTTCTTTATCTACAATATTCAAAATAATTTTTATATTAGCAACTTACTTTGTTAACTATTGAGTAGTTTGTTAACTTTAAAAATCCTCTCCCATAGGTTTAAAAGAAGAAGGAAATATCATTCACTGTAAAGTATTAGCACATTTACTAAAAGTATATGAGCACAACATATTTAAGCTTGGTACTACTAATGGCGGAATAAGAAGGTGACCTTGTCCTAACAACAAAAATTTCCTTTAAAAATTTAGTATTTATTTTGTTGTTGCTAAATTCCGGCTAAGTTGTCAAAAATGTTGCGATTACACATACACAGTGTATACACACAATTATATAACAGGAAAATTTGCCAAGCTAAGCTTGAAAACATATGGCGGAAAAAAAATATTTTTGCTTACAAAGAAATAAGGACACATATATTTTCATCCACACACATAAACATTTTCTATTAGGTATTAAGGTAGTTAATTAAACAAATAATGTATAAATAATGTATATATACATATATTATTCAGAGAAAATTTTTTAGCGTTTCAACATTTTAAAGATTTATATTTGAGTTTGACATTTCTATTAAATCTTGATGCTAGTACAGTTTAAACTATTTAAGAGATTTCTTTTCCAAGAAACCTGAAAATGTTGTTTTATATATGTTGATTTGGCTAAAGTTGTTTATACATATTTGTTATTTTTATTATCAGTTTATAAAATACTAGAGACAGACATTCATTCCGAACAAAGCATTATATATTTTTTAATGTTAACCCATAGTTTTAAAAAATGAAAAGATTTCAAACTAAAATAATCTACTTCATTTAAAATACGAAGATATATTATGTTTGTTTTATGCAAACAAGTTTTCTGGTTTTTTAATTTTTGTGTAACGAATATCTAAGTATTATAAAATTTTTGTGTGTAATTATAAAATGTTTGGAAACATCGATGAGGAAATTGAAGATATCCTTGTTTTAAGCTTAAATGATTTCAGTGAAATCGATAACGGTATTCGAATAAACAAAGAGCACAGTTATGTGACCTCAACTCCTAATAATAAAAATCTGGAGAGTTTTATTGAAAAAAGTGTGGAAATAATAGAGGCTGAACATAGTTATAGCTTAAAAGAAACACAATCCCAGGTATATCAAAGTAATCCATTAACTAACATTAAAACCGAACCAGAGGAAGAATGGGGGAAAATAGACGAAATAAAACAAAAAACGATTCGTCCAAAAATAATGTTTGCGGCAAAGGCAAGCAAAAAAATTGCTAATATATATAGTAATGCTATACCAAGTGAATTTGACGTAAAAGACGAAAATTATTTCCTTTTTAAATTTGATGTATTATATTCTGAAATTAATAATATATCAAATTTGGTTGATATAGGTTTTTACGACTACGTAGATTCCACTGATTGGAATTCCTTAAACAATGGTCAATGGTTAACTAACTCTATATTAGATGTTTCTTTGCTAACAATTATCAAAGAGAGTGGATCTGTCGATTGTTACAGTATGCCTTGTCAGTCTGACATTATACAGATCGATAAGTTTAACTTATTAGCAAAAAATCAACCAATCAAAAAATCAATCATTCCAATGTTAAATTGTGGCCACTTTACATTATGCATCCTTAATTTAAATAATGGGTATTTATAATTTATTCACATTAATTCTTTTTCTGATCAAAAGGTTGGTAAAGCTATATATGACAGTTTTGTAACCAACTTAAATGAAAAACTTGCGTCTTGGAAATATAAAGAAATTTCTGACAGAGATGAGAGTTCAAGACAAAACGATAGCTCTAGTTGTGGAGTATTTGTTTTGATGTATGCTCAAAACGTTCTTAAGAACAAGCCCATAAAACAGTTATGTAACCCAAATATTTTCAGAAAGGAAATAAAAAGGTTGCTGTTAAAACATCAAGGAGACAAGACAAGATTTTGTTGCCATTACGGTTGCCTGAAAAAGGCAAATGCTGAAATATGCATTTGTAAAAACTGTGATTACTATATTTGCGCTAATTGCACATATAAACATTGGACAAAAGATTCCAAAGTATGCAAAATTTTTAAACAAAATATTTTATCGGTATAATTTATTTGGACTTTCGTAACAAAAACCAAAAATATTTTATAAAATAACTGTGATATTTTTTTCTAATATAGTTTTAGTGCATGGTATGTATTCCTACTGGGGATGCCAGCCATATAAAATAATTGGCAAAGCACAGTGCATAGTACCTCCTGGGTTGTGTGGAAACCTATGTAAAACATTATGTATGAAATAAATTACAATTTTATTAAGTCATCATTAACAAAACACTAAGTTATTTTTCCTATTGCAGTAAGGTATCCAACATTATTATACAAGATAATTTTATGTAAAAATTAAAATAAACGTAAAGATATTAAAAGATTTTGTGAAATAATTAATTTTATTCTGTCTTACTAGGTATTTTTTTGGTTTATACATTAAAATTAATAATAACGGCAACTCTGCCAAAATTAAAAGTTTTTTTTTAAATAATAAATTTTTATTCTGTCTTACTATCACGGCATTGAGACTATATTACTTGTAACACGTTACTGGTACATGTTACAAATTTTTGAGGGCGAAGGAAGTAGAGAAGGCAAAGACGTTACAAAAGTAACACGATTTCTGTTTTTCATATTACTTTTTGACGTTTCTCTTTTTTTTTCTATGTTTCTTTATTCTCTTTCGAATATGCCATGGTATAATTACCTTTAAGGTAATTGTACATTACAATTAAGGTACATAGCTGTACCATGGTCAAAACGTTCAAGAAGAAGAATAAACAACGAAATTAAAACAAAAAATAAAAAAGACACAAGTTTGTAGTAAAATAATGTAAATTCTTGAAGTTTTTGAAAGTTATTTTAAAACGAGTCATGTTACAAGAAACATAGTCTGAATGCCGTGTATGTATTTCTTTGGTTAATACATTAAAATTAATAAGAATGGCATCTCTGTCTTTGTAAAATACAAAATGAATTGGTATTACTTTTTTTAAAGACAAATTATTAAGTCTGGCAGCATGTTAAAAAAAGAGAAAAAAAATCTGCAAAGAAATATATAATACTTATTTTTCTGCACAATGAGTAATTTTCTCTCTCTCTTGAGTGAGTGAAAAATTTAGTTTGCCAGCTCTACTTTGTTATTTTCTCGCGCGCTGAAAAAAATCTGCTTTTATTTTGATTGTTTGTGTATTGTTTCATTAAGTGTAGCCACCTTCATTAGATGCTGTAAGTGCTGCCAATCTTTCACACCTCTGATGTGATGAGAATACACAAGTTTCTAAAATGGTTTAGAAAATAAACATTTACCGAACACTTGTCAAATTTTGCATCCGTATTCTCTCCTACCCAATACATTATGCTTTTACATGATGAGATTTTGTATTATCCCACAACATGTTTTGACATATCGTAATATATGTATTACCATGTAAAGGTACCTTAAATAACTTCTGATGCAAATTGTTAATAAAATGATTTTACTCTACTGGATACCACCTGTATACATATACAAAAAAAGTGGAAATAACGATGAAAATAAACGTGGTGGATAGTAATATTAAAAGTTATATTAACATATTAGTTAAAAGTGCAATTAAAATCTCTGTTTGTTGCAATATTTAGTTGTAAACACAACGAACACCAGGAACACGGAAACAAATATTCAAGCGGCGGCTGCCCAAAAATTGTCGGCGCCTAGGTCGACAGCTTTCAGCCGATCGGCGCAGGTCTCTGCTGGCCGATTTTTAGCAAATCGGCAGAGACCTGCGCCGAACGGCTATAGCCGACTAAGCCTTGCCGCCGAACATTTTCCGTAGCCGCCGCCGCCGGCAATTTTTCCGCTAAAAATCGGCTCAAGCTCAGCCGCCGATCATATTTACATTTTATACTCTTTCTTATTTTTTTTATGCTATGTATGTATTGGAAAAAAAATTTTCAGTAGATTCTATGTAATTAACAGCTTTCAAAACTAAAATTATTTGGCAGTTACATAAAAAACTACTAAGTAAAACCAAGTATTTACTAAGTGGATACATTGCCATCATTGGTGATTTCAACAAAAGCGCTATATTCGGCCGAATCTTAGATACCCTTCACGTTGGATTTTTACCCCTGAACATTTTATTAATTATTATCATTTTTCTTATTTATAAATAAGACTCATATTTTAACTCTCTTAGGGTGATAAGAGCAGCTGTAAGGGGTTTTGCCCTAGTTTTTTCAAATTCCGTAGGGAATTTTACTCTAATTTTTTAAAATTTTGTGTGTCAACCCCTTTAGGTAATAGGGGGTAAGTATGTTCTAGGAATAATGTTTTATGGCAGCCCCATTATGTGATGACGATAGGGGGTAAGTATGTATGTTTTAGGAATATGTTTGGAAGGGAAATTAATAGGGACCTGTATACCATATTATTCCTCTAGGGGTGATCCCGGGGAAGCTGTATGCGTTTTAACACTATTTTTTTTTTTTTAATTTTTTGTGGCAACCCTCTTAGGGCGTGGAGAAAGGGTGTAGGTGTGTTCTAGAAATTTGTAGAAACTTATGGAGGTTGGATTTACATTCTATTTCCCTTAGGCCGACTCTGGGGAAGTTATGCGCGTTTTTACATAATTTTTGTATATTGTTTATGGCAACCCCCTTAGGTGAGATAGGGGGTACGTATACTCTAAAAAGACGTTTCGGGGAAAAAACTAATAGGGGTCTGGGACACATTTTATAGCTCTAGGTGCGAATTTTGTATGACAACCATGTTAGGGGCTGGAGATAGAGGGTAAGTATGTTCCCAAAAAACGGTTGGGAGGACATATTATTTGGGGTCGATCTTACATTTTTACTTTGAAGGAGAAACCTTAAAGCTGTGGGAGCGATTTAAAGAAATAAAAAATATGATACTTTGTATGGCAGCCCTGCAGAGGGCGGATATAGGGTGTAAGTACGTGTCAAAAAAAAAAATGTCCGTGGGGAAAAATTAATGGGGATTATTATTATAATTAAAAAAAAGTTTAAAAACAAGCCGATATATTAGGTCTGTCTGCGTACTTTTCCAGTAGCAAATACTCAGTAATATTTTTTGGAGAGTAAGACCAATTTTACTCTGTCGGCTAAAAATATATCAAAAAGTACGCAGACAGTATCCAGTAAAATCTTGCAAGGAAACAGATGATCGGTATGTAAACAATTCAAATAACAAAGCAAAATAATTTTAGCATATGGGCATTTCCATGAATATGTCAACCACGGCTGGAAAAATAAAAGTCATCGCAACTTTTTTTTTAATATACCAAAGAGCAATGAAACACTTAAATTTTATTATGTAAAAGTATTTATAGCTAATTATAATTTTAAAAGAGCAAAAATAGCAGATTAAACTGGTAATCTCTTTGATCAATTTCCAGAAATTGAAATTAACTATTTTGTCTTAACTAGTGGCTAAATTTAGGTAATTGTAATATTCCAATTATCCTTTAAAAATAATGTTACAACATCAGTGGCCAAGTTCCATTATGAAATTAAAAATTTAGAGTTCGAATAGCGGTATTTTTTATAGATTGCTTTGAATGATATTCTAATGTCACGTACGTAATGCAAAAACGTTATTTGTCGTCATCATTTGAATTCGACCGGTCGCAAGTATTTAAAAGTAAAAGTTCAAAGCAAGATAAATCTCGCAAACAAATATTGATCGATTTTTTTTTTAAATTTTATGCAATAAAAATTTTATAGTCCTTTAAAGTTTGTAGCATACGATATTGTAAGTAACACAATTCAATTTAATACTTTCAAATTCCTTTATAATTATAAATATTTTATTAAGATGGGTAAAAATAGCTATGAGACTACAAAGAAATGGAGGGAGGACTTGAAGAAAAACGAAGAACAAATAAAGAAATACCGGAAAAAGGAGGCTGAAAGACAGCATATCTATCGAAAAAAAATCGCAGATGCAGCCAAAAAAGACAAAAAAAATAATTAACGACGAATTAACACACAATAAGTTTGATGTTTACTATTTTATTACAAAAACTATGATTGAAATAAGCGAACAATATGAAGATATATCGTCTATATACATATTTTCTGATTGGAGTAGCGCTCAATTTAAAAACAAATTAATTTTAAAAAAGTATTCCCTCTTTTGTAAACAAATTTAGCTACCAACATTTAGAATGGAACTTCTTTGCCACATCACATGGTAAAGGTGCAGTTGATGGAATAGGTGGTACTGTTAAAAGGTCTGGCAAATTGTAAAAGCAAATAAATTAATCTTGCCAGATGCTTTCTCATTTTGTGAATGTGCTCATAAATATGTGGAAGCAGTTAATTTGTTTTATGTTGCTACCGAAGAGATTGAAGGGTTTTCTGCTCATCTCTATGAAAAATGGCAAAATGTCCAGCCCATCCCAAAAATAAGAAAACTTCATTCGTTTACTTATCATGATAGTCAGTATATAAATGTGTCTCGAATACGCAGTATTCAGTAAGAGAAAAAAATTAAAATTTAATATTTAAGTGCCAGCGCCCAAATACATAGTGTATAGTAAGAAATGAAAATAACCTTTTATTGTTTTTATTGCTATTATCACCGAATAAACATTTTTTTATTTTTTTAAATTTGTTATGTATACATATATTAAAAAAACCTATTTTTTTCAGACAAATACTATAAGAGAAAAATCTGTCACATACGGTATGTCACGAACGATATTAAGATTTGTTCGTAACAAAATCATCTAAAAATCTTTTTGTATTTAAAAATTATGGATTATCAAGGAAAAATATTTGGCTTGGTGAAAGAACCTAAAGAAAGGAAAAAAACTTTTACAATTCGCAGATTTTCGTATATATGTGCATGCACCTCGACATCACTTCCGTTTTTTGTCACGTACGATATGCGCCTTTTTCGGCCGATATTTTGGCAGGCAAGGTTTTCAAAGTCATGATTTTTTTTTAAGATTATAGTACCCTCTAAATGTAACATATTGACGAAACAATTTTTCAGTTACCACTCTTCTTGCAAAATCTACACCACTTTGTAGGCGTACAAATGTCACGTACGATGACATGGAAATGCCCATATGTGTACGCGGTAAATTATTTGTATGTATATTTGGGCATTTCTGGCATTAGTAAAATGTTATGTTTTTTATAGTTTGTTATAAACGTTAAAAATCAACACAATTCTAACTATTGTTAAATTTCAATTTTTATTTTCGTTTCACAAAAATTATTTCATTCAATTAGTAAATAAAAACAGCTGTTCAAACTTGTTGCAAAATCTTGCAAGCAGAAATTTCTCCAGTAACATTTTGCAAGTTCTCTAACTTGCAACTGTCAAAAAATTTTCTTTTTGGCTCTCTCACTGCAAGAGATTTGGAGTACGCAGACAACATTTTGCAAGATTTTGTAACATTTTGCATAAAATGATACAAAATATGTGTACGCAGACAGACCTATTCTATAGCCAAAAAAATCCGACTAGCTGATCAAGTGTCAGCCGCCGTCGCCGATCAAGTTGGCCGGCGCATGTCTCTGCATATCGGCTGGTGTGTTCCTGAAGATTTGTGTTTTTAATTTTTATTTGTTTACCATCTCGCAATAATTTTTGTGCATTGGCCGTACGCTGGCGGTTTATCTGTATTTAATATTTTGATAATTAAAAGTGAAAATAATAAAAACCGTCTTTACATCTGGCTTATATACTGTGTGTTTTTTTAACTTTCAATAAATATATGTAACTTGGTTATACCATAAAAAGAAATGGCTCTTAGCACTTTAAATGAATTCATTAAAAGATCTGCATGGGTCGGACTTAATTTTCTTAAGCCTCAAGCTTTGGTAGCTTGTTGTGCTAAGGCTGAAAGGTAAATATTCAAAACTTACGTCAATTAAATTACCGTTTAAACAATTAGTACCGGTATTAACTCATATCGCCTAAGATCTTACATAATAGGGATCATATATATTTTAATTATTAAAGGTTTGAAAAGGGATTAGCCCAAAAATTTCTCTGGAATACATGTCAGATAAGTCTCCAATAAACCTACAATAATTATTTTGATTATGTGCTCAAGAGTTGAAGGCAGATTATTAAGTTTTTACGCTATACTACATACACACACAAATAATAAGAGTTAGTATTGACTAAGCTTCGTTAGTTAATTTCTTTTAAATGAACACAAAAAACTAAGTTACTAAATAAGTCAAATAGATAATTTCAAATCTCATATAACAATAAACAATAAATAACTAACATACATATGTACATACATATATATGTATGTATGTAGTTGTCAATGGTAAAAATAGAAGGTGCATAAAAAATGTATATGAAACAAAAATTTGGAATTGGATTTTTTTAATAAATGCGGAAGAATATCATAAAGATGATTTATAAAGTAAGTAATTTAACACATTTCTTGCTCCTCGAGGTTTAAAAAAAAACAGTTTTCTTATCAACAAAACTGTTCCCTGTATCCGTTTCAAGAAGCACTGCAGTCATATTCTTAGAAAAGGTTTTGCTCCTCAAAATTCAGACTTTGTTTCTCTGTTTTCGCAAATAGGGAATTTAGGATTTTCGTTGGAATCCGGTCATGGCTTTTTCCCAGGTACATTCTAGAGGCATATTTTGTTAAGGCGGTATCCAAAAAGTAAAAAATGGCTTAACAATTGACGTTTTTTTTAAGTTTTAAAAGGCTCTTTTGCGATAAAAAGCTCGCAGCAGTACTTCTTTTACTCAAAGGCTTTTCCTATAACCTGTACCATCCTGTGGGTTTGTTCGATGGTACTATGTTGACTTCTAAAGCCGAATTGGTGATTTGTGAATGCAGTTTTTGCCATTTAAGATCGAAACCAGCTCGTTCTTAAGCAGTTTCTCAAACAATTTTGACATTGTGGGTAACAGACTTATAGGTCTACAAGACTCCACCTTTGAAGGATCTTTACCAGGCTTAGGAATCTTCTTCACTACTGCTACTTTCCATGTTGGCGTGAAGTGTTCAAACCGTATTATGGCATTAAAAATAAAAAGAATTATTCTTTTAGCTGTAAAGGGTTTTGTTGCTTATTTTATCAACGTCAGAAGCTTTCTTTTCATCTAGACTAGCGATGGCCTCTACAACATCTGAATATCGGAAACATATTTCTATAGGACTTCTGGCAACAACAGGTGGCAACTCGTTTACGTCAGTGCATACAGTGGTTCAAACGTATAATTGGACACTAGGTGTACAATTATTCAAATGCAATTTTTTTACTTACATGACAATAATTCTAAAAAACTTTGATACAGAGTTATAGGCTATTATAAGACCTTTCAACAATATATAATACTTTACACATTTTATCCAAAAACATTCTTAAAAATAAAAAAGAAAACAAAACCATTAAATTTAATGTCAAACGTATAATTGGACAGTCTGTAGTTTTTGGTCTTGGAAGCAAAACCTTTTGCTTTTATTACTGTTTTCAACCGCCTGGGTACCGATTGCATGAGTTTGATGAAAAAATCCGGAGATATGTTGTTCCACTCACGCCTTATTCCCTACATCAACTGCTCCACTGTGTTGAAAGTGGACTTATAGAGTTTACGGGCAAGTTCTTCCCAAACATGCTCAATAATGTTAGATCTGGGGACTGTGCTGGTGTTTGCAGTAATTTTGGACAATTATGTATGAGCCACATTATCGCAACGTGTGAAGTGTGCTTCGGATCCTTGTCCTGATAGAAAGCAAATGTGTCCAATATGTTCAATTTATCGGCACTTTGCTTCACATTTTGTTTTAAAATGTCCAATAATTGGAATCGATTCATTTTACCCTCTGCAAAATGAATGTTCCCTACTCCTGCACTGGAAACACAACCCCACAGCATCACCTACCCTACCCCATGCTTGACCATAGCCCGAGTGTTAGTAGGCAAAAACTCAGTATTTAGCTTACGCCAAACGTATTGTTTTACATCTAAGCCATGCAGGTTAAATTTACTCTCATCAGTAAAGAGTACCTATAAGATAATTAACAAGGTTTAAAATAATTAAATTAAACAAGTTTTTGTACAATTACCGTTCTCCAAAAGTCAGAATCTTTAAAAAAGTACTCCTTACAAAATTTCACCCGTGTAATTTTATTTTTTTGACTTATATCGGGCTTTTTTCTGACTATTCGCTCATGAAAATCATTCTTCTTTAACACGTTGTGAATGGTCTCGGCGCAAACATCTTTTTCCAAAGCCTTTTGCACCATATTCTTTAATTTATTCGCCGTCGTGAATGGTTTTGTTTTTATTTTCATCAAAATCCGCCGCTCATCATGATCATTTAATTTTTTTCCTTGGGCAACACAACTTTATTTTTCGACTAGAAATGTTTTTTATGCCATTTAATGATAGCGTGAACTGTGGACGGGCATCGATCAACAGTTTTACCGATTTCACGCATGTTTGGGAAGAACTTGCCCGTAAACTCTATAAGTCCACTTTCAACACAGTGGAGCAGTTGATGTAGGGAATAAGGCGTGAGTGGAACAACATATCTCCGGATTTTTTCATCAAACTCGTGCAGTCGATACCCAGGCGGTTGAAAACAGTAATAAAAGTAAAAGATTTTGCTTCCAAGACCAAAAACTACAGACTGTCCAATTATACGTTTGACATAAAATTTAATGGTTTTGTTTTATTTCTTATTTTAAAAAATTTTTTTGAATAAAACGTGTTAAGTATTATACATTGTTTTAAAGGTCTTTCAATAACCTATAACTCGGTATAAAAGTTTTTTAAAATTATTGTCGTAGAAGTGAAAAAATTGGCATTTGAATAATCGCATACCTAGTGTCCAATTATACGTTTGAACCACTGTACATTGGGAGTAAACACGTTTCTTAAATAACTTGCGAGCAGAACGCATTTTTCTTGGTCATTTCGTGACCGGTATCCTTTTAGATTTCGGTGGTTTTGCGATAACGGGTCTTTTGAGACGTTTGGCGGAACGCCATAGAGAATAATTTTTTTCGGAAGTCGCATTTAGCCCTTCGAGATATTCCTTCATTGATTACATTCTGTGTACTTCTAACAAGTTTTTTAATCGGCTTGTACATTCTTTCAGCTTATTTTTAATTTGGGGCGATCAATACTTTTGCCATTCTCTTCGGGCTCTTCTTTTTTCGGATAAAAGCTTTTCAACATCGGTTGAATAAATTTTGTTGCATCTGACCTGACGGTAGGTAAAAGAAGCATGTTTTACGACTTTTTTAATATTTTCATTGAGGCTATTCAGGCACTCTTCGGTGTCTTCGGAAGTTTCTTAGAGGTTGGTGTTCCGAGCAGTGCGTGCTGATCATTTTTTTTTGTATTTTAACCGATTTATCCTTTCGGACAAAATAATATCACTAGTTGCAATTTAGCGAGGACTGCAAATAGTGAATATTGTGGGTGAGTGATCAGGAGATATACTCAAAGAGGCTTGGGCCTCAATAAGCTCAGGGGATATACCTTTTGCTACGCCTAAATCTATAACGTCTGGTAGTTTATTGTGGTCAGTTGGCCAATATGTTGGTTGCCCAGTTAAAATAACGTAAAGTCTCCGATACAGAATCATACAAGACAAGACCTTTGGGACTTATTAGGCGGATCCTCAGTACGTGTGTTTAGCGTTATAGTCTCCAGCAGCTATAAAGCGGGGACCTAAAGATTTGTAAAAACTGTAGTACTGATCCTTCGTTATGGAGAACCTGTGTGAACAATAAACTGACGAAATAACGAGATTATGGTAAAATTCATCAATGCAGACGTTGGTTGCTTGTATATAACTTTCGGAGAGACCGCCCATCCATTGGTGTTTGGTTCTTGATTTGATTAATATAGCTGAGCCACCACTTGACTTATCTCTGGGATTTTTTTAATCATAAAAAGTATAGCCACTTATTGTGAAACTGCTTGTAGATGTCATATGAGTCTCGAAAATTAACATGACATCAATTTTTTGGTTTACTAAAAAATATTCGGGTTCGTTTTTGTGTTGGCGGATGCCGTTTGCCTTCCAGAAAGAAACCCTGAGGCAGTTTATGGCCTTTTAAACATAGCCTGCAAAAGAGCAGACAGCATTTCTTGCATCATTCCAGCCATTTGCGCCATGATTTGCGTAAATTGTTATGGTATTTACAAAAACAAACAACACCTTACAGAATGCAAAAATGTATTTGAAATGGCGTTGAAACATAATGAAAGTGAAATAAAACAATAGATAGAAGATACGAAGACAGATTTGAAAAAATGGATAATGCTCAAAAAAAAATGTGAGAAAAATGTAGAAGAATTTAAGAAATTATGTGGTAATGTCATCGACTTTGAAAACAAAAATAAAACAATGTGCAACTTAATACAGGAAACTAATTTAAAAATGTGTAACGAACTAAAGAAAGCAATAGAAGAAACAAATGTCAAAGCAAACAAAATGTCATATGCTCAGTCAATAAAAAATAACATAGTGATGCCAGATGTATCAAAACAAGTACCACTAATAATAAAACCCAAAGAAAAACAGGGAATAGAAAAAACCAAGACAGAGTTAAATAAAAAAGTGAACCCAGTAAATCGAAAAATAACAGATGTAAAAAACAAGAAAAATGAAACTAAAATAATTCAAAGTGAAAATGATGATGAAAGGGAAAAAATTAAAATAACTATTCAAAACGAAATGAGCGAAGGGTACGAAATTAAGGTGCCAAAACCTATAGAAATGATCATTAAAAAAACCTGCATGACATTTAAATCATCGGAAGAGGAACTTATAGAAAAAATAAAGAAACAAAATCCAATGATAAAAGACAGTAAAATAGATATTGTGAAAATTTATGAATATAAAAGGAATAATAAAACTATATACATATAGTGCAAAAATAACAACTAACAATGAGACTTACAGGAAAATTATCATAGCCCAAAAAGTTATTATCGGTTGGGAAAAATGTAGAATTTTTGACGGAACGGAAATAACACAATGTTTTAAATGTAAAGGTTATAATCATAAATCTAGTGTTTGCAAAAATGAAGAAGTTTGCCTTAAATTTCATGGAACTCATAAAACTAAAGAATGTGATAAAGACATAATTAAAAAATGTATAAACTGTGTACGTATAAATAATAAACTTAATTTGGGTCTGGATTAAAATCATCAAACATTAAATAAAGAATGCCCGGTTTATCAAAATAGTCTGAACAAAAAAAAAGAAAAAGGTTCGGTCTAAGTGCCTAACAACTAAAGAAGATATGTGGTATATGTACAAATCAATCAAATCAAAATCCATCAAGCCTTGCATGATAAACAATTTTAATCAGGTGGAAACTATTGCGGTTAGTGAAAACCCGGACTTCATGGTGTTTACAGAAACTCACATTACAAATGAAATAGATGAGGATGAAATATTTATTCCAGGCTACAATCAAACAATAACTTTTTCCAACTCCTACAGAACAGGAGGGGTTGTAATATACCACAAGAAACATTGGAACGTAAAAAAGATTTTTGAAAGAGTAAGTAACTCAAGGTACTGGATAAATGTATGCTCGATGAGATATGAGAAAAATTATTTTATATAAGGTGCAGTTTATAGATCACCTATATATAGTGAAGCGGAATTTTGTGAAAACTTTGAACAAGCTTCAGAGGAAATATGCGAGCATAACTGTAATAAAGTAATAACAGGAGACTATCATTGATTGGTCGGTGGATGGTTTCTACAAAAACAGATTGAGGAGCATTTTTAATGATAGTGGATTGAAACAAATAGTTAAAGAATATACGAGAGTAACAGCACATACAAGGACATTAATTGATTACGTTATAACGAACAGTAATAAAGTGACAACAAGAACCAATAATAGTAACAAATTATCGGATCATGAATCTATCGATATCATTATTGAAAGCGAAAGTGAAATCAGTAGCCAAGTGATGTTCAAAGAAATAGAAACGTTCAAATACAACAAACATTTATTTAACAGAGAACTACGTTCAATATTGAAATTGAAGGAAGATAATAACTTAAATGATAACGTACAATTTTTTGACCTATGTATTCAAAACGCAATTAAGAAGTTTACAAAAAAACAGCTAATAAGAGAGAAAAATAGTATAAATAATTGGTTTAATAGAGAATTAAGACAATTAAAACGCGAAAAGACTGCTAAATATCAGACAGCCAAGTTTGAAAATACTGGTGTTGCATGGAAAAATTATAAAATATAAAGAAACATCTATAAAAAAAAATCAACAATGCAAAAAATCTTTACGGAAATAGTAAAATAAGCAATGCCAGAAACCAAAAAGAAATGTGGAGAGAAATTAAGAATCTGGTTCTTAAGAAAAATAAACCTGTGATACAATCTATGATATTCAACAAAAAAGAATATAATGAAAATTACCAAATAGCTAGTCAGTTTAACAACTACTTCGTAGATAGTATAAGGACAATTAGAAATAATATAGAGAATGTGCAATTTATAAATCAAGTACCTGCTGTGAATTCTAAGTTCAAATTTCGTGCAATTACTTTTGAAGAGCTTAAGAAAATATGTAAAAATATGAAAAATAAAGCTGACTTTGACAAAGTTTCAGTTAAGATTGTTTTGGATAACTGGAACATAATGGGAAAAACAATGCTATATATAGTAAATAAATCTCTGGAAACAGGAGTTTTTCCTGAAAGCTGGAAAGAATCCATAGTAACACCTCTTGAAAAAGTGGCCCATACAAAAAAGTGCGAAGAATATCGCCCAATTAATATATTAAAAACTTGTGAAAAAATACTAGAAAAAATAATTAAAGAGCAATTGGAAAAATATATGGAAGATAACCAACTTTTTTCAAAATATCAATCGGGTTTTCAAAAAAATTCTCATGCGAAATCACTGTAAATTACGTGATAAATAAGTGGCGATATTTTTAGACTTTAAGAGAGCATTTGAGACAATAGACAGGGATATTTTAATACAGAAATTATATAATTACGGTGTACAAGAAAATGAACTGAAATGGTTTAAATCATACTTAAGTGGACGAAAACAAACGGCAAAAGTGAACAACGTAAAATCAAACAAAATTGATAATCAATTCGGTGTGCCCCAAGGTTCGATATTCTTGTTTATTATATATATTAATGATATGCCAAATATATTGAAAATGTGTAAAGTGGTTTTATATGCGGATGATACGTTGATCTTTACGGAAGCGGATACAGCAGAAAAATGTCAAGAAAATTTAGTACAAGATATATGTAAGTAGTGTTAATACGTGGCTTAAAATGAATAAACTAAAACTGAAAGAAAACAAAACAAAAATAATGGAAATAAATATGGACAGCGATTAAGTAATAAAAATAAACGACGAAGAAATTTAAAAAGGAAAATATATCAATTATCTCGGTTTTATAATAGATAAGAATTTAAAATTCAGGTCAGTAACGGGGGTCTCATTATCCTCTTGCAAAATTTCAAAACGATTTTGCGATGAGGTTGGCCTTTCATCGTCTTTTAAAATTTTTGCTGGTTGAGATGTTTCTGCCGATTTAGGGCTTCTTCACCTTTTAAGAACTGTTACGTAGCGGTCCATCCCTACCTGGATCTTAGGTTCCGATGCAGAAATTAAGCTTGATGCGACTTTAGCAGCTGCAGGTTCAACTCCAGAATTTGATTACGATGACCGCGACAACGATGGTACTTTAGAATTATTTTTATAATTTTTAAATTGAGATTGGGCTAAGTTAGTCCCTTGTTTAGTACAGTTATCTAAATTAGGCATGTAAAAATATCTTATTATATACAGATAAAAGCTCCTTTATATAGCACATTGGTGCATATTTATAAAACTCATATGATATTCCGTCTTGACCTGGAGATTTATTAAGTTTCAAAGTTCTTATAACCTTTAAAATTTTAAACATTTCTATAGGGGAGTCAAGAATAGGATCTATGACATAGGGCATACACCACTGAACTATTAGATCATTCTCTGTATCACATAATAATGAACTAAAATGACTAAAGAAATCATCCGATTTCACATTTCCTTTAATATTTTGTTTACCATTTTTCATCTTGTTAGATAGTTTCCACCACTCACTACTGAATTTCACTTTATTAAGTTGCTGTATGTTTTTGGTATATTGCTCTAGTTTTTTGGAGCTACATAGTTTCATATAATTTGCTTTATAGGTTAAATAACGTGATCTGTTAGCACCCGTTTGATTTTTTCTACATTTATTTAACCACTTTAACATGTTTTTACGATACCGCTCACACCTCCAGTCAAACCATTTCTGTCTCGGTTCAAAAACTTTTTTCTTTTGTGTCTTTACAGCAGACTGCTTAATTTTAGATATAGTAGTAGTTAATAGATCATCAATATGAATATTTGATTGTAGATCAACATGTGATGATAGTGAAGTAAGTTTTTCCACATATTTTGACTTATGTCTATCATTCCACCGTAGTTTTACCAAGTTTATAGTTTGCTCGGGGAGAGCGTTGTTATCAAGACACTTAATTCGTAAACAAACAGGCATGTGGTCGGAATATGGCTTAGATGATATGGATAAGTAATCAACATATTTGAGTAAACTATGAGAGCATATAGCATAATCAATAACAGAACAACCGTTAGCGCCATAAAAACTAAATTCTCCCATCATATCATCATCAATTCTACCATTTATCACTATACCTCCAACATTTTCAATGAATTCCAAAAGCTTTTTTCCACGAGTATTTAGCGTTTTATCCATAGAGTATCTATATTCACGAATATGTGGTAAATCAGATAAAAAATAAGGATCCAATATTTGCTCATTCGCAATCCGTGCATTTAAATTCCCAACAATACAAAAGTTAACAGGATTAAGATTTTGCATAAACTGTTCAAATTTATCGAAATCTGAATTCCAACTAGTACAATTCAAATATCTAGGTATAAAATAAAATGAGGTTTCTTCAAATTTTGCTGATATGATTGTATATTCAAAAAGGTTTACAAATTTAAAGGAATAGCTATTTTGTAATTCTTTTTTAAAACCGAATAGACTTCCACCTCTTGCACGACCAGCAATATGTATTTTACTTGCAGGGATACAATGTAGATAATAATTTTGAAAATAATTGTGAAAGCGATGTTGATGGTCAGATATAACATGGGTTTCAAACATAGAAAATAAATCATATTGGTTTACAAATGATATAAATTTGCCAAAGTTTATAGCTTTAGCCAAATTTGCTACATTATATGACAATATTTTGCAGGTTTTAAATTGCTATTGCAACCTTGAGGTAGACAGACGTTCCTCACTGAACTGTTGTTCACCTCTAACACAAATTTCAATGTCAAAATTACATTCATTAAGCAGCTTACGCAAGTACTCTGCATTACTTTTCGATACTGCCATAACTTTACCACATGACCAAGTATATTTGTTATTATCGACATATATGCAGAATTCTCCCAGCCGTACATTAACCGATTTATTAAATTTTGTAAGTGTCTTGCTTATGTTGCGCCGATTATAGCGAGTATTTTGTTCCTCCTCAGTGTAGTCTTTATTTATAAATACCTGATGTCCTCTTAATTTTTTCTTGGCGGCTGAAATACTATAAGCTTGCAAGCTCGACTCAAGGGTGAAACAGAAGGATTTACCACCGGATATCATGCGTGTAGACACTATTTTGGCATTTACTTGTAAAATATCATTACATATGTTAATTATTTCGTTGTTAGCTGCAGTGTTAGTTTTGCTTTTAAGACCAGTAACAATAATATTAGCTGCACGTGATCTACGATCAATATATTCAAGCCTAGAACTCAGTTTTTTAACATCATTTTTCAATTTTAAGTTTTCCTGTTTCAATTCCTCAATTTCTGTTTTAAGCTCATTTAAATCTGATTTTCTAGTTGCATCTTTTAATTTCTCATCTAATAAATTACATAGTTTTTCCCACGAAAAAACATCTACAGAATTGCTACGGTAACCAGTGCGTGTGTTCTGTGTGTGTGTGTTTATAGGCGCCTTGTAAAAGACAGAATGAACACGATAAACCTAATTATTTTAACTTTTAACGTTGTATAATGGGAGTTTATGTATTATCTAAGTCACACTGTTAATAATCGGAAGACTATGACAATAAACAAAATTTTCTCGCTGCGAAAACTTCTCGCCAGTTACAGAACAGGTGGGCAGATTCCATATTACTAATAAATTTTTTACATTCTCTACTCACTGTGCAATCGGGGGATGTTGTGTTAATAGATCTTTTGTTATTCATTTGGTTAAAGCATACCTTTAGGCATAAATACTTATAAAACTTACTTATAAACTTATAAAATTATACAGGCATGTTCCAAAAAAGTAGTAGAATGTAAGTAAAATACGATTTGAAAAGTTTACTTTTTATTTTTAATGTTCTGTAAAAGTAGCGGTTTAGTGTTTCATTTTCTCATATGAAATGGACTCCGAAAACAAAAAGTGTGAACAGCTGATACATATGTGACTAAAATTAAAACTAAAATTTTGCCTTATAAATCAAAAAATTTGTGATCTTATTTTTATCTCACAAAAACTGTGCAATTCGCGTAAAAAAAATTTATTAAATAACAAAATACAACATAAATAATGAATGTCATGTTAGTAGCCATGGTGCATCAAAGAAAGGAGTTTGCAAAAGAAAAACTACAAAGGAGGATTTTGCGGGATCACTCAAATCCTTTAGATATCAACGACTCTATGTAAGTACGCATACATACATATGTACGTATAAACATTTAGTAAAATTTTTATATGGTAAACTTTTAAGGTTTTTACAGTATTACCGCATTAATAAGGATGCATTTCGTGCTTTTCTTAATTGTGTAAAATGTAGGCTGCCCGCATCTTCTATCCCGGCACAAATACATCTTGCTGCCACATTAAGATTTTTAGCAGAAGGCTGATTTCAACGAGGGGTTGGGAAAGACAAAGATGTGGCTTTGGCTCGAAGTACAACGTGAAAAATTATAAATCGCGTGCTTATTATCTTAGAAAAGCATATTTGTCCTAGGTGGATAAACTTAACCATGAAAGACGATGAGTGAAAATGTCTAAGCGTTATTTTATGCAAAAATTTGGTATACCTGGTGTAATAGGATGTGTTGACGGCACTTACGTGGAAATTACTAAGCCGCATATTGATGGAAACTTATTCTATAACAGAAAGGGTTACTACAGCTTAAATGCTATGATTGTGAGTATATCTAGATTACTAAATACTATAGAATAAAGTGTAATATTTATTTACTTTTTTCTATAGATTTGTGATTATAATATGGTTATTAAAGCGGTCGATGCCCGTCGGCCTGGTTCCAGTCACGAATTTCTAATTTGGAGCGTCAGTAAGGCTTGCAGTTATTTTTCCCGTTGCTATGACAATGGAGAAAGAGGCAATTGGTTGTTGGGTGACGCAGACTATGCTCTTCAACCATTTTTACTGACACCTTATAGGGATCTTCAGGCTGGTACACGTGAACACAAATTTAATGTAAAACATGCATCAGCACGGAATATAGTTGAAAGAACTATTGGTGTGCTAAAAAGCCGTTTTAGATGCCTTGCTCACATCCTTCCGTACCAGCCCCTAAAAGCAATCCGAATTATAAATGTATGTTGCGCACTGCATAATATATGCAGACATTATAATGTACAAGACATAGAGGAAGTAAGCTTAGTAAATGATACTAATAATGACGATTGGGATGAATTAATAACCGATTCCGTAGCCGCCTTAATAAGAGATGATATCGCCAATCGACTTTAGTTTGAAAAACATTCAAATTCAATTTTTTATATACTTAATTATTTTATTCAATAAAATTTAAAATAACTTTGTATAAATAAATTTATTCACATTTTTTAATTCATAAAAAAAGAAAGCAGCAGCACATTTTATGTTTTTAAACTTAAACTATAGAAAAATAAATTGAAATTTGTTACACGCTTTAATATCAAAAATAAAAAAATAACACTTCGGTTTTGCATATACATAAATAATAATAATAATAAAAAATAAGGCACACAATTATAAATCGTTAATTTTCTCAATGGTAATTGATCTTTAATTCTTCTATTTCTAATTTTTTTCTTTTTATTTCAATCTCCTCCTCTCTTAGCTGCTCCATTCGAAAATAGTGTTTCTCCTTTTTTTCGATGTGGTTTTGAATACTTTTTGTAATTGCTTTGAGTTCACGATTAGTATCCTTTAGTTCTCGTTTTAAATCTTTTGTGCACTTTATATTTATGGTCATAAATTTTGAGGGTTTGCGCAATTGACTCCATAGCATCAGTCTGGCCACTCATACACTCTTTCATATTGTCATTCCAACTCGTGTCTTTCTGACGTTTTGGAGTCAGAGTAGCAGCCTTGCTGGTGGAAGCAACATTATCATCTGAAAAATAACTGCGGTCTATTACAATATCGTCTTCTGCGAGTGCCTCACAGAAATCTAATGAATTTTCAACGCCTTCGATAACTGTACAAATCCCATACAGTTGGCCAACAGCTTCTTCCATTTTTGTAAGGACAAACTTGTTGAAAGGTCCTCCACCAGTCGCTCTAGCCTCCGAGCTATTATGTGTGACTTTTCGCCTTACTAGTGCCTTCCAATCCATCCAAACCTGTAAAAAAATTATCAGTCAATTAAAATTTATTCATTTTATTTTAACAATGTATATATCTTGCCTTCTTCCAACCAGATGTATCCTTTGTTGGAGGTCCATTACTATTCAATTCGACAGTCAGTTCTTTCCATAACTCTTCAAATTTTACACGGTCTCCTTTTACAAATCCTTTTGCCAGGTCTGAATGGTTTTGCATAAAGCGCAACAATATTGCATCCTGCGTAGTATTTTTGTGTTTTCCCCTACAGATATGTAAAATTTCCATTTAAACAAAAAACTCTTAATATGAGCGTTTATTTAATTGTAATAGTAATAATACTTACATATTTCTGCAAAACGTTTCAATTTTACAAAAAAATTCAAAAGTATTTTTAAACTGCTTCTTTTTACGGCTTAGTAGTTTCTAGAACAAACAATTCACTACAAATTGATGTCCGAAAAGAAAACGTAAATGAAACGTAAAAAGTAAAATGCAGAACATCAATGCTGTAAATTGAAGTGGTTACAAATTACTTTTACTTCAAAGTAGAATCCAGAACATACCCGATAAACTTGACAGCACCTTTTGCATCAACCAGCTGGTATTTTGTATGTTGTGAAAGTGTCCACTTCCATATAATTAACAAAAATTTCAGGCTCCCAACCAATCTCAGCTGTTTAACCAAACAAGAATAAGTTTAGGCAATCTTCCTTTGCACACCACCAACCAAAACAATTCTTCCGCTCTTATAATAATGAAATATCGAAGTGAGACCTCTGCAGTAAGACATCAACCGGCAACAACAGCAGCAGCAGCACCAATCAGTAAAACTCCCAATCCAAACATATACAACACCAGTAATAATACTATTTAATCAATAAGCAGCAAAAGCACTTATGAGGCACAATGATGATAAAAAAGCACGATAATTTTATTAAAACAACAGATCAATAAATCTTTTAACGGAGCTAGTAAATTTTTTATTTTCTACCAGTTTTAAAGCAGAGTTGCCAATTAACATTGGTGTGAAGCAAGGTTGCGTTTTGAGCCCACTTTGTTTTTACTATATGTAGACGACCTGGTAAATGTTCTACCTGGAGGGGTTACCGTTGCCAACACTACGGTCAAAATCTTACTTTATGCCGATGATATAGTTATATTATCTGACTCACCATTTGGACTCCAAAAAATGATTGATGCTTTGTATAATTACTGCGTAACATGGAAAATAAAAGTGAACCTTAACAAATCAAAAATTATGATAATGCGATCGGGTCCAAGAATCTCTAGTCGCCTAGTATTTCGTTATGGTAATGATGATATTGAGATAGTAAATAGTTATAAATATTTAGGATTTGATATAACCTACAATCTATCTTTTAATACCTATTTAAAAAATAAATTATCTACATCGAAATTAGCTATCAATACAACATGGTCAAAATATATAAATAATCCGAATATCTCAAATGAAAACAAACTCAAAATTTTCTATGCTGCCTGTCGTTCCATAATGTTGTATGGTGTACAAGTCTGGGGTTTTCTAAAATACGATTTCGTTGAAAAATTGTTCAGATTCTTTATCAAAAAAAGGTATACCTCCCATCTACAACTCCGAACTATATGATATATCTTGAAACCGGACTGGATTCACTTTACTCTACAACACTAAAACTTCACCTCTGCTATTTAAACAAAGTTCTCTGTATGAGTTCAAATAGACTACCACGCATCCTTGCTGAAGCTGTTCTATCGCAATGCATTTTCTGGGCAAATGAATGGTATAAGCTGTGTCAAAATTTGCATCTTACTTTTCCTAACAATAGTCCACTTTGCACACATTGGAAAACGGTTATACATCATTTAAATACAAAAGAGCGTGATGAAAATATTCTGCAAGCTATGAACTCACAGCATCACGATATGTATTCGCAACTTAATTACAATGTCACCCCTTTACTAGCTTCCAAAACAAATGTTTAAATGAAATAATTGATAGCCTTAATTGCAATAATTTCTACTCACTTTACAAATACATTCAATTATCCTTAAAATACCGTAACTTAATTATAAATGAGTATCAGTTGCTCTCTTAATCTCGTAGTGTACGGACGTGTCTACGCGAGTGTATATTTGTAATAGGTGATATTTGTAATAAGTTACAAAAAAAAAAAATTGTTAATATACATACCTACAAGACATAAGTGAGAATCGAAAATAAAAACAAACTATACAAAACAAAAAAACCAAACGGTTAATGAGTAACAGTAATCGTTGTGACAGTGGGCCTAATAGCCGAAATGCTTACATTGTGTTAAGCTCAGCAAGCGTTAGCAATGAAAACATTAGAGACCCTGAATATAATAGAAACTATTTAAGTGCAAAACCAAAAACAAATACAAATAATTTAAGTGCAAGTGTGCCTAATTTGAATAAATGTACTGAACAAAGGACAAATTTAGCCCAATCTCTGTTTAAAAATTATAAAAAAAATACCGAGGTGCCATCTTCATCGCGGTCTTCTTTATCAAGTTCTGGTGTCGCACCAACAGCTGCTAAAGGCGCTACAGGCCCAATTTCTGCGTGTGCTCCTAAGATCCAGGTAGGGATGGACAGGTACGTAACAGTTCTTAAAAGGGGAAGGAGCCCTAAATCGGCAGAAGCATCTCAACCTGCAAAAATTTTAAAAGACGATGAAAGGCCAACCTCATCGCAAAATTGTTTTGCAATTTTGCAAGAGGATAATGAGGCCCCTGTTAGTGAAAAAAAGTCCTTTAAGCCACCTCCCATTTATTTGAGGGGAAAAAACTCAAATGATCTCGTCAAGTTTTTAGTCGGTTTGATTGGGGAAAATAACTTTTATGTTTCAAACGTTAAACGCGGTAACATATTTGAGACAAAAATTCAAGTGAACCATGAAAATGCCTACCGCGCCACGGTTTCGGAGCTCGAAAAACTCAGAAAAAAACTTCTATACCTACCAACTCAAGACCGCAAAAGGCCTTCAGGTAGTTATTAAAGACATTGATTCTAACGTTGACCCAGAAGAGATCAAGACCAGTTTGCTAAACAAAGGGTTTATGGTTAGGACTGTATCGAATATGAGAAACAGGGAAAAATACCCCCACCCATTATTCCGAGTGGAGCTTGAGCCTGGTGATATTAAATTGAAAAAAAGTGAAACTCACCCCATCTACGATTTAAAATATATTATGCACCGACGAGTCACTGTGGAAGTGCCACATAAGCGATCTGGGCCCGTACAGTGCTTAAACTGCCAGGAATATGGCCACACTAAAACTTATTGTAAGTTGCCTACTGTTTGTGTTGTGTGTGGGGATCTGCACGATACGACCAAGTGCGACAAGCCAAAAGATGATCCTAGGATAAAGAAATGCAGCAACTGCGGGGGAAACCACACTGCCAACTATAGAGGTTGTCCTGTTTTTAATTCAGTTAAGCGATCAACTAAACCGAAAATAGTTCCTGCCCCTCCCCAGCCTTTAAATATACCAACTACAAATATGCCTCCATTGGCACAACCAACTGCAAATCAAGTTTCTTACGCCGCCGCATTAAAGTCTAACCAGCCTAATTCACGTAAGTCTACCCAGCCTACAACACAACAAGAAGTGCCAACTAGCGAACCAACCGGGCCTAATTTTAGCCGCCTGGAAGCCGTAATTGACAATATGGTCACACAATTTACGCAGATTATGGCGCAAATGGCCAACATGATACAAGAAATGCAAAAAATGCAGTCTGCTTTTCTGCAGGCTATGCTTAAAAGACCATGCACTGCCTCAGGGTTTGTTTCTGGAACGCAAACGGCATCCGCCAACACAAAAACGAGCTCGAATATTTCTTGATGAACCAAAAAATCGATGTTATGTGTATTTCTGAGACTCATATGACATCTAGAAGCACTTTTAAAATTAGTGGTTATTCTTTTTACGATTCAAAGGATCCTAGGGATAGATCATGTGGTGGCTCGGCTATTCTAATCAAATCAAGAATTAAACACCAATGGTTGGGTGGCCTCTCGGAATGTTATATCCAAGCTACGAACGTCTGCATTGATGAATTTTTCCATAACCTTGTTATTTCATCAGTTTACTGTCCACCCAGATTCTCCATAACGAAGGATCAGTACAACAGTTTTTACAAATTATTAGGTCCCCGCTTTATAGCTGCTGGAGACTATAACGCTAAGCACACATACTGGGGCTCCCGCCTAATTAGTCCCAGAGGTCGTGTCTTGTATGATGCCGTGTCTGAAATGGGACTTTATGTTAATTCAACTGGACAACCAACCTACTGGCCAACAGACCACAATAAAATTCCAGACGTAATTGATTTTGGCGTAGCAAAAGGTATATCCTCGGAGCTCATTGAGGCTCAAGCCTCCTTGGATTTATCTTCTGACCACTCACCCACAATAATTACTATTTGCAGTCCTCACCAAATGGCAGCTAGTGAGTTTTTCTTATCAAAAAGAATAAATTGGTTGAAATATAAAAAATATATTAGTACCCACTGCGCGGAAAACCAACCGCTAAAAACTCCCGGAGACATAGATGATTGTCTGAGCGTCCTAAATGAAAACATTAAAAAAGCCGTTGAACATGCGTCTTCTACCTACCGCCAGGCTAGGTACAACAAAATTTTCTCTGACGATGTGGAAAAGCTTGTATCTGAAAAAAGAAGAGCCCGCAGGGAATGGCAAAAACGTAGATCGCCCCAACTTAAAACTAGGCTGAAAGAATGTACAACCCAACTAAAAAGCTTGTTGGAGGCTCACAGAATGGCATCACTGAAAGAGTACCTGGAAGGTCTAGACGCGACTCCTCAGACAAATTATTCCTTATGGCGATCAGCCAGACGTCTTAAAAGACCTGTTATCGCAAAACCACCACTGCGCAATCTGAGAGGATCCTGGGCTAGAAATGACGAAGAAAAATGCGATCTGTTCGCAAATCACTTCAAAAACGTATTCACTCCCAATACATGCACTGACGTGAGGGAATTACCGCCTGTTGTTGCCAGACGTCCTTTAGAAATACGTTTCCGATTTACAGATGTTGTAGAGGCTATTGCTAACCTAAATGGTAAAAAAGCTCCTGGCGTTGATAATATAAGCAACAAAATGCTCTTAGAGCTACCTTTTACGGCAAAAAAAATAATTCTTTTTATTTTTAACGCAATAATTCGGCTTGAACATTTCCCGTCTATATGGAAAATTGCCTTAGTAAAGATGATTCCTAAGCCTGGCAAAGATCCTTCAAAGGTAGAGTCTTATAGGCCTATAAGTTTGTTACCCACAATGTCAAAATTGTTCGAAAAATTGCTTAAGAACAAGCTGATTTCGATCCTGAATGAAAACAACTGCATCCCAGATCACCAATTTGGCTTTAGAAGTCAACATAGCACAATCGAACAAACTCACAGACTGGTGCAGGTTATAAGAAAAACTTTCGAAGAAAAAAAGTATTGCTCCGCGCTTTTTATAGATGTCTCTCAAGCTTTCGATAAAGTATGGCACGAAGGCCTGTTAAACAAACTAAAGCTAAACCTTCCATCTAATATTTTCAACCTTTTAGAAAAATACATAACCGGTCGACAATTTATGATCAAAGAGGGAAACCAAATAAGTTCTTCCCAAACAATAGGGGCTGGTGTACCTCAAGGGAGTATACTAGGTCCAGTTCTGTACTTGCTTTACACAGCAGATATGCCAACCAATAGTTTTACACACACGTCGACATTTGCTGATAATACTGCTTTTCTTAGTATTCATAAAGACCCTAAAGAGGCTTCAAACCAATTGCAGCAACACGTAACCTAAGTTGAAAAATGGGCAAAGTTATGGGGAATAAAAATAAATGAACAAAAATGTACCCACGTAACGTTTACTTTACGCAAAGAAACGTGCTCTCCAATTCTTATTAACAACCATATGGTGCCTCAACGAACCGAGACAAAATATCTTGGTATTCACCTAGACCGCCGCCTCACATGGAAGCCTCATATAGATGCGAAGTTGACGCAAATGAAACTTAAAGCTACACAAATCCATTGGCTAATTGGCAGAAACTCTGTGCTTCGTCTTGATTGTAAACTTCTACTCTACAAATCGATTTTGAAACCAATTTGGTGCTACGGTATACAATTATGGGGCACTGCTTCCGCATCCAACATAGAAAAAATTCAACGCAGGCAAAACAAAATCCTAAGAATGATAACTGGTGCTCCTTGGTATGTTAAAAACAGCAACATCCACAAGGATCTACAAGTTCCACTAGTTAAATGCGAAATCCTGAACTATGTGGACAAGTATTTAAATAAGCTGGAAGCTCACCCAAAATCCGCTCGCCCGAAACATCCTGCAACATAGTGGGTACACCCGCCTGAAAAGGAGGGATACTATTGCGCTTATATGAAGCTTGATAATTAATATGAGAACTTAAATTTTAGTCTGCCACTGGCTGGACTTATATTAACTACCTAGTTTTAAGATTTGAACACTTATTGTTAGTTCGCCACAGGCGAAGATTCAATAATAAATATATGAAAAAAAAAAAAAATAATGTATAATCCTATATTTTATTAAAAAACTTCATAATACTGTAATACGCTGCTATAAGCAAATTAAACAAAATCCTAGTTTTGCCAACCTGGCTCACAACAATTATGTTATGCCATATATAGATTTATAACTTGCCATATAATGATTTATAATTTGTTAGCATATAGTATAATTATAAAATAAAATGTTATAAGCATCTATTAATAAATAAATATAATTATCTAAATTAGGCGCACTTAAACTTATGGTGTTTTCCTTTCCGGCAAAAATTTTACATTAATGCTACCATTCGAGCGGGTTTATGTTCCATTCTAAAAATACATGCAAGAGTGAAAACAGTTTTCGTTTTCCTTTGTGAACATGTTGCACATAAAACTGGCAAGAGTGTAACATATCTTACCCCCAATTATATTTCAGTGTAACAAAGTACCACTTTTTACAGCTGTGTTTTGTAAGTAAATACTTTTTTTTGCAGACGAGTTTTTAACACAGAGTGCAGTTTTTATTAAAATCAAGACATTTTTCTGTTCCATTGAAACAAAAAAAATGTACAACTTTATAAGTGTGGGTGTAAACTGATAAAAATATTACACATACTTATTGTAACATTTTTTTTTAGAATGGAAAACACCATTAGATTGTTTGAAGTTGCACTAAGTGTTTATTTTGCCGAACCTGTAACACATGACTACATGCAGGCTGTGAAGGAATCTCTAAGGTATTGTTCAATACGTTAGATAAAAACCAAAACTTATACCTGTAATGGCTGTATGGAAAATCCGCTTAGTGCAAGTAATAAAGATTTTAATATCGAAATGCACGAAGAGCTTTGCGGATATAAAAATCTTTAAGTAAGCATGCAAATGATATAAAAAATTAGTAGGCTTTAATCAAGAAAACATTTGAATCTGCTATCGGTGGAATTCAGATGGAACTGGCAAATAACCTCAAGGAAATTAAGAATGAGGTTGGAAATTGTAAAGCTTAAATTGACTAATAATATTAAATATAAAAGAACATTTCTTGAGCGTGAAGTTCAAAATCATGCATTATAGCACCGTCTCAACAGATCGGACATCATCATCACCGGTCTTCCTAGGAATTTAAAAATCTAAATGAGGTAGTTAGCAAACTTTTAACACACTTAAAAGCAGAAAACTTCTCAACTGATGTTGTTATTGTTAAGCACATTAAAAAATACTTCCTCCCTTGTTAAATTTAGCCTCATAACTAAACGTGACAATGTGATGGTGGAGTGCTATTAATCTAGATCACTTAAACTGTGTGATGTTGTTGGCGGTACCTATAACAGCCGTATTTTTCTTAAAGACAATTACTCATCTCTGGCAAACGGACTCCTTAAATACAAGAAAATTAAAGAACAAAAAGAAAATTAAGGGTCCTTGTTTTATATAATATAAATTTGTAACATTGCTTAACGATTTCACGTATAACATTAAGTAGTACTAACTGCTAACAGATTTCTTTTGTTTCTTTTTATATAATTTTACGGATATATTAGTTTTGCTTTTTTTCTTTGCTATATAGAATTATTGCCTAAAGGGCTAACTATAATGTGCTTTAGCTTACTTAAGCAAAAATGCGAATACACATAAATGTGTATTACTATAATGTTCTTAGCAACTTTTCGTTAAGTTTAGTCAAGTCACATTTGATTAAGCAAATAGCGAACCTGATTGTACTTTAATTAAGTGATCAGCTGTGTATACGTGAGTTGCGCGCACTGTTACACTTTTAAGTACACTTTTACTTATGAAAAAAAAAAATTTATTTATCAACTTTTATAATATAATTAAATTATTGTTTGCTAATGGTTAAATATTAATAAATCGCGGATGTTATTAAATAACATTTAGCGAAAAAAAAATCCATATATTTTGAATTTAAAAACAAAACAGTTTCTGCATAAATACAAATATTTGCAACTGAGTTCTGTAAGTATTAAAGTTCACAAAGTGAAAAAAAGCCACTCAAAAGTCTTCAATAAATTGTTTAAGCATTTGACAGGCTTTTTGTTGATATTTGACATAAGCTTAAGTTTGTTTAAGCACAATATAGTTAGGCCTTAAATATAAGCTGTTTTACTGCACCAATTTTCAAAACAAATTTAAGCGGTATTGATGGCTTGTAGCGCCAAAAAAAAAATAGGCAAAAAAGTGGGCTACTGGTAATTATTTTGCACCGACTGTCTCTTAAGAGACGCCTCGAAAGTCTAGACTCGACTCCTCAGACGAATTTTTCACTATGGCGATCAGCTAAATATCTTAAAAGACCCCTTATCACAAAACCGCCACTACGTTATCTGAAAAGATCCTGGGAAAGAAATAATGAAGAAAAGTGTGATATACTCGCAAGTCATTTAACAAATGTGTTTACTTCAAACACATGCACTGAAATGAGTAAATTACCGCCTGTTGTTGCTAGATGTCCTATACGATACGTTTCCAACTTTTAGAAGTCGTATAGGCTATCAATAATTTAAATGCTAAAAAAGCTCCTGGCTTTGATAAAATTAGAAACCAAATGCTTTTAGAGCTGCCTTGCACAGCAAAAATAATTTTTTTTTTTATTTTAACGACATATTACGGCTCGAACATTTCCCACCAGTATGGAAAGTTACCTTGGAAAAGATGATTTCTAAGCCGGGAAAAGATCCTTCGAAGGTGGAGTCTTACAGGCATATATGTAAGTCTGTTACCAACTATGAATGTCTAAATTGTTCGAGAAATTGCCAAAAAAAACAAGCTAACTACGATTCTACATGAATACTACTGCATTCCAAATCACCAATTTGGATTTAGAAGACACCATAGCACCATCGAACAAACCCACAGATTGGTACAGGTTATAAGAAAAGTCTTTAAGAAAAAAAAAATACTGCTCCGTGCTTTTTATAGATGCCTCTTAAGCCAAAGTTAAGGCTGAACTTACCAGTGAATATCTTCTACCTTTTGAAAGAGTACATAACTGACCGACAATTTATAATAAAACAAGGAAACTGCTTAAGCCCTCTAAAACCAATAGGGGCGGGGATACCTCAAGGGAGTGTATTATGCCTAATTCCGTATTTGATTTACACAAACAATCTTACTCATACGTCGACATATGCTGATGATACCGCCTTTCTCAGTAATCATAAAGACCCTAAAAAGTCCTCAAAACAACTTCAACATCAAGTATCCCTAGTAGAGAAATGGGCAAAGTTATGGGGCATTAAAATAAATGAACAAAAATGCACCCACGTGCCCTCCAATTCTTATTAACACCCATACGGTGCCTCAACGAATTGAGACGAAATATCCTGCCTTTCACCTGAATCGCCGCCTCACATGGAAGTCACATATAGATGCGAAGTTGACGCAAATAAAACTTTAAACGACCCAAATACACTTGCTTCTTGGTAGAAACTCTGTGCCACGTCTTGATTGTAAACTTTTACTCTACTACTCAATTTTGAAACCAAATTGGTGCTACGGGATACAGTTATGTGACACTGCTTCCGCCTTCAACATTGAAAAAATTCAACGCAGTCAAAAAATAGAATTCTAAGAATGATAACTAGTGCTTCTTGGTACATTAAAAACAGCAACATCCACAAAGTTCCACTTGTTAAATCCTAAATTATGTGGACAAGTATTTAAACAAATTGGAAAAGAAGGGATACTATTGCGCTAAGACAAAACTACTGAAATTAATTAATTCTATTATGAGAACTTAATTTTAGTCTGGTACTGGCTCGACTAATATAAATTAAATAGTTTTAAGATTTGAATACTTATTGTTAGTTCGCCCATTAATAAAAATATGAAAAAAAATGTTTGACACCATAGCGTGCCAACAGGTTTTATAGGGCATAAAAATAAAAAAGAAAATAAGTATTTTTAAAACAAAATTTTGTGTTCTTTTAAAGTTAATTAAAATTTATTTATAGGGTTTGCTGTAGGTTAAGTTTGTTTATATGCATTTTATTGGTTCTCGCACCAAATCATGAGTAGGCTTTAACAAAATTCTTGAAAAACCTCATTAATATTTTCTCCCTTTATATAATAACCTCAATGAATTTATTGAGAATTACTATACACAAACCAAAACGTTCAAGAGTTTTTTTAACCCATTTTTCGCTGTTTTGGTTTCCTATTTCCCCTTTACATTTGAATAACCATTGGTTATCACTGAATATATTATAAGGGCTACTGAAAAGAAAACCTTGTTGTATTACAACAATTGGGAAGGTTGGGGAGGTTTACAGGGTTAGATTCATCGTGCCTTAGTACGGCAGTGTATATTGAAACAAATACTGTTCGAAAAAGGATAACATGATTCTCCGTCCATGGCTATCACTAAATAGAAAAATTATAATAAAATAAAGACCCAGCACTCACGTTAAGAAAATTCCTTATAAGGAAAAAGTGAATTGAAATTATAATTTCCCTGAATATTTTGAGAAAGAAAAAAATAATTGAATAAACTCATTGCAATAAAATAAATTTAGTTCGCAACAGGAGTGATCCATGCCAGTTGTATAATACAAAGGAAGTCCATGGCTTAAGGGACTATTATTTGCTTTTTGCATATGGCAGACAATCACACCTTGTTAAAGAGTTAATATAATATATAAAAAATAAAAAAAGCAATGGTTAACAAATGAAAGCAGGGAACTTATAAGTAAGAATATTTATATAGAGATAAAAGAATTGAAAAGGCCTAAAAATATATAAAGCCTAAGCGCAAATATACTATATAAAAAAAATATATAATAATAATCACTACAACAAAATAATATTTCCTTTTATAAAAAGAAGAAGAATGAGATAATGATGAAAGTACAAAATGGAAGTAACATTTCTCAAAAGGAGAAAGTTATAAAATTGAAATTAAATTTTCTTAAATATTATAAAAGCAAAATAGGAATTGAAAATTTAATGGCAACAAAATTAAATGTTTTTGAGAGGCTAATCAAAAGTTTTAAAAAAAATTTCTACAAAAAAAAAGAAATAAATAATTCAATCCGCGAACCAAACCATAAAATTAATAAAAAAGAAACAAAAAATATATTCAAAACGAAATATACCTAAAAAATATTTGTTCGTTTCAGAAAAACAAAATCACATGTACGCCAACGGTTTATAGTACGTAAAATTTCGTATAAAAATCCTAGAATTGAATCCAGATTACCATTAAGTGCTCGGATTCAAGATACTTTTATTTTTTTTGGAATATCCCTGCTTGTTTGTGCTTAGTTTTTTTGCTAATTGTTTATTACCTTGTGCTTGAAAATGGAAGATTTACAGAAAAAGGTAATGGAAATGACTGGGGCTCTGAATGCTACTCTTGTCCAGATGAAAGCTCTGGAAGCCAGAGTCAGAAATATGGAAGGCCCTTCTGGTCTTTCTTCGACCGAGACGGTAACTGAATCGCCCCGTTCTTCTCGGACTGAAACGGAACTGAGGGAAATTAGTCAGCTTCCGGATCGAGTTAAAGAACTCCAACCTTTTGATGAAAATCTTACGCAATACGTATCTTGAATACATAGCGTGGAATCTATACTAACTGATTATGATATCGTGCATACAAAGCCGTTATATAGAGCGATTTTGCAAAGCATACGACAGAAAGTTAGGGGTAGCGCAGATACAGCACTAGTTTCTTATAATATATTTGACAATAATTTGGGTAAGATCTAGGAATGTCTGCCCTTGCACTATGCGGATAAAAGAGACATAAGAACACTTAAACACCAGCTAAATTAGTTAACGCAGGGAAATTCAAAGGTTGATGAGTTTTACGCGGCTGTAAATCATCAGTTCTCTTTGATTATAAATAAGATAAAGACGAAAAATTATTCGAAAGAGACTGTTGATGTACTAGTAGAAACGTTTAGGAATAGATCCTTGGACGTGTTTGTTTGGGGGTTAAACGGTCAACTTTCTAGACTTTTAATAATTCAAAAACCTAAAACCTTACCTTAAGCATATAGCGCGTGCCTTGAGATGCAGAATGTTAATCTAAAGAATGTTAATCTACACCCTACCAAATAACAGTGCCGAATAATGTGATGCCAGGTATAGGAATGAGCCCCATTTACCTCCTAGGTTATTTCACAACTATCCCGGAAATAGTGCTAACAACAATTTCAGACCAAGGTATAAATTCTCTAACGCTTTAACACTTCCACCAAGGCCACTGGAACCAAAACCTGCCGAAAAAATGGACGTAGATAGATCAATTCAGTCTAGGAATGTAAACTATATGAATATACCTTCAGTTCTTAAGAGAAACGCTAGATCTGAGATCATTGGTAACCCGTTTAAACAACAAAGATTATTTAACACTTATTTAGAACCCACTGAACTTCCTAATGAAATCCCGACCAAAGATAATAATTTTTCTGAGGGCAACGATATTTATGAGTCACCCGAGGAAAATTTTATGCCCGTAGCCTCCTTTCCAGCGTTCCATACTTAGAACTAGTCATCAAAACTGGAGTGCCACTAAAGTTTCTTGTGGACACAGGAGCAAATAAGAATTTCGTGGGCTCCCACATATGTGGAACTGGCACTCAACTTAAAAAATTATTTTACGTAAAAACGGCTGCAGGAACTATAGAAATTAATAAGAAAACCGAAGGGCAATTTTTCAAATCTGTGGGAATAAACTCCATTATCACATTTTATATATGTACTTCCCAATCTAAAGTCTTTTGATGGCATCATCGGCGATGATACCCTTAAAGAGCTAGGTGCTATAATAAATAGTGAAAATAATACACTAACCATTAGGTCTGGTGTAGTATTACCTCTTAAGGATAAATTTAAACAGCAAATAAATTTTATAAATAAAAATGTCCCTACGGGAGCGAAGAAGGAACTTGAAAAATGAATATGAAAATATAGCGCTCTATTTGGTCCACTCGAAGCTGGCGAGATGGTCACAACGACAATTAAGGCCGAGGTAAGAACTTTTACAGACGAGCCAATATATACGAAGAGCTATCCTTACCCAGAAAACATGCGTCCTGTAGTTGAGGAGCAGATCTCTGAGTTGTTGAGTCAAAATATCATCAGGACATCTAATAGTCCATATAACTCACCAGTCTGGGTCGTACCAAAAAAACCTAAACCAAATGGCGAGAAACAATATAGAATGGTAATCGATTTTAAAAGATTGAATTCTGTCACCATTTCTGATACATATTCGATACCGGATATTAATTTGACATTGGCCAGCTTAGGAAGGGCAAAATATTTTACGACGTTGGATTTGACATCAGGTTTTCATCAGATTCCGATGAAGGACTTCGATATTCCTAAAACTGCATTTTCTATCCTAAATGGGAAATATGAGTTCTTGCGCCTCCCCTTTAGACTAAAAAATGCTCCCTCCATTTTTCAGAGGATGATCGATGACGTGTTAAAGGAATATATTGACAAAATATGCTACGTGTACATAAACGATATTATTGTCTTTCGGTGTGACGTGGACGACCATCTAAGGAATATTGAAATGGTCTTTAGTAAACTTCTGGAATCGCACCTCAGGGTAAATTTGGATAAGACTCAATTTTTGCAAACTGAAGTATCCTTCTTGGGATACGTAATCACGGAAGATGGGATACGAGCAGATCCTCATAAGATCGAGGCAATACAAAATTTGGCTCCTCCCAGGACATTAAAGGATTTAAAGAGTTTTCTTGGTATGACTTTATACTATAGGAAATTTATTAGAATCTCACCAGGGGAGAGAACGCACAAGTAAAGGCAAATGCTTCTAGAAAGGTAACGATGGATCTTACAGAAGATGCATTGAAGGCTTTTAACGAATTAAAAACCTTACTTATGTCATCCGAAGTACTGGCATTTCCTGATTTCGACCAACCATTCATTTTGACCACCGATGCTTCGAACTATGCCATCGGAGCTGTGTTGTCGCAAGATTTTACGGAAACAGATAGACCCATAGCGTTTATTTCTCGCTTACTGAAGCAAGCGGAAGAAAACTACGCAGCGAATGAAAAGGAAATGCTGTCCATATTTGGGGCTTTAGACAATCTTCGCTCCTATCTGTATGGTGCTAAAAAAGTAAGAATCTTCACCGACCATCAACCCTTAACATACGCTTTTGGAAATCAAAATCATAATGCTAAGTTAAAAAGGTGGAAGGCTAGAATCGAAGAGTACAACTATGAACTTGTCTATAAACCTGGTACGTCGAACGTTGTGGCTGATGCTCTATCTAGGTTGGAGGCAAATAATAATCAAATTTTCATGCTGAGCGATGAAGGAACAATTACAGCCTCAGAAGTAGGTTCCGAAACTGTAACTGCTGATGAAGGTAGGTCAGAACAATCAGACAATACGGTTCATAGCGCCCAACAGGATCCCAGTGATTTGATTCATCACGTAGATGTTCCATTAAACGTCTTTAAAAAGCAAATTATTATCAGGGAAGGAAGAGAGCTACATAGCAATATACACCCACATCCTGGTTTTACTAGACATCATGCAACTCTCGATCAAATAACTTCACAAACCTTGACAGAAGTTTTTAGCAAATGCCTTAATCCAGACTGTGTCAATGGTGTTAAGATCGCAGAATGTTTTATTCCTCTACTTAACAGTATTTATTTAGCTCATTTTGTCTCATACAAGTTAAGAGTTACCCAGAGAGTAGTGAAGGATGTCACTAATGAAGAAAGAATTTGTAGAATTATTGAGGATGAGCACGAAAGAGCCCATCAAATCGCTAGAGAGAATAGTCTTCAAATATTGGAAAAATACTATTTTCCCCGCATGCGAAGCCTTATTTGTCAATATACTAAGAATTGCGAAATCTGTAAGCTGAATACGTATGACAGGCACCCTTGCAAACCTAAACTACAGGCCACACCAATTTCTAAATACGCTTGTGAAATTTTGCATGTTGATATTTTTGAAATTCAAGAATTTAAATTCATTAGTTGTATCGATAAGTTTTCAAAATTTGCTAAGCTTTTCCATATTAAAAACCGTTCTGCAATTCACCTTAAGAATAAAGGTGTACAAAGGTGTAAAGTTAACGGACAAATTAAAAGGTTACATTCAACTTCAATAAGAATTTATCGGTGCATATCCAGGGAAATTAAAAATATTAGACCTAAAGATATGGTAAAGCTTGCTGTTGACCGTTACAATAATACATTTCACTCGGTTACTAAGAAAAAACCCTCTGATGTATTTTTTTAGATCTGAGCGTTTTAATTATCAGAACTTGATTAATTTCCGAGACCAGGTAAACCAAGATATTCGTGGTCTTATTGAGCACAATCAGAAAACCAATAATGACCGCCTGAATAAGACAAGATCTGACCCTACAAACTTTGCAGAGAATGAGGAAGTTATAATTAAGGACAAACAGATAAAACCTAAGCACAAAGCATTTTACAAGAAGCACAAGGTATCTGGTAATAACAGAGTAACCTTAAAGACAGGAACGGGAAAAGAGTTCCACAAAGTCCATGTTAAAAATCTAAAGTAATCCTTGCACATGCCATTGAAAGCAAAATTAATTTAATTTTTATATAAAGATAAAAAAATATAAAAAATATACTAATATAAGAAATGTAAAAACTAGTTTTTTCTACTGAAAAAAAAGAAAGAAAATATATATAATTTTTTAATGTTAACTCTAGAGATATAAAAAATATAAAGTACTATACAATAGAATTACAAAAACAATGCATAAACCATACTGAATTCATTTCATTATAATACACTAACCCATATGTTTTACATTATTTCATATTTTATCACTTAAGTCCATTTCTGTTATTTTCCCTTACTGGTGCCTACCATGTTTTTAAATATAATTAACCTCTTGTAACCGTGAAAAATGGGGAAAGCTGGATCATAAACGGGCACCTTAGCTTCGTACATGTGATTCACCTCGAAAAGCTGGAAGATATGTTACACACAACTGCTGATGTGTTTGCAGCCGTAAAAAAAGATGATAGAAACACGTTCGAGTATTACCTCCGCAAGGCGTTTGAACGCATAGAAACTATCAAAGGAATTACAAGAAACAATCGATCAATAGAATGGATTGGTTCAGCATGGAAGTGGATTGCAGGAAATCCGGATGCAACTGACTGGAATCAAATACTAAATAGCCAAGAGAGAATAGTCGAGAACAATGACCACCAGTACGTAATAAATAACAAATTGTTCGATACAACAAATAAACTGGTAAAAAAGGTTCATAGGCTGATCAATGATTTCGATAATAATATTTCCAAATCCGATTCGGAAAAAATCTAGAACGAATCGCTAAACCAACTAATGATTATTAAGGAAGGTATTGAGGAAGTCGTACGGGCCTGGCAAAAACTGGTGTGATAAATACCAACCTTCTAGATCTGAAAAAAGTTCAACAGATAGTTTCCGAAATAGGATCGCTTCCTTATAGTAACGAAGTGGAAGCTATAGAGCACGGGAAGTCAAGTATACTATCGAATGGAACATCCCTATTATAAGTGCTGTCAATACCAAAGGTGAATGAAACTAAATACGACAGAATCTTAGTAAAAGCTGCGATAATTCAGAATCGGCAGCTTGATTTAAGATACAGTACGGTACTCTTAGACCACAAAAATATTTTTGGTATTAATGACAGCTGTTCCACAACTAATAATACTACTATTTGTGCACTTGACCAACTGGAAAAGCTTGATGATAATGATTGCCTATCAAGGATCTTAAGGAGTATTAACGCCAACTGCACCTTCCTCTCAAATAAGGAAGCGATATTAGAACAAATGGAAGAAGATCTCGTATTTGTAACTAATATCGAGGGAAGAAATTATACCCAGAAGAACAATATCAGCTTAAACGGTACATATTTAATACGATATACAAATGAAACAATTGAGATTAGAAATCAGAAATTTATGAAAAAAAGAATCACCAATTTACAGGCTATTCCTCCTTTGTTGGCGAACGTATATGAAAAGGAGCGTAAGCTGGATGTAAATTTTTTACATGAGCTTCATGAAAAGAATATTAACCATATCGGTCATTTGAAATATCATATGAACCTTTCCCTTTTATCACAAAATTCCTTTTACTTGCCTTTTCTGCTGCGGTCCTGATAATTTTATGGAGAAAAATATTCGGACGTATGGAAGCTCCAACTTTAAACACATCGGAAAATATAGCTAAGCAAACAATATGATCAGCGGGACGCTGTTATTTAAATGGGGAGGAGTTAACACCCGTCTGGCTGCCAACGTGTTAAATTCATGCAACACGCGCATGACACAAATCCGATTCAGCATTTTACACCAGACGCAACCGGATACCGTCAACTATGCGCGTGTATACAGTTTAGTGTGTAAGCATATTTTATATAATTATTACTAAGCATATTTTAATTAATTACTCGTAAGCATTATTTAACTTAAAATTAAGTATATATGAAGAGTTATGGGAATTGTCTTGTCAGTTCAATTCTAGGACGCGGACAGAATAAAAATCTTTTAAGAATATTAAAATCAGTGTTTAATTTAAATTAACAAAAGGTGAGTTGGATCCCGTGGGTGACCCAACCCTTATTTTTTTATTAACAACCAAATGGTTGTTTAAACTTGTATTTTTTTTTTCTTCATATACATATTTTATTATTGAATCTTCGCTTAGGCGAACTAACAATAAGTATTCAAATCTTAAGATTAAGTAATTAATACTAGTCCAGTCAGTACCAGACTAAATTTTAAGTTCTCACAATAAAATTAACTAATTTCAAAGGTTTCATCTAAGAGCAATAGTCTCCCTTCTTTTTAGGCGGGCGTGCTCACTATGTTGCAGGATGCTTCGAGCGAGCGGATTTGGATGTGTTTCCAGCTTATTTAAGTACTTGTCCACATAGTTTAGGATATCGCATTTTACAAGTGGAACTACTAGATCCTTGTGGATGTTGCTGTTTTTATTATACCAAGGAGCACCAGTTATTATTCTTAGAATTTTGTTTTGACGGCGTTGGATTTTTGCGATGTTAGAGGCAGAAGCAGTGCCCCATAATTGTATACCGTAGCGCCAAATTGGTTTTAAAATCGAGTTGTAGAGTAGAAGCTTACAATCAAGACGCAGCACAGAGTTTCTACCAATTAGCCAGTGGATTTGAGGAGCTTTAAGTTTTATTTGCGTCAGCTTCGCATCTTTATGAGGCTTTCATGTAAGGCGGCGATCTAGGTGAATACCAGGATATTTTGTCTCAGATCGTTCAGGCACATTATGGTTGTTGATAGTGATTGGAGGGCACGTTTCTTTGCGTAAAGTAAAAGTTACGTGAGTACATTTTTGTTCATTTATCTTTATTCCCCATAACTTTGCCCACTTCTTAACTTGGGTTACGTGTTGTTGCAGCTGGTTCGAAGCCTCTTTAGGGTCTTTGTGAATACTAAGAAAAGCAGTGTCGTCAGCAAATGTCGACGTGTGTGTGAAACTATTGGTTGGCATATCTGCCGTGTAAAGCAAGTACAAAATTGGACCTAGTATACTTCCTTGAGGTACACCAGCCTCTATTGGTTGGGAACAACTTATTTGGTTTCCCTCTTTGATCATAAACTGCCGGCCTGTTATGTATTTTTCTAAAAGGTTAAAAATATTAGCTGGAAGGTTCAGCTTTATTTTGTTTAAAAGGCCTTCATGCCATACTTTGTCGAAAGCTTGTGAGACTTCGATAAAAAGCCCGGAGCAGTACTTCTTTTCCTCAAAGGCTTTTCTTATAACCTGTACCAATCTGTGAGTTTGTTCGATGGTACTATGTTGACTCCTAAAGCCGAATTGGTGATTTGGAATGCAGTTGTTGTCATTCAGGATCGGATTCAGCTTGTTTTTTTAACATTTTTTTCGAACAATTTTGACATTGTGGGTAACAAACTAATGGGCCTATAAGATTCTACCTTCGAGGGAACTTGTATGTTCTATAACTTTTTATGTCCCGTAATATTCTTGGCTCTATAGCTGGAGATGGTCTTGTTTTAAAATCCTACATTTACAAATCACTTCAGTGTTGGGCTTATAAATGCCCAGAGTTTAAGTCCTTCTTATTCAAATACCAAACTTGAACAATTTAAAGACACTTTTAAAGAATCCTGTCTTGATATAATTAGGGTGTCAGAAACTTGGTTTAAACCTGACATGATTTCCGCATCATTTGGCTTACCAGGATATAAAATTGTGCGAAATGATCGTCCAAATTCGAATGATTATGGGCACATTAAACATCACATAAGAGCCAAAGGAGTTTTTCTTTACATTATAAATTGCGTTACAAGACAACTTATTTTGGTAGACAATATGGTGTCTGCGAATCTCTTTTAATAGAAGTTTTTGATAAGAATGGTTCTGTGCTACTCGGTGTAGTCTACTTGCCTAGTGGAAATATTCACCCTTATTTTGATTGGCATTGAAGTGGTCGTTTTTAGTTTTTTGGTACCGTCTAACAAATACGCCAATGCTATATGAATAGCACCCTTGTCGTTTTTGTGGCGAATTCGACAACATTCGACACGACTACGCCAAACACAATAAGGCCCATTGATGCCTTGGAAAACTTTCATTGTGGTCTGCTTGATCGTTGTTCTAATACTGTTGTCATGGGTGATTTTAATTACAATCTCTTACATATCACAAAATCAAACTGTTTGCACTCTTTAACTTCAAGATGTGTTTACCAACGCATCTTCATTTGGCAAAAAATTTACTCCGTTAATTGACTACTTTCTTTAAAGTAAGACTTCCTCCGTGGCAATTAATTTCCGTTGCCGTCAATTTTATTATCCATTTTTCTCTTAATATCATAGCTTTTTTATACACTTCACATAGTGATAAGGGTATATATCAGTTTGCCATTCCGTTTGTAATATATATATTTATATATATGAATATTATAGGAGCATTAAATGAAAAAATGGAAATCTGAACAATATTACAAACATTGACTTTTTTTATATTTTTGCATCTACATAAAGAGATTAAGCTCTCATCTCAAAACATTGACATTCATCGTGACGAGTATATCACTTTTTTCATAAATACCGTTATTTTTTTGAGAGTATAAAGAATCTAGCTTTTCTTTTTGATTGTACACCATTTTTTGAGAGGTCGCTGCTAATACTGTTTTTCACATAAGAACTAATATTCTTTTCTGCGTTCAAGGGCGTGGTGAGCGGTATTAAACTGTATAATATTTATTGCTGTAAAGTGCTTTTTTCCCGAGAAAATAATTACAATGCAAACGTAAATTTCTATGTCCCACACGTGACGCCGTTTTCCTTTTTTTATTAATAACTGAAAGACAAGTCAACTAATCAAATTGATTTTTGTTGTTTACAGCTAACTTTTGGTGGTCTAAAAGCTGACAAAAAAATTTCCACTTAAACACTTAGCAAATAGTTTTTCTTTCGTGATAAAAAGTGTCCCACACGTGACGCCAAGAACTAAGATATCTGAAATCTTTCAATCTTTCTGCCATCTACAAACTATATTTGTAATTTACTGCACTACATTTGTGGCTTATCCAAATATGACTGAAATACAACCTTCCACCAGTACTGAACATATCCGGAAACTTCGCGGAAAGCGTAAGAAAGATGATCCAACCTTTAGCCCTAGCTGATAGAGAAGAATATGTGAGCTTTATAAGCGAAAAAGAGAAAGTATTTCAGAAATCGATTTAAAAACTTTGCAAGTTAAGGAAAAATATCAAAAAAACCCTGCAAAGGGCCTAATAAAGAAATCGATGTCAAAATATTGACAGACCTTCTGTAAGTACAAAAACCTTCTTAAAAGTCCAAACAAACTTTATCGAAAGCTATTCAAAAGGCTTTAAAAGCCCTTCCTCAATCGCCAAGCAAAAAAAAGAGCGATAACAACCAAATAAGCGCCTAAATTGAATATTGCTCCAGCCGAAAGTTCAAGCTTGGACATGTCAAATGTCAACTCGTATTATGAGGATGTGAAAGTCTTTTATTACCGCCTAGATATAGTATAAACCTGTTCAGGCGCAAATGCTTTGGTTGTGGTTTGGGGAAATGAAATTAAAGAAAGGCGTTGGAAGAATTATTTAACTATGTATCTACGGGAAGCTTTCTGCATTTTTACGGAATTTAATCCTAATATAGAAATAAAATTTTAAAAATTTTGTAGTCTTAGACCTTAAGATGTGCTTCCCATAAAAAACACTCCTTCAGATCAGTGCAAATTTATAACACATGAAGACAAACAAAACTACTGTAACGACTGGTTGCTGAAAAATTTATTTGATCCTTATTTAGATTTTAAGTGCTGGAAAAATGAATGTGACTTTTTTCTGATAACAAAAAACTATTGCTGTTCATAGACTTAAGCATAAGTCTGCATATGGAAAGAAGGGGAAAAATTCAGATAATAAATCACGTTTGACCGCCCATTACACAAGTTAAGTTGAACTGAAAGACAAACTGATTAATTCAGTTCATATTGTGATGAAACATGTTAATTTAAAAAAAATCCAAGTAGATGAATTTCAAAAAGACCAGTTTAATGAAGGTGTACGTATCCTTCAAATGTATTTTGCAATGCCTTTCGCTTGTGAATATCGGAATGAAGTTCAAAGCGCACTATGGTCTTGAACGAGTGTCCTGTTGTTTAAGCTGCAATTTTTTACAAAGAAAATTTTCAAGCATAGAGTAAGTGCGGGTAATGTGGTATACCTATATGTTGTTTAGATTGCCACACTTTTAATTTCGTGACGATTTTGGTATGATTTAACTACTATTTGCTTTACACAGCAGGCATGCCCAGAGACAATTTTACTCATACATATATCGACTTTTGCTGATGATACCGCCTTTCTCAGTATTCATAAAGACCCTAAAGAGGCCTCGAAAAAACTGCAGCCTCACGTATCCCAAGTATAAAAATGGGCAAAATTATGGGGTATTAAAATAAACGAACAAAAATGCACCCACGTTACTTTTACTTTCCGCAAGGAAACGTGCCCCCCAATTTTTATTTTCAACCATACGGTGCATCAACGTATTGAAAGAAAATATCTTGGCATTCACTTGGATCGCCGCCTCACATGGAAGCTCCACATAGATGAAAAGTTGTCACAATTAAAACTTAAAACGGCCCAAATCCATTGGCTAATTGGTAGAAACTCTGTGTTACGTCTTGATTGTAAACTTCTGCTCTGCAACTCAATTTTGAAACCAATTTGGTGCTACGGGATACAACTATGGGGCACTGCTTCCGCCTTCAACATAGAAAAGATTCAACGCCGTCAAAACAAAATTCTAAGAATGATAACTGGTGCTCCTTGGTATGTTAAAAACAGCAACATCTAAGGATCTAGAAGTTCCACTAGTAAAATGCGAAATCCTTAACTATGTGGACAAGTACTTTAATTAGCTGGAAAATCATCTTAATCCGCTAGCTCGAAACATCTTGCAACATAGCGGACACGCCGTTTAAGGAAAAAACTTGTGTTTTTCCACCAGCAAAAAAAGTCGATCACACACTAAAACGATTTCTTGCAACTGACTCCCAAAATTACTTGCAAATATTAATTAAAGAATTGCTTTATTAATTTTCTGAGAGCAGCAATATATTTAGCCTGTTTTTGTTATTTTTATATTATTAGCTTAAGAAAAAACTTACAATACCACAATACCAGTCTATACCACGTTACCCGCACTTACTCTACCTTATGTGTTCGGATGCGAATTTTTAAGACAAAGATGCTTTTTTTTATTTCTTAAATAAGCTGTTCGATTTAGTAAATACGAAAAATTAAGATTTACCTTTAGTAGAAATAGTTTGGAGCAATGGCTCGACATCAGAATTGAAAAACCGCTATATGGTAAAATTAAAATCAATGCTGAGCGAAAAGTACGCAAAGCCCTTTTTTGCAAATATTTTGCTACAACTAATGGAGAAGGTGTAATAGATGGAATCGGCGAAAATATAAGGAGATTGGTATGAGAGAAAATGATAAGCCAAAGCAAACATTTTGTCATTTAGTCAGCTAAATTTTTTGCTTATTTGGCTTCTTAATTAGTTTAAAAACCCAGGTAATTTATGTGCCATCCTCAAAAATCTGAGAAAAAATTTAATCTGAATCACCATGCCATTAGAGGAATTTCAAACTTTTATTTCATCAAGGCCAATCAAAATATCATGGACTGCAAAGTTATAGCTTATCTGTAGACAAAACTACAATTAACTTTTGATTTTTGTGTATTTTATTAAAATAATTTCAACTGTGTCCCTTACGTGACGCCATTTGTCCCTTACGTGACAAAGTAAAAAAGTTAATTTTTACCTATAAATATTTTTTTTATTAAAAATTTATTACCATCATAAGTAAGCGTGGTTGTTAGTTGTAATTTCTTTCTTAGACATCTTTTCTCTATGTGCAACTGATTCGCTGAAATTTGGATTTAAACACTACAATTTTAAATGTTGGTTGACTCAGGCTGTCCCACACGTGACGAAGTTTGTTTAATTTTTTCTTTAATATTTTCTGAATTATTAAAAGCAAGTTCGATGTAGGATTGAAGACTACCACGCAGTTTAATTAATAAAAGAAAAAAAATTTAATTCTGAATTACCAATTAGAAGTTGTATGTAAAATAAGTGCTAAAAAATGGTTGAATTTGTCAGACACGTGACGGTGGAATGCCCCTATATATATTCTGGATCCTTATAGACAGGGAAGTCGATAGAGCCATGTCCTTCTAACAGAAGTTTTTGGAGTCAAATAAAGTAATTCGGACCAGTTATTGGTATCAAGCTATAAGAAATATCCTTGAGACAATCGCTATTTAAACTCAGCGAAATCAGTTCACTATTGACCGAAATATAAGGGGCAGGGGTAGCTAAATTTTTAGGAAATTTTCGATCGCTATATCTCGGAAACTATAAAAGCTATCGACTTTGAATGTTCTGCAAAAGCAATTGGACAATAAGACCTACTAGGGTATGGTAAGCAAAACCGAAAATCGATTTTCGATTTTAAGATCAACTATTATAATCTCGATTTTCAAAGTCGATTAATCGAAGCTCATAATCGATTATAATTCAAAATCGTCTTTTATTTTGATGCTATATCAAAATGAATAGATACCCTCAAAAATGATGATGATAAATTGAACTTTTCCTAAAGAAAGGTTTTATTGGAAAAGGTGTATGTACGTATCTATTTAATGATTATAAAGAACGCAGGCCATAAACATATTTAGATAGTTTAACTTCATACATAATTATATACTTAAGTGCAAATATCCATTATAATTTCAATGTATGAAATTAAATAAGTGAAAATTTACATATGCACACACAACAGATATACTTTTTTAATTTTTCCTTTTTTAATTGTTTAAACATTTTTCCAAATCTGACTGCATTTTTAAATAACTTTCGTCGTCAAATATTACACATTTTAAAAGAATACACAAACGCTAACATTAACACATAAGTTTTCAGTGCAGATAGTTTAAAATAAATTGTATTAATAGAATAATTCTTAAAATTTATAGCATTTTAAAAATTTTTAGGTAAAATCGATTTTTTGGGCTCAATAATCGATTTCAGTATAAAATCGTCAACAAAGAGCCGATTACAAAAAATCGATTTTTTTGGGGTCAAAATCGATTTTCGACTACAATCGAAGTGGGAAATAAAATCGGAGTCTATTAACAATGAATATGGTGTCCCTCAAGGGACCATTTTAGAAGCTCTATATTTTTATTATCTACATAAACGATATGCCTAACGTTTTACAGAACTGCAATATTATTCTGTATGCAGATGATACATTGATATACACGGAAGAAAACACAGATAAACAATGCAATTTAAATTTAAAACATGGTATAAGGTGTGTTCATTTACAGAAAATTATCACTAGTTTTCGATAATTATTACTAGTAAGTGTTCACGTACACAAAAAATTAGCAGCTAGAGAGCCAAAAAAGAGCGTAATATGTTTAGAAACAAAAATTTTTCTGAAAATTTCTACTAGTAAAAATTTTACTATCAGAAATTATTCAAACAGTCTTTCTTTCATTATGCTTTGAAAAAAAATTTAAGTTTTAAATTTTTATAAGTTTACAATAACAAAATACATTTGCTTGCAAGTTTTGACTGTAAAAGTGTTCATTTACTTTTAAATATTTTTGAGAGCAATTTTGAAATTATTTCTCTTTACTCTCTCGTTGCTGGTAATTACTGGAAAGTTATTGAACACAACTATAAATACGGTAAAACCAATGGTTAATAATGAATAAATTAAATGAAAGTAAAACGAAATTAATGCAAATAAATATGAATGACAGTGAATCGCGTTTCGAAATTAATAACCAATTAATAGAGAGAGTAGATAAAATTAAATATTTAGGATTTATTATTGACAATGAACTAAAATTCAAAAATCATAATGAAAATATAAGCAAAAAAATTGGATTTTTTTAACTTATACGTAACAAAGTATCAATATTAAGTGATATAAATATATATAACACAATGATAAAACCTCATTTTGAGTTAGGATCAACAATTTTATATACATGCTGCACGGCAACACAAATTAAAAGACTACAGAAATTACAAAACAAAGCAATGAGATCAATTTTGAAACATAACATATATACTCCGATAGAGTTAATGCTTAATGCATTAAAATGGCTAAACATAAAACAAAGAATAGAAACGAATACGCTACACTTTATACAGAAAACAGGGAGAGCACCAGCATATCTTACTGAGCAATTAAGCTACGTCGGACAATCTCAACCTTATCTCCTAAGAAACGTAGACAACTTAAGAATACCAAGAACAACAACAACTGCAATGCAGCGGTCACTGTTTCACAAGGGATTACATTTATATAACAGGCTTCCAAGTGATGTAAAGCAAGAAACAAATATGAATGTATTTAAAAGAAAAGTTATTAACTTTGTAAAAAATAACATTCCTTAATTTGCTTAATTTAATTTTATTTATTTAGTAAACACAAAAATATATTATTTTTGTATATTGTATAATTTTAACTATGTTTATGAAAAAGTATTTGAAATACTACTAAAACAAATAAATATAAAAAAATATAAAAAAATATAAAAAAAAATGCCACCCCAGAGACGGTTTCTGGCTCATTAAGTCCACTTTCGAAGAAATATGGACCAATAATTTTATCAGTCATGATTCCACATCAAACAGTGCAACTGACAGGGTGTAATTGTCGTTGATGCAGTGATCTCGAATTCTCGGTACCCCAAAATTCTGCAGTTCTGCTTATTCACATACACTACAGCTTTCTGGGTGCCCGTAGGTAGGTCAAATGCAGGACTAAACCCAACTAATTCTTTCTTGCAAACATTTTCCTAGAACATACTTATCCCCTATCTCAAGATTTTCGATTCGATAAAGGGATGATGCAGCCATTTTTTCTTCTGCTTAATTTGTAAATCTTTAGTTTTAAATTCGTGATATATGTTTAGCTCAAAAAGTAAGTGGACCCGTGTCTGGAATTCGCTTATTTTGGACCATAAGTGCCTAAGACCACTTTTTAACTTATGAACGAATAAAGATAGAAATATTATACATATTTACATATTTTTCATTGTATGGACGAAACGTTTGTGTGCTATTTATAAAACATATGCATATACAATAACTTTTTAAAAAACAGGACTCAAAAAATATGAATACACTTTTTTGAAATTCTATATTGGTACTGTTAGGTAATTTTTGTAACTTCTAAACTAATACAGATAGAAACATAATTTAAATTGAATATGTCAGGCCTCAAAAAATTATGAATATAATTGGTTTTGGAACTTTTTTAAAATTTTGCACCTTAAAGGGTACAATATATGTATTGGTGCTTTTAGGTACTTTTTGCAACATCTAAATTAATAAAAGTTAACATAGCTTTTTGTACTCTTTTAAAATTGTGTACTTTTAGGGATCGAAAACAGATACACATTCCATATTAGTACTTTTTAGGTAATTTTTTTAAAAATCTAAGCCAATTAAGCTAGAAACATAATTAAAATTTTTATTCAATTGGTCTCAGGAGTTTCTGGATATATGTATGTATATACATTTTTATTTAATTTTGTACTTTAAGGGTGAAGAAAGAAAAAAATAGATATTGCTTTCGGCAGCTCTAGAAAAAATATGAATAAAGAATACAGAATACTGTTTTTGTTTGGCCATTTAAGGGAATAAAAAAGAGTACAAGCTATATATTGGTGCTTTTTGGGTACTTTTTGTAACATCTGGACAAATCAAGTTAGAAACATAGTTCAAATTGCGTTCGACAGGTCTTGACAAAATATTTATATGTTTGTGTTACTCCGTAGAATTTTTTTTTGTAAGGGTAAGGGTACTAAATACATATTTCTACTTTTTAGGTACTTTTTGAACTTTTCTACAAGAACAGTGGCGGTCATTTAACGGTCATATGACTGTCACTGGTGATTGAAATACCGGCATTATTTCCTACCATTTTCTCACTTAGCGGCCAGACGTTAAATTTATGCCGTTTGAATTGCAATAAACTCAAACTTTTTTACCAACACACTCAAACTTTTCGAACTTGATGATCAATTTTTCCATACAAGTCGCCTTTGAACTTGATGGTCAAGTAAACAACTGATTATAGTTATTTTTTTAAAGTTTTTTAAGTGTTTGCTTATACAAATATTATACCGGAAATAATTTTAACTAAATTTTGTGTGTCGTTGTACCACAATTCAGTCGTAATAAATATATATGTATAACAATGTATGTGTAACAATTTTTGTGTTTCGTTTAATAAATATTTTGCCGCAAATAAAGAATTTTAAGTAAATTCCTTGACGACGGCATCTTAAGAAATTGGTGTTCAAGTTGATTATCAAGTTGCTTGCAGCCTACGTCACAATCGTCAATTCTACGGAATTTGACGAACAATAGGGCTAACTATAATGTGCTTTAGCAAACTTAAGCAAAAGTGCGATTACAGATATTCAAATGTGTATAACTATAATGTTCTTAAGCAACTTTTCGTTAAGTTTATTCAAGTTACGTTTGTTTAAGCAAATAGCGAACCTGATCGTACTTTGCTTGAGAGATCAGCTGTATATACTTGAGTTTAGAGCACGGTTGCACTTTTAAGTACACTTTTATTTATGAAAAAAATTTTATTTATTAACTTTTATAATATAATTTTATTATTTATTTGCTTATGGTTAAATATTTATAAATTGTAGATGTTAGTTAAATAACATTTTGCGAAAAAAAATCCATATATTTAGAATATAAAAATAAAACAGTTTTTGCAAAAACCCAAATTTTTGCAACTAAGTTCTGTTAGTATTTAAGTTTAAAAAGTACAATATAGCCACTCAAAAGTCTTCAATAAATTGCTTAAACATTAGACAGACTTTTCGTTGATTTTTGACATTAGTTTAGGTTTGCTTAAGCACAATATAGTTAGCTCTAATATGTATGATCAACTTGAAAGCGAAAACTCGAACTTGTGGCCGCAGCGTTAAGGGCGATGCAAAAAATATATCGAAACTTTTGTGTACGTGTGATATATATGTATATACCGGTCAAAGCTGACTTTTGAAATAAAACGCAATTTTTGTATAATAAAAATATTTTGTTTTCAAATTTATTCTTGTTTTTTAACTTTCACTATTTATAAATTTTGAGCGAGACTGATGCGGTTTAATCTGGCAGTAGGATGCTTTCCTCTGTGTAAACACAAATAAAATATTGTTTTATATTTTTAAACGAAATCGCCCTTAAAGTTTACAAATATATGTGATAACAACGTTTCCAGGGTGATTAACAAATATTTTAAATATTTTTACTCAAAAAGAAAAACACAACTGTGTATTAATTATTTACATCAATGATGATATGAATATTGGTCACAAATGACCGAAGTTGTTGCAAATGTGTTAGTGGAAAAATGTTTTAGTGTTTGCTTTGGTCATCGATTTCTTGCAGGGTTTTAAACCAAAAAAGGGCTGTGGATGCCGATGAAGGCCAAATGTCAGCTAAGTGTGAGAGAATTATATCTTTCACATGAAAGTCTTGTAATTAAAAATGTCGTAAAATATCTTGGAGTCCATTTAGACAAAAAACTTAATTTCGGAAAACACATTGATAAAGTTTGTAAAAAATCTCGTAAAACGATTAGAGCCTTGTGGCCTATGCTGAATAAGCGCTTAACACTTAATCTATCGAACAAAAATTTATTATTCAAGTCTGTATAACACAGCAAAAACTCATTTGAAGAAACTGCAAATTATTAAAAACAAGTGCCTAAAAATCATAAACAGCAAACATTGGATATACTCTACTCAACTTCTTCACAATAAAACCGGCTGTGAGCGAATTATCGACTTCATCGCAAAACTAAACAACAAATATCATGAAACTATGGAAAATTCTCCTTATCAACTGATAAGAGAATGCAGACATTCGGCTTAAATGAGCTCCAACACAAAAAATTCCCAAATGTAAAAAAAAGTGTGCCTGTGTATTATTGTAAGAAAATCGAATACAAGCGTATTTTCTAATACTATTTGAATTTTTTTTCTCTTCACATAAAGGTTTTTACCTATTTTCCTTTAAATAGAGTAACATTATAAATATAGAACAATATCAAGATCTGTGATATATATTTAAATATATAAAGTCTCGAAAATGTAAAGAGATTTAAAAAATACTAAATGCAAATAAAGATGAATTGAAAAATTGATAAAAAAATCTTTTTTACATATTTGGTACTTTTTTAGTTCATTTTTAAATAATGAGACCACAAATATATGTTAACAACTAGTGGCCAAGATTGAAGTCGAAAGTCTACTAAGTGGTCAAAAAGTGTTTTTCACATTCACTGAGACTAACCAGATTGGAGTCAGCAAAGTCACTGAGACTAACCAGATTGGAGTCAGCAAAGTGTAATGTCCTTTATTTAAATTTTTGTAATTTTTGTACTGTTTTGAGATATTGAATCTGGAAATATGAATTAAGGATATGTTGACCCTGATTGAGGCTAAAAGTCAACTTAGTGGACAAAAAGTACTTTTTCACATTTCTGGTAGTTTTTCAGGTTTTTGTTGTTTAAAAATTTGGATTCTGAAAATATGAAATTATATATAATATTATTTTTCTGTACATTTCGTCGCATTTAGTAACCCATTTTAACAAAATTTAGCACAGATTAGATTTTTGGCATAGGAACGAAGCCTATTAAAATTGATAATGATCTACCTATATTTTCATCTATAAGTCCTTAGAATATTGTTCTATCTTTACAACATTGTGCATATGCAAAAGAGTTTATTCCGACAATTGTTAAAATGAATATGATTGTATTTATCCCATAATCTGGTATTGGTTCTAAACAACTCCTACTTACGGAAATCAGAATTAATGGCGTCACCTGCAAATAAATATCGGCATCAAATCTTGCTTTCACAAAAAAACATGTTACAAACTTTCTTATTAGTTGGTTTACAATTAACTGTTGTTTACATAAAGGATCCACTTGCGAAAATCACCTTAAATTGTCATGTAGAGTAATATTTCTCGGTCTTAACGACTCAAACTTGCTTTTTTTGGTTGCGTTTATTTTTGTCGACAATTCAAATACAAGTGACTGATTTTGACATTTGTGTTCGCACAAACAATGCTTACGTTTTCGTTTGAGTTGTCATGGTAAAAACGTTTACTGGGATAAAATTCAGCTGTTTTTCGTTAAAAATCAATTCGAACGAACTGGACTGACTGATAGTCATAAAAAAGGATTGAAATTATTGCATCGCAGCCGGTGCAATATTAGTACAATTATAATTTGTTTTAAAAATTAAACTCACCTTGAAGTGGTCTTCCAGCATGCAAACTTTAACATATACAAGCAAAAATAAGTTGCTATATGCAAAATATGCAATAATTTGCCTTAAAAAATCGACGCCAAGAATTTTCCAAAGTTTTAAACTGATGAATATCAATTTTTGTAGCTTTGTGGAACGCCCAAAAAAATGACATATAAGCCAAAATCCAAGATTACTTCTGTTTATTTCTCTAAAATTTGAACATAAAACCCTCTACAACTGCCCCGGAGTTGCCCCTACATTGGTGCAATGTAAGACCGGCCCTAACTTACTTTTCCTCCCAAATTTTTTGTGAAATATACTTACCCCCTATCCCTAGCATTTTAAAGGGATGCCATACAAAATTAAAAAAAAACAAGTAAGAGCGCTATATTCGGCTGTGCCGAATCTTATGTACCCTTCACATTGGTCTTTAAATATACCCAGCCGAGTAATTTTGTACTGCAAATAACATAATATAAAACCTTGTGCGAGTTTTAAAGTCCATAGAAGAATATACAAAATTTTAACGTTCGTATAAATAATAGAAATAGATGAAGAAGTTTGGGCTCGAGAGTTTAAAAAGTTTTCGACATTATTCATATTTAAAGGTTAATAAAACTTGTTAAATAATATGGGATATTCTAGTCCCTCTGCTCTTCTCCAACTTTTTCTACAAAATGTATGAATTATTTGATTATTACTTTTTGTAGAATATTCGAAGTCGATAGCTGTAATAGTTTCCGAGATATAGCGTATCGAAAATTTCATAAAAATTGTTGATTTGTATGGGAGCTACCCCTTCTTCACCCCCCATCCAAAAATTGTTTTCTTCAGGCCGTAGCTCTTGATGTCCAATTACTTTTTGTAGAACATTTAATTTCGATATCTGTTATAGTTTCCGAGATATAGCATATCAAAAATTTTATAAAAATTGTTAATTTGTATGGGAGCTACCCCTTTTTCTGCCCCCACTCAAAAAATTTTTTTCTTAAAAGCGTAGCCCTTGATGTCCAATTACTTTCTGTAGAACACTTGGTTTCGATATCTGTTATAGTTTCCGAGATATAGCGTATCGAAAATTTCATACAAATCGTTAATTTGTATGGGAGCTACCCCTTTTTTTGCCCCTACTAAAAAAATTTATTGTTTAAAGCGTAGGCGTTGTTGTTCAATTGCTTCCTGTAGAACATTTGATTTCGATATCTGTTAAAGTTTCCGAGATGTAGCGTATCGAAAATTTCATAGAAATCGTTAATTTGTATGGTAGCTACCCCTTTTTTTGCCCCCACTCAAAAAACTTTTTGTTTAAAGCGTAGGCCTTGTTGTTCAATTGCTTCTTGTAGAACATTTGATTTCGATATCTGTTATAGTTTCCGAGATATAGCGTATCGAAAATTTCATAAAAATCGTTAATTTGTATGGGAGCTACCTCTTTTTTTGCCCCCACTCAAAAAATTTTCTCTTTAAAGCGTAGGCCTTACTGCCCAATTACTTTTTGTAGAACATTTGATTTCGATATCTGTTATAGTTTCCGAGATATAGCGTATCGAATATTTCATAAAAATCGTTAATTTGTATGCGAGCTACCCCTTTTTTTGCCCCCACTCAAAAAATTTGTTCTTTAAAGCGTAGGCCTTACTGCCCAATTACTTTCTGTAAAACATTTGATTTCGATATCTGTTACAGTTTCCTAGATGTAGCGTATCGAAAATTTCATACAAATGATTAATTTGTATGGGAGCCACCCCTTCTTCTGCCCCCACTCGAAAATTTTTTTTTTTAGAGCGTAGGCCTTGTTGTCCAATTACTTTTTGTAGAACATTTGATTTCGATATCTGTTATAGTTTCCGAGATATAGCGTATCGAATATTTCATAAAAATCGTTAATTTGTATGGGAGCTACCCCTGTTTTTGCCCTCACTCAAAAAATTTTTTCTTTAAAGTGTAGGTCTTAGCGTACTATTACTTTTTGTAGAACATTTTAAGTTGATAGCTATTATAGTTTCCGAGATATAGCGCATAAAATATTTCACCAAATTTGTGCAATTGTAGGAAAAATACCCCTTCTCCTGGTCCTATCTGAAAAAACTTTTTCCATTATTTACGTCCCTTCTTTAGGAGTATCCGTGCCAAGTTTTGTGGGAAGAGTGAATATACTTACTGAGATATATAGGGATATATGCACGGATTTTGTCCTAAAAAAATGGGTTGTTTTGGGTTTTCGCTTATAACTCGGTTTTTCTGATTTTAAATAGCGATTGTTAGCGGGATATTTCTAACAGTTTGACACCAATAGCTGGTCTGTATCTTTTTATTTGACTCCGGAAACTTGATTTCAACAGACAGACAGACGGACATGGCTATATCAACTTCCCTATCTATAAGGATCCAGAATATATATACTGTATGGGGTCGCAAATGAATAATAAAGAAATTACAAACGGAATGACAAACTGATATATACCCTTATCACTATGTGAAGGGTATAATTAGTGTAAAAACCCCTACAACTTCACGGGAGTCGCCTTTAGAGGAAGAAAATGTATAACAGACCCCCGTTAGTTTTTCCTCCTAAACATATTCCTAGAATATACTTACCCTATATCAGTGCGGCAACACTGTGAATAGAGAGAAGTTTTTTTAACAAAGCTCTAAAAATTTTCTAAAAATTAAATATTAATCGGTTAAAAGTAATAGAAAAGACTATTGTAAACCGAGAAGAAGTGCAAAATCTTTTCAGCGAATATAAAATTTGTTTGAATAAAGTATTTTGTAGTTGATAAAAATATAATTAAAACCTCAGCATGGCTGAGTGCAATAAATGAAAACAATCAATCCGTGGTGAAACAGGCATTCAATGTATGGGTGTATGTAACAAAATATTTCATGCTACAAACAAGTGTTGTGGTATTGATCAATATTCATCGAAAATATTGGAAGGAAATAATTTTGTACGTTTTGTATGTGATGATTGTATGCAGTATATTCATAATGTGGATATAGTATTAAAAGAAATCCAGGATGATGTAGCTAAAAACAAACAGTCATTGGTTGACTATAAACATGAATTTCACAGTTCTTTAAAACAAAACGAAAGTTAAATAAAACAATTGTTGGAAGAAGATATGAACAGAGAATGAAAAAAATTGAAAAGTTTCAAAAATCATCAGCAAATAGCATTAAAGAAATTAAAAAATTATTTAAAGATGTAGATGAGTTTGAAAACAATAACAAAAAACTATCTAAATCTTTAGAAGAAAAAAATGTAGTTACGTGCAATGAGATAAAAAAAGTAATTAAAGAAACAACAAAACAACAAACAAAGATGTCGTATGCTGAGTCGGTAAAAACAAAAACAGTGCTACCAGATGCAACCAAACAAGTTCCCCTGATAATTAGGCCCAAAGAAAAAAAAACGGTAGATAAAACAAAAGAAGAACTTTATAAAGTAGATCTAATTAATTTAAAAAATACTAGTATAGAAAATAGAAGAAATGGAACGATTGTCATTCAAAGCAAGAAAAAAATGAAATAATTGAAAAATTGAAAAAGCAAAATCCTAGTATATGTAACTGTAACTTAAAAATAATAGAAAAATATCAAGTCAAAAGAAATAATAAAACAATATATGGTGTAAAACTGACTGCAGATAATGAAGTGAAATAACGTGAAACTCACGAATGCACTCAAAACAACAACCAGTTTATTTCAAAATATTTTTAGTAAAAACATATAAAAAGGAAAACTTAGAACTAATAATAATTATGAAGTATAACGTTTGCCAACTTGATTTTATATACAAAAATATTAGGAGGTTGTTTCTTTTTAAAACAGGTTACAACATTCCCTTGGACTTAATACGGATCAAAGTTGCGTTTGTTCCAAAATTCGAACTTTGTTCCACAGAGGGTTGGACGGTTGGCAATTCAACATCTATATCGATTTCTTCACTTGTTTTTGAGCTTGGTGCGCCCTTAGATATTCGGCTTTTTAGCTGATTTTGATGTCTTCTTATATCGCCCAACTCACTTCTTATAGTGTACATAAGCTTACCTTTAGCACTCGCTATTACACCCTTTATCCACTTTTTCCCCCCAGAAAAATTTCTAGCATACACGAGGTCGGCAACCTTAAACTTAGTTTTGTTCTCAACCGCAACATGTTTCGAAGGAAACAACGCTGATAAAATTGTACGCGGTTGGCGCCCATGAAGAAGCTCCGCCGGCGACTTACCAGTTAGAGTGTTTGGCGTGGTTCGGTATGTTGCTAGGAATTTAAAAACTGCTCTAGATTTATCTTGATTATCGCACATGTTTTTTTTAAAACACTCTTTAAATGTACGAACGGCTCGTTCCGCTAATCCTTTTGACGAAGGGTGGAATGGTGCACTTGTAATGTGTTCAATGCAATTTCTTCGACAAAAATCATTAAACTCTTTAGAAGAAAATTGACTCCCATTATCACTTACAATTGTGCAAAGAATACCCTCAACTGAGAATATATCCTGAAGAGCATGAATGGTTGTAGACGAAGTGGATGTTGACATCTCAACTACATAAGGAAAACGGGAAAACGCATCTACCACCACTAACCACATCCTTGAAAAAAATGGCCCCGCAAAATCAACATGAGTTCTTTCCCACGGTTGACTAGCCTCAGGCCAAGGTGAAAACTCTCGAACTGGGTTGCTACCATTTTCTTGACATGCCTCACAGCCTCTTGACAAATTTTCAATAGCTTCGTCAATGTTAGGAAACCAGACGTATCGGCGTGCAATTTGTTTCATACGACTTTTCCCCCAATGACCTTCATGAATCTTTTCCAAAAAATTCTGACGCAAGGATGAAGGAATGACTACTCTTAGATAGTCAGTTTGAAGAAGAACCACACCATTCACCACAGATAAAGACATTTTTCTTGAGAAGAATGGAAATAAATCCCTCTGAGATTTCTTAACATTTTAAGGCCAACCTTCATTAACATATTGCAAAACCTGCTTCATAATGGCATCGTTTTTTGTGTGCTCTGCAATCACTCGACCATTTACAGAAAAATCCGCAATGGTCGACTCATAAACATTCTCTATATCCAGCATACCTTTTTCATATATATCAAACTCGATATCTTCCCCCACTGGAAGCCTTGACAAAGCATCAGCATTGCCATGACTAGTGGTATTTTTATAACGAATATCATATTCATATGATTGCAAAATAATTGCCCATCTTTGAAGACGATGAAGTGTCATAACCGGCAACTTTTTATGAGGATGAAATAAAGTTGTCAGCGCCTTATGGTCCGTTGTTAACTCAAAATGTCGCCCATAAATATATTTATGAAAACGTGTTACTCCAAAAATAATTGCAAGCGCTTCCTTTTCTATCTGGGAGTACTTACACTGGCTATCATTTAAAGTCTTGGATGCAAATGATATTGGTTTTTCTGTACCATCTGAATAGCGTTGTGACAAGACTGCCCCTATGCCACTCTTTGAAGCATCGGTTGCTAAAATGATTGGCAACTGTTCATCATAATGCGCCAAGTAAGCTACTAGAATAATATCTTCTTTTAATATTTTAAAAGCCTTCTCTTCCCTCGGACCCCATACGAACTTAACCTTGCTTTTCCTTAGTTCATTTAGAGGCGCAGCTTTTGTCAAAAAGTTTTGTATAAACTTATTATAGTAGTTTAACTTACCAATAAAAGCTGCCACTTCTTTGACATTTTTAGAACGTGGCATGAGCCTGATTGCTTCCAATTTTTTCTGTGAGGGCATAATACCAGTTGAGTTTATTATATGACTTTTAGCAAACGAACATTTTTCTTTTTTACACCTGAGACCATTGCTTTCTAACCTCTGAAACAACGCTTCCAAATTTTTAATGTGCTCCTGATCACTTCGTCCCGTTATTATAATATCATCAAGATACATTGCGCAACCCGGTATTCCCGAGACCAATTTCTCCATAAACCTTTGAAAAATTCTTGGAGCACTTGAAATTCCAAATGGCATCCTTTGATACTGGAAAAAACCGAAAGGTGTGTTTATGGCCATTAACTCTTTTGCTGAATCGGATAACACAATTTGAAGATACGCATCACTTAAATCTACCTTACTAAACAGTTTTCCTCCTTGAAGCTTATGAAACAATTCTTAAATTTTAGGTATTGGATAACGATCCATCTCAATTTAAGAATTAAGTGTTACCTTAAAATCCGCGCAAATTCTTAAGCGGCCATCCGGCTTCTTCACCACGACAATCGGAGATGCCCATTCACTTGATTCTATTGGCCTGAGAACCTTTAACGATACTAAGCGATTCAATTCAGCTCGAACAGCTTCATGTTGGCTAAAAGGAATATTATATGGCTTACAAAATTTAGGTCTACACCCAGACTTCAACTTGATTTCAGCCTTAAAACTCGTAAATTCGCCAAGAGAAGTCTGTGGTTGTTAGTTACACGATTATTAGCACCTGACAAATGATTTTTATCCGATTCAAGCGCAGTGACACTGCACGAATCGACAGCCAAATGGTCTGCCGATAACTTTATTTTAAAATTTAACTTTCGAAACCAATCCAACCCAAGAATGTTATTTGCATTGGCGCTGTTGACCACATAGAGAACTAATTCCTGAGAACATATATACCAAACTATACGGACCTTAATATACCCTTTTAAAGCAAGGAGGCTACCACCATAAGCTCGTAACACCTTCGTTGTTGGGCAACATTGTGGACTGCCCAAATTTGTATAGGTTTCCAAACCAATTAACGAACAAGTTGCACCTGTGTCAACTTGAAAAACGCAATTACGATCGTTAACATTGATATTTACCAAAATTTTCTCATTTTTTGACAAGCCTGTATTATAAACTTCCAAATGAGATGACTCCAAAACTTCGGCTAAGTCAATAGTTTCTAAAGATTCATTACTAGTTGTCACCGCATTTACCTGACTCTCAAATTTAAGGCCACCTTGGTTAGCTGAACGCGATTTACCAGGTGCCCTTTCCTTGAACTGACATACACTAGAGATATGCCCTTGCTTTGAACATATATTACCAACAGTTTTATTTTTGTAATGAAAACAATCGATTTTTGAATGTTTAATTCCACAGCCTAAATAGGATTTCAGAGTCCTGTCACCTCCCCTATCGTTAACTACTTTGTTATTTCTCTTTACACGCTGCATAGCAAAAACCTCTGACTCTTCCTCACCCTTTATTTCTAAACATGCATTTACGGTTGATTTATATATACTAGCTATTTGAATGACTTCCTCCAAAGAAGGATTAGACTTTTGGAGAGCTGCTGAACGAACTTTATCATGCGGAGTATGTATCACTAACAATTCGCGAATTTCATTATCTATATACGAATGAGAACAACCCGCTCTCTCGCAGCAAAACATGCAGTCCTTTGCCGCCCCTCTAAGATCTGCTACCCAATCGGTATACGTCTGATTAGGTTTCATTTTTGTTTTATAGAAACGCACTCTAGCAGCAAGAACATGCTGCCTCTTGACCAAATGCTCCTTTAATTTTATAGTTATACTTTTGTAGCTCTGCTCCTCTACCTTAATCTCTTAAAGTTTCTGCAAAAGCTCTAACAAGTCACTACCAATCCAACTAAGGAGGCAAGCACGTTTAACCTCTTCAGATTTGACACTGTTTGCTACAAAATGCTGCTCTAACTGAAGAAAATATGTTGGCCAGTTATCCGTAGCATGTGAAAAACAGCGAAAATTTGAGACAGACGACTGAACTTTTTCTGATACCAACAACCTGGACATCCTCTGTTGATTTTCCTCCATAAGCTGATTCAAAAATTGTTGATTCGATATTTGAAGATGTTGTAGCAATTGCGAGATTGCCTGAGTATCCATAATGGTCTTCGCCTTGAAAAATCCTCGTCGCCAATGAAATAACGTGAAACTCACGAATGTACTCAAAACAACAACCAGTTTATTTCAAAATATTTTTAGTGAATGAAAAAACATATAAAAAGGAAAACTTAGAACTAATAATAATTATGAAGCATTACGTTTGCCAACTTGATTTTATATACAAAAATATTAGGAGGTTGTTTCTTTTTAAAACAGGTTACAACATGAAGCCTATACAAAAATGATCGAAGCGGGAAGAGTTAATATAGGATGGGGTGATGTAGAGTTTTTGATGGAACAGAAGTTAAACAGTGTCTTAAATGCAGAGGTTATAACCACATAGAAAAAGAATGTAGAAACCAAGAAATATGTCTTAGATGTAATGGTCAACATAAAACCAAAGATTGCAATAACAAAGATCAGATTATGAAATGTATTAATTTAATGAAAATGAATAGTAAATTAAATATGGATCTAGACGAGAATCATTATACAAATGATAGAGGATGTCCTGTGTACCAAAATAAATTAAATGTTAAAATGGGGAGAATTGGCCTAGCAGTATAGCAGCCAAGTCATATTAGATTCCTATATACAAATGTACAAGGATTAATTAATAATTACAACCAAGTTGAAATTATTGCATATAAAGAGAGCCCCGACTTATTTATTCTATCGGAGACACACGTTACAAATGAAGTAGAAGATAATGAAATAATATTAAATGGTTATGATAACATTAATTCTATATCTTCATCATCAAGAACGGGCGGTGTTATAATATATTTTAAGAAAAAATGGAAAATTAGTAAAATAATGGAAAAAGTTGACGAAGTTAAATACTGGATATTAGTTTGTAGAGCCATATGTGATAATATTAATATGATAATTTGTGCAATATATAGATCCCCTAGTTATAGCGAGTCACAAACACAAAATAAAAGTCTTCAACAATAATAACAATGTGAATAAGTGGTTTAATGAAGAATTGAGGTTATTAAAAGAAGAAAAAATAATAAAATACCAAATAGCAAAATTACAAAATTGCAAAATACAACAGATGCTTGGACAGAATAAAAAACAATAAGAAATCAATACAAAGTAAAAATCGAAAATGAGAAAAATAGATACGTTAATGATAAAATAAACAACGCTAAAAATCAAAAGCAAATGTGGAGAGAGATAAAGGATCTAGTACTTAAGAAGAAAAATAATGTAATAAATCTGTGATACACAACCAAATAGAATATAGTAATAAAAGCGAAATATCTAGTCAATTTAATAATTATTTCGTAGACAGTATTAAAATAATAAGAGACTCCATCGAAAGTGTGCAATATACAAACCAAATAATGTGCAGTATTGAAACTAATTTTAAAATCCGTGCAATAAATATACTAGAACTTAAGAACATTGTTAAAAAATTAAAAAATAAAGTCGATTATGAAAAAATCTCAAATAAAATTATACTTGACAACTGGAATATAACAGGAGAAATACTTTTAAAAATTATAAATAAATTCTTGGAGACTGGTATTTTTCCCGAAAACTGGAAAGAAACTATGATAGCACCTGTAGAAAATGTGATAAATACTAGGAAAATTGAAGAGTATAGGCCAATTATTGCATATAAAGAGAGCCCCGACTTATTTATTCTATCGGAGACACACGTTACAAATGAAGTAGAAGATAATGAAATAAAATTAAATGGTTATGATAACATTAATTCTATATCTTCATCATCAAGAACGGGCGGTGTTATAATATATTTTAAGAAAAAATGGAAAATTAGTAAAATAATGGAAAAAGTTGACGAAGTTAAATACTGGATATTAGTTTGTAGAGCCATATGTGATAATATTAATATGATAATTTGTGCAATATATAGATCCCCTAGTTATAGCGAGTCACAAACACAAAATAAAAGTCTTCAACAATAATAACAATGTGAATAAGTGGTTTAATGAAGAATTGAGGTTATTAAAAGAAGAAAAAATAAAAAAATACCAAATAGCAAAATTACAAAATTACAAAATACAACAGATGCTTGGACAGAATAAAAAACAATAAGAAATCAATACAAAGTAAAAATCGAAAATGAGAAAAATACATACGTTAATGATAAAATAAACAACGCTAAAAATCAAAAGCAAATGTGGAGAGAGATAAAGGATCTAGTACTTAAGAAGAAAAATAATGTAATAAATCTGTGATACACAACCAAATAGAATATAGTGATAAAAGCGAAATATCTAGTCAATTTAATAATTATTTCGTAGACAGTATTAAAATAATAAGAGACTCCATCGAAAGTGTGCAATATACAAACCAAATAATGTGCAGTATTGAAACTAATTAAGAACATTGTCAAAAAATTAAAAAATAAAGTCGATTATGAAAAAATCTCAAATAAAATTATACTTGACAACTGGAATATAACAGGAGAAATACTTTTCAAAATTTAAATAAATCCTTGGAGACTGGTATTTTTCCCGAAAACTGGAAAGAAACTATGATAGCACCTGTAGAAAATGTGATAAATACTAGGAAAATTGAAGAGTATAGGCCAATTAATACACTAAAAACATTTGAGAAAATACTAGAAAAGGTGGTTAGGGAACAACTAGAAGAATATATTGAAAAAAAATAAAATATTGTCAAAATACTAATCAGGATTTCGGAAAAAAACACTCATGTGAAACAACAGTTAATTATGTAATTAGCAAATGGAAAAATATTGAAAAACAGAAAAAAATAATGGCAATATTTCTTGACTTTAAAACTATAAACCGGGAAATTATGCTAAAAAAGCTTTCTATGTATGGAATATGGGGCACAGAATTAAAATGGTTCTATTCGTACCTGAAAAATAGAAAAATGAATGATAATCTATCAACTAAGATAGAAAATGATTTTGGTGTACCACAAGGTTCAATTTTGGGTTCTATTCTTTTTATATTATACATAAATATTATGCCAAGTATATTAGAAAAGTGTGAAATCGTGTTAAATGCAGACGATACATTGGTATTTGCAGAAGGAGATGATGATGAGCCACGATATAAACATAATAACTATTTGGTTAAAAATGAACAAACTAAAGCTTAACGAAAATAAAACTAAAATAATTGAAATAAAATGAATTTAGAAAAAACATTTATGATAAATAACGAAGAAATCGAAAAAGTTGAAAACATTAAGTACCTGGGTTTTATTATAGATAAAGACTTAAAATTTAAAAACCACACAGACTATGTTTGTAAAAAAATTGGTAAAAAAAATTGGACCTTTTTAGAAGAATAAGAAGAAATATATCAAAAACAACCGCAGTAAACATATACAACACAATAATTAAACCTCATTTTGAATATGGGTCCACAGTAATTTTTCTTGCTGTAACGAATCCCAAATTGAAAGGATGCAGAAACTTCAAAATAAAGCAATGAGAATAATACTAAACTGTAACAGATATACGCACATAATTGACATGCTACAAAACCTTAAATGGATGAATATAGAACAAAGACTTAAATTTAATACGTTGATCTTTATTAAAAAGATGAAAGAAAGGGATTCGCCTGAATATCTAAAGGAACAGATAAACTTTGTTAGAGATGTACAACCATATCAGCTGAGAAATGCAGATGATTTTCGTATCCAATGGGCTGCAACAACTCAAATGCAAAGATCTCTTTTTTACAAAGGGTTGCAACTATTTAATACTTTACCAATGAACATGAAAACTGAGATAGATAGTAAATTATTTAGAAAAAAATGTGTAAATTTTATACGATTTAGTGAAATTTTGTAGAACTTTTTTTATATTTTGTAATGACAAATTTATTTAGTAATTTTAAAGTATTTTCACACTGTAAATAAAATATCAAAAAAAAAAAAAAATATCTCACATCACCACCTAAAGGGGCTGCCATACAAAATTTAAAAAATAATATAAAAACGAACATAACTGTCCCAGTGTCGCCATTAGAAAAATAAAGTGTACGGGCGACCCCCATTAGTTTCCCCTCCCAAACATATTTCTAGAACATACTTACTCCCTATCTCCATCGCCTAAGGAGCTCCCATACAAAGTTTGTAAAATTGCAATAAATCTTCCTTACAGATTCCAGAGTATCCGTGGATAGGTCAAATGTAGGACTTAACCCCTATCTAAACCCCCTGAGGGGGATGCCATACAAAATTAAAAAAATTAGGGTAAAACCCCCACACGTTGTGAAGGGTATATAAGATTCGTCACAGCCGAATATAGCGCTGTTACTTGTTTTAATGACAAATGTTGAGAAGCTATATGAGGGATGTGCAGTCTTTACTGATGGATCGAAGATGGAGGTAGGGTTCGGGGCTGGTGTCTTTATAATGGAAACGGGGGAATGAATGTTCTACAGACTTCCGGACGAAATTCTGGCAGTGATGAAGGCCGGGGAATTTATAGGGGTGGATGCGGATGGGAAAGGGGACGTGACAATCTACGTTGATAGTCAGGGCGCTCTTAAGGCTTTAGAGGGATATTATGCCAGGTCTGGACTCTTGAGCGACTGCAGACGTGCTCTTAGGGCGATCATGAAGACACGCAGGGTTAGACTCTGTTGGGTTCCAGGTCATTATGACTTTTCCGGCAATGAGATTTTCGATGAACTGGCAAGGAAGGGATTGGCCCGGGATATTGGACTTAACTGTGAGCCGGTTAATCTATATGCCACAAAATGTTTTTTAACTGTCTGGCAGTAAATTGTTTTATAGAGTGATTGGGATAAAGAACTTCGGTACAAAAAAATATCTAAATTTACGGTTTGTCAATTTCCATAACATATTTATAAAAAAATATATACCACTATTGCCACTGTCTTTCATGCTTTTAATAGCACCGACACAGACTTTTTATACGCTGTTAAATTCTAAAACAAGGTTAGGTTAGGTAAGGTTACGAAGGGTAGTGGCGAGTCAGTGCATATGACTACTGCCTTCCTTGGGCATCTTGCGGGCGACACTCTTGCTCTCTTTTCCTTTTACTTTAGAATGCTTGTCTTTACTTTTTATTTTTCTCCTCTTGACTTTTCTGAAGGGATTCTAAGGGCCTACGAGTGGAGGTGGCGAGTTGGACTCGCCACTACCTTTCGTAACCTTACCTAACCTAACCTAACCTAACCTTGTTTTAGAACTTAACAGCGTATAAAAAGTCTGTGTCGGTGCTATTAAAAGCATGAAAGACAGTGGCAATAGTGGTATATATTTTTTTATAAATATGTTATGGAGATTGTCAAACCGTAAATTTAGATATTTTTTTTTGTACCAAAGTTCTTTATCCCAATCACTCTATAAAACAATTTACTGTCAGACCGTTAAAAAACATTTTGTGGCATATAGATTAAAAATGTTTTTTTTTTACAAAATAATATAAAAATGGCATTAAGTGGATAATGCCATTTTTACTTGCCCTGGCCATTTTAGAAGAACTATATTTATGTTTTATTTACTAAAAGTTATCTTCCAAGTATTCTGGATTTTTTTCGGCCTTTATTATTTATTATTTTTTTTTTTCGAGCTTAAGGTCAATGAAAAATCGATCAATTTACTTATAGAACTAGAATGTAAATGATCGAAATGTAAATATTGTAATATATTTCTATTAAGTTAGCGGGAGTTTAAAATGATCACATACTAAATCATCTGCTCTTCTAAAGTAAATAACAGGGGAAATCCTCAAAAATTAATTCCCACTTTTGGTATCCAAAACTCCACTGTGCGACGCACATAGGGGTATTTTGCCATTCTAGCTGGACATGACTTTTTATTTTTTACAATAAAGCTTCTTAAAAATTACTGAGTGCCCCTAGATTGATGAAACCAAACATGTATTGTAGTCATAGGCATTTAATAATTAAAAATTATAAAAATCGAACCAAGGGGGGAAAAGTTCCCCTTAGAAGAACTAATACCACCTCTGAAAAATTAAAATTTTTTTTAAGTTTTCAATTCTATTGTTATGCAAATGCAACTTTAAACGTAAGCGAAACCTAAAAAAACCTACACTTGGACAGTGTCGTCCTCTTCCCTTTCGTGAGCGGCGGCATAAAGTAAAATTTGCAAAAATAATGTATATAATAAAAATAATGGAAAACTTACGCCCAAATAATATAAAAGTAAAATTTTTAAGCTTTTATGGGTAGGGACAGAAATGCCCCCAAGCCCCACCCCCGCAACGGCCCTGTACAAAAAAATTTTTTTATATATATTTTGCTAGTTTTCACAAAAAATTTATTTTTAAGCTTATTTGTCGCTTTTTTTGCAATTTAATGTAATAAATTTATCTGAAAATAAGTCATTTATATATAACAATAACTTATTTACAGAAGTAACAATGAATTTAAAGTATGAAAACAAAAACTAATTTATTTCAAAAATTATCCTTTTGCGCTAAGAACAGGAGTGCTACTGTTCTTCTTTGTCTGTTTCTTCAAAGACCACTTTTAAATCTGAATTCTCTTTAAAATCAAGTACAGGGGGAAGCATTAAAGAAACTGCTTCTTTCGTAAAGGGCAATGACTTCTTTTTGGAGTTTGTCTTATGCTAGTCATCAGTGGGTCAGAACTGAGCAAAAGTCTATTAATAATGTCTACGTTACACTGTACTCTTGAAATCTTTCTTGCAAAATTCTACCTGTAAATCCGAAAATGTTTGTTTTGTGCCTCAGCCGCTTCTTCTGATAACAGCCTAATAGGCAATTGATCCATGTATTAATTTCCTGTGCATTGTATATAAACAATTTTCTGAAACTGTATAAGCACTGTTTCGCCGCTGCCATTTTGAAAGTTCACACAATTTTCTATCTAAAAATCGCAATTTCTCCTCAACAGATTGATCTTTACATTCATGTAATTATTTTAATTACTCTAATCTTGTACAAACTTTTTTCCATTTTACTCTCGTAGTTTTAAGTGTTCTGTAAACATTTTAGTGCAATAACCCCAATATATATACACTAAAAAATAAGTACTTGAAGCACAGATTTGTTTCTTTTTAAAAAATAATTTTTTAAAACAATTTTTAAAGGTTTTGAAAGCTATTAAAAAAGCTGTCGCACAGATTACATTACCAGTTTAGGGGTGAGTAAAAACTACTGCCTCGCACATTCCTTCTTATACATGCAATGTCAGTGTAAAACCCAATTTAACCTGTCAAAAATCAATTTTAATTTACCTGCAACAATTAAAATAAAAAACATAAAAAAAACAAATTATTATCAAATTTTTTTTGTACCACAAAAAAGTTGTTTACTCATATGTAAACACACAATATGAGAAAAAACAGAAAAAAGTGAAATTTTTAAAAATACTCAAAAAAAAAAAATGGCGCAAAAACGCGCAACGTTTTATTTTTTCGTCTAAAAGAAATTTCAGGATTTATTGTGATGAAAAAGATTTTTAGGATAATGACTGCCATCACTTTTAAAAACCTTTTGATTTTATTTTTTTTTAATCAAAAAGTGAACAAAAAAACCTCTTTTTTTAAATTTCGAAGGAATTTTTTTAAATAAAACTTAAAATAAAAAATAAAATAAGGAAGTTGCTTATATAATCTTTCGCTGAGAAAAAAAATCAATGTAAAAGCTTTTTTGTTTAGCTACAAAAAATATATTGTAAACCTCTCAAAACCATCAATAGTTAATAAATTGCAGGCAAATTTACTTAACTTTCCTGACTTTGACAGTGCCTCAAAACGACAAATTGCAAGCAAAAGATTTGAAAATTCACTATCCGATACAGGATTTTGTTATCTGTCGAGCTGCGCACTTAAATTTTTATATTTCTTAAATTTTCATTTTGGCTTAATATCCGGCTAGATCGGCAAAATACCCCTATGTGCGACGGTTACGGTTTCAAATCGACCAAAGTTTTTAAGATTTAAAGAATGAATTTGACATCATTGTCCTAGAGCTCTCAATTCTAAAGCTAGTTCAAAAAAGAAAGTAATCTTAAACCGCACACATTTATATTCTGTATAGTAGTTGATGTTACAAGGTGATACACTAATGCAAAATTCCGGGGGCTATGTAAAATATTAGGCCAACCATCAGCTCTTTCAATAGCCTTTGAATCGTGCCAAAAACTTATCAACGCCAAATTTTATTATAATATTAAGGATCAGACAAAAACAATAAATAACAAAAAATGTAAAAACACAGACACACATATTTTTATTTTCATATCAATTATGTGGGTTCCTAAATTTTGTACGATACCGATCACGAGTGTTTTTATACCCTTTACATAAGTGATAAGGAACTATATCAGTTTTGTAATTTCTTTATTATCTACTTGCGACCAGGGTTGTCAGATTTGTTTTGACCTTTTTCGCCAAACTCAATGTTAAAAATCACCAAAATCGCCAAGACCTCTTTTTTTTATTTTTTAACAATAAAATAGATATTTTTATAATAACAAAAAAAGTTCTTTTTAAATCCTAAAAAATAAATTTGATCTAAATCGCTAAAATTCGCCAAAAATGGAAAAAAGGCCACCATGATAAATATTTTTTTAAATTTTTATTAAAAACAAGGTTAAATGATGATTGAACACAAAAAGGTACAATGTTTGATATAAAAAAATTAATTCACTCAAAAAAGATTAGTTGCATTCTTAATCTCGTAGTGTACGGACGTGTCTACGCGAGTGTAATACTGGTAATAGGTGATATTAGTAATAAGTGGCAAACGAATATATTAATATACATATGTACATACTTACATACACAAATTAGTGAGAAAAGAGAAAAACAACAAACTAAATAATAAAAAGCGAACGGTTAATGAATAACAGTAATCGTCGTGATAGTGGGCCTAATAGCCGAAATGCTTATATTGTGTTAAGCTCAAGCTTTAGCAATGAAAACATCAGAGACCCTGGATATAATTAAAACTATTTAAGAAGGAGAAGGCAAATTTCTATATCTTTTTTAAGGGGAAGTACCCTAAGGAGCAAAGATAAGATATTAGTATGTCCTAAAATAATGTCGAAGGGGAAAAATCAATGGGGGTTTGTCGAACCTTTGAATCCTCAAGAGGCGCTCCAAAACTTGTTAGGACGGTTGGGGTAAAATTTATGAAAAACTTACCCTTTGTAGGGCAAGCCCCCTAAGGAGTGAAGATATGGTGTAAGTATGTTCTACAAAAATGTTGGGGAGGAAATTTTAATGGGGGTCAATCTTACATTCTACTACTCTAGGAGCGACTCCGCGGCAGTTATTGGACATTTTATGATTTTTTTGCTTTTACGATGAACTTTGACCTCGATTTACCCACAACCAAACTCCCCCATTTTTTGCCATATGTATTTTTTTTCAAGTTTAACAAAATAAAAGCCGGGAGCACTTCAAAATCTCGTTGCAAAAATTTTCATATATCACTATGCCATAGCTAATGTATATACACACCCTACAAAATAATGGACTTTCAACAAATTTGACGCAAGATAGCTGTTTTAAGGCCGGTTATATAGTATTAAATAACTAATAATATACAAATATTATATATCATTGAAAAGGTAAACAGATGGAGATTTGCATGCATATCATATTTTTTACCTATAGAAAAAAAATAAGGGGTCAGATTAAAAAAATTCCAAAATATTATATTTACAGTTTTTTTTTTGTGAAAATTTTTTATATTTGAAAGTTTATAAAATATTGTTGATCTATGATAGCTTAATGGATTTTAAAACTTTATTATAATATTATTTTATTTATTATTTAAACAAAAAACAAAAAGAATTAAGTAAACTTTAAGTTATTTTCTGAGCTATTATATTACACGCATCTTAAAATATGCCTATATTAATAACATTTACCCTCGTGACCCCATTTTTGAGCGGGCGGTGAATAACTTAATTAAAACTGAAACCTCAAAAGATGAGCTATTTTAATTTTGAACCAATTTTTCAAAAACTGGCTTGCGTTTTTTTTCTCGGCCAATAAATTTGAAATTTCGTTGAAAAAATCCTTTTTTTTTCGACCAATGCCTGGCGTAGGGTGCACGTCTAAGTCCTTTTAAAAATATACTACTAATATATTTTGAAGCCTGCTTTTTCCAAAAACTTTAAGAAAGAAATAATTATTTTTACAAATATTTGCAAAAAAAGTTAATCAATTGTGCTCAATTTTTGTCAAAATTATGCCATTTTTGGAATCACCTTGAAAATTTTGATTTTGAATATTTTTTACGGCAAGACGAATAAAGATAATTAAATAAATTTTTTTGTGTAGGCTTTACAAACTTTTTAAAAATACAAAAATATTTTTAGCATAACTACAATTGCAGACATTTGCAAAAAACCAAATAAAGTCAAGGTCAAAAACAACAATTTTAAATTTCAAACCCAAATATCTTTTAAACTGTAACAGGTAACAAGAAAGAGTGAGTATGTTTTCTTTTTAGATTTTAATTTTCATCAAATAAATCCAAAAATCATTGAAATCGGTTGATATTTGCAAAAGTAATAAGCGTAGAAATGTTTTGTAAGCCCTTGGCACCCTGTAGCTCAACGTATGTATGTATAAACAGGGTAGTCCAAAATTTTATTTTCTAAAACCTTGAGTCCTCCTCTGCGACTGCTTCATACATTATTTTATAATTGGACAAATACTTTCGAAGATACAGATTTATTACCATTTTTTTGCGTTTGGCCCCACTGTGCGTCATCGCAAAACCGTTTTGCCATCTTGCAGGAAGAAAACGATGCTCTGTTACCCGAAAGGAAGACCTTAAAGCCTCCCCAATTTATTTGAGGGAGAAAAACACTAAGGATCTTATTAAGCTTTTAGTAGGATTGATCGGTGAAAACAACTTTTTTGTGTCGAACATAAAACGTGGTAGCATCTATGAAACTAAAATTCAAGTTCATCACGAAAACGCGTACCGTACCACTGTTTCGGAATTTGAAAAACAGAAGAAAAACTTTAACACCTACCAACTAAAAACCGCAAAAGGTCTCTAGATTGTTATTAAGGGTATTGATTCAAATGTGGACCCGGAATAAATTAAGGCCAATTTGTGCAGCAAAGGCTTCAAAATCAAATCTGTGTCAAACATTAGAAACAGAAAAAGGAATCCCCAACTATTATTTCGAGTTGAACTTAAGCCTGGTGATGTAAAATTGAACAAAAACGAAACTCACCCTATCTATGACCTAAAATATATGTTGCATCGTAGAGCTGTGGTTGAAGCACCACATAAGCGATCTGGGCCCGTGCAGTGATTAAATTGCCAAGAATATGGTCACACCAAGGCTTACTGCAAATTGCCTTCTGTTTGTGTGGTGTGTAGAGACCTGCATGCTACGGCAAAGTGCGACAAACCAAAACATGATCCTCGTGTGAAGAAATGCAGCAATTGCAGTGGAAACCATACTGCCAACTATAGAGGCTGCCCTGTTTTTGATTTAGTAAAGCGCTCATTAAAGCCAAAAATAGTTGCTGTCCCTTCCCAGCAGTTAAATATAGCCACTACTTCTATGCCCCCACTAACACAGCCAACTACGAGTTAACTTTCTTATGCCAACGCGCTTAAGTCTAACCAGCCCAACGCAAGTTAGCCTAACCCGCCAACAACACAACGAGAGGTGCCAACAAATGAACCTACGTACCCCAATTTCAGCCGCCTTGAAGCCGTAATAGACAATATGGTAAAAAAATTTACGCAGATCATTGCGCAAATGGCTTGTATGATGCAAGAAATGCTAAAAATGCAGTCTGCTTTTCTGCAGACCATGCCTAAAAGACCATGAACTGCCTCAGGGCTTGTTTCTGGAACGCAAACGGCATCCCCCAACACAAAAACGAACTCGAATATTTTCTAACACACCAAAAAATTGATGTCATGTTAATTTCCGAAACTCATATGACATCTAGAAGAACTTTCAAAATATGTGGCTATACTTTTTACGACTCAAAAGATCCCAGAGATAGGTCATGTGCTGGCTCAGCTTTATTAATTAAATCAAGAATCCAACACCAGATGGGTGGTCCCTCCAAAAGTTATATACAAGCAACAAACGTCTGCATTGAGGAATTTAACCATAATCTCGTTATTTTGTCAGTTTATTGTCCATCCAGATTTTCCATAACGAAGGATCAGTACAACAGTTTTTACAAATCATTAGGCTACCGCTTTATAGCTGCTGGAGACTATAACGCTAAGCACACGTACTGGGGCTCCCGCCTAATTAGTCCGAAAAGTCGTGTCTTATATGATTCCGTGTCTGAAATCGAACTTTTTGTTATTTCAACTGGACAACCAACCTATTGGCCAACAGACCACAATAAAATACCAGACGTAATAGATTTTGGCGTAGCAAAAGGTATATCCCCGGAACTTATTGATGCCCAAGCCTCCTTGGATTTATCTTCCGACCACTCACCAACAATAATCACTATTTGCAGTCCTCATCAAATAGCAACTAGTGATTTTTTTTAACTAAGAAAGTAGATTGGTTGAAATATAAAAAATATATAAGCACCCACTGCTCGGAAAACCAACCACTAAAAACACGCGGAGGCATCTACGATTGTCTGAACAGCCTTATTAAAAACATTATAAAAGCCGTTGAACATGCTTCGTCTACTTATCGTCATGCCAAGTACAACAAATTTTTTTCTGCAGATGTTGAAAAGCTTTTATCTAAAGAAAAGAGAACCCGGAGAGAATGGCAAAAGCATAGAACCCCTCAACTTAAAAATAAACTGAAAGAATGTACTAACCAATTAAAAGACTTGATTGAGGTGCAGAGAATGGCATCACTGAATAAATATTTAGAAAGCCTAGACGCGACTTCCCAGACAAATTATTTTCTATGGCAAGCTGCCAGACGTATAAAAAGACCCGTAATCGCAAAACCTCCACTGCGTAATCTAAGAGGATTCTGGGCTATAAATGACAAAGACGAATGCGATCTGTTTGCAAGTCACTTAAGGAATGTGTTTACTCCCAACACGTGCACTGACGTGAGGGAATTACCGCCTTTTGTTGCCAGACGTCCTATGGAAATACGTTTCAGATTTTCAGATGTTGTAAAGGCTATCGTTAACCTCAATGATAAAAAGGCTTCTGGTGTTGATAAAATAAGCATCAAAATGCTTTTAGACCTACCTTTTATCGCTAAAAGAATAATTCTTTTAATTTTTATTGCAATCATTCGGCTTGAACATTTCCCGCCAATATGAAAAGTTGCCTTAGTAAAGATGATTCCTAAGCCTGGTAAAGATCCTTCGAATGTGGAGTCGTATAGGCCTATAAGTTTGTTACCAACTTTGTCAAAATTGTTCGAAAAGCTCTTTAAAAACAAGCTAACTCCGATCATGAATGGAAACAACTGCATTCCAGATCACCAATTTGGCTTTAGAAGTCAACATAGCACGATGGAGAAAACTCACAGACTGGTGCAGATTATGAGAAAAACATTTGAGGAAAAGAAGTACTGCTCTTTTTATTGATGTCTCTCAAGATTTCAATAAAGTATGGCACGAAGGCCTGTTAAACAAAGCAAAGCTAAACCTTCCACCTAATATTTTCAACCCTTTAAAAAAGTACATAACCGGTCGACAATTTATGATCAAAGAGGGAAATCAAATAAGTTTTTCTCAACCAATTGGGGCTGGTGTACCTCAAGGGAGTATACTAGGTCCAATTTTGTGATTGCTTTACACGGCAGATATGCCAACCAACTGTTTTACGCACACGTCTACATTAGCTGATGATACCGCTTTTCTCAGTTTTCAAAAAGACCCTAAAGAGGCTTCGTGCCAATTGCAACAACACGTAAACCAAATAGAGAAATTGGCAAAGTTATGGGGAATAAAATTAATGAGCAAAATTTTTTTTTTTTTTTATTTTTTTACATATATTTTATTATTGAATCTTCGCTTAAGCGAACTAACAATAAGTATTCAAATCTTAAAACTAAGTAATTAATACTAGTCCAGTCAGTACCAGACTAAAATTTGAGTTCTCACAATAAAGATGGCTACTTTCAAAAATTTCATCTAAGAGCAATAGTATCCCTTCTTTTTAGGCGGGTGTGCCCACTATGTTGCAGAATGCTTCGAGCGAGCGGATTTGGATGTGTTTCCAACTTATTTAAATACTTGTCCACATAGTTTAAGATTTCGCTTTTTACTAGTGGAACTTCTAGATCCTTGTGGATGTTGCTGTTTTTAATATACCAAGGAGCACCAGTTATCATTTTCGGAATTTTGTTTTGACGACGTTGTATTTTTTCGATGTTAGAGGCGGAAGCAGTACCCCATAATTGTATACCGTAGCACCAAATTGGTTTTAAAATCGAGTTGTAGAGTAGAAGTTTACAATCCAGACGTAGCACAGAGTTTCTACCAATGAGCCAGTGGATTTGAGCAGCTTTAAGTTTTATTTGAGTCAGCTTCGCATCAATGTGAGGCTTACATGTGAGGCGGCGGTCTAGGTGAATACCAAGATATTTTGTCTCAGTTCTTTGAGGCACCATGTGGTTGTTAATAGTGATTGGGGAGCACGTTTCTTTACGTAAAGTAAAAGTTACGTGGGTACATTTTTGTTCATTAATTTTTATTCCCCATAACTTCGCCCATTTCTCTACTTGGGTTACGTGTTGTTGCAGTTGACTCGAAGCCTCTTTAGGGTCTTTATAAATACTGAGAAAAGCGGTATCATCAGCAAATGTCGACGTGTGTTAAACTATTAGTTGGCATATCTGCTGTGTAAAGCAAATACAGAATTGGACCTAGTATACTCCCTGAGGTACACCAGCCTCTATTGGTTGAGAAAAACTTATTTGGTTTCCCTCTTTGATCATGAATTGTCGACCGGTTATGTATTTTTCTAATAGGTTAAAAATATTTACAGGAAGGTTGAACTTTAGTTTGCTTAACAGGCCTTCATGCCATACTTTGTCGAAAGCTTGCGAGACATCGATAAATAGTGCTGAGCAGTACTTCCTTTCCTAAATGGCTTTTCTGATAACCTGTACCAACCTGTGAGTTTGTTCGACGGTACAATGTTGACTTCTAAAACCAAACTGGTGATTTGGAATACAGTTATTGTCCTTCAAGATCGGATTCGGCTTATTTTTGAGCAATTTTTCGTACAATTTTAACATTGTGGGTAACAAACTAATAGGCCTATAAGACTCTACTTTCGAAGGATCTTTGCCAGGCTTAGGAATCATCTTTACTAAGGCAACTTTCCATATAGGCGGGAAATGTTCAAGCCGAATTATCGCGTTAAAAATAAAAAGAATGATTCTTTTAGCGTAAGAGGCAGCTCTATGAGCATTTTGTTGCTTATTTTATCAACGCCAGGAGCTTTTTACCATTTAGGTTAGCGATAGCCTCTACAACATCTGTAAATCGGAAAAGTATTTCTAAAGTACGTCTGGCAACAACAGGCGGTAATTCCCTTACGTCGGTGCATGTATTAGGGGTGAACACGTTTTTTAAATGATTTGCAAACAGATCGCATTTTTCTTCGTCATTTCTAGCCCAAGATCCTCTCAGATTACGCAGCGGTGGTTTTGCAATAACAGGTCTTTTAAGACGCTTGGCTGATCGCCATAGGGAATGATTTGTCTGAGCAGTCGCGTCTAGACCTTCCAGGTACTCTTTCAGTGATGCTATTCTGTGAACCTCCAGCAAGCTTTTTAGTTGGGTTGTACATTCTTTCAGCTAAGTTTTAAGTTGGGGTGATCTATGCTTTTGTCAATCTCTTCGGGCTCTCCTTTTTTCAAATAAAAGCTTTCTCACATCGTCAGAAAAAATTTTGTTGTACCTAGCCTGATGGTAGGTAGAAGACGCATGTTCAACGGCTTTTTGAATGTTTTCATTTAGGACGCTCAGACAATTATCGATGTCAAAATTATCGATGAGCAAAAATGCACTCACGTTACTTTTACTTTACGCAAAGAAACGTGCTCTCCAATCCTTGTTAACAACCATGTGGTGCCTCAACGATTTGAGACGAAATACCTTGGCATTCACCTGGACCGTCGCCTTACATGGAAGTCCCACATAAATACGAAGTTGACGAAAATGAAACTTAAAGCTACACAAATCCACTGGCTAATCGGCAGAAACTCTGTGCCTCGTCTTGATTGTAAACTTCTACTTTACAAATAGATTTTGAAACCAATTTGGTGCTACGGTATACAAATATGGGGCACTGCTTCTGCATCCAACATAGAAAAAATTCAACGCCGTCAAAACAAAATCCTAATAATGAAAGCTGGTGTTTCTTGGTATGTTAAAAACAGCAACACCCACCAGCATCTACAAGTTCCACTAGTTAAATGCGAAATCCTGAACTATGTGGACAAGTATTTAAATAAGCTGGAAACTCACCCAAATCCGCTCGCCCGAAACATCCTGCAACATAGTGGATACACCCGTCTGAAAAGAAGGGATACTGTTGCGCTTATATGAAGCTTATTTATTAATATGAGAACTTAAATTTTAGTCTGGTACTGGCTGGACTAATATTAACTACCTAGTTTTAAGATTTGAATACTTACTTACTTATTGTTAGCTCGCCAAGGGCGAAGATTCAATAATAAAAGTATGATAAAAAAAAGAAAAAACTAATTTTTGTGGTAAATATTATAAATGTTAGATCAATATACATATGCATTCATTTATTTATTTATTTAAGGAAATTACAGTACAACAAGACTTTATCTTAATCAGTACTGCTGATGCTATGGCAAATTTAATTTAAAAAAAAGTTTACATTTACATATGTTTATTAATTTGTTGACAAAAATGAGACAAAAGTGCAAAGTTGAAGTGCTTAGCATTGCTAAAGATTTGTATATTGGGTGGGAGTTCGTTCCCGAGACGAATTGCGTTTACAAAGAAGTGCCTTTCTGAAATTAGTTTTCGGTAACGAATTAAGTTTATTCGGCAGCCTCTGTTGGATCTCGAAAAAACTAACTTTTTGTAAAGATACTGAGGTGTTTTATTATAGATAATTTTGTGTAGAAATTGTCCGGCATTTTAATAGATTTTCAAAAGAAGCTTTATATATTTGGTAAGAAAAGTGTGAGATTCTACTACTTCTGTTTCGGCCCTAAATATATCTTGCAATATTATTCAACGTTACTTTGAGTTAATGCTGACATAATGTATCGCAGCTAGAATATATTTCACAACCATATAGAAGGGTCGGCAGTAAATAAGTCTTAGCAAGAAGCATACGTATATGAATTGGCGTAAATATTGGGTGATCCAAAGATTTCTAAGCATAGAATAAGTTTTCCCACACACGACATTTACGTGATTTGACCATATTAATTTATCGTTGATTACAATTCCCAGATTTTTAGTAGTATCAACCAGCTCAATTATAGATTGCCCAATGTGTATCGATGGTAGGTTTGGGGGTACATAGTCGCTTTTGCTTTTTAGCATTGCTTTTGATATATCTGCATTTAAACAAAGGCCATTTATTGAAGCTCATCTATATATGTTGTCAAGATTAAGGTTTAATTTTTCAATGCATTCATTAATTTCGGATGGCTTGCAGCTAATGAACAGTTGAACGTCATCAGCGTACATGTGTATTCCACAGTATCGAAGCTCAGACGGCAAGTCGTTGGAATTAATTGTATAAAGTAGTGGAGCAAGAATTGAGCCTTGTGGCACACCTCTTTTTGTTAGGCAACTGTCAGAATTTTCTGATCCAGAACAAACAAATTGGCTTCTGTTACGAAGGTATGACGAAATTAAATGTTTTGCGGTATTTGAGAAATCGCACATGTATTTTAATTTTTGGCAAAGTATAGTGTGTTCAACAGTATCAAACGCCTTTGAGTGATCAAGCAAAATCAAAAACGAAATCATGCCGTTATCCATGCTTGAACGCAATTCTTCACAAACATCAATTAGCGTAAATATACAACTATGCTTACGCCTGAAACCAGACTGCCTTTCAGATAGTAAAGATTTGTTATATAAATATTTGGTCATCTGCGAATGAACTAATCTTTTAAAAACTGTTGATAAATACGACAGTATAGCAATTGGTCGATATTTTTTGTCTGGTTTTTGGACAGGTATAATTTTTGCTTGTTTTCATATTAACGGGAATGTTTAAGTTGTTAATATTGTATTCATTAAATGTTTTAATTGCAGAAGTATATATGGTATAATTAGCTTTATAAATTTATGATGGATTATTTATATAATTTTTAACTCTTAGTAACGGGTGCCCCGGTTGATCAGTGGTAAGTGCACGAGTCTATCAGTCTGGGGGTTGTGGGTTCGATTCCCACCAGAGACCCTGGTTAGTCTGCTTCATTTTTCTGTTCCTTCTTTCTTTATTATCCTTCTCTAAATTTCTTCTTTCCTTCCAACTCAACCTATTCTATCTGCCTCTTCAGGTAACACAAAGGGACCGAATTAAGCGGACTCAAGTGAGCTGTATCCTTTCCTTCAATTGCTGCCTGTTCTACCTAACCCAACCTAGTTTTAATTATAAAAATACAAGTATAATAATTTGTTCGTATATATTCCTCAAACTTCATATATAAAAATACCAGAATAAAATTATTATTTGTTCGTATTAAATCTAACGACTTTTAAAGCAAATTCATGACTAAAAAGTAGCCAACAAATTCGCCTATTTCTAAACCGCCAAAAAGGAGCCATATCGCCAAATTGAAAATTAGGACGCCAAACAGGTTTTTTAAGCGCTACGTTTGGCGAGAAATCACCAGATCTGACATCCCTGTTTGCGACCCCATAAAGTATATATGTAAATTATGGATCCTTATAGATAGGAAAGTCGATATAGCCATTTCCTTCTGTCACTCTGTTCGTCTGTTGAAATCAAGTTTCCAGAGTCAATTTAAGCACCAGGTATTGGTGTCAAACTATCAGAAATATTCCTGAGATGATCGCTTTTTAAAATGACCAAGATCAGCTCATCGCAGAGAAAATACTGCGAATGCCTCAGTTTTTTTTTAAGAAACACACAAACTCCATACAAAATAAGTATTAAATGAAAACTTTCAGTGCTGTTAAACATGTTTTATGGATGAGCATTACCAAATATGAATGAAGTTTCTAGTATGCTTGGACGTAGGTATGCATTGTTATATGGATGGATGTATGTACATATGTATGTATGTATACATGTAAATATGTATGTATTTATATTTGTATGTACACATGTATTTATGTTTATATGTTTAAATGTACATACATACAAACATACTATATATAAATTGGCGTATGCCGCCGAAATAAGCAAGCACTTATATATGTGTGTACTCATTATGATTTCTTTAATATTTTATTATTAGTATAATACCAAAAAATATGAATATATAACTGGTGCTTGTCATACAAAAACGTAATTTGTTTGAAAGATCACTATGATGCGGAAAGAAAAATAGAAAGTAGATATGCACAAATCAGTTTAATTATAATACTTGAAGTACGAAATCATTCGGCTAGATCATATGGCTGGGTACTTTAGAGATCAATGTCAAGGGTATATAAGATTCGGCACAGCTGAATATAGCGCTCTTACTTGTTTGTTTTAATATTTAGTTGCATACACGTGCATGTATAGTTTATGTATTGTTTATTCGCAACACACTTCAACATAATACAGGTTTAAGTGTAGCTTAATTTAGGTTCGTGAACTTTAACGTGTACAACTAACGAAAAAGTACATGCATCAGTACATTTACGGTTGCATCTGTTCAAAAATTTATTTAGTTTTTTCTTTAAAAAAATGTGAATAGGAAAATGCGTTGCCATTAACGATTGAAAAAAATTTTATATATATATATACGTATGTTTCGATATAGCGTATCGAAATTTTTAAAAAAGTTTTACTTTGTATGGGAGCTATCCCATATTCACCCCCCACCCAAAAAATTTTTTCTTGAAAGCGTAGTTTTTGTTGTCTAATTATTTTTTGTAGAACATTTGAATTTGATATCTGTTATAGTTTCCGAGATATAGCGTATTGAAAATTTCATAAAAATTGCTAATTTGTATGGGAGCTACCCCTTTTTCTGTCCCCACCCAAAAATTTTTTTTAAACGTAAGTCTTGATGCCCAATTACTTTTTGTAGAACATTAGAATTTGATATTTGTTATAGTTTCCGAGATATAGCGCATCGAAAATTTCATAAAAATTGTTAATTTGTATGGGAGCTACCCCTTCTTCTGCCCCCATCCAAAAATTTTTTTCTTTAAAGCGTAATTCTTGATGCCCAAAACTTTTTGTAGAACATTTGAATTTGATATCTGTTATAGCTTCCGAGATATAGCGTATTAAAAATTTCATAAAAATTGTTAATTTGTATGGCAGCTACTTCTTCTTTACCCCCACAAAAAAAAATTTCTTCATAGCCGTAAGCCTTGATGTCCAATTACTTTTTGTAGAACATTTGATTTTGATATCTGTTTTAGTTTCCGAGATATAGCGTATTGAAAACTTCATAAAAACTGTGAATTTGTATAGGAGCTACCCCTTCTTCACCCCCCATTCAAAAATTTTTTTCTTTAAAGCGTAATTCTTGATGCCCAATAACTTTTTGTAGAACATATGAATTTGATATCTGTTATCGTTTCCGAGATAAAGCGTATTGAAAATTTCATAAAATTCCCTTCTTCTGCCCCCACCCAAAAAATATTTTCTTTACAGTGTAGGTCTTATTGTAAAATTACTTCTTGTGGAACATTTTAAGTCGATAGCTGTTATGGTTTCCGAGATATAGCGCATAAAATATTTTACCAAATTTGTGCAGTTGTAGGAAAAATACCACTTCCCCTCATCCTATCTGAAAAAACCTTTTCAGTTATTTAGGTCCCTACTTTAGGAGAATCCGTGTCAAGTTTTGTGGCAAGAGTGACTATACATATTTACTGAGATATATAGGGATATATGCACGGATTTTGTCCTAAAAAAATGGGTTGTTTTGGGTTTTCGCTTATATCTCGGTCAATGGTGAACCGATTTTGCTGATTTTGAATATCGATCGTCTCCAGGATATTTCTAATAGTTTGACACCAATAACTGGTTTGCATATTTTTATTTGACTCCGGAAACTTGATTTCAACAGACGGACAGATGGGCATGGCTATATCAACTTTCCTTTCTATAAGGATCCAGAATATATATACTTTATGGGGTCACAAATGGATAATAAAGAAATTACAAACGGAATGACAAACTGATATATACCCTTATCACTATGTGAAGGGTATGTCAGCGATTTAAGGTATAGTTTCATTTATTCTCATTAGGAATTCATGTGAATAAGAAAAAATAAAATGTAAGCGGAAAACAAAAATGTTTTTTTGCCTAAGCCAGATATCGCATACTAAGCAAGCACTCAAAAATAATCTCTGGTTCTGTTTTTTTTTATTTTTTATTATTACATACATATAATATGTACATTATTTTGGTGTTTTTTTTTTAATAAAAAAAGAAGGTTATCTTGGTTTTTGGCTTAAATGTCAGTCATTTGTCGGGGGATTTTGCTGGATTTAAAACGCAATTTTCACGCAGATATATCTGATAGTTTTATACCACTTTCGGGTCTATGCGACATCGGGAGGCTTCAGAAAGTCATTTCCAACCATGACACGGACATGGCTAAATTGATTTCCCTATCTATAAGGACCCAGAATATATATACTTAATGGGGTCGTAAATGGATAATTAAAAAATTACAAACGGAGCGACAAACTTATATATACCCTTATCACTTATTTGAAGGGTATAAAAAACAAGAACTAAAAATTAAATTACAGAATTCTTTTAAAATAAAAAGAAATCAGTAATACTATGTATATTTTTTGTTTGGTCATTGAAAGTTTCGAATTTTTTCAAACCAAACTTTTTTCTTATATTTTTTTTCTAATATACGCTTCAGAAATATCTGTCAGTAACACAATCAGCGAGCAGTACATGTTATTGTACATGAGCTTTGTTTTAGCTGTAAAAGTTCACGAACTTAAATGAAAGCTTCACCAAACTTGTGTTGTGATTAACTAGGGGCTTACATATGCAAGAAACAGTGCAAAAACCTCAATACGTTTACATTTTCTCAAATTTTTTCACTAGCCCACTCAAACTTTTAGAATACATAATTATAGGTGGGCGAAAATTGTTGTGATTAAACAATATGTGAACTATACGTACATGTAAAAACAATCGTAATGGATATGAAATTTAAAATATGTATGTTTTGCTTTTAAACAATACATTATGTGTATCATGTGTGTATCTTTTGAACATGTCCTGCGTTTTACCTAGAATTTGAAATCACTTTAGTTTTAAAAAATCAACTTTTTTTTTTGATGTTTTGCAAAAGGTGTAAATTTTTATTAAATTATGTATTTATATTTACAAAAACAAAACTAAACGTAAAACTTGATTGCAGGATACAAAACAATTCAAACTGAATCGATATTAAATTTAAATTGAAATGTGTAACAAGCCTAATAATAAAACAATATGATTATCTCTTATTTCTTCTAAAAACATACATTAAAACATTAGTAAACCAAATTCTCGCGGCGCGGCGAAATGGTATCCAGATCCTGAATTTATGAAACAATTTTCAGCACCAGTTATGTATCCCGATGATGTAACTTCGCAGTGGAAATTGCCACCATGGAATCGTATGTAATTAATAACTGTATTTATTGTACATATATAATTAAAAAGTTTGTTTTTTATCATAGATCAAATTTCACCTGTGGAAAAGACTGTGCGTAACTTAACTCTAAACTTTGGTCCACAGCATCCTGCTGCTCATGGTGTATTACGCTTAGTTATGGAATTAGATGGTGAAGTATGTTGACATAAATATTAACTTTTTCGTTCAATATGTTCAACAATGTTCCTTTTTTAAGACTGTAATGCGCTGTGATCCACATATTGGTTTGTTACATCGCGGTACTGAAAAACTTATTGAATATAAAACATACACTCAAGCGTTGCCTTACTTCGATCGTTTAGATTACGTATCGATGATGTGCAATGAACAATGTTATTCTTTGGCTGTAGAAAAACTTTTAAATATTGAGGTACCTTTGCGAGCTAAATATATACGCAGTAAGTATATTTATCCATACATATGCAAAAAAAAAAAAAAAAATAAAGGGCACTATGTTCTGCTGTGTCGCGTCTTATATACCCTTTACACTAAAAACGTTATTGAAAATTTAGAACTTTTTTATATGAAGTTTGTTACATATTTTTCTGTAAATATAAACATTAAATCGAAATTCTTTCACTTCAGGTTAGAATTCAATAGCTATTATCATTTTGATGTATAATAACATTACAAAAATTTTGTATCGGATCTCACAAAATTTTCTTTTAAAAGTATGAGAATTGTAATTGAATAATTTTTCTAGCGTATTGAAAATTACGTAAAAGTTCCGCCCGTGGTACTATCCAACATTTTTTTTAATCTGGATATTATACTATAATTACATTCTGGCACGATTAATATCGCTCGTTATCTAAACTTCCAAAATATGGCAAATCGAACATTTTATAAAACTGGTCCGTTTGTATGTGGGCTACCACTCCCTCTTTTTATTTTTTGAGCAATGGGTGTCGGGAATTTTATTAAATTAGTCAGTTTTTCGCGTAACGAGCTAACTGTGTTTAAAGTCTCCACAATATATTTTGTGAGAACACAAACTTAAGTTACTCATATACAAAGGAAATAATGTATAAATATTTACAAAAGCTTTTTAAAAAAGTAGGAACACTAAAACTTTTTTCTTCCAACTAAGTGGCAAACTTTTCTATAATTGGCACATTTGGCAGTTTAAGATGCAAGTATCTATGATATCAAATGCTGCTTTACCCTTTTTTTTTCTTATTTTCTATGTATAAAATTAATTTTTTTAAGTATTTATGTATCATAAATATAATAAGGAATGCCTATGTCTCGTGACGGTTGGTCGTTTAATGAATATTCAAGGTGATCTTCACTGCACATATTCGTACCTTTGTTACAGGGTCTACCAGCACTCACCGCCATAAATTGTAACCCATCACTGATTAGGACTCTTATTGTAAATTTAGTATTTTTGAATTTATTACCTATTCTCTTATTGTTGTTTTTGGTATCAAGAATTTCTTTGATACGAGAATTTTTTCATTATTTTTGTCATTAAAACCATATTTTTAATAAGTAAAAGTTCATTAATGTATTGTAGTTCCGTTTAAAAGAATCAACCACGGGAAAGTTAAATATTTTTAATTTGCAGAGTGGTGTAAAAATTATAGTCTGTTTTCTTACAAAATAGAATATACATATATCTTTAATATTCAACAAAGCCAGTATTTATTGTAATAATTGGGACAACGTTTAGCAAAGTGTTTTTAAAAAAGAAAGGTAATATTTTGTTATGAAAATAGTTTCTTAATAACGTGGTAAAATGTTTTTAAGGTTTGGGCCACGTGTAAGGGAGTAACCGGAGTCCAGAAACCCTTCCCCCTTGTAATTAACGGGTTATTGAACAGTGTATCAATTTTACGTGGTCCACCGTATAACTTATACCCCGCTGCTTGTGTTATTGCAGTATTATCTGCTGGAATTATCTGGTGACGGAATCATACTTGGCCCTTAACTCATATTTAATTCGGACGTACTTACTCTCTGGCCGGATCAAAGTCGCTGCTAGACGTATCGAATACACCCCGCCGAAACCTAATCCCAACAAACTCTAACTGGTCACTTACTAAAATAGACGCCCAAAGTTCTTTCGTACTAAGTTCTGTTAGTAATAGCGGATTTACAAAGCTTCTGGTTTTACCAGGCCAACGGTACACCCTGTTATTTTTGTTTTAACCTATTGAAGAGAAAAATTATATATTTTGCAAAAATGTGTAATCGAATATTAGCTAAAGAGATTGTTTTAAAGTAATGCAGCTCTTTACTACGAATGCAACATATTTCTCTTATCATTTTGCTCCATTGTATATTCTTTTTCTGTTAAATTTATTATATAAGATTAACGTTTTTTTTCTATTCTAAATCTTTTTTTCTAAATATAATTCATAAAATTTAAATTAAATTTCATAAGAAATAAAATGAGTTAAATTCGTCGTATAATAAAGAGAGTCAAACAATATTTGATAATGGAGGGGTCCCTTAAAAGTTTATTGGCAAATGTGCAACCAAGGTAGGTGTGGGCAAATGAATTGAAACACTAAACCTCCCCTCTGGTAAATCGATATCCCCTTAATGACGTTGATTCTTTCTCTTAAAATAGTTAAGTTTGTCGGCTCGTATCCGTCCTCCTAGATAATTCTTCGCACGTTCGTAGCCATGATTTTTCTTAATGATATTAGTGGTAATTTAATTGGAACACAAGCAAGGAAGGAAAAAAGAACCTACCTTTCAACCGGCGAGCCCTATCTCAAGCAAACGTGCGACCACTAGATTCATTAAATACCACCGGATCCAAAGTGTAAGAAAAATCCCATTACAGTCTGAAGGAAATGTATATAACACGTAAATAATTTTTTCGTTATTTAAATTGTAAATTAAAGTTTTCTCAAAAACTACAAATACTGATTGTGCAAGCTGCTAAAAGTTTAACTTGTCTTAACCACTTAAGCTGCCTTAAGATTACAAATATCTAAAATAAATTTTTTTTACTGAAATTGTTTGTTTTGTATTGAATAAATAGGAAAAAGTATAAACAAGAAAGTCGATTTAAGAATATTCGTCTGTTAAAATAAGCTTTGCGGACCCAAGTAAAACTTTACGCCTGGTTTGGTGTAAAACTATCAAAAACATCTCTAAGATAGTCGCTATTTAAAATCGGTTTACTTGGAACCGAGGTGCATGCAAAAACCTAAGATAAACAATTTTTTAGGCCAAAACCCATGCATGTATATCTATGTATATCCCAGTAACTATAGTACCTGTTGTCACAAAACTTTGAACAGACACTTTGAAGATAAACAGGAGAAGTTTTTTTTTGGTTAGAAGCAAGTCAATGGCATACATTTTATGACATTTTTCGATACGAGATATTTTGGAAAGTGTATAAGCTATCTAATAGAGCTCTGCATGATTGGTTATTTTGCTATTTATTTAGTCATCTTTGTTTTAATTACAATGCTAATCGGACCATACACAATTTGCATACGAATCGTTTTTTATTTTATATTAAAGAATGCAAAAAAAGAATATACACATCTTATCTTGAAAGAATTGAATCAAATTCCTTTATTAAAATACATTAATATTTTTCGTTAATCTTGAAAGAAATTTTATTTGAAAAAACAATTTTTTTTTACCGATACTTGCCAGGTAGAATGCAATTTTAAAGCCAGTATTAGTTTTTTTGGTTGAAAATATCATCTATTTAATCTTCTAGCAAATGGTGATAAAAATGATGTCAAAATTTGGCTTAAAGCCAGAGTTATATTAGAAGAATGCGAATTTATACTAATATAATAAATATTAAAGTTTTCCATGTGTTTTTCTCCGAAACTATTATCTGATTTTAATGTTTTTTACCTCCTGAAGGGTGCCCCGGTAGATCAGTGGTAAGTGCACGAGTCTACCAGTCTGGGTGTTGTGTGTTCGAATCCCACCAGAGACCCTGGTAAGTCTGCCTCATTCTTTCTTATCCTTCTCTTAATTTCTTCTTTCCTTCCATCTCAACCTATTCTATTTACCTCTTCAGGTAACACAAAGGGACCCAATTAAGCGGACCCAAGTGAGCTGTATCCTTTCCTTCAACGGCTGCCTATTCTACCTTACCTAACCTAACCTACCTCGTGAACGACATGAACTATATTTGATGTCTTTTTTTTTTTAAGTAATATCTAGCTCCTCATCCTAACACAGTGAAGTTTCTCGACCCTGTACAGCAGTTTTAATGAATAACATAAAAAAAAATAATAATAACATTTACGGATACAGTAAATGTCTTGCCTGCATGCAGTAAGTTATACATTGAGTAAACATTTTTTTGCAACCGACCCGTGTCAAAGCATCAAAATTGAACTGTTTTCAGTTAATTTATTTTGCATCACTTAACCTTGTAGAACCTTAGCAATTAATTATCAACTTATTAACCTTCTTATTAATACAAGTGTTGAACCTTTCGGTTGGAAGTGGGGGATCGGTCGTTGCCAATAATGAAACAATATTTGGTGGGTGCAGAAAGAAATGAGAAATTAGTTTTGTTAAATGCAATGCTTGAAACCTATTTTTCGATTAATTGTTTAGTTATGTGAAAGTAATTTTTAATTAATTGGGTTGGGTTGCGAAGGGCGATAAAAAGATAAAAAGAGGAAACCCCTTTCATACATCAACGCTCGGAAACCTCCTGAGTCCATTTTACATCTCTTCAAATAAGGAGTTAGAAAAATAAAAAGATATAGACATCAAGTAAAAAAGAATGGAAGTAGTAAGCCCAACAAGGAAGTAGTAAGCCCAACAAAAATACTGAAAAAACAGTTTAAATATGAAACTCCTCCACTGCCTATTTGTTCTTTTCCTAATTCCCATGACGTTTTCCAGTGTATACTGCAAAACATCGCCTAGTTCGTGAAATCTTGCCCAGCCACTTGACACTACGGTCCTGCAATCTTCTCTCCGTCAACATCGTCTTAGCCACCCTTCAGTCACTCCTGTTTCCCCACTGAAGATTCGTCATATAAAGCATCCATGTTCTAATATTTCCATAATAGTGACTTATGGTGTTTTCCATTCTAAAAAAAAATGTTACAATAAGTATGTGTAACATTTTTATCAGTTTACACACACACTTAAAAAGTTGTCCATTTTTTTTGGTTTAATGGAACAGAAAATTGCTTGATTTTAATAAAAACTGCACTCTGCGTTAAAAACTCGCCTGCATAAAAAAGTATTTACATACATAACACAGTTGTAAAAAGTGGTACTTTGTTACACTGAAATATAATTGGGGGTAAGATATGTTACACTCTTGCCAGTTATTTGTGCAACATGTTCAGAAAGGAACACGATAACTGTTTTCACTCTTGCATGTATTTTTAGAATGGAACATAAACCCGCTCGAATGGTAGCATTAATGTAACATTTTTGCCAGAAAGGAAAACACCATTAATGTGGGTCTCCCAACTTCCTCTTATATGTCACATTCAGGACTGAGCCACTAAGAGCTTGGCGCAATTTGATTGCCAACTTTGCCACAGTGTCCTGGAACCCAACAAATTCTCACGTTGAAGGTTTCCATATCAATTAGGACCTTCCTGCAGCCACTTAACAGCCTAGACCTGCTGACACAATGCGCCTTCAGGGGCTGCCTGGCTGTCAACATTAATTGTTACCCCACTATCCTTGGAAACATATTCCACTATAAGATCTGTTTTCTTTAAATGTGACTAACCATAACCGTTGCCATAAACACCAAAACTTAACTGGTTTCTATGGTTATGGTTATGGCGTAATTGTAAGTCACCTATAACTAAATACAGTGTTGCCCATAAGTTTGGTTCGAACGCCTGCTTTGTGTGGCTATGATTATATTACGTATGGTTTAACCTTAAAATGGTCAGTATATTTATGTGAAACGCACCACACATTAATCACATAGTCTATAGGACAATCTGATGTTCTTTCCTGTCTTAGATCCGCCAGTAAAAATTGCATACCCCTTATACAGACTATCGAATCGCAACCGTGGCCATATAGTCTGCCCTAGATCCCAAGACTTAACTAAGATCTTCAAGACTAATCTCCAGATTTCAGAAACTTTCCCAAGCCTGAATCGCCTTATATGACCAAACTTCTTGCTGTCATTCCTATCACCGAGTACTCAATAAATGCCGTGTATAGAATGACGTCTAGTAGCGCTTAGGGTCAGTGATGCCAAGCGAAACACATCTTTGGAGCCCGACCTTATACTTTCTGTAGAAGAGAACTAGAACTAAAAGAGAACTGCAACTCTCTCTACTTTTAGCATTAAACTTCCTCAATATACTGTTCACAGTTAGGACCCACAGTAAGCGTGAAAGAACTTAACCGTGTGGTGTCCCCATGGTCACTTCCCTCCTGCAATCTACCTCACCTAGCCTTGATCATCGAGATAACCCATTTGACTAAGCACTCTTTGAGTCCTAGATCTCTAAGAGCCTCATATTTTGTCTCTATTTTTACGTTGTTAAAGGCATATTCTTTTTCGGGCACTCCGCTGCTGCATTTTTATTTTACTAGAAATAAGTTGTGTACATATTTTTTCATTACGCATGTATTTAAAAATAAAATTAAAAAAGTAAGTATGTTTTTCCCCCTAAAAACAGCTCTGTTTGCTGAGATTACACGCATTCTTAACCACATCATGGCTGTTGGTACACATGCCCTCGACATTGGAGCATTGACGCCATTTTTCTGGCTTTTTGAAGAACGTGAGAAAATGATGGAATTTTATGAGAGAGTTTCAGGAGCACGTATGCATGCGGCTTACATACGACCCGGTGGAGTTTCTTTGGTATTAATATTAACACCGTAATATTGTTTTTCCATTTAAAACTTACAAAACCTCTTTAAGGATATGCCGTTGGGGTTAATGGATGATATTTATGAGTTTGCCTCTAAATTTTCTGAACGTTTAGATGAAGTAGAAGATGTTCTTACCACGAATCGTATTTGGGTGCAACGTACCGCAGATATTGGTGTCGTTTCAGCTGAAGAAGCGTTAAATTTTGGTTTTAGTGGGGTAATGCTTAGAGGTTCAGGCATTAAATGGGATTTACGTAAACAACAACCATATGACGCCTACAATTTAGTGGAGTTTGAAGTACCTATTGGAATTAAGGGCGACTGTTACGATCGTTATTTGTGCCGCGTTGAAGAAATGCGTCAATCCTTGCGCATTATTGACCAGTGCCTAAACCAAATGCCTGCTGGAGAAATTAAAACTGATGACGCTAAGATCACTCCACCCACCCGGTCCGAAATGAAGACTTCTATGGAAGCTCTTATTCACCACTTCAAACTCTTCACTCAAGGCTACCAAGTTCCGCCAGGAGCAACGTACACTGCAATTGAAGCACCTAAAGGCGAATTCGGTGTTTACTTAGTTGCCGATGGCTCTAGCCGTCCGTATCGTTGCAAAATTAAGGCTCCCGGTTTTGCTCACTTAGCTGCTTTAAATCATGTTGGTAGACAACACATGTTGGCTGATATTGTTGCGATTATAGGTACACTGGATGTTGTATTTGGAGAAATAGATCGTTGAATAATACTGTTTCAGTGTACCTTATTCTATATTTTGTGTTATAATTTTTTAATTTTTAAATTATTTAAAACCAGCTAATATTTTTTTATTTTAATGCCTGAAATTTATAATAAAAAAATTTTTGTTAATAAAAACTTGAAGTTAAAACAACCTACAGGCACGCCTAAACAAAAGCGGCAATTAATTTGTGCTTAGTTTTTGCTTGTATTTAGCAAAGCATTGCAGCAGTTGAATAGTTTTATTTTCAAAAGGCGTTTAAGAGCAAAGTAAGTTGCAAGAGAAAAAAAATTTACACATAATGAAATATCGGTGGTGTATAGGCCGACCTAGATTTACGGTCTATTATACGATTCCCGAGATCAATTTTCCGTCATGTCCTAATGTGGTCAGTTCAAGAAATATACCTTATTCTGACTCGCATAGCCTGATCAAGCTTCTTGACGCCATGCCCACCAGCTGCTAGTCAATAGGTATCGTGTCAAAATGTAGTCTAACGCCATCTAAAGTGTACTTTATTTGGCATCACTGAACCTTAGTAGAAAGCTTCATAAAACATCACCTTTCTACCGCCTCCCACCAACCATACGTCGGAGTAGGGCTAACAATCATTGTGTTAATCCAGTTTAACACATTTGGTTGCATGCCCCAGCTCTCCTACGGAATCTTCGCATGTATAGTATGCGTTTAGGCTCCTTTTGACCGTTTCCTGTGTATCCGTCTTCCATGACAGTTTGCTATTATTGACTACCCCATGATACTTAGCTTTATATTCTAGTTTCAACTCCACCCTATAGAGCGCTAAGTTTTTAAAAGCCCCGACTCTATACTTAATCGTGAAGAGGCCTAGTTCCGTTTTGTCAGGATTAATGCTCAACCTGTTCTTTGACGCAAATAAAGAGATTCTCGTTGGAAGAAATTTACCTGACCAGAATAATCAGAATGATCGTCTAAAAATTCAACTAGTTTTCAACCTTCAGTATCAAACTTCGTTAATTAATATACTGTTGACGGTTAGGGACAGAATCGAAATTTTTTGGGAGTAATTCCGCCATTGTTAAACGGCTGGTCCGATTGCCCTAAATTTGGCCTTAAGTAAGAACACCTCCCCCTTAGCTCAGGGGCGGCGCTACAAAGTCACAAAACGGGGCAACTGTGCCATAAGTTTTTAACGCTTGCCATAATTTGCTTTTTCATAATTTATATAATTTTTTTGCACGCTCAAAGGCCGCACTAGTTCTACAAAAAATGCTTACATATACATACATAGGTATACACTACTTGGTTTTAATAAGAAATGTTATACGAATACTCTTCTAAACATTAAAATTTCGGAATCTATATGCTTATTTTATTTATTGTTGTTTGTTATTGTTTTATTTTGGCTTAAGCTAATTATATAATTTCTTTGATTAGAAGAAATTTACTACTTTTCCGTTAATGTTGAAAAAAGAAGAAAAAAGCATAGTGTGGGTGAATTCTAAACACCATTTGCAATGCGACTTAACAAAGTCATGCATTCCTAAACGCAACCATGTAAACATTGACAATGCTACACATCCATAAATGTATAAAAAAAAAGTTGCCGATACGTATCAATAATTTTGTTACTGCTTTGTTGATATTTTGTGCAAAATTATTACAAACACATCAATCATGGCGGAAGAAAAGTAGGAAAAGGTTCTTTTAAATTTAATTATTATTTAAACAGAATTTATTTATATCTTAAGGGAAGATTAAGAAAGGGTCTCTAAATGTAAAAAATTTGCAAAGTTTTTTTTACAAAGTAAACAACATAGTTGGTTTCTCTGTGTTAAAACAGTAGCAAAACCGCATCACTGCAATGTGTTTTGACGTTTTGGAACTCACCATGTATATGAAAATTAAGCTTCGTCCTAATTTACAAAATAAAAAAGAAGAAAAACAATTATACCGTTTCCCTTTTTCTGTTACATGTAAGTTAAATAGGTGATGTTTGCAACTAAAAAGACACTACTACTGTTCAAAGAATACTGATGATGAAATTGCGTAGCTGCTTTCGTTGCTGCATTCTACTCGGCTAGTATCGGTAGAAAACCCGTTTTTTTTTCAAATAAAATGTTTCTTTCAACATTAACGGAAAAATAGTAATTTCTTGTAATAAAAGAAATTATATAATGAACTCAAGCCAAAAAAAAAATCAAAAATTTGTATTAATTTCGGAATTTTTCAAGAATTGGTCCAGTTTTTAAAATATACAAGACAACCGTTAAAAAACAGACATACTTTTCGCATTTTAAATTGTACAATTTAGAATTTGTTTATTCTGAGTAGATATTTTGGTGTTTATAAAAAAAATTTATGTTTTCAATTCGATGATTTTTTTTACACATAATGTTAATTTTCTCCAACTCAAAAATTTTTGGAGCTAACGATGCAGACTTGTAGGCTGTGTTGTGATTTATAATGTATATAACTTTTATCTCTAAATTGCTCTTACTTTTAGATTTTTAAGAGAAAATACCGCTTGTCTTTTATTATGACGTTAGTTTAGCAAAGCAGTGATATGTTTCTAAGTCGTGTTGCAGAGAGAGAGAGAGAGATGTCGGATGATTTGACGTTGTCGTTTTTTTTTTAATTTTTAGAAAAACGTACAATTGCTGATCCTGATTAGAATCAGAAGTTCAAGAAAATATAATAAATTACATCCCGACGAATAACATGGATTCGTTGTTCTCTGAACCGATATTAAGTATAGCGGATAGAATCAACAACTTTTGGCGAACGGTGTATAATAAAAAAAGATATATGGAAGATTTAAGGGAACAATTTAATTCAGTCAAGGTGAGACAGAAAGTACTAAAAGAACAGACAGCCCTGAAATTGAAATTTAACAGCCTTTCCAAGCACATCAAAGATTATTTAAATAGAAGAAGGAAAAGAGGTCTTACAAGCAATACAATGGCAGAATTTAGTCTGGAAACTGCCCCAAAGGCACTCCCATTGTTTTTACGTACAGAACTATTAAGTTTTCTAATAACAGCGGAAAATATTAAGAATACTCTTACCGACACATCAAAAAATGATTTTCTGCAATACGTACATATGTATATCACTGACTTATAAAGTTAGAGCGGGAATTGGAAGCTATGCAAAACCGGAAAGTTTTGAAACTCTAAGGGAACTATTATAGAAAAGATATAGAATCACAAGAACAATACTAGAGCTTCAAGACCAAGGTAGAATGACAGTAAACTTCCTTAGGGGAAAGACCACAGAGATAATGAAGAATTTGAACAAATTTGGCATAGAGGAACTAGGTAATAACGCTACCGCACCAGAGAAAAATGTGATAATGAGGCTGAACAATAAGTTATGTCTTGATTCATTTAAAAGAGGTCTGAACGAAAGCATGAAAATAGCATTATTCGCAGCGCGCCCAATGGAGCTGGCGTTGGAACTAGAAATGTGCTAAAAACAACAGGCAATTGCATCATGCACATTGCAAATAGGCAATCTCTTAATAGTAACCAAAGCCCAGATAATAACATGGATTTCAATCAAACTTAATACAACTATACAGACAAGATTAACAATGTAAATGATAATAGAAGTACCTTAAGTTACCACAGAAATAGTAACTTTCAAAACAAGACTACAGAGTTATTAACAATATTTTAAAAGTATCAAGACGTTTTTTTACGTAGAAAGCGAAAATTGAGCAGTATTTTATTTTTATAATTTAAAATATAACAACTTCCGACAGTACTCCGGTATACATTAAAAACTAAAAAAACTGTGTGTGTGTGGTAGACACACACTGATATAATAAAATACAAAGGGCTATGAAATCAAGAAAAACAGGCAAATGTTAATGAAAATAATCAAAAAAGGAGTGAGGCAAGAATAAGTGAAACGCGCACACAAAGAAATGTAAACATATCTCATGATCAACTTCCAAAATAAGATTAATGACGTCAGGAGTTTGAGGAAACTAAAATTTAACCAGGTCGAAGACATCAAATTCGATCCTGAAATTTAAACAAGAAATGAATTTGTACATATATGTATGTAGGTAGTGACGATAATTCAGCGGGACAACTTCCGTCTTTGAAGAAATCACATACCAATAGAAATGAAGGAAATAATAACTAGCTAGCTAGTAACAACGATAACTTAGCGAAACTAGATTTGATTCTTAGGAAGTTAGTGTCAAGAATGAAAAAAAAAACATCAAAGAATTAAGATAAACAATGTAAGTTCCATTTGATAACATTATTATATAATGCTCCAACAAGAATCTCAAATGACATGAGCAAGAGGGTTAAGAAACTCGTATCATACTGTGATGAGTTCGCCAGAAATAGACCGACAAGACAAAAGGAGATACACACCATTTGAGTTAGTTTATAAAAGGCTACCATGTTTGCTATCAGATGTTTGTGATACCAGTGTCAAGGGAAAACATTACAACCCAGACGATTATGTGAATGAATTGAGACAAAGATTACGCTACCCTTTAGACAAAACCAGCGAATCGGTTATAAAAACCAAACAGAATAAAATTATGAATAGTTTTTATTATAATTAGTCAGAATTAAACATAGGAGACTTAGTTTTAGTAAAAGTGGATAGTAGAAAGAAAAACCAAAGTCCATATAAGGGACCATAAAGGGTAATAAGTAGGAATAAGATGAACACAGTAATTGATTATGACGGCATTAGAAAGGAACTCCACAACAATAGCCTAAAATCATATAAACAAGTAGGGTAAGAAGCACATGTAATGCATTAGTAAAAATTTAATAGTAATAATAATTAAAAAAAAAACACAAAAACTATCAAAACTAGAATAAGTATACAAACTTTTATAAAAATATCATTACCTAATTAAGCAACTACTTCAATTTGTATATTTTTTTCTTAAGGGTGAGGGTATAGTGTGCCACACTTGCGTACAACACCTAATTAATAGTAATAAGAACTAAAAAAACTCAAAAACTATCATAACTAGAATTAGTATACAAAAATTTATAAAAATATCATTACTTAATTAAGCAACTACTTTAATTTGTATATTTTTTCTTAAGGGTGAGGGTGTAGTATGCCACACTTGTGTACAACACGTAATCACCACCAATGCTTAAACCAACACATGCCGCTATGAAATTGGTAGGGTAAATAAATACCAAATTTCTTTACTTGCATAAAATAAGTACAACCACACAAACTGGTATAAGTGGTGTCAAGTGTCAAGCACTAAATAAAAGTATTTCCAAGATTTTATTCAGGGGTTTCCTTATACCCTGTTCAGACAGACGTTTTTAATTGTTTCAATTTAATGTAGATTGAACAATTTAAATAAGTGTTCATACACACTCAATTTATTTTTTTCCATTAGCATTTGACAGCCTTAAAAAAATATTGTTTTTATATTTTTTTTTTTTTCATAAAAATTTGTGTTAGTGAGTTTTAAGAATGGATAAAAACTGTGATTTAACAGAAATTTTACTAGTTTATAATAGAAATGTTGAACTCTTGCAGTCAGTGCGATTGGCTTTTGATTCTAAACTAGCTTTAATTAAAAAAAGAAGAAGGAATAACATAATAATTGCGCAAAGTTTGAGAAAGCAACAGCTATTGCTTTTGGCAATATTAGAACAAAACGCAACTCAAAGGTCACTGTGGAAGCTGGTAATTGTAGTTGGAACCAATTCGTAAACATCAATAACATTTTTTAATTTACAGACTCGCTAATCTGGATTCTGGGAAGTGAATTGCAATTGCAACGATGATCACTTTTTTAAGATTCATTTTCGTATGTCTCGTGCAAGTTTTGATATTCTCTGTAGCTTGCTAAGTAAATTAAAGAAAGTGAACACAAATTGGCGCAAGGCAATTCCATTGCAAAAACGTGTAGCCATCGCTTTATTTACACTTAGTTCATCTGGGGAGTACAGAGTAGTTTCTGAGCTATTTGGCATTGGGAAATCAACAGTATGCACCATTTTAATTGAGTTTTGCGACGAAGTATGGCAGGTGTTGTCCACGCAGTACATTAAGAAACTCCCTCCGACACAAGAGCTTGTAACTGAGTGTGTTGATGGTTTTCGTCGTCTTGGTTTTCCGCAATGTCTAGGAGCCATTGGTAAAAAAACCTATTAAAAAGCAATATTATTGGTTCTGAGCTACTGGCATATTAAAAATCTAACTCGGTCCACAAGTGACAAAAGTTATTCTTATTTATATTTCTAGATGGATGCCATATTGAAATTAAGCCAAGTGCAAACGATGCCACCGACTATTATAATTACAAGGGATGGTATTCTCTTGTCCTCCTGGCTCTTGTGGATTACAGGTTCTCTTCACAAATATTTTTGCTTCGATATTTATGTATTATATTTTATTTATATGTATATTACGTACAGATACCGTTTTTTATACGTAAACATTGGTGCTCCTGGACGCTGTAATGATTCACAAATTTATAATTCATCCCTTCTTAAGGAAGTGTTGACAGAAAATGAAATACTGACGTCCAACAAAAGGAACATAGGTGGTATTCAAATGCCAGTATGTATTTTAGGAGATTCCGCATTTCGACTTTCAACCACTTTATTGAAACCCTATGCTTTTTCTACTGCCTTAACAGACGAACAGAAACTATTTAATTACAAACTGTCAAAGTGCAGAAGAGTGGTAGAGAACGTCTTTGGCCATTTAAAAGCACGTTTTCGACGCATTGGTAAAGGCATAGATAACCGAATTGGGAACGCCCCGAATATTGTTCGAGCTGGTTGCGTTTTACATAATTTTTTAAATGAAAGAAATGATAGTATAAATCAAGCGTGGCTGGAGAGTTTGGAAGGTTTTGAAAGAAATCGAGAAAGCCCTACAGATAATGTTACGTTAGGTGACATCGAACCTACTGCTGAAGCCATAAGACAAGCCCTGTGTTCATATTTCAGTAAGTAAAAACGAAAAATTTGTTTTATTTTTATTGTAAATAAAAAACGTATTCTTTTATTTTTTATTTAAAAACAAAATAAGTGCCTCTTTAAGTTCGGCATTATGCTTTTCAATGCGTTCAAGGCTATCCGCTTTCCTCTTCTCTATGGCAACCAGCTCTTTATCGGTTTCCTCGCTTTTCTTTAAATGATCCGACAGTTCGGTGGACAAATTTGCCACATTTTCCAGTATCGTGGCTCTAAAATCTATTCTTTTCTTTTTTTTTTGTAGGTTCCATGAATGAGGCTGACATACTTGCTTCAGGTGATGGTGAACCTGGAGGTAGTGGCGAGGAAGGTGTAGCAAATGGTGCACACGGTGACGAAATTGATGATAGGGAAGGATCTGTATAAATAAAAAAAAATATTGTAAAAACTATAAGTTTTAGTATTTTGTTTATAATAATTATTACTATTAATAAATTACGCTGTGCTCTACTAAAAACGTACATTGGAAATGGTATGTATGTGGGGGGTAGTTTGCAAAAATGAATGAACCTAAATTACCATTGAACTTACCATCAATGCTTTCAAGCGTTAACTCTGTAAATGAGTTTGCCTTAAAGCCACCAATAATTTGGTGAACCCTTCTATAGTGAGGCCATGTAGAGGGAGATCCTCCCGACAAACCCATTGCCGCTTTTTCTTTCCTGTAAAAAAAAGCAATTTAAAAATATTTTTTATTTTAACTGGCATAAATATGTACGTACCTATACCGCTGCGTAAAGTTTTGCAACTTAACGTGGACATCTCGTGGACTATAGGAAAAACCTAGCTTTGAAAGCTCTTCTGCCATCTCGGCATAGATGTGACCGTTTTTCCTCTGTCCACGTAGCTCGTCCAAACGCTGAGGCCACAAATCGAATAATGCCGCTTCACTGGCCTCAGTCCATGCTAGCCTCTTTCTCTTCAGTTTTTTCCCTGTGTTTAAAAGAAATTTGCAAATATACACATATTTATTAAAACATTTTATTAAACTTACCATCAACTTCGCCAGCCATTTCTTTACTTTTTGCTTTGTTTATTTATTTTTTTTATTTATTTTGTTTAGTTTATTATTTATTTGTTTGTTTGACATTAGACATGCCACCCTATAGAACTTTCTTTTCACTGAACATACTCCTGACAATAGTTGCATTTCGACTTTTGGACAATAAATGAAACAATAAAGTACATATTGCTCAATTTAAAGGTAATTTTTAGTATGGTAAATTCAGCCAATTAAGACCTTTAATTGCGATAATATTATAAATTGACAAATAGACTGATTTTTTAATTTGTAAGTTTTTGCTTGACGTTTCGTTGGCTTTATTCCAACTTCTTAGGAGCGCGATCTTTATTGCAGTTTTCTATCAAAAAAGTTGTAATTTTTGCTATTTTCAAACTAAATAAATCAAAAGGGTAGTATACATAAAACAATTTTTGTAAAACTTACTGTTATTTTTACATATTAGAAATCTGATATATTATCAGATTTGTATAAAAATTTTTAAAACTGGACTTTACAATATGAATAAATAAATAAATTAACATTTATTTACGACACAAAACAAAAATTATCACAGTTTATTACTCTATCACAGGTTAATTTTATATGGCGATTGAATATTGAAGTTAAATGTTATATTGGTCTTCTTTTGTGTTCATACCTCTATTTATTTTCTCTTGTATACGTAGGCTCTCTAATGTAAATCTTTTGTTTTCTCGGTCTAATATTTTGACATTATCAAAACAAACTTTATGTCCCGTCTCTTTAATGTGTTGAGTAAGAGCTGTGCTTTCCCGTCCCTTTTCAACACCTGCTGCATGTTATGTTATTCTCGTTTCCAATTTTCGCTTTGTTGTTACATCGCTCGTTGTTATTGCCTTTACATTCTATTTCGTAAACAACATTATCAGTCTTTATTTTATTTAGGTTTTTTGAGTGTGAATAAATGTCCAGTGTTTTGGTTTGATGTGTGTGCTATGTGTAGTTCCTTATTGTCCATAATCTTTCTTAAATAATTGTTTACAGAAAGTTTTGGTACATATGGTACACTGTAAAAATTTGTTTTATAAGATATATAGAAGATTTAAGGGAACAATTTAATTCAGTCAAGGTGAGACAGAAAGTATTAAAAGAACAGATAGCCCTGAAATTAAAGTTTAACAGCCTTTTCAAGCACATCAAAGATTATTTAAATGGAATAGAAAAGAGAATTGGGTCTTACAAGCAATACAATAGCAGCACTTAGTCTGGGGGGTTATTATGTAATTCGATTCGAAAAGTAAAACTTTTCGAAAGGAATTTCCGATTCGAAAGTAAATTTGTATTGTCTAATTCGATCGAATGTTACATAGAGTTGTATTTGCATAAAAAACGCTAAACACAAAATTTTTAGGTAAAGGTTTCCAGCACTGTGCTTTAACGTCAAAGGCAGATACAAGAATATTTAAAGATAGTGGTAAATCATCAGCTGACTTCTGTTTGTCTTGCTTTGCTTGTGATTGAAAATGTCAAAAGCTGATTTACATATTGACATTTTTACGCATTTACAATGTAAAAATGCCATTTTGTTTTTGGTGTTGTATATGTACTAGAAATACCACTACCTTGTATGTATTGCATCATGGCCAAAAATAAAAACAAAATATAAAAAAGGAAAAGTTAAAATATAAATAACACTTAAAAGTTATAATACATAAATAAATAAAATAAAATGGATTGTGTTTTATTGTGGCCAGAGGATAGTGAAGACGAAAATGATGGCGTTTCAGAAAGAGTGCAACGAAAGTTAATTAGGGATACATCAAATATAATGGACCTTAACGAGAAAAAGAAAAAACAGCATTATTTTACAGTAATGTTTAGTATGTTATTAAAATATTATTTTTAGTTTCATAAAAAACTTTAGACTTTGTGAAGATGCTTTTATGTATTTCCTAAACGCCATAAAAGACGATTTAAAGCCAGCGGAAAGGTCAACTGCTATACCACCATTATTAAAACTGGCCGCTACATTAAAGTTTTTGGAGCAAGGTGGATACCAACATCAAATTGGCCAAGATCGCCTCATTGGATTTTCACAAGCCTCAATTTCAGCATGTTTGTCAGAGGTATGCGAAGTTATTGAAAAAAAGCTTTGTCCTCTGCACATTGTACTTGATATGACGGAAGACAAAAAAAAGGAGGCTAAGAGATATTTTTTTCAAAAATGTGGTATACCTGGGGTAATTGGAGCAGTTGATGGTAGTCATATTCAAATTATAAGGCCTAATACCGATCAGCATTTATTTTTCAATCGAAAACTTAAACACAGTATTAATGCCATGGCTGTAAGTACATAAATGTATGAACTGAGAAAAACAAAATTGAATTTTTATTTAATAGATATGTGATAACGAAATGTACATAAGGGCAATAGATGGACGGTTTGGTGGAGCCAGTCACGATTCCCATGTATGGAATTTGTCTCAGGAGCGGCAATACTTTAAAGAGAAGTATCTAAGTGGAGATACAGGGACAAGAATCCTTGGTAGACATTTATTTTTTGTAAATTTCAAACGTGCTAAAACTAAACATTGTTTCAGGAGATTCCGGATACCCTTTAGAGCCATGGATTTTAACACCATACAAAAATGCTGGTGAAAGTACCCCCGAATCGTTTTTCAACGATCAGCATTCAAAGGGAAGGTCCATAATTGAGAGAACATTTGGCGTGCTAAAAGCAAGATTTCGTTGTCTTTTAGCAGCAAGAGAGTTGCATTATGCGCCCAAAAAGGCTGTTCAAATTCTAAATGTATGCTGTGCTTTACACAACATATGCATTATGTTTAATGTTGATGCTCCTCCTTTAGAAAATGATTCATCAACTTGTTTAACAAGCAGCAATACAGTTATAGAAAGCAATTTTTCTGATATTGCAAAAAATATATGTAAGAAATGAAATAAAGAATAATATGCTAAGAAATTAATAAAACATAAAAATGTTTATTTATTTAAAACAAACCAAAAACAATTCATTTAACAAGATAATAATAATAATAAAAGTAGTGCTACAACAATTCAAGTTTATATTATTTTGATTATAGCTCGTAAAAAATAAATAAAAAACCTAGGATTGAAAAAAAAACTATGAAAAAATATGTAATTATTCGTAAAGGCCGTATTTTTGAGATTTGAGATCAATCGCTTGTTTTTTGAGCTCCAATTTCATAACTCTTCCTTTGGTTTTTTCTATTTCGCTTTTTTTCTTAAACTCAAACTTTTCCTTTGCAAGTTTGTATTGACGTTCCTCCCAGTCACAACTTCTTTTTAAATATTTCTTTACATCAGCAAGGTTCCGGTTGACATCTGTTAAAATATTTAAGCAACCCTCTAGATTCTGCTTGATTTAACTGAGTTTTCTTGGTACGTTATTTGGTTGTTCACTTGTTTTTGAAGCAGACTATTTTTATTTTGAGCGCATTCTTTTGCAGAATGTCTTCTAGTAGTATTTACAACTATATTTTCAGAAGGGCTTGAAGGTGATTCATTGTTAGCGATATTTAAATATTCCTCCAAAATATCGTCATCCTCTAAATGAACATTTCTTACATTTGTGGAACTCAAACTTGACGTTGCTGCAGATTTTTTTGAACTGGGACCAAAGTTAAAACCTCAATCCACGCCTCTCACACCCTTGTCTATGGATAGCAGTGCGGCAACTTTTTCCTCAAGTTGAGTTAGGGAGCAAAACTTACTTGGGCCACCTCCAGTTCCTGATATGCTATTTTTGTTCTCCCGGCATTTTACCTTTATGTGATTTTTATAATCTGCCCATACCTACAAAGATGAATGATCAAGCATACTCTGCTTAAGGACTTGAAAACAAACTTACTTTTTTCCATTTGGTGCAATCATGAGACGGTGGGTCAGCAGCATCTAAATCTTGAGACAATCTTGTCCACAAACCCCTTGACTTGCTTTTAGCATTGGAAACTTTAAGGTGGCCTTTGGCTAAATCGGGATGTTTCGTCATAAAATCCACCATAATTTCATATTGCCTTTGCTTTGTGTTACATTTTTTATGTGATTCACTCCTATAAAGTTTCACCAATGAAAAAGTAAGCATTTTGTATTAAAACTCGTAGATTTTTTTTATTTTATATTTATTTATATTCTTTTTTTTATGAAAATACTTATATTTTATTTTTTTTTTATTTTCTTCGACTGCTAAAAACCTTTCGAATGAAATACGAACGTTTTAACGTATTTGACAGTACCTTTCGTATTACATAGTTGCATTTACGAATGGGCACTTTTTTTCCGTACGTTCGTAAATAAATTTACGAAGATCGTACTACAAAATACCATTTGTACGAATTCGTAAGTTTTTTCTTTCGAATCGAATTACATAATAATACCCCTGGTAACTGCCTCAAAGGCACTCCCATTGTTTTCTGGCAAAGAACTATTAAGTTTTCTAATAACAGCGGAATACATTAAGAATACTCTTACTGACACATCAAAAAATGATTTTCTGCAATACGTACATATGTATATCACTGACTTCTAAAGTAAGAACTGGAATTGGAAGCTATGCAAAACCGGAAAATTTTGAAACTCTAAGGGAACTGTTATAGAAAAGATATAGAATCACAAGAACAATACTAGAGCTTCAAGACCAAGGTAGAATGACAGTAAACTTCTATAGGGGAAAGACCACAGAGATAATGAAGAATCTGAACAAATTTGGCATAGAGGAACTAGGTAATAACGCTACTGCACCAGAGAAAAATGTGATAATCAGGCTGAACAATAAGTTATCTCTTGAATCGATTAAAAGCGTTGGAACTAGAAATGTGCTTAAAACAACAGGTAATTGCATCATGCACATTGCAAATAGGCAAACTCTTAATAGTTACCAAAGCCCAAATAATAACATGGATTTCAATCAAACCTAATACAACTATACAGACAAGAGGAATTTTAGAACTAACTGCAATAACAATGTAAATGGTTATAGAAGTACCTTATGTTACCACAGAATTAATAACTTTCAAAACAAGAAAAACTATAACAATGTAATAACTCCGAAATCAATTTCCAACGAAGAGGTAATAATAACACTGTGTGTAATTTTTTAAGTCATGGAAAAATAACCATATACGGACATCACTACGTGAAAGAAGGCCAAAAAAGAAAAGACCTCTGTCTCCCAGTTTTTCCCAAAGTCATGCACTTGTTTTTTATGGGCCCCCAAAGATTTGGGGTCTTGGTGCCATTTTTGCAAAAAGTGATAATTTTCTCAGGCTCATATCTTGCAAACCTTTTGGAATTTTAATTTACTCTTTAAGGCAAAGTTGTAGCCCTTTTCATCATAGGAAGTTTATATGTTCTAAAAAGTTGTTTATTGGGATGTTAGGTAAATTTTTGAAGTTGACTGTTTCCTTGAATTTTGAACGGTTTGCTACCTATGGACCTGAAAAGGGGGAAAAAGGTAAAAAAAAATTTGAATTTTTTAAAGTTTTTTGCGATTTTGATCTAAAATTATTCTTTTTTTAATTTTTTATGTTTGCAATTTTTGAAATTAAAATTCCGAACGGTTTGCAAGATATGAGCCTGAGAAAATTATCACTTTTGGCAAAAGTGACACCAAGGCCCCAAATTTTTGGGGGCCCATAAAAACAAAAGTGCATGACTTTGGGCAAAACTGGGAGACACGGGTCTTTTTTTTTGGTCTTCTTTCACGTAGTAATGTCCGTATATGGTTATTTTTTTTTCGTGTTGCACTGTGTAATCAAATTACTTATAGGAATACTGAGGAAAGATTTTCTGAAAGAGTGTCTACGCCTTTGGCGAACTAACAAATCTTAAAACTAAGTAATTTATATTAGTCCAGTCAGTACCAGACCAAAAATTTAAGTTCTCATAACAAAGTAAATTAATTTAAACAGTTTCACCTAAGTTCAATAGTGTCCCTTCTTTTCAGACGAGTGTGTCCACTATGTTGCAAGATGTTTCGAGCGAGCGGATTTGGATGCGTTTCCAGCTTGTTAAAATACTTGTCCACATAGTTCAGGATTTCGCATTGACTTATGGAACTTGTAGATCCTTATGGATGTTGCTGTTTTTAATATACCAAGGAGCACCAGTTATCATTCTTAGGATTTTGTTTTGACGACGTTGTATTTTTTCTATGTTAGAGGCGGAAGCAGTGCCCCATAATTGTATACCGTAGCGCCAAATTGGTTTCAAAATCGATTTGTAGAGTAGAAGTTTACAATCAAGACGAAGCACAGAGTTTCTGCCAATTAGCCAATGAAGTTGTGTAGCCTTAAGTTTCAGTTGCGTCAACTTCGCATCTATATGCGTCTTCCATGTAAGGCGACGGTCCAGGTGAATGCCAAGGTATTTCGTCTCAAATCGTTGAGGCACCATATGGTTGTTAATAAGGATTGGAGAGCACGTTTCTTTGCGTAAAGTAAACGTTACGTGGGTACATTTTTGCTCATTAATTTTTATTCCCTATAATTTTGCCCATTTCTCTGCTTGGGTTACGTGTTGTTGCAATTGGCACGAAGCCTCTTTAGGGTCTTTATGAATACTGAGAAAAGCGGTATCGTCAGCAAATGTAGACGTGCGCGTAAAACTGTTTGTTGGCATATCTGCTGTGTAAAGCAAGTACAAAATTGGACCTAGGATACTCCCTTGAGGTACACCAGCTCCTATTGGTTGGTAACAACTTATTTGGTTTGTCGACCGGTTATGTACTTTTCTAGTAGGTTGAAAATATTAGCTGGAAGGTTTAGCTTTAGTTTGTTTAACAGGCCTTCGTGCCATACCATAGAGGTAACCAGAGTCGAAAGAAGTGACGTTTGAAAAGGTGAAAAATCATTTGAGGCTGCCCGACTATCTGAAAGAGAAAAAAAAACATACGGCAATACAGCCTAAACACAAGTAAAAGCAAACAGATATACAATACCTGTAAACATAAACAAATAAATAAAACCATTCTTATTTTTGATTAAAACATTTTTAAAATTTCTTTATTTTCGAGTTTTATCAATTAAAATATAAAATAATACAAACAAAAACATGTTTAATACATTTTGTGCGTGAAAAATTGTATTTTTAATAAAAAAAAAAAGTGATATTGTAGTGTTGTTTTTGTGTGTATTTTATTGTGTTTTGTTTACCTACAGTCAGAAGGATGTTGTTTTTTTGGAACTGCCTGAACCAACCAAACCCTTGAGAAGGAACCAATGGAATTTAACCGTAAGTACCCTCAGTTATCTGCGAATAGAAATAAAGAAATTTTTTTCATTAATAATAATATTTACCCCTTGCTTTAAAGGTGATGTGTGGCGCATTGGCAGTTGGATTTTGCTAAAGATATTAAGCTCTGGAAACATGACTTAATAGATGATATCTTGCGGCGGTAAATATTAAACATCGTGAAATGTCTGTAAATAGAAAAAAAAACAAATTTATACTGATTAAAGTGTATTTTCATAATTTCACAAAAGCGTGTTGTGTGAAACAATGATCAGTTTACGTTGGTGAAGATACTGACCTTTGGGAACTGGACTAATTGGATGGAATCTTCCTGGAACAAGTGGTAAGTACCTGAAAATATAAAAATAGTTGAAATTTTTAATTTTGTTTACAATTTACAATTTTGTTTAAGGGTGCTGTTTACTTATTTATTGTGTAGGCGAAATGGCCAAGGACACTCACCTTCAGATACTGGTCCAATCGAATGAAATCTTCCTGGAACAAGTGGTAAGCACCCTCAAGTACCTGAAAATATAAAAATAGTTGCAGTTTTTAATTTTGTTTACAATTTACAATTTTGTTTAAGGGTGCTGTTTACTTCTTATGTAGGCGAAATGGTCAAGGACACTCACCTTCTGGAACTGGTCCAATTGGATGGAATCTTCCTGGAACAAGTGGTAAGCACCCTCAAGTACCTGTAAATGTAAAAATAGTTTAAATTTTTAATTTTGTTTAAAATTTACAATTTTGTTTAAGGGTGCTGTTTATTTCTTATGTAGGCGAAATGGCCAAGGACACTCACCTTCTGGAACTGGTCCAATTGGATGGAATCTTCCTGGAACAAGTGGTAAGCACCCTCAAGTACCTGTAAATGTAAAAATAGTTTCAATTTTTAATTTTGTTTAAAATTTACAATTTTGTTTAAGGGTGCTGTTTACTTATTTATTGTGTAGGCGAAATGGCCAAGGACACTCACCTTCAGATACTGGTCCAATCGAATGAAGTCTTCCTGGAACAAGTGGTAAGCACCCTCAAGTACCTGAAAATATAAAAATAGTTGCAATTTTTAATTTTGTTTACAATTTACAATTTTGTTTAAGGGTGCTGTTTACTTATTTATTGTGTAGGCGAAATGGCCAAGGACACTCACCTTCAGATACTGGTTCAATTGGATGGAATCTTCCTGGAACAAGTGGTAAGCACCCTCAAGTACCTGTAAATGTAAAAATAGTTTCAATTTTTAATTTTGTTTAAAATTTACAATTTTGTTTAAGGGTGCTGTTTACTTCTTATGTAGGCGAAATGGCCAAGGACACTCACCTTCTGGAACTGGTCCAATTGGATGGAATCTTCCTGGAACAAGTGGTAAGCACCCTCAAGTACCTGTAAATGTAAAAATAGTTTCATTTTTAATTTTGTTTAAAATTTACAATTTTGTTTAAGGGTGCTGTTTACTTCTTATGTAGGCGAAATGGCCAAGGACACTCACCTTCTGGAACTGGTCCAATTGGATGGAATCTTCCCGGAACAAGTGGTAAGCACCCTCAAGTACCTGTAAATGTAAAATTAGTTTCAATTTATAATTTTGTTTAAAATTTACAATTTTGTTTAAGGGTGCTGTTTACTTCTTATGTAGGCGAAATGGCCAAGGACACTTACCTTCTGGAACTGGTCTAATTGGATGGAATCTTCCTGGAACAAGTGGTAAGCACCCTCAAGTACCTGAAAATATAAAAATAGTTGCAATTATTAATTTTGTTTAAAATTTACAATTTCGTTAAAGGGTGATGCTTGCTTATTTATTGTGTAGGCGAAATTGCCAAGGACACTCACCTTCAGATACTGGTCCATTTAGAGGGAATCTTCTGCCGATTAGATTATAAGCAATTTGTTGTTTGTTACCTTTGTTCTCGTATTTTTTAAGAATTTTATCTGGGAACTGGCTAAAGGAAAAATAAATGATTCTGATGTATTTTGCGTTATGAATGTTTTTCATTTTGTGTCGGATTAAAAAATACAATTATTAGGATCGGATCATTTTTTTCCCAACCGACGGACACATTAGAGGCACAATACGTACCACTACAACACTTAACACAGCTAATAAACGAGTTCAATTGGGTGCACTGTAAAAGTGCAATATAATTGTAACTACTGCCTTTAAAAAGAAGCTAGTAACTATAATTTGGACACTTTTCGTTGTCCAAATCATAGAAACTGCTTACAATTTTATGGCTTCTTAGAAATCTACAGACACTTACCTGTTTGTAGCAGCCGGGAACTTGTGGAGGTTTTCTTCTCTTGAGTAATCCAAAACGCATTAGCAGCTCCTTAAAATCGTAACACAGAATTATTTACCACTTTTTTGTACACTAAGACACTATTTTACATTAAATACATGAATAAATAAATAAAAAAAAACACGCTAAATTATTTATTTAACTCACATTTTCTTCAAACGTTTGCAAAAAAAAATTTTCACCACAATTTAATTTAGGTTTGTTTGCAACTTCTTTTACTTTTTTGCACTTAATTTTAACTTTTACAAGAACACTAACTGGGCCAAGTTGAGAAAAAGGAAAAAATTGAAAAAAATGAATAAAATTGGGCCAAAATTTAAAACAATTTGTGCGCAAAAATTTTTCACCTTAATTTTTTCCTGTTTTTATACCCTTCACATAAGTGATAAGGGTATATATAAGTTTGTCATTCCGTTTGTAATTCCTTTATTATCCATTTGGGACCCCATAAAGTATATATTATCTGGATCCTTATAAATAGGGAAACCGATTTAGCGATGTCCGTCTGTCCGTCTGACCGTCTGTCCGTGTTATGGTTGAAATCAACTTTCTGAAGCCCCCCGATATCGCATAGACCCGAATGTGGTATCAAACTGTCACAGATAGTCGCGAGCAAATCGGTATTGAAATTCAGCAAAATCTCCCGATAAATAACCGAGATATAAGCAAAAAACCAAGACTACCTCGGTTTTTTGAGTCTACAACAACAACAAAGAACATACTTTTACATGTAATAATAAAAAAACAACAAAAAACAACAAAAAAAGAAAAAAACAGAATCAGTCATGTCTATATTATTGAAACACACCCAAAACAAAAATTTTATTAGTATTAGTGTTCATACATATTACAGCGTTGCCATACAAAGCATAATTTAAACATTTTTAAAATCGCTCCTACGGCTTCCAGGGTTCTCCTACAAAGGTAAAATGTAAGACCGACCCGAATTATTTTTTCCATCCAAACATTTTTGTGAAACATACTTACCCTCTATCTCCATCCCCTGAAATGGTTGCCATACAAAATTTAAAAAAATAAGCTACTCGCCCGTAGAGGAAAAAAATGTATCACAGACCCCCATTAATTTCTACTTTCAAACATATTCCTAGAATATACTTACCCCCTATCTCAACGCCCTGAGGGGGTTGCCATACAAAATTAAAAAAAATGATATGAAAATGCCCACAACTTCTTCAGAGTTGGCCTTAGAGCAATAAAGTGTACAACCGACCCCCATTAGTTTGTCCTCCCCAACATATTCCTAGAACATACTTACCCCCTATCTCCACGCCCTAAGGGGGTTGCCATACAAAATTTACAAAAATGATGTAAAAATTCCCACAACTTTTCAGAGTTGGCCTTAGAGCAATAAAGTGTACGACCGACCCCCATTAGTTTGCCCTCCCAAACATATTGCTAGAACATACTTACCCCTATCTCCACGCCCTAAGGGGGTTGCCATACAATATGTACAAAAAGGATATGAAAATGCCCACAACTACTTCAGAGTTGGCCTTAGAGCAATAAAGTGTACGACCGACCCCTATTAGTTTCTTCTCCCAAACATATTCCTAGAACATACTTACCACCTATCTCCACGCCCTAAGGGGGTTGCCATATAAAATTTACAAAAATGATAAAATGCTCACAACTTCTTCAGAGTTGGCCTTAGAGCAATAAAGTATACGACCGAACCACATTAGTTTGCCCTCCCAAACATATTCCTAGAACATACTTACCCCCTATCTCCACGCCCTAAGGGGGTTGCCATACAAAATTTACAAAAACGATATGAAAATGCCCACAACTCCTTCAGAGTTGGCCTTAGAGCAATAAAGTGTACGACCGACCCCTAATAGTTTCTTCTCCCAAACATATTCCTAAAAAATACTTACCCCCTATCTCCACGCCCTAAGGGGGTTGCCATACAAAATTTGCAATAATGATAAAATGCCAACAACTCCTTCAGAGTTGGCCTTAGAGCAATAAAGTGTACGACCGACCCCTATTAGTTTCTTCTCCCAAACATATTCCTAGAACATACTTAGCACCTATCTCCACGCCCTAAGGGGGTTGCCATACAAAATTTACAAAAATGATAAAATGCTCACAACTTCTTCAGAGTTTGCCTTAGAGCAATAAAGTATACGACCGAACCCCATTAGTTTGCCCTCCCAAACATATTCCTAGAACATACTTACCCCCTATATCCACGCCCTTAGGGGGTTGCCATACAAAATTTACAAAAAGGATATGAAAATGCCCACAACTCCTTCAGAGTTGGCCTTAGAGCAATAAGGTGTACGACCGACCCCTATTAGTTTCTTCTCCCAAACATATTTCTAGAACATACTTACCACCTATCTCCACGCCCTAAGGGGGTTGCCATACAAAATTTACAAAAATGATAAAATGCTCACAACTCCTTCAGAGTTGGCCTTAGAGCAATAAAGTGTAAGACCGACCCCTATTAGTTTCTTCTCCCAAACATATTGGTAGAACATACTTACCACCTATCTCCACGCCCTAAGGGGGTTGCCATACAAAATTTACAAAAATGATAAAATGCTCACAATTTCTTCAGAGTTGGCCTTAGAGCAATAAAGTGTACGACCGACCCCCATTAGTTTGCCCTCCCAAACATATTCCTAAAATTTACTTACCCCCTATCTCCACGCCCTAAGGGGGCTGCCATACAAAATTTACAAAAAGGATATGAAAATGCCCATAACTCCTTCAGAGTTGGCCTTAGAGCAATAAAGTGTACGACCGACCCCTATTATTTTCTTCTCCCAAACATATTCCTAGAACATACTTACCACCTATCTCCACGCCCTAAGGGAGTTGCCATACAATATTTACAAAAATGATAAAATGCTCACAACTTCTTCAGAGTTGGCCTTAGAGCAATAAAGTGTACAACCGACCCCCATTAGTTGGTCCTCCCAAACATATTCCTAGAACATACTTACCCCCTATCTCCACGCCCTAAGGGGGTTGCCATACAAAATTTACAAAAAGGATATGAAAATGCCCACAACTCCTTCAGCGTTTGCCTTAGAGCAATTAAGTGTACGACCGACCCCTATTAGTGTCTTCTCCCAAACATATTCCTAGAACATACTTACCACCTATCTCCACGCCCTAAGGGGGTTGCCATAAAAATTTACAAAAATGATAAAATGCTCACAACTTCTTCAGAGTTGGCCTTAGAGCAATAAAGTGTACGACCGACGCCCATTAGTTTTCCCTCCCAAACATATTCCTAGAACATACTTACCCCTATCTCCACGCCCTAAGGGGGTTGCCATACAAAATTTACAAAAAGGATATGAAAATGCCCACAACTCCTTCAGAGTTGGCCTTAGAGCAATAAAGTGTACGACCGACCCCTATTAGTTTCTTCTCCCAAACATATTCCTAGAACATACCTACCCCCTTTCTCCACGCCCTAAGGGGGTTGCCACACAAAATTTACAAGAAATGATATGCCCACAACTTCCTCAGAGTTGGCCTTAGAGCAATAAAGTGTACGACCGACCCCCATTAGTTTACCCTCCCAAACATATTCCTAAAATATACTTACCCTCTATCTCCACGCCCTAAGGGGGTTGCCATACAAAATTTACAAAAATGATATGGAAATGCCCACAACTTCCTCAGAGTTGGTCTTAGAGCAATAAAGTGTACGACCGACCCCCATTAGTTTGCCCTCCCAAACATATTCCTAGCAAATACTTAGCACCTATCTCCACGCCCTAAGGGGGTTGCCATACAAAATTTACAAAAATGATAAAATGCTCACAACTTCTTCAGAGTTGGCCTTTGAGCAATAAAGTGTACGACAGACCTCCATTAGTTTGCCCTCCCAAACATATTCCTAGAACATACTTACCCCCTATCTCCACGCCCTAAGGGGGTTGCCATACAAAATTTACAAAAATTATGTAAAAATGCCCACAACTTCTTTAGAGTTGGCCTTAGCGCAATAAAGTGTACGACCGACCCCCATTAGTTTGCCCTCTCAAACATATTCCTAGAATATACTTACCCTCTATCTCCACGCCCCAAGGGGGTTGCCATACAAAATTTACAAAAATGATATGAAAATGCCCACAACTTCTTTAGAGTTGGCCTTAGAGCAATAAAGTGTAAGACCGACCCCTATTAGTTTCTTCTCCCAAACATATTCCTAGAACATACCTACCCCCTATCTCCACGCCCTAAGGGGGTTGCCATAAAAAATTTACAAAAATGATGTAAAAATGCCCACAACTTCTTCAAAGTTGGCCTTAGAGCAATAAAGTGTACGACCGATCCCCATTAGTTTGCCCTTCCATACATGTTCCTAGAATATACTTACCCCCTATCTCCTCGCCCTAACGGGGTTGCCATACAAAATTTACAAAAATGATAAGAAAATGCCCACAACTTCTTCATAATTTGCCTTAGAGCAATAAAGTGTACGACCGACCCCCATTAGTTTCCCCTCCAAAACATATTCCTAGAATATACTTACCCCGTATCTCCACCCTCTAAGTGGGTTGCCATACAAAATTTGTAAAAATTAGGATAAATACCCCTACAACTTCCCCGTCACCCGTGGAGCGTTAAAAAATGACACCGACCCCTATTTAAAAATTAGAAATATTTCATATGTAAGTAAAAAAATGGTTAAAAATAAAAAAAGTTTGGGATTGCGAAAGGTCAATGTGAAGGGTATATAAGATTCGGCACAGCCGAATATAGCGCTCTTACTTGTTTAAAATGTTTTCAACACGATAAAAATGTAAACAAACTGCCCTATAAAATGAAAGGGATAGCAGTCTTTTTTTAGCTAGCATGCTATCGCCTTTATATAATCGAGCAGCCTAGTGTTGACAACTTAATTTCCGTGTCTTATATAGTTGATTATCTATGCCATACTTTATCGAACGCTTGAGAGACATCTATAAAAAGCGCGAAGCAGTACTTTTTTTCCTTATAACCTGCACCAGTCTGTGAGTTTGTTCTATTGTGCTATGTTGACTTCTAAAGCCAAACTGGTGACCTGGAATGCAGTTGTTTTCATTCAGGATCGGAGTAAGCTTGTTTTTAAGCAGCTTTTCAAACAGTTTTGACAATGTTGGTAACAAACTTATAGGCCTATAACACTCCACCTTCGAAGGATCCTTACCAGGCTTAGCAATCATCTTTACTAAGGCAACTTTCCATATTGGTGGAAAATGTTCAAGCCGTATTATGGCATTAAAAAGCATTAAAAATAAAAAGAATTATTCTTTTTGCTGTAAAAGGTAATGAGCATTTTGTTGCTTATTTTATCAACGCCAGGAGCTTTTTTATCATTAAGGTTAGCAATAGGTTCTACCACATCTGAATATCGGAAACGTATTTCTATATGACGTCTAGAAACAACAGGTGGTAATTTCCTTACGTCAGTGCATGTATTAGGAGTGAACACGTTTCTTAAATGGCTTGTGAGCAGATCGTATTTTTCTTTATCATTTCTAGCCCAGGATCCTCTTAGATTGCGCAGTGGTGGTTTTGGGAATACGGGTCTTTTGAGACGACTGGCTGATCGCCATAGAGAATAATTTGTTTGAGGAGTCGCGTCTAGACCTTCCAAATACTTCTTAATTGATGCAATTCTGTGTTCCTCCAGCAAGTTTTTAAAGCGGTTTGTACACTCTTTTAGCTTCGTTTTAAGTTGGGGCGATCTATGCTGTTGCCATTCTCTTCGCGCTCTCCTTTTTTCAGATAAAACCTCTTCAACATCGACAGAAAAAATTTTGTTGTATTTGACCTGACGGTTTGTTGAAGAAGCATGTTCAACGGCTGCTTTAATGTTTTTATTTAGGATACTCAGGCAATCATCGATTTCTTGGGGAGTATTTAATGGTATGTGTTCCGAGCAGTGAGAGCTGATATATTTTTTATATTTCAACCAATTTACTCTTTTAGATAAGAAAAAATCACTAGTTGCTATTTGGTGAGGACTGCAGAAGATAAATCCAGAGAGGCTTGCGCCTCAATAAGCTCCGGGGATATACCTTTTGCTACGCCAAAATCTATTACATCTGGAATTTTATTGTGGTCAGTTGGCCAATAGGTTGGTTGTCCGGTAGAAATAACACAAAGACCCATTTCAGATACGGAATCATACAAGATATGACCTCTGGGACTTATTAAGCGGGAGCCCCAGTAGGTGTGTTTGGCGTTATAGTCTCCAGCAGCTATGAAGCGGGGACCTAAAGATTTGTAAAAACTGTTGTACTGATCCTTCGTTATGGAAAATCTGAGTGGAGAATAAACCGACGAAATAACTAGGTTAGGGGAAAATTCATCAATGCAGACGTTTGTTGCTTGAATATAGCATTCGGAGATGCCACCTAACCATTGGTGTTTAACTCTTGATATGATTAGTATAGCCGAGCCTCCACATGATCTATCCCTGGGATCCTTTGAATCGTAAAATGAATAGCCACTTATTTTAAAAGCGCTTCTAGATGTCATATGAGTGTCCGAAATTAACATTACATCAATGTTTTGGTGTGTTAAAAAATATTCGAGTTCGTTTTTGTGTTGGCGGATGCCGTTTGCGTTCCAGAAAAAAACCTTTAGGCAGTTCATTTTAAGCATAGCCTGCAAAAGAGTAAACTGCATTTTTTGCATTTCTTGCATCATGCCAGCCATTTGTGCCATGAACTGCGTAAATTGCTTAACCATATTGTCAATTACGGCTTCTAGGCGGCTAAAATTTGAACCAGTTGGTTCGTTTGTTGGTACGTCTTGATGTGTTGTTGGCTGGGCAGGCTTACGTGCTTTGGGCTTTTTAACCTTTAATACGTTAGCGTAAGAAACTTCACTTGTAGTTGTCTGCTAATGGGGGCATATTTGTAGTAGGCATATTTAATGGCTGGGGAGGGGCAGGAGCTACTTTTTGCTTGGATAAGCGTTTAACTAAGTCAAAAACAGGGCAACCTCTATAGTTGGCGGTGTGGTTTCCACCGCAATTACTGCATTTCTTCACCCAAGGATCTTCTTTTAGCTTGTCGCAGTTGGTCGTATCGTGCAGATACCCGCACACAACACAAACAGAAGGCAATTTACAATATGCTTTGGTGTGGCCATATTCCTGGCAGTTTAAGCACTGTACGGGCGCAGATCGCTTATGTGGCACCTCCACTATAACTCTACGGTGCATAATATATCTTAGATCATATATCAGGTGTGTTTCATTTTTTTTTAATTTAATGTCACTGGGCTCAAGCTCCACCCGGAATAATGGTTGAGGGTATTTTTCCCTGTTCCTAATGTTTGATACATATTTGACTCAAAGCCCTTCATGCACAAATTGGTTTTAATTTCCTCCGGGTCAACATTAGAGTCAATACATTTTATAACTACCTGGAGGCCCTTAGCGTTCTTAAGTTGGTAAGTATAGAAATTTTTTCTTAAGTTTTTCGAGCTCCGATATAGTAGTGCGGTAAGCGATTTCGTCATTCACCTGAATTTTTGTCTCGTATATGTTACCACGTTTAATGTTAGTAACGTAAAAGTTGTTTTCCCCAATCAAACCTACTGTAGCGCCTTTAGCAGCTGTAGTTGCGACACCAGAACTTGATAAAGAAGACCGCGATGAAGATGGCACCTCGGTTTTTTTTATAATTTTTAAACAGAGATTGGGCTAAATTTGTCCCTTGTTCAGTACATTTATTCAAATATTAAATTATTTGTATTTGTTTTAAATATAGCACTTAAATAGTTTTTATTACATTCAGGGTCTCTAATGTTTTCATTGCTAACGCTTGCTGAGCTTAACACAATGTAAGCATTTCGGCTATTAGGCCCACTGTCACGACGATTACTGTTAATCATAAACCGTTTGGTTTTGTTTAGTTTGTTTTTATTTTCGATTCTCACTTATGTCTTGTAGGTACATACATATGTACATATATTAACATTTTTTTTTTTTTGTAACTTATTACAAATATCACCTATTACAAATATACACCCGCCAAGACACGTCCGTACACTACCAGATTAAGAGAGCACGAGTTGTTAACAATATTTTAAAGGTATCAAGACGTTTTTTACGTAGAAAACGAAAATTAAGCAGTAAACTATTTTTATACTCAAAATATAACAACTTCCGACAGTACTCCGGTATACATTAAAAATTAAAAAAACTGTGTGTGTGTGGTAGACACACACTAATATCATAAAATAAAAAGGGCTATGAAATCAAGAAAAACAGAGGCAAATGTTAATTAAAATAATCAAAAAAGGAGTGAGGCAAGAATAAGTGAAACGCGCACACAAAGAAATGTAAACATATCTCATGATCAACTTCTAAAATAAGATTAATGACGTCAGGAGCTTGAGGAAACTAAAATTTAACCAGGTCGAAGACATCAAATTCGATCCTGAAATTTATACAAGAAATGAATTTGTACACATATGTAGGTAGTGACGATAATTCAGCGGGACAACTTCCGTCTTTGAAGAAATTACATACCAATAGAAATGAAGGAAATAATAACTAGCTAGCTAGATACAACGATAACTTAGCGAAACTAGATTTGATTCTGAAGAAGTTAGTGTCAAGAATGAAAAAAAAACATAAAAGAATTAGCGCTATCGCACAGCGATGATATACATATTTAAAATTTATAGTGAGCAAGAATTCAAGAAAGCATATATGGAAACAAAGAAAAAACAATGTAAGTTCCAATTGATAACATTATTATATAATGCTCCAACACGAATCTCAAATGACATGAGCAAGAGGGTAAAGAAACTCGTATCATACTGTGACGAGTTCGCCAGAAATAGACGGACAAGACTAAAAGAGATACACACCATTTGAGTTAGTTTATAAAAGGCTACAATGTTTGCTATCAGATGTTTGTGATACCAGTGTCAAGGGAAAACATTACAACCCAGACGATTATGTGAATGAATTGAGACAAAGATTACGGCACTCTTTAGACAAAACCAGCGAATTGGTTATAAAACAAGCAGAATAAAATTATGAATAGTTTTTATGAAAATTAGTCAGAATTAAACATAGGAGACTTAGTTTTAGTAAAAGTGGATAGTAGAAAGAAAAACCAAAGTCCATATAAGGGACCATAAAGGGTAATAAGTAGGAATAAGATGAACACAGTAATTAATTATGACGGCGTTAGAAAAGAACTCCACAACAATAGCCTAAAATCGTATAAACAAGTAGGGTAAGAAGCACATGTAATGCATTAGTAAAAATTTAATAGTAATAATAATTAAAAAAAAACACAAAAACTATCAAACTAGAATAAGTATACAAACTTTTATAAAAATATCATTACCTAATTAAGCAACTACTTCAATTTGTATATTTTTTTCTTACGGGTGAGGGTATAGTATGCCACACTTGCGTACAACACCTAGTTAATAGTAATAAGAACTAAAAAAAAAACACAAAAACTATCATAACTAGAATTAGTATACAAAATTTATAAAAATGTCATTACTTAATTAAGCAACTACTTTAATTTGTATATTTTTTCTTAAGGGTGAGGGTGTAGTATGCCACTCTTGTGTACAACACATAATTACCACCAATGTTTAAACCAACACATGCCGCTATGAAATTGGTAGGGTAAATAAATATCAAATTTCTTTACTTGCATAAAATAAGTACAACCACACAAACTGGTATAAGTGGTGTCAAGTGTCAAGCACTAAATAAAAGTATTTCCAAGATTTTATTCAGGGGTTTCCTTAGACTTCAAACTAAATAAATCAAAATGTAGTATACATAATTATCTATTTTTTCCAGTTTTTTGACCTTTTTTAATATTAATAAATAAGTCTATTTTTTAAGCTTTAGGTCTATTTTTATATTTATTTTTTTGTTCAAAATTTTCCGGTTTTGCGTATCTTCCAATTCCCGTTCTAACGGAGTGGCGAAATATTGAAAAATTTGTACAAAAAAATAAATATAAAAATAGACCTAAAGCTTAAAAAAATAGACTTATTTATTGTAGTATACATAAAACAATTTTTGTAAAACTTACTGTTATTTTTACATATTAAAAATCTTATATATTATCAGATTTGTATGAAAATTTTTAAAACTGGACAATACAATATGAATAAATAAATAAATTAACAAAAATTATCACAGTTTATTACTCTAACACAGGTTAATTTTATATGGCGATTGAATATTGAAGTTAACTGTTATATTTGTCTTCTTTTGTGTTCATAACTCAATTTATTTTCTCTTGTATACGTAGGCTCTCTAATTTAAGTCTTTTGTTTTCTCGGTCAATATTTTGACATTATCAAAACAAACCTTATGTCCGTCTCTTAAATGTGTTGAGTAAGAGCTGTGCTTTCCCGTCCCTTTTCAACACCTGCTGCATGTTATGTTATTTTCGCTTTGTTGTTACATCGCTCGTTGTTATTGCCTTTACATTCTATTTCGTAAACAACATTATCAGTCTTTATTATACCCTTCACATGGTGATAGGGTATATATCACTTTGTCATTCCGTTTGTAATTTCTTTATTATTCATTTGCGACCCCATAAAGTATATATATTCTGGATCCTTATAGATAGGGAAGCCGATTTAGCGATGTCCGTCTGTCCGTCTGTTGAAATCAAGTTTCCGGAGTCAAATAAAAAGATACATACCAGTTAATGGTGTCAAACTATTAGAAATATCCTGGAGACAATCGCTATTTAAAATCAATAAAATCGGTTCACTATTGACCGAGATATAAGCGAAAACCCAGAGTAACCCATTTTTTTATGACAAAATACGTGCATATATCCCTATATATCTCAGTAAGTACAGTCACTCTTGCCACAAAACTTGGAGACAATCGCTATTTAAAATCAATAAAATCGGTTCACTATTGACCGAGATATAAGCGAAAACCCAGAGTAACCCATTTTTTTTATGACAAAATACGTGCATATATCCCTATATATCTCAGTAAGTATAGTCACTCTTGCCACAAAACTTGGCACGGATACTCCTAAAGAAGGGACCTAAATAATGGAAAAAAATTTTTTCAGATAGGACCAGGGGAAGGGGTATTTTTCCTACAATGCCAAATTTGGTGAAATATTTTATACGCTATATCTCGTAAACTATAAAAGCTATCGACTTAAAATGTTCTACAAAAAGTAATTGCACGCTAAGGGCTACGCCTTAAAGAAAAAATTTTTTGGGTGGGGGCAAAAAAAGGGGTAGCTCCCATACAAATCGACAATTATTATCAAATATTCGATACGCTATATCTCGGAAACTATAACAGATATCGAAATGAAATGTTCTACAAAAAGTAATTGCACGCTAAGGACTACGCCTTAAAGAAAAATTTTTTTGAGTGGGGGCAAAAAAAGGGGTAGCTCCCATACAAATCGACAATTATTATCAAATATTCGATACGCTTTATCTCGGAAACTATAACAGATATCGATATGAAATGTTCTACAAAAAGTAATTGGGCCATAAGGGCTACGCTCTTAAGAAATATTTTTTTGAGTGGGGGCAAAAAAAGGGGTAGCTCCCATTCAAATCGACAATTACTATAAAATATTCGATAAGCTATATCTCGGAAACTATAACAGATATCAAAATGAAATGTTCTACAAAAAGTAATTGCACGCTAAGGGCTACGCTTTAAAGAAAAATTTTTTTGAGTGGGGGCAAAAAAAGGGGTAGCTCCCATTCAAATCGACAATTACTATAAAATATTCGAAACGCTATATCTCGGAAACTATAACAGATATCGAAATGAAATGTTCTGCAAAAAGTAATTGCACGCTAAGAACTACGCTTTAAAGAAAAAATTTTTTGGGTGGGGGAAAAAAAAGGGGTAGCTCCCATACAAATCGACAATTATTATAAAATATTCGATAAGCTATATCTCGGAAACTATAACAGATATCAAAATGAAATGTTCAACAAAATGTAATTGCACGCTAAGGGCTACGCTTAAAAGAAAAAAATTTTTTGGGTGGGGGCAAAAAAAGGGGTAGCTCCCATACAAATCGACAATTATTATAAAATATTCGATAAGCTATATCTCGGAAACTATAACAGATATCAAAATGAAATGTTCTACAAAATGTAATTGCACGCTAAGGGCTACGCTTTAAAGAAAAAATTTTTTGGGTGGGGGCAAAAAAAGGGGTAGCTCCCATACAAATCGACAATTATTATCAAATATTCGATACGCTATATCTCGGAAACTATAACAGATATCGAAATGAAATGTTCTACAAAAAGTAATTGGGCCATAAGGGCTACGCTTTAAAGAAAAATTTTTTTGAGTGGGGGCAAAAAAAGGGGTAGCTCCCATTCAAATCGACAATTACTATAAAATATTCGAAACGCTATATCTCGGAAACTATAACAGATATCGAAATGAAATGTTCTACCAAAAGTAGTTGCACGCTAAGGGCTACGCTTTAAAGAAAAAATTTTTTGGGTGGGGGCAAAAAAAGGGGTAGCTCCCATACAAATCGACAATTATTATCAAATATTCGATACGCTATATCTCGGAAACTATATCAGATATCGAAATGAAATGTTCTACAAAAAGTAATTGGGCCATAAGGGATACGCTTTAAAGAAAAATTTTTTTGAGTGGGGGCAAAAAAAGGGGTAGCTCCCATTCAAATCGACAATTACTATAAAATATTCGAAACGCTATAAAGAAAAAATTTTTTTGGGTGGGGACAAAAAAAGGGGTAGCTCCCATACAAATCGACAATTATTATAAAATATTCGATAAGCTATATCTCGGAAACTATAACAGATATCAAAATGAAATGTTCTACAAAATGTAATTGCACGCTTAGGGCTACGCTTTAAAGAAAAAATTTTTTGGGTGGGGGCAAAAAAAGGGGTAGCTCCCATACAAATCGACAATTATTATCAAATATTCGATACGCTATATCTCGGAAACTATAACAGATATCGAAATGAAATGTTCTACAAAAAGTAATTGGGCCATAAGGGCTACGCTTTAAAGAAAAATTTTTTTAGTGGGGGCAAAAAAAGGGGTAGCTCCCATTCAAATCGACAATTACTATAAGATATTCGAAACGCTATATCTCGGAAACTATAACAAATATCGAAATGAAATGTTCTACCAAAAGTAGTTGCACGCTAAGGGCTACGCCTTAAAGAAAAAGTTTTATGGGTGGGGGCAAAAAAAAGGGTAGCTCCCATACAAATCGACAATTATTATCAAATATTCGATACGCTATATCTCGGAAACTATAACAGATATCGAAATAAAATGTTCTACAAAAAGTAATTGCACGCTAATGGCTACGCCTTAGAGAAAAATTTTTTTGAGTGGGGGCAAAAAAAGGGGTAGCTCCCATACAAATCGACAATTATTATCAAATATTCGATACGCTCTATCTCGGAAACTATAACAGATATCGAAATGAAATGTTCCACAAAAAGTAATTGCACGCTAAGGGCTACGCCTTTAAGAAAAAATTTTTTGGGTGGGGGCAAAAAAAGGGGTAGCTCCCATACAAATCGACAATTATTATCAAATATTCGATACGCTATATCTCGGAAACTATAACAGATATCGATATGAAATGTTCTACAAGAAGTAATTGGGCCATAAGGGCTACGCTCTTAAGAAAAATTTTTTTGAGTGGGGGCAAAAAAAGGGGTAGCTCCCATTCAAATCGACAATTACTATAAAATATTCGATAAGCTATATCTCGGAAACTATAACAGATATCAAAATGAAATGTTCTACAAAATGTAATTGCACGCTAAGGGCTACGCTTTAAAGAAAAAATTTTTTTGGGTGGGGGCAAAAAAAGGGGTAGCTCCCATACAAATCGACAATTATTATAAAATATTCGATAAGCTATATCTCGGAAACTATAACAGATATCAAAATGAAATGTTCTACAAAATGTAATTGCACGATAAGGGCTACGCTTTAAAGAAAAAATTTTTTGGGTGGGGGCAAAAAACGGGGTAGCTCCCATACAAATCGACAATTATTATCAAATATTCGATACGCTATATCTCGGAAGCTATAACAGATATCGAAATGAAATGTTCTACAAAAAGTAATTGGACCATAAGGGCTACGCTTTAAAGAAAAATTTTTTTGAGTGGGGGCAAAAAAAGGGGTAGCTCCCATTCAAATCGACAATTACTATAAAATATTCGAAACGTTATATTTCGGAAACTATAACAGATATCGAAATGAAATGTTCTACAAAAAGTAATTGCACGCTAAGGGCTACGCTTTAAAGAAAAAATTTTTTGAGTGGGGGCAAAAAAAGGGGTAGCTCCCATACAAATCGACAATTATTATAAAATATTCGATAGGCTATATCTCGGAAACTATAACAGATATCAAAATGAAATGTTCTACAAAATGTAATTGCACGCTAAGGGCTACGCTTTAAAGAAAAAAATTTTTTGGGTGGGGGCAAAAAAAGGGGTAGCTCCCATACAAATCGACAATTATTATAAAATATTCGATAAGCTATATCTCGGAAACTATAACAGATATCAAAATGAAATGTTCTACAAAATGTAATTGCACGCTAAGGGCTACGCTTTAAAGAAAAAATTTTTTGGGTGGGGGCAAAAAAAGGGGTAGCTCCCATACAAATCGACAATTATTATCAAATATTCGATACGCTATATCTCGGAAGCTATAACAGATATCGAAATGAAATGTTCTACAAAAAGTAATTGGGCCATAAGGGCTACGCTTTAAAGAAAAATTTTTTTGAGTGGGGGCAAAAAAAGGGGTAGCTCCCATTCAAATCGACAATTACTATAAAATATTCGAAACGCTATATCTCGGAAACTATAACAGATATCGAAATGAAATGTTCTACCAAAAGTAGTTGCACGCTAGGGGCTACGCCTTAAAGAAAAAATTTTTTGGGTGGGGGCAAAAAAAGGGGTAGCTCCCATTCAAATCGACAATTACTATAAAATATTCGGTACGCTATATCTCGGAAACTATAACAGATATCGAAATGAAATGTTCTACAAAAAGTAATTGGGCAAGAATGCCTACGCTTTAAAGAAAAAAATTTTCGAGTGGGGGCAAAAAAATTATTATAAAATATTTGATAAGCTATATCTCGGAAACTATAACAGATATCGAAATGAAATGTTTTATAAAAAGTAATTGGGCAAGAAGGCCTACGCTTTAAAGAAAAATTTTTTTGAGTGGGGGCAAAAAAAGGGGTAGCTCCCATACAAATCGACAATTGTTATAAAATATTTGATACGCTATATCTCGGGAACAATAACAGATATCGAAATGAAATGTTCTGCAAAAATTAATTGGGCAAGTAGGCCTACGCTTTAAAGAAATTTTTTTTTTGAGTGGGGGCAAAAAAAGGGGTAGCTCCCATACAAGTTAACAATTTTTATGAAATATTCGATACGCTATATCTCGGGAACAATAACAGATATCGAAATGAAATGTTCTGCAAAAATTAATTGGGCAAGAAAGCCTACGCTTTAGAGAAAAAATTTTTTGAGTGGGGGCAAAAAAAGGGGTAGCTCCAATACAAATTATTAATTATTATAAAATATTCCATACGCTTTATCTGGGAAACTATAACAGCTATCGACATCAAATGCTCCACAAAAAGTAATTGAACGATAAGGCCTACGCTTCAGAAACAAATATTTTTGAGTGTGGGCAGAAAAAGGGGTAGCATACATATTAACAATTTTTGTTAAATTTTCGATATGCTATATCTCAGAAACTATAACATATATCGAAATCAAATGTTCTACAAAAAGTAATTGGACATTAAGGGCTTTGCTCTGAAGAAAAAGATTTTCGGATGGGGGGTGAAGAAGGGGTAGCTCCCATAAAAATTAACAATTTTTATAAAATTTTCTATATGCTACTTCTTGAAAACTATTACAGCTATCGACTTCGAATATTCTACAAAAAGTAATAATCAAATAATTCATACATTTTGGTGAAAAAGTTGGTGAAGAGCAGGGGGACTAGAACATTTAATAAGTTTTATAAACTTTTAAATATGAATAGTGTCGAAAACTTTAAAAACTCTCGACCTCAAATCTTCTTCATCTATTTCTATTATTCATACGAACGTTAAAATTTTGTTATTTTTTCTATGGACTTTAAAACTCGCACAAGGTTTTTTATTATATTATTTGCAGTACAAAATTACTCGGCTGGGTATATTTAAAGACCAATGTGAAGGGTATATAAGATTCGGCACAGCCGAATAAAGCGCTCTTACTTGTTTTATTTAGTTTTTTTGAATGTGAATAAATGTCCAGCTGTTTGGTTTGATGTGTGTGCTATGTTTAGTTCCTTATTGCCCATAATCTTTCTTAAATATTTGTTTACAGAAAGTTTTGGTACATATGGTACACTGTAAAAATTAGTTTTATAAGTTATATAGAAGATTTAAAGGAACAATTTAATTCAGTCAAGGTGAGACAGAAAGTATTAAAAGAACAGATAGCCCTGAAATTAAAATTTAACAGCCTTTTCAAGCACATCAAAGATTATTTAAATAGAATGGAAAAGAGAATTGGGTCTTACAAGCAATACAATGGCAGCATTTAGTCTGGAAACTGCCTCAAAGGCACTCCCATTGTTTTCTGGTAAAGAACTATTAAGTTTTCTAATAACAGCGGAAAATATTAAGAATAATCTTACCGACACATCAAAAAATGATTTTCTGCAATACGTACATATGTTTTTTCACGTTAGAACGGGAATTGGAAGATACGCAAAACCGGAAAATTTTGAAACTCTGAGGGAACTATTATAGAAAAGATATAGAATCACAAGAACAATACTAGAGCTTCAAGACCAAGGTTGAATGACAGTAAACTTCTATAGGGGAAAGACCACAGAGATAATGAAGAATCTGAACAAATTTGGCATAGAGGAACTAGGTAATAACGCTACCGCACCAGAGAAAAAAGTGATAATCAGGCTAAACAATAAGTTATCTCTTGAATCATTTGAAAGAGGTCTGAACGAAAGCATGAAAACAGCATTATTCGCAGCGCGCCCAATGGAGCTGGCGTTAGAACTAGAAATGTGCTAAAAACAACAGGCAATTGCATCATGCACATTGCAAATAGGCAAACTCTTAATAGTTACCAAAGCCCAGATAATTACGTGGATTTCAATCAAACTTAATACAACTATACAGACAAGAGGAATTTTAGAACTAACTGCAATAACAATGTAAATGGTAATAGAAGTACCTTAAGTTACCACAGAAATAGTAACTTTCAAAACAAGAAAAACTATAACAATGTAATAACTCCGAAATCAATTTCCAACGAAGAGGTAATAATAATTAAATTACTAATAGAAATACTGAGGAGAGATTTTCTGAAAGAGTGTCTGTGCAAAATATGTAGACTACAGAGTTATTAACAATATTTTAAAGGTATCAAAACGTTTTTTACGTAGAAAACGAAAATTTAGCAGTAAACTATTTTTATACTCAAAATATAACAACTTCCGACAGTACTCTGGTATACATTAAAAACTAAAAAAACTGTGTGTGTGTGGTAGATACACACTAATATCATAAAATAAAAAGGGCTATGAAATCAAGAAAAACAGAGGCAAATGTTAATGAAAATAATCAAAAAAGGAGTGAGGCAAGAATAAGTGAAACGCGCACACAAAGAAATGTAAACATATCTCATGATCAAATTTTAAAATAAGATTAATGACTTCAGGAGTTTGAGGAAACAAGTATTTAACCAGGTCGAAGACATCAAATTCGATCCTGAAATTTATACAAGAAATGAATTTGTGCACATATGTAGGTAGTGACGATAATTCAGCGGGACAACTTCCGTCTTTGAAGAAATCACATTCCAATAGAAATAAAAGAAATAATAACTAGCTAGCTAGATACAACGATAACTTAGCGAAACAGGATTTGATTCTGAGGAAGTTAGTGTCAAGAATGAAAAAAGAAAACATAAAAGAATTAGCGCTATCGCACAGCGATGATATACATATTTAAAATTTATAGTGAGCAAGAATTAGAAAAGCATATATGGAAATAAAGATAAACAATGTAAGTTCCAATTGATAACATTATTATTTAATGCTCCAACACGAATCTCAAATGACATGAGCAAGAGGGTTAAGAAACTTTTATCATACTGTGACGAGTTCGCCAGAAATAGACGGACAAGACAAATTGAGATACACACGATTTGAGTTAGTTTATAAAAGGCTACCATGTTTGCTATCAGATGTTTGTGATACCAGTGTCAAGGGAAAACATTACAACCCAGACGATTATGTGAATTAATTGAGACAAAGATTACGGTACTCTTTAGACAAAACCAGCGAATTGGTTATAAAAACCAAACAGAATAAGATTATGAATAGTTTTTATGATAATTAGTCAGAATTAAACAAAGGAGACTTAGTTTTAGTAAAAGTGGATAGTAGAAAAAAAAACCAAAGTCCATATAAGGGACCATAAAGGGTAATAAGTAGGAATAAGATGAACACAGTAATTGATTATGACGGCATTAGAAAGGAACTCCACAACAATAGCCTAAAATCATATAAACAAGTAGGGTAAGAAGCACATGTAATGCATTAGTAAAAATTTAATAGTAATAATAATTAAAAAAAAAAACACAAAAACTATCAAAACTAGAATAAGTATACAAACTTTTATAAAAATATCATTACCTAATTAAGCAACTACTTCAATTTGTATATTTTTTTCTTAAGGGTGAGGGTATAGTGTGCCACACTTGCGTACAACACCTAATTAATAATAATAAGAACTAAAAAAAACACAAAAACTATCATAACTAGAATTAGTATACAAAAATTTATAAAAATATCATTACTTAATTAAGCAACTACTTTAATTTGTATATTTTTTCTTAAGGGTGAGGGTGTAGTATGCCACACTTGTGTACAACACATAATTACCACCAATGTTTAAACCAACACATGCCGCTATGAAATTGGTAGAGTAAATAAATATCAAATTTCTTTACTTGCATAAAATAAGTACAACCACACAAACTGGTATAAGTGGTGTCAAGTGTCAAGCACTAAATAAAAGTATTTCCAAGATTTTATTCAGGGGTTTCCTTAGACTGATTTTTGGTCACAATTATGTTTCTGATCTTAATAAAACTGTTTTTTAATTTTTAAGTTTTTGCTCGGTGTTTCGTTGGCTTTATTCCAACTTCTTAGGAGCGGGATCTTTATTGCAGTTTTTTATCAAATAAGTTGTAATTTTTGCTATTTTCTAACTAAATAAATCAAAATGTAGTATACATAAAACAATTTTTGTAAAACTTTCTATTATTTTTCATATTAGAAATCTGATATATTATCAGATTTGTATAAAAATTTTTAAAACTGCACATTACAATATGAATAAATAAATAAATTAACAATTATTTAGGGCACAAAACAAAAAGTATCACAGTTTATTAATTAATTATAATTTTATATGGCGATTGAATATTGAAGTTAAATGTTATATTTGTCTTCTTTTGTGTTCATAACTCTATTTATTTTCTCTTGTATACGTAGGCTCTCTAATATAAATCTTTTGTTTTCTCGGTCTAATATTTTTAAAATTATCAAAATAAACTTTATGTACCGTCTCTTTAATGTGTTGAGTAAGAGCTGTGCTTTCCTGTCCCTTTTCAACACCTGCTGCATGTTATGTTATTCTCGTTTCTAATTTTCGCTTTGTTGTGTCTATGTATATTTTGTTACATCGCTCGTTGTCATTGCCTTTACATTCTATTTCGTAAACAACATTATCGGTCTTTATTTTATTTAGTTTTTTTGAATGTGAATAAATGTCCAGTTGTTTGGTTTGATGTGTGTGCTACGTTTAGTTCCTTATTTCCATAATCTTTCTTAAATATTTGTTTACAGAAAGTTTTGTTACATATGGTATCCTGTAAAAATTTGTTTTATCCCGTAGTTTGTTTTTGTTTTCGTTTCTTCTAGAGGCTTTCTTCAATAATGCTTTTATAATTGTTTTCGGGTAGCTGTTCTGTTTGAGGATGGTTGTCAGCTTTAAGACATTTTGGTTGTCAAATTTTAAAAGAAATCTTAGAAATACGGACAGAGAAAAAATTAATACTTCGTATTTGTGAAGATATATGTATATGCAAATTTAAGGATGAAATTTTAATAACAATGGCAGACAAGGGTAATAAAACAGACTATTTAGGAATACTATTTTAGGAAGATAAAAGAACTTTTGGATGATAAAGTTACGTATAAGATCATACAGGATGATCCAACTGAAAAATTACAACGCAAAAATAGCAACCTAGTCACAGAAATGATGAAAAATAAGTACATTTCTCAATGGCAGCTCCAGAATTATATGGATTACCGAAAACACATAAAGAAAATACCCTTTAAGGCCATTTTTCTCTTCTATAAAACTACCATGTTATAACTTGTCGAAACATCTATGTCTAATTTTGAAAAATCTGGGGCCAAATTACGGCACTCATGAACGAGTAGACTTTCGTATCGAATGAAATTTTGTCACGTATCGAATGAATGGATTACCGTATTCGATAGCTCACGTATCGAAATTAAAATAGAATGTAATAGATTTTTTTGCATTGTAATTGAATGAAAACATGTTTTAGTAAAAAATTACAACTTTGTTAAAAAAGGAAACACAAAATTTTGCTGTTATATTGTTTTTAAGTAATTAATGAAAAAAAGCAAAATAAAAATGACTACATTAGTTTTGTTGTGTTTATCTTCTGACTAAGAGGATGAATCTAATACTTTGCGTATAAGAAGACAAATACGGGTACTGTCATTGTCAGCTACGTAATTTCGTTTAAAACTTTATCATTTAAGGTTTGTTAAGCGTTTTAGAGTTTCAAAAGAGCCATTTCATTTTATTCTTTGTGAGCTAAATTTTGAAGGACATATGTCTACTGCCTTACCACCAAAGCTGCAGCTGGCCGTTACATTATCACTTTTAGCCAGTGGATCTTTTCAACATACCACTGGAAATGATTATTTAATTGGAATAAGTCAGAGCGGAGTTTGCAAAACGGTTAACAAAATGATGAAAGAAATAGATAATAAGCTGTGTGCAAAATTTATTAAATTTTTACCAGAACAGTTTGCTTTATGCTCCGAAGCGTTCATGCAGAAATTAAAACTCCCTGGCGGTAAATATAAAATCGCAATATAATGCTAGCTTTATGTAACATTTCCTTAATTTCTTAGTGATTGGTTGTATAGACGGCACTCATTTTGGGTTTCAAAAACCATCTCAAAATTAACATATGTTTGGTAATTTATTTTTGGCCAAGTTAGGATGATCAACCATAAATTGAGCCATTATATCCTTTTGCTTTCCATTTATTTTGTAATATTGGTCCTAAAATGTTTATTTTATTTATTTATAGTTTGAACTAAAATTTGTATAAAAACTTACATTTTGTCTACCTTCACTGTCTATTGTTGCACGTAAAATAAATTTCGAATGCTGTTTACCTCACGAACAACTTTTCGTTAGCCAGCAATCGATAGCGTACTCGTTAACGAATGCTATCATCAGAAATTACGACAGCTCTTACTCGATAACGAATGCGGCAATCTCAAAAGCAAATATTACGAACAATTTTACTCGATCACGGATGCCGTAATTTGGCCCCTGATTTCACCGACATACAATATAAAAAACGTAACACAACTGAAAAAGCAATTAGCATATATTAACATCATGGTTTCATTTGACGCTGTGTCGCTTTTTACTAACATTCCAATATATTTGGCAACTAAAAATATACTCAATAATTGGGGGAAAGTAAAAAAACACACGAACATACCAAAACGGCAATTTTTGACAATTCTAAAATTTTGCTTAGAGGAAAACAATTATTTTACATATAACGTAGGGTTTTTTTTTTCTCGCACTTTTTTGTTTCCCGGGAAAGCGGGAAATATTTTTTAATTTCCCGGGATCCCGGGATCCCGTTCCATAGTAATAAATAAACCTAAATTTGTTTCAAGTTAATAATACATTTTTATTAAAAAGTGAAAAATTACTTTCTAAAACGGTAAGTTAAACTAATAACAAAAAAATTAAATAAGGAACATAAATCGTTGCTTTTAAATTCATTTGTTAATAAAAAAATTTTTAATTATTATTTGAACAACACAAACATAACAATAAATAAATGAATAAAAATTAAATACAAATAATTCAGGTACTCAATATATGAGATCGAAAACTAAAACAAAAGAAAACAAAATTGAAAAAGAAATTTATGTGAAAAAGCTCAACATGAATTTTTTTTCTGGTTTATGAAATAAGTCTTTAATACACTTAAGGCATTTATTGACTCATCAGAAAGTCTATTTCTAATTTTACTAACAAATTGTCCTGTTATAGAAAAAGCCCGTTCACTTTCTACGGAAGTTGGACGAATAGTTAGAAGTGCATTAAACAAATACTCAATATTTTGTGTTTTCTGACCACTTCCCTCAAAAAACTTAAACTCTTTCTTAATAGAAAATTTTTTAGTTTTACAGTTGGGCTGAGAGTACGAACTTACGTTTTTAATTGCTATATTTAAAGCTTCTTCAAATGTGTTTTCCGCTATGGAAACACATTTTGCAACATCATCATGGCCTTCAGTTTCCCTAACATTATCAGACCCACCAAAAAGACGATTAAAAATATTTTCAGCATATCCAATAACTGAGAACTTAGAAGCATAGGAAAATGCACTTTTTTCATTATTGCTGTCAAAGAAATCGGGTTGTTTTAAGTATTTCATCAAGGTGTACAATTTTTTGTCTCTTCTCTCATCAATACGTTGAAAAAGAGCTTGTGACATTTTTTCGGCAAGAGAAGATGGAATCGACTGCATTTCTTCATATAGAGTATTGACAATTGCATCAGCTATAAGAATGTTCGTATCGCGGCTGCTTAACCTTTCAATAGCTACTTTAATAGGTTTCAAGACTTTAAGGATGTTGTTTAAGGTAATAATATTTTCATCAACCCAAAGCTCACCCATTTGTAGATCAATAAGACTCTTTTTTATTGAATTTTTTAAAAGCAAAAATTTTTCTATCATTGGCACCATTGAGTTCCAACGAGTAACAATATCTAGCTGAAGAGACAGTTCCTTTTTTTGTTCTTCAACTACGTACTTTTGCAGTATGATGTTTTTTACAGGACTGTTTTTAAATATTCTTACAATACGGCGCGTCTGATTTATCACCTCTTTGTAACTGCAACTTATAACGACATCATTTTCAATGTTTTGGGAATCATCACTAAAAACGTCACTGTTGTCTAATTCCGATTCCCTTTCAGAAATGTTGCTTTCTTTTTTATACAAAACGTCCACAACTGCTAGGTGTATGGCATGATTAAGGCAATAAATTCCATCAACTGGGCTATCTTTAACAAACTTTTTCATTACATTAGGTCCATCTGTAATAGTTAATACTACATGATTTTTAAAATTTATGTTGTACTCTTTTAGGCGAGATTCCATTAATTTCTTTATTTCTGTTGCTCCGCACTTACCAGGTATATAAACCATACCCAGATTAAAAAGTGTATGTTTGTCACCTAATAAACTTATGTTTAGGTATCTCCTATTTTTTATACTTGTCCATTCATCCATTGTTAATGAAAATCTACCGCCGTTGACTAAGTTAGATTGTATATTCTTTATAATATCACCCTTTACTTCTAAAAATTTTTTAATTATTAACTGTTGTACTCCAAATTCTGCTTTCGGTAGATTTATTCCATCACGTACCATCGACTGACGGATGTAATCACTTCTTGCAATTGACCTAATAGAAAGCCCATCCATAGCGGCTAATTTTGCAACAATAGTACATATATCTTTTTTGTCTGTATACGTATCTATCGTAGGCTGAGTTTTTCTTATATTTTGAGGCAGTTCTCCCTGATGTTCTTGTTCAGCTGTCTCCTTTTCCCAGGCCGATTTATGTAATGATTTTAGATGACGCATTAATCCGCTGGTGCTTCGGCCTTTGCACGATATAATTTTTGCACATAAAGAACACACAGCCGCATCGTTAGCCTTTCTTTTAAAAAACTTCCATGCAATTGAATGTTCCATCTAAACCAGTTTCTTTATTTATAAGTATTTAAATAACACATACACTGATTTTCTTATAATACCTTAAAAACGTAAATTTCTTTGTAAAAATAGGACAATAAATAACTTTTTAAGCAAAAATCACAATTAAAAAATCTGTTCTTTTAAACAAAATGAAAAGCCAAGCACAAACAGCTGTTTTTTTAATGTAAAAGAAGCGAGCTGCCAATATTTTTAATTCCCGGGATCCCGCGAAAAATTCCCGGGATAGCGGGAAATATAAACAATTGAAATTCCCGGGAATTCCCGGAGCGGGAATTCCCGGGAGAAAACCCTAATATAACGGCAAGTTTTATCATTGAACATATGGTATGCTAATGGGCAACCCATTATCACCAACTATAGCAGACATAGTACTAGACAATCTACTGGACGAAGTAATAGATGAGCTAACAAAAAACAAGGTGAGAATAACACACATCAAAATATGTGGATGATATGCTTTTAATCATCAAAAAGGAGAATAAACAAATAATTCTAGACACGTTGAACAAATACTACAATAAACTACAATTTACGATTGAGAGAGAAACAATAATGGAATTAACCTACCTTGACATGAAAATTACAAGAGACGATAAAAGGTTAATAACAAACTGGTATACAAAAGATACTTCTTCAGGACGAATAGTTTACTATTACTCAACACAACCAAAAACGATCAAATTAAACACGGCAATTAACTTAATAAAAAAAAGCGATGAACTTAAATGAAGACAAATTTAGAGAAGATAATATCTTAAAGCTGACAATCATCATCAAACAGAACAGTTACCCGAAAAAAATTACAAAAGCATTATTGAAGAAAGCCTCTAGAAAAAACGAAACAAAAACAAGCCAAGGGATAAAACAAATTTTAACAGTATGTACCAAAATTTACTGTAAACAAATATTTAAGAAAGATTATGGACAATAAAGGTACCTTTACACGGTAATACATATATTACGATATGTCAAAAAATGTTGTGGGATAATACAAAATCTCATCATGTAAAAGCATAATGTATTGGGTAGGAGAGAATACGGATGCAAAATTTGACAAGTGTTCGGTAAGTGTTTATTTTCTAAACCATTTTAGAAACTTGTGTATTCTCATCACATCAGAGGTGTGAAAGATTGGCAGCACTTACAGCATCTATTGAAGGTGGCTACACTTAATGAAACAATACACAAACAATCAAAATAAAAGCAGATTTTTTTCATGTTGTTTTTGTTAATATTGTTGAACCTTAACCATATGGCGTTACCCCAAAAGGAAAGTGGCAAGAAACAACCAAATTTGATTTTACCAACCTCATCCGTGTAAACATGAAAAATAGTTAAAACAGATTTTTATTCTCTTTTTTTAAACACGGAGAGAATTTCATAATACTTTGATTCTACAAAATCTAATTACTTTGTATTACCGTGTAAAGGTACCTTAAGGAACTAAACATAGCATACACATCAAACCAAACAACTAGACATTTATTCCAATGCAAAAATACAAAACTAAATAAAATGAAGATTGACAATGTTGTTTACGAAATAGAATACAAAGTTAATGACAACGGGCGATGTTAAAAAATATTCATAGGTACAACAAAGCGAAAATTGGAAACGAGAATAACAGAACATGCAGCAGATGTTGAAAAGGGACGGGAAAGCACAGGTCTTACTCAACACGTTACTACCCAACTACGCGAGACATCTGCGAGCCAATTATTGCCGTGGCAACTGTCAAATTCTATTGCCAGCACTATATATTAACGTGTGGACCGTATAATTGTGTATTCAAATACATATTTAGCAATAAGTATCATAATACATTGCTAAGCAATAATCTTTTAACACAAGCTGTCAAATTCGTATATTGTTGGTACAACAAGAAAACAAACAGCAAAAACAAAAAAAACCAATACCCTGTTTCACGATGTCGAACGAAAGCCTATACGAAAGAAAGCTAGTCACTCACTTTCGAGTCAATTTGGGTTTCACTATTTCGACAGCTTTCGTTCGCCTTTACTTACGGGCTTGTTATCGACAGAGAAAAATAAAAAATAATAAAATGCTTACATACTTTGGGGCATATGCATAAATAATTTTTAAATTTGCAATAGGTTTGTTAAACGAAATTTTTATTAAAATCAATACTTCAAATCTATTTTAAATTTAAAAATTTGTTTTTCCCTTTAGGGTGTGGATTAAAAATTATTAATTTCTTTTTTTGCTATAAGTTTTGTAATAGTGTCTATTTACGTAACAAATTTTTTTGCCTCCCAACGGTAGGCACTTACTTTCATAATTAGTCAAATTTTAATACATAAAGCAGTGATGCTAGCATTCTTAAATTTTAAAGCACTAAGAGACAGGGAGAAAAACATTTTCAATAATGTGTAAATTTTTTAATGTTAAAATTAACATAAGATAATATTAACAAGTCCTAGGTTTTTGAGATATTAATACCATGGCTTAGCTACAAAAATATCGCAGTCAGTACTTAGTTGTTTTAGGAACTTATTATTTATTAGAAAAAATTTATTATTAAGGGGACTTTTTTCTTAAGTATCATAAGAATCAACAAAGATAAATCCCGCATTTCCTGCTAAAGGTAAATCATTCTATAACAATATAAGTTTCATTTTGCATATTTTTGAATAAATTATTTTAAGACAACCAATATCTTTTGATATGCTTTGTTTTTATAATCAAAGAAGTCATTTTTTTAAATTTTTTATGTAGGTATATATAACCAGAATTTTGGATCATTGTTTTTTAAACATATTTACAAAATATACACATAGCTATACAATAATGACGACATATAGAAAGAATTTGTCATTCATTTAGCCTATGATTTTGTATGGCTTTAACTCATTTATAAAATATAAATATATGTATTAGAATTTATCTATGAACTATTTACTCAATGTAGTTTTATAAGGGTAAAATTCTGTAAAAATCCATATTAAGAAGTGCATTGATTTTTGGTTGATTTTGAAAAGGGGAAAAATAATATATTTAATAAGAACAATTAAATAAAAGTGCAATGTAAACATTATCAAAATAGTTTTGCAGATTATCTTGAGATCATATGGGGCATTCCACCGTCACGTGTGGGACAAATTCAACTATTTTTTAGCACTTATTTTACATACAACTTCAAATGGGTAATTCAGAATTGAATTTTTTTCTTTTATTAATTAAACTGCGTGGTAGTCTTCAATCCTACATCGAACTTGTTTTTAATAATTCAGAAAATATTAAAGAAAAAATTAAACAAACTTCGTCACGTGTGGGACACCCTGAGTCAACCAACATTTAAAATTGTAGTGTTTAGATCCAAATTTCAGCGAATCAGTTGCACATAGTGTTGCCAGGAGATTTTTTTAGAAATCCCTACACTAATGGGAAAAAAAATCCTTTTTTTCCCCTACACCCACTTTTTGTTTCCCTACATTTTTCCCTACACTACTTTTTTTAATTCTTAAAAAAATTCAGGTTCATTCATATAATAACATAAAAACGAATAAAATAAATACAAGAATAACATAAAAACAACAGAAAACTTACAAATATTACATTGAAAAAAATTATTTATGCAATTCTGTATAATCAGTTTTTTTTTAAATGAAATATAATTAATAAATAAGTCTATTTTTTTAAGCTTTAGGTCTATTTTTATGTTTATTTTTTTGCAAATTTTTTCAATATTTCGCCACTCCGTTGTGTGGCATCATCAGGAGGTTATTTCAGTTAAATATTAAATTTGTTATTTTGGTTTTAAAATTAGCTTTTGGCTTTTCGAATAACGATTATAATATTAATAAATTTTTAATATAAACTTCAAAATATTTTGTTAAAGAAAATTTCCAAAAATGTACTAAAACTAAAATATTTGAAAATTTAAAAAATGTGTTATTACAAAATTTTATACTATTAAAAAATGTATCCATATACCAATATAAGTGTGTATGTCAATTTCACTCTATTCTTATATCAAAAAAAAAAAATCCTAATATTAAGAATAATAGTGTTACTAAAAAGTAATAATATTAAGTGTTATACAGAGAAACAACAAATAAATATAAACAAAAACCACAATACAAGCATAAAAGTTTTGAAGAATCTAATTAGGACAATAGTTACAAAATTTTAATACTAGTGTGTATATTAATTTAAGCTGTTCCAATATAAAAGTGTTGTAATGTTAAGAATGCTAGTGTTACTAAAAATAACATTAAGTGTTATATACAAAAACCAAACATATTTATATATAAACTAAAAAACGATAATACATGTATTAAAAAATCTTTTAGTTTAACATTGTATGTGTAATATGTATTAATGTAGTTACAAAAGATAAGTATCGGAGGTTTGTGTAAAAAAGTGTAAATTTTTTTTTTTTAAATTAACTCATGAAAAAACATAAACATATGTATGTATACCTAAAAAACCATATTAGTCAAAATTATATATGTGCTTAAATCCTATCTCTGTTATTTTTTACATATTAGATGTCTGTAATTCTGGGCAACATTGTCTGTGTCTGCTTTAAAATTAATTCTATATGTTTTTGGAACATTAATAATATTTAACATTTCTAACATGTATCTACGTTTATAATTATTTTCTTTATCCAATATTGAAACATTCTCAAAGTCTGGGTAGTGATCGAATTCCGAACAGTGAGAAGATAACGCTGTTTTCTGTGAACTAATGTCCCTATATCTCTGGTCAGATTTATGTCCAGCAATTCTTGTCTTAAGTTTATTTTTCGTAGTTCCCACATACACTTTCCTACATTCCTCCCTATCATTTCCCTTGCAAGGTATCTTATAAACTATATTCGCCATATCCAACTTTTGTATTCTATCTTTTGTTTTACTAAATAATTTACCTAAAGTATTGTAAGATTTAAAGGCCATGCTGTACTTCTCACAGTCAAACACTTTTGATCTTTTAACTCTTTCTGTCACTCCTGGTACATAAGTAAATGATTTATAAATCTTCGGTCCCCTTTCATTATTCCGACTGTCTGCATTTTGGTCTGTAAATTGATTAATTAATTTAGAAATAAGTCCCCTGGGGAAACTGTTATCCCTTAAAATATTCCAAATTATCCTCTTATTCTTCCTATGAAATTCTTTGTCACTTATTGTAAGTACCCTTCTCACCAAATTCCTTGCCGTATTTGTGATAACTTGTTTGCTATGCTTAGAATAATAATTAATTATCCTTCCAGAAGCCGTTGGTTTTTGATACCAATCTACTTTTAAGCCGTTACCTTTTCGTATAATTAACGTATCCAAATAAGAAAGTCTTGAATTGTCTTCTTTTTCCATTGTAAACTTAATACTTGGATGAAAACTATTTAAAGTGTCTAACATATACTCACTAGAGGAATCAGAAACAATACAAAATAAATCATCCACATATTTAGTCATAATTCTCGGTTCTATTGTCATTTTCGCAATACAAGTATCCAATAACTCTTCCATAACTATATCTGCCACTATCGGAGAATCAGGAGAGCCCATAGGAAGTCCCCTATCCTGTATATATATCTTTCCATTATATTGAAAATACCTGTTGTCCTCAATGCAAAATTTTAAAATCTTTAAAAATAGGTCCTTACCAATATTTGTATATTCCTTAACCTTGTCCCACTTTTCCCTTATTATATCTATAGCTACATTCACCGGAATACTCGGGAAAAGAGAAACTACATCAAATGAAATTAACCTTTCATTGTCCTGTATTTGTTTGTCTTTTATCCTATTCCTAAATTGCAAAGAGTCCTTGACATTATACCTAGACTGATCAGTAATTTTTCTAAGAATGTCTGCTATATATCTACATATACCATAACACGGAGAATTCACATACGAGCAAATTGGCCTCAAAGGAAAATTTTCCTTATGAATCTTCGGAAGTCCATATAATCTGGGCGCTGTAGCTACATTAGTTTTTAATATGGTTTTTTCCCTAACTGTAATAATGTCCTTCTTAAAAAGTTCATCAACTAAATCATTATTTGTCTTCTGCAATCTACTTGTCGGATCTTTATTTACTAATCTGTTCTGTGTCGTATCACCTACAATATTGTCCATTCTCAAATTATAGACCATATTGGATACATTTCTTGTTGAATTCACTATAAATTTTGGGATGATTCCGGCATTTCTGCATCTTATAAGGAATGTTATATGTTTGAGGAAAGAAGATTTCCTAGAATTCAACAGGCAGTTAAGAAATTTATCTTGGATTTTCAAACCAAAATTTTAAGGACTTGTATTGGAGAAAAACACAATATATTGAAACAGTTTCAAGGTGAGTTGGGGGTGATAACCGATAGTTTAAGAAGATTTTTAACGACGGACGAATTAGATGAATTTTTAACGTATGAGGATAGAATATCTTGTTCGTATAGAGAGAGGGTTAAGGCCACTCATAGGAGGAAGTTTAATGATTTGGAGGAGATACAAAAGAAAGAATTAGGGATCAGATTAAATAAAAATTGGTTTGTTAATAAAACAGATACGGATATTCCTGCTGATGTACAGTGGACTCTTTCATTAGGGCATAAACACGCTTTGCCGGTTAGGAAGGAGGAATTGCCGACTATGAGGTTAATAACTGAGGGAGAGGATTTAATACAGACCATACAGGAAAAGGAAGATCAGGAAATAGCAAGGACTAAGTTTACGACAATTTTAGATAGTCGTATGAATAAGGTTAAACTAACGAACAGGGATAAATTTATTTTAAATAAGGTAGATGAAACAGATAGGTTTTTAAAGAAAAATAAAAATTTACTTATTTTAAAAGCAGATAAGGGAAACAGTACTGTTGCTATTAAAAAAGTGATACGACACAGTACAGATTAGTAAATAAAGATCCGACAAGTAGATTGCAGAAGACAAATAATGATTTAGTTGATGAACTTTTTAAGAAGGACATTATTACAGTTAGGGAAAAAACCATATTAAAAACTAATGTAGCTACAGCGCCCAGATTATATGGACTTCCGAAGATTCATAAGGAAAATTTTCCTTTGAGGCCAATTTGCTCGTATGTGAATTCTCCGTGTTATGGTATATGTAGATATATAGCAGACATTCTTAGAAAAATTACTGATCAGTCTAGGTATAATGTCAAGGACTCTTTGCAATTTAGGAATAGGATAAAAGACAAACAAATACAGGACAATGAAAGGTTAATTTCATTTGATGTAGTTTCTCTTTTCCCGAGTATTCCGGTGAATGTAGCTATAGATATAATAAGGGAAAAGTGGGACAAGGTTAAGGAATATACAAATATTGGTAAGGACCTATTTTTAAAGATTTTAAAATTTTGCATTGAGGACAACAGGTATTTTCAATATAATGGAAAGATATATATACAGGATAGGGGACTTCCTATGGGCTCTCCTGCTTCTCCGATAGTGGCAGATATAGTTATGGAAGAGTTATTGGATACTTGTATTGCGAAAATGACAATAGAACCGAGAATTATGACTAAATATGTGGATGATTTATTTTGTATTGTTTCTGATTCCTCTAGTGAGTATATGTTAGACACTTTAAATAGTTTTCATCCAAGTATTAAGTTTACAATGGAAAAAGAAGACAATTCAAGACTTTCTTATTTGGATACGTTAATTATACGAAAAGGTAACGGCTTAAAAGTAGATTGGTATCAAAAACCAACGGCTTCTGGAAGGATAATTAATTATTATTCTAAGCATAGCAAACAAGTTATCACAAATACGGCAAGGAATTTGGTGAGAAGGGTACTTACAATAAGTGACAAAGAATTTCATAGGAAGAATAAGAGGATAATTTGGAATATTTTAAGGGATAACAGTTTCCCCAGGGGACTTATTTCTAAATTAATTAATCAATTTACAGACCAAAATGCAGACAGTCGGAATAATGAAAGGGGACCGAAGATTTATAAATCATTTACTTATGTACCAGGAGTGACAGAAAGAGTTAAAAGATCAAAAGTGTTTGACTGTGAGAAGTACAGCATGGCCTTTAAATCTTACAATACTTTAGGTAAATTATTTAGTAAAACAAAAGATAGAATACAAAAGTTGGATATGGCGAATATAGTTTATAAGATACCTTGCAAGGGAAATGATAGGGAGGAATGTAGGAAAGTGTATGTGGGAACTACGAAAAATAAACTTAAGACAAGAATTGCTGGACATAAATCTGACCAGAGATATAGGGACATTAGTTCACAGAAAACAGCGTTATCTTCTCACTGTTCGGAATTCGATCACTACCCAGACTTTGAGAATGTTTCAATATTGGATAAAGAAAATAATTATAAACGTAGATACATGTTAGAAATGTTAAATATTATTAATGTTCCAAAAACATATAGAATTAATTTTAAAGCAGACACAGACAATGTTGCCCAGAATTACAGACATCTAATATGTAAAAAATAACAGAGATAGGATTTAAGCACATATATAATTTTGACTAATATGGTTTTTTAGGTATACATACATATGTTTATGTTTTTTCATGAGTTAATTTAAAAAAAAAAAAAAAAAAAAAATTTACACTTTTTTACACAAACCTCCGATACTTATCTTTTGTAACTACATTAATACATATTACACATACAATGTTAAACTTAAAGATTTTTAATACATGTATTATCGTTTTTTAGTTTATATATATATATGTTTCGTTTTTGTATATAACACTTAATGTTATTTTTAGTAACACTAGCATTCTTAACATTACAACACTTTTATATTGGAACAGCTTAAATTAATATACACACTAGTATTAAAATTTTGTAACTATTGTCCTAATTAGATTCTTCAAAACTTTTTTATGCTTGTATTGTGGTTTTTGTTTATATTTATATGTTGTTTCTCTGTATAACACTTAATATTATTACTTTTTAGTAACACTATTATTCTTAATATTAAGATTTTTTTTTTTTTTTTTTTTTTATATTAGAATAGAGTGAAATTGACATACACACTTATATTGGTATATGGATACATTTTTTAATAGTATAAAATTGTGTAATAACACATTTTTTAAATTTTCAAATATTAATACAAATTTCTGATTTTTAGTTTGGCTTTAGTTCATATAATTTCTTTTTTATTAGAAGAAATTATTATATTCCGTTAATGTTGAAAGAAACTTTCAATTTGAAAAAAGCTGATTTTTCTACCGCTACTAGCCGAGTAGAATGCATTTTCGAAAGCAGCTACGCAATTTCATCATCAGTACTCTTTGAACGGTAGTAGTGTATATGGTTGTAAACATCACCTATTTAACTTACATGTAACAGAGAAAAGTATACGGTATCAGTGTTTTTCCTTCTGTTTTTATTTTGTAAGTTAGGACGAAGTTTATTTTTCATATAAACTATGCTTTTTTCCATTAAAAGTCTCTTTGGCAACACTTGACTAACGGACAAGCATTTGTCCATCTCTCAGATGGAACGAAACGCTTTTTATTATTGTATATCATACAATAGGGGTAATCACTTTTTAATTTCTTTTTTTGTCAACGACAAATTGATAGAAATTATTGAAGATCATTTTGCACCGTGCCATGTGTGAGTTATATGTTAATTTTCATCTATTGTTGAACTAATTGTTTTTTAATACAAATTTCTGATTTTTAGTTTGGCTTTAGTTCATATAATTTCTTTTTTATTAGAAGAAATTATTATATTCCGTTAATGTTGAAAGAAACTTTTTAGTTTTAGTACATTTTTGGAAATTTTCTTTAACAAAATATTTTGAAGTTTATATTAAAAATTTGTTAATATTATAATCGTTATTCGAAAAGCCAAAAGCTAATTTTAAAACCAAAATAACAAATTTAATATTTAACTGAAATAACCTCCTGATGATGCCACACAACGGAGTGGCGAAATATTGAAAAAATTTGCAAAAAAATAAACATAAAAATAGACCTAAAGCTTAAAAAAATAGACTTATTTATTAACATTAAAAAGGTCAAAAAACTAGAAAAAAAAAGATAATGAAATATAATTAGAAATTTCTGAAACATAATTAGAAATTTCTAAAATATAATTGGAAATTTCTGAAATATAAACGGAAAATTCTGAAAGATAATTAGAAATTTCTGAAATATAAATGGAAATTTCTGAAATAAAATTGGAAATTTCTGAAATACAATTGGAAATGGTGTAGATGTGCATTTAAAAATTATACAATTATTTACATTTGCTTGTAAATGAGACTTGATAATGCAAATAGAATTTGACATTTCATAGCTTATTTGTTTTTTTTAAGGTACGTCAGTACCAACAGAACAAGTAATTTTGGCGTCAGCATGAGCAAACTAAGTCGAATTTTCATTATTTTTGCATAATTTGGAAAAATCAAATTGTCATATATGTTTTGATTTGCAGATTTTGATCTAAAATGCTTTAACATCAAATTTAGACAATATTTGCTTTACATACTCAAAAAAACTTTATTCTAATGTTAAGCATTCTTGTGTTAGTAAGTAAAAGTAAAATTTATATTTATCGCTCAACAATTTAAATTGATATTAATTTTTGTTATTATTTCCAATGGCTCCTTCAGCATTTCAAAATTCCATTTCTTCGAAGATTGACTTATCATTTAGCGGCAGTCTTCTTTGCATTTCTTTAAATGCAGCTGTGTAGAATTGTACACAATCAGACTTTATGTGTAAACTACTGGTTTTTGCAAACGTTTTCAAGAATTCTTCACATTCACTGCCGACATTAAAGTCATCTATTGGTAAGGAAGCATGAGGTGACCTTATGGCACAATAAGTTTTCAGGCATTCGTTTTTTATAAAATTTTGACTAAGGTTAAAGTCGTCATCTTTTACCGGCACTAACCATCCCATTAGCCTTTCAACCAACAGGAGCAAAATCGTTGTTTTCTGTATCAAAACAAGTGCAAGGTGTATTTAACAAGGTAGCATTATAAAGTTTCCGTACAACAATGCAACTTTAACTGGGTCATCAAAAATTATATAGCAATTTCTATGTGTTGTTTTGACAATTATTTGTACCAGCAAATAATAATTAGCTGGTGTTACGATACCTCCTATGTATATGTGTATATACACCTTGAACAAGTGTTTACTTGTCTTAACATATTAATAAAAATGTCACTCACATTTACTTACTTCATATGATACACTTAAAGAGAAGCATATTAAAGTTTACATTTGAAAAGCACATAATTTTTAGTTGTAAACAAAAATTTGCAATTGAAAAAATCCCTACAATTCGACAAAAGTAAGAAATCTTTTCCTTTTTCCCTACATGTAATATTTTTGAAAAAAATCCCTACAAAAAGGGAAAAATCCCTACACTTGGCATCACTGGTTGCACATAGAGAAAAGATGTCTAATAAAGAAATTACAACTAACAACCACGCTTACTTATAATGTTAATAAATTTTTAATAAAAAAAATATTTATAGGTAAAAATTAACTTTTTTATTTTGTCACGTAAGAGACAAATGGCGTCACGTAAGGGACACAGTTGAAAGTATTTTTATAAAATTCTCAAAAATCAAAAAATAATTACTGTTTTCTCTACAGATAAGCTATGTTTTTTGCACTCGACGATATTTTGATTGGCTTTGATGAAATGAAAGTTTGAAATTCCTGCTATGGCTTTGGTGTTATTCCACGGTGATTCAGATTAAATTTTTTCTAATATTTCTGAGGATGGCACATAAATTACCTGGGTTTTTGAAACTAATTGAGAAGCCAAATAAGCAAAGTCTTCAGCTGACTGAATGACAATATGTTCGTTTTGGCTCATCATTTTCTCTCTTACCAATCTCTTTATATTTCCGCCGATTCCATCTATTACACCTTTTCCATGAGATGTAGCAAAATATTTCCAAAAAAAAAGGCTTTGCGTACTTTTCGCTCAGCATTGATATTAATTTTACCATATAACGGTTTTTAAATTCTGATGCCGGGCTATCGCTCCAAATTATTTCCACTGAAGGAAAAACTTCATTTTCCGTATGTACTAAATCAAACAACTTATTTAAAAAAACAAAAACTGTATCTTTGTCTTTAGAATTCGCATCAGAGCATATAAGGTATGTTTGACAATTTCCTTTGTAAAAAGTTGCAGCTGTAAACAACAGGACACTCGTTCGCGACCATAGTGCGCTTTGAACTTCATTCTGGAATTCACAAGCGAAAGACATCGCAAAATCAATTTGAAGGACACGCACACCTTCATTTAGTTTGTTTTTTTGAAATTTATCGGCTTGGATTCTTTTCAAATTAACATGATTCATCATAATATGAATTGAATTAATCAGTTTGTCTTTTAGTTCACCTGAGCTTGTTTCATGGGTTGTTAAACGTAATTTATTATCTGATTTTTTTTCCCATTCTTTCCATATGCAGACTTTGCTTAAGTCCATAGATAGTCATAGTTTTTTGCCATCAGAGAAGAAGTTACATTCATTTTTCCAGCACTTAGAATCTAACGAAGGATCACATAAAATTTTACACTACCAGTCGTTACAGTAGTTTTTTTTTAAGCCTTTACTTTGTAAATGAAATTTTCATGTGTTATGCATTTGCACTGATCTGAAGGAGTGTCTTTTATGAGTAGCACGTCCTTAGGTCTAAGACTACAAAATTTTGAAAATCTTATCTCTATATTAGGATTAAATTCCTTAAAAATGCAGAAGGCTTCCCGTAGATACATAGTTAAATAATGCTTCTGACGCCTTTCTTTAATTCCATTTTCCCAAATAACAACAAAATCATTTGCACCTGGACAGGTGTATACTATATATGGACGGTAATAAAAGGCTTTCACATCTTTGTAATATGAGTCAGCATTTGATAAGTCCAAGCTTTGACTTTCGGCTAGAGCAATATTCAGTTTAAGCGCTAATTCGGTTACTACCGCTCTTTTTTTGCTTGGCGATTGAGGAAGGGTTTTCAGAGCCTTTTGAGCAGCTTTCAATAAGGTTTGTTTGGACTTGTAAGGGGATTTGGTACTTACAAAAGGTTCGTCAATATCTTGACCTTGATTTCTTATTTTGGACCTTTGCAGTCTTTTTTTATCCCTTGCCTTAAGTCGCAAAGTTTTTAAATCCATTTCTGAAAGACTTTCTCTTTTTCGCTTACGAAGCTCACATATTCTTTTCGATTCACAACGCTTTTCGCGAAGTTTTCGCATACGTCCAGAACTGGTGGAAGGTTGCTGATCAGTCATACTTGGGCGAGTCATAAATGTAGTGCAGTAAATAATAAATACAATTTGTAGAGAGCTAATTAAATACCGGGATGATTTTCTAATTGTTGTGCTGCTGTGCGACTAAACTGTTTAAGTGCTGTAATGTAGAGTAGCTGACACAATTCGTATGATGCAATGTAGTGTAGTTAAGAATAACGAGTGGTGTGATGCATTGTTGTTGATGCAACTTATATACTCTCATGATGTGTGGCCGATAAAAAAATTACTGTGATGATGTATTGTCAACAACAACAATGAGTTGAGAGTAATTTTCTTTTATAAAAAATTTCATAATTTTAAATTATTTATTTTCTTGGAATAAAATAAGGACAAAATATTTATTAACCTTGAATTTTCATTCGCAAACATCTAGGGAAAACCTGGTCAATCAAGCTAGTGTTGCTGTAATAAAATTGTAAGTATTTTTTTTGTGAATAATTTCAAATACAAAAGGACAAAATATTATCTGATATAATTACCTGCAACATCAGGTAAGAAAAATACTTGTAAACTATTGAAAATTTGACTACCAAAGTCGAAATTTTTCAGAAAATGTACCGGCAGTAAATTAGCGAATGCCGTGCAATTCAAAATGATTTATCTGTTACAAATTTGTAGAAATTTTTTTGTGAATGATCAACTTTTGGGAACAAGCAAAGATCCCTAAATCTAAACAAATAAAACGGTTAAGAAACTGAAAAACAAATTATTATAAGTGTGGGTAAAGCCTGAAATTAGAAAAAATGTCAATACGATTCAAATGAATTCATGTGCCGTTGTTGTTAACTTAAGTGTAAATATTTTTTTCATATAAGTTTAGTATATAAAAGAGATAGGGAACAAAACACAAGTAAGGTATAAGAAATGAATTGAAAAATCAAGTTGATGCTTAATTTGGTGACGTCTTGAGCTGGCATCTGGTTTGTATTTGGCATAGATTGAAAAATTTCAGATATCTTAATCCTTGGCGTCACGTACAGACACTTTTTATCAAGAAAGAAAAACTATTTCCTAAGTGTTTAAGTAAAAAATTTTTAAGTCAGATTTTAGACCACCAAAAGTTAGCTTTAAACGACAAAAATCAATTTGTTTAGTTGACTTGTCTTACAATTATTATTAAAAAAAAAAGGCGTCACGTGTAAGACACTTTTTATCAAGAATGAAAAACTATTTCCTAAGTGTTTAAGTAAAAATTTTTTAAGTCAGATTTCAGACCACCAAAAGTTAACTTTAAATGGCAAAAATCAATTTGTTTAGCTGACTTGTCTTACAGTTATTATTAAAAAAAAGGAAAAAGGCGTCACGTGTGGGACATAGAAATTTACCCTTGCATTGTTATTAATTCCTCGGGAACAAAGCACTTTACAACAATTAATATTATACAGTTTAATACCGCTCACCACTCCCTTGAACACAGAAAAGAATATTAGTTCTTATGTGAAAAAAAGTATTAGAAGCGACCTCTCAAAAAATGGTGTAAAATGAAAAAGAAAAGCTAGATTCTTTATACTCTCAGAAAAATAACGGTATTTATGAAAAAAGTTATCTACTCGTCACGATGTATGTCAATTTTTTGAGATGAGAACTTTATCTCTCAATGTAAATGCAAAAATATAAAAAAAGTTTATGTTTGTAAAATTGTTCAGACTTCCTTCTTTTCATGGAATGCTCCATATATGCATTACATTAGTTTACAATCATGTGTTTCTAACGGTACTTCATGAATATGTATTAAGCGCGCCAGCAACATTTACACCAGATAATCAGGAAACAAAAATACAATAAAAGAGATGCAATCAGTTAATTTTTTGTTAAAGTTAATGGTAATTTGCTTTTTTTGTTTGTTTACTCCTACAAGTGGCTTTAAATTAGTTAAAAATTCGGCATAATTGACATCACTGAAAACAATTCATAATGAAAATTTACAAAATTATTGTAGATTTTTTTTGAAAATCGAATTTCCTTTAATTTTTGCTTTTAACAATATGATGTTTTAACCAATAACTCTTGAGAACATATTTTACTTTAATTTTGTGGCATTTTAATACAAAGTGGACTTTAATTTACATCAAAAACTACATACTTTTATGGCACTCGAAAGCAAAATAACAAGTGACTGATTTTGACATTTACGTTCGCATATTTAGCTTGCGTTCGACATAGGTAAACCCAATTTTGTATGAAAACGCTTACGTTTTCGTTCGACTTGTCTTTCGAGTAAACGTTCGCTTAAAGTATACTTTGGTGAAACCCAAATAAGTTTTCTTTCGCCTAGAATGCGAACGAAAGCATTCTTTCGACATCGTGAAACAAGTTATAAGAAATTAGAAAACTAAAAAAGTGAAAAAAACTGAAAAAATTTATAAAATAAATAAAGTTCAAGTAATATAAGAGGTTTTGGTGATATTTAAACACATTTTCTTGTGAAATTTGTTTATTAAAATGAAAATGTAAAGCAACATTTCTCCGAAATTTTTTTTAATTTTATGTGGTTTGAGCAAAAACTAACAAATTAAAAAACTGTTTTATTAAGATCAGAAACATAATTGTGACCAAAAATCAGTCTAAGAAAACCCCTGAATAAAATCTTAAAAATAAATAGAAATTGGTCATAAAACAAAAGGAAAAACATAAAAGTAATTCCTATTGATAATATATTTGGGTCAATGGGAATACTATTGCTAGTAATTCTTTTTTCACACTTTCATGACGGTATGCAATTGACAATTTTAGGTGTTAAGCTATTTTTAGAAATAGTATATAAGAAATTAAAATTTTTAAATAAACAGAGATTATTCTTGACTTTGTTTCTTGACATTCGTTGTTTAATTGCCATACGCATAGGTGTATGTCCCACAAATCATTATGAAAGTATTAGGCTAGAACATTCCCAAAATTCACGCAGGAAACGATTTACAGAGACTGCATTGTTTGCAACTTGCGGTTGGTTGGGTTACAAGTTGTACATGCGTAAAGAAGGACAGACATTACGTTGGCCTTAAATATGTTAATTTTTGTATTTATGGATATTGTTGCGGACTGCCAAACCGAGGAGAACGCACCGAAGGCAGCTTTTGCCTTACATAAACTTGTCTTTATTGCTCCCGGGATATATGTTTTGCACCATGCAGAGTAAAGCGCCTACTTGCCGAAGTATTAACGCCCATAGTTGTTGTCTTCCCAGCATTCATTTTTATTCAGCACTGTGCTGCCATGTAATACAGTATGTACTTCCCGTTTAGATAACATGGGGCTGCTGTGAGCAAAAAGGTAAAATGTGATCCGCATAATGTAAGTCATCCAACACTTCATAAAAAGCCCAAGTAATGCCAGTGTTTGAACCGATTGTGTTGTCCAGTAAGTTATTCAGTGCAATGTTGAATAATAAGAAAGAAAAAACACATCCCTGCCTGACACTATTTAGTACAATAACCCTGTTACTTAGGGATCGATCGTAGTTGATGCGACAGCTTGCACTATGATGCATTGCTCTAACTTTATGATTTACCATTCAAGCGTTCCAGATAACCTAATTTTGAAGCTTATCAAATGCTTTTTCAAAATTTATATAAGAGTGAGGTAAAGCGGTAAACGCCATTCAACAAATTGCTCGACTGTTGCGTGTACTGTGCCAACATGATCTATGCAAAATCGTTAGAGACGGCTTGTTCCCTGCTTAAATTGGGGTCAATAGCATTCATGAGTCTTTAGTTAAAACAAAAACCTAAAAAAAATAAATAATAAAAATGAAGCTGTATACATAGCACAACAAAGTATAATATAATAACGACACCTCTCTGGTAAATAAACATTAGCGCTTTACGCTTTACTTTTTTTAAAGAACAAAAAAAAAACACAGCAACATGATTTGTTAGCTATGACCAAATGGTAAAATTGAAGGAGAAACAAAATCAAATTTTTAAAGCACAAAAATGTTAATTTACATTTTGCAAAGTTAAACATAATCAAAGTAACATCGCAGGTAAGAGTTACTGCACAATAACTCAAAATGTTACTTTAAGTAACATAATTAATTTAAAGTAACACTATCGTAGAAACAGTTACTTCACGGCTTATGTCACATGTCGTTACATGTCAAAATGTTATTTAAGTAATACCATAATTAAAAGTAACAATAACAGTTACTTCACAGTTTATGTCACTTTTGTTAATAGTGATTTTTAAGCCACAGGTATATAATCAAATGTACATAAATATCGCTCATCTCTAGTGTATACTAAATTTTGACTTTCATATGTCTAATGGGCTTAGATAAAATAATTTGCACTCTTAATTATATTTACGCAAATGATGTCTCATAAGTACTTAGAATAAACTGTCCTTTTTTTAAGTACACCTAAGAAGTACTTAATTTTTGCAACAGTTGATTAGAAAGCGCATTAATTTTTTATAAAAAATGGTTCAGGCTCTTTAATGATATCTATAATGTAAAATAATATTTTTAAAATATGCCTTTTCATGTGGTCACATTTTTATGTGCAAATTCGCTTAACCTATATATATTTAAATAAGTTTTTCCTTTAACCACTTCAAAAAGTTTTGATAAAATTGTTTACTTTATCTTCTTTCCGAAGGTTTTTTATTACTTCTTTACATCATTTTTTTGGATAATTTTAACAAATAAAAACAAAAAGTAGTGCGAAAAAATATTTAGAGCCTGGAGAAAATCTTAAATTTTAAAGCCTTTTAATCTCCAATATTAACTTACATTTTGAATTATACGCCACGTTTTGGACAACCTTTTTCAAAAAAAAACGTTTACGAAACGTTTACGAATAATAAAATATGATTATAATTGGCAACCATAACAAGTAATAGTATCGGTACCGGTATTAAAAAATGTGTCATTTCGGTATCGGTATTTTGATTATATCGGTATCGAAATAAAATTTTTGTTATATATATACATACACATTAGAGCTGTGCCAAATCGTTCATTTCAGTGATCGCTCAGTTTCGTTCAATTTACAAAAATTAACCCGTTCGTTCAATCGTTCACTTCTGAACGACAGTACGGCAACATGTTTTTTTAAAGATTTGTTTTGACATAGCTTGTGGTTTTGACATTCAAAATAGAAAAAACTTTTTGTGAAATAAAATTTAAATAATCAATATATAAAAATTGTGTAAAAAGTGTATAGTAATCCATAAAAACACAAACACTATAATCAGTCAAACTTCTTAGAAAAAGACTGTTAAACCAAATTTAAAAAAATTATGGCAGTGCCACAGCGATGCTCAAAAGAAATATGTACGCACATTCGCAAACTTTTTAAAGCAACTCTTATCAATACACAAACAATCAACTGAAACAAAAGAACATAACATAAAAAACACATCTGAACGAACGAAATTGTGACATAAAAAAGACCTGAAGAAACAAACATTGAACGGAACACAATTGAACGAAAAGCGCTCAGTAAAATAACCGGATCACTTCGTTCAATTCGGTGATCCGTTCATTTTGACCCGTTCGTTCATGAGCTACACAGCTCTAATACACATATATATATATATATATATATATATATATATATGTGTATGTATATATATATATATATATATATATGTATATATACATACACATACATATATACATTTATTCATATGTATATACCCAGCAAAAACTTTACTTAGAAAAGAAGAAGAAAAGTAAGTTTAATTCTTGTTAAGCACTACTTACAATTCGACGGTAAAAAGTACTTATTTTTGTTCGCGATGTCCCAAAACGAATCCGATATTATTTTGGTAGTCATAGCAAAAAAAAAAAAAATAAGAATTTTTATTTTTAATGATCTAATTTAAAAAATAAGTAGTCGTGTTCTGGGCAGGATCAAATTGGTTGGCTACAGAATAAATAAAACACGGCTATGTTCTTTGTAGTTGCACAGGCGCAGCATGCAGCACATACGATTGCGTTACGTGGTGCGCTTGTGATTGCGTTGCGTTACGTTACGTTTATTTCACTTATACAATAGTAGCTTATCGTAACATATAATTTAAAAAATAAAGTAAATAATTAGATCCTGCTAATTCAGTGGCTACTGGAATTTCAAACTTTGACTTTTGTATGTGTTAAGACGTGAACAAACATGTATAAAGAAAATTCGTTAATAAAAGATAAATACGAGAATTCAAATACAGCATCTCATAGTTGTACATATAAGGCATAAGATTATAGTATTTTGAGATAATATTGTTGCAGTTGTAGCGATTTCATTGTGTGACCGCAGCATTTCGCCTCCCGTAAATGTTCAGGGGGACTTTACCACAAACATCCAGCACTGCAAGTTTCGAGACAGGTCGCTGCAATGTTCCGCTCGATGTTCGTACCTCAACGATACGCGTGGTACCGTCTTTTGCTGTCAGGTTGGCAGTTACAATTCCGCGTTTCCACTGGCTTGTTTTTCATCACAGATGATAACCAAGTCATTTACCTCAATTGGTTTCTGGTGTGCGAACCACTTCGTGCATTTCGTCAAAGTAGGTTGGTACTCACGTATCCATCGGCGCAAAAATTGATTTTTCATCTGTTGAGCTATTCGATATTGCTTACGTGAGCATATGGAATCATTGTCATTAGGTGTTTGAGTTGAGTTAGTAGATCCCAGCAAGAAGTGATTTGGAGTCAGTGGCTCGAGATCTTCAGGCGAAACAGGAGGTGGGTGAGTGTGCGACTATTTACTATGTTTTCGGTTTCTATGAGGAGGATTCTTAAAGTTTCAACTTGAGGCGCTATTTCCTCCAACGTGACAACCAACACTCGTTTGGTCGACTGGACAAGCCTTTCCCAGCACCCTCCACTGCTAGTGTTAGCAGGACAATTAAACTCCGATGTAATGTTTTTGGTGTCCAATTCCTCTTGAATGTGATTGTGATCGAACAAAACGCTAACAAGCCTCAATTCTCTATCAGTACCTACGAAATTTGTGCCCATGTCTGAACGTATTTTAGCCGGTACACCCCTCCGATTCACGAAGTTTCGGATACAGATAATGCAGGCGTCGGTCGACAGGTCGGTTACCAATTCTATACGAATTGTCCGAATTGTCAAACAGGTAAAGAGTGCCGCCCAACGTTTCTCTCTTCGGCGTCCGATACTGACATAAAAGTGTCCAAAATAGTCCAGGCCTGTGTACGTGAAAAGCCTGACAAGTGGTTCAAGGCGCTCCACTGGCAATTGTCCCATGATCGGAGGTTTCGGTTCGGCACGATTTTTTTGCATTGCTGACAATTTGACCTAGCGCGCTTTACTGCGGCACGTGAATTTCGGATACAAAATACTTTTCTGATTTAATTTACCACTAGCTCATCGTTTTGATGAAATAATCTGTAATGATACCACCTTACAATCCGATCAGTGGCGACATGACGATTTGGAAGAATAATAGGGTGTTTACTTGAGTCTGGTAAGACTGACGCATATTCCACTCGACCATAGACACATATAATCCTATTGGCATTAAGGCCCGGCGTAAGGGATGATAGTGTACTGTTTCTGCCAACGGCACCCTTTGTTCTGAGTTTATATAATTCCTGTGCGTACACGCCACCTTGAACAATTTGACATATTTTCACTTCGGCCATCTGAAGTTCAGCTATGGTTAATCATCCTCTTTTGTCATAAATCAACAAATCGCAGCACCCAAGCCATTGATCTTTTCAGTCTTAGATAAATCGAAACTCTGGCGAATTTAATTGAAGTTTCATTATAGGCAACCATACAAAACCTTCGCTTTTCATTCTGTGGAGTATCCAATGGTAACGGTTTCGGCTGTGGCCATGATTGCTCACTGTCCATTAAAAATGCTGGGCCATTTATCCACATATTGCAGGGAGTGTAAGTGATGGGCTAGCTGGTCCTAATTGCCACGTCTGCTACATTCAAATGTGCGGGTACCCAGCGCCCTTCGTTCTGGTTTTTAGATTCAAGAATTTCCCCTATGCAAAACGAAGGCCTTATACTGACGATGATCCAACCGTATCCAGCTTTTTACTGTCTTTGTGTCACTCCAAAAAATTATTCTTGACGGCTGAATTCTGTGACATTCAATGGTCATAATTTACAAACCTGAAGGAACATTTCCTGTATATTGGCACTCACGGCGACGTTTCCCTCGCGAAACTGAAAAAGGATTTTAAATAACGACTGGTTTTCATCCGGACCCTTGAGAAGCATAGAATTTAACGACGTCCCGTAAACGGTCGCTGCCGCATCAAATACTAACTTCAGTTTTCCTGGCTTATTGACGTTATAGACGGCGAAGTGTGGCAAGTACCAGGTAAATGTGGAATGACTGTTGACTTAAGCAGGTGATAATTTTCTAGCGTAACCACTCGATATATAATTTGACATGCGCTCTTTTTAGGCCTTGGCAAAGTCTTCATTGTTTCTAATTTTCCTTTCCAAAGAGTGTAGACGATTTAATACCATACTTCGACTATCCGGTAGTTTAACGCAATCAGAGTTCCAAAACAAACCAGTTTCATAGTGGTTGCCAGATTTCTTTGTAGTATCTTTCAAAATTTGTCTTGCACGTTTTATGTTTTCAGACTCAAGTGGTTGCTTTAGCAGGGCAACTCCAAAATTTTCCGTTGTAAAGTAATCGGCAGCTAGCTTCTCTATGCGCTCCTCGGGCTCATTCTGTATATGAAATATGAGGGCAGTACACCTGCAGACGTAGGATAGGGATCCTGTGTTCGGCCATAAGTCACCCAACCAAGCGGCGTTTTGGCGGCAACAGCAAATTTGTCAAGTTTAACGCTCCTTAAATTAGGTGTCAGATAGCAATTATCCAATCCAATTAGTACCTGTGGAGTATCCCCTTCATATCCGGCAATTGGTAGGCCCTTTAAATGATAAAACTTGACTTGAAGTTCTTCTAGGTTAATTGACTGAGTTGGCAACCTTAGCTCCGGTACGTTAAGTTGGCACTACCTTTTGTTCTTCATAACCCCTCTGACCTTAACGCAAACATGCATCGACAAAACTGTGGTAGGTTCGCCCTCAAAGCAGCGTACAATAGACTCATAAATAATGGTTGATGACGAGCCTTCATCTACAAAGGCATACGTTTCTATAATCTGACCATTTGGTCAACACAGTTCGATCGAAACAATCTTGTAAAACAACTCAGTTGTCCTTGGTGAAAACGATTTAGGGTTTATCATATTAACTTGAGCCTGGACTGTCTGCGCATCTTGATGCAGACTTCATTATGTACCCTCTTACACCCATTGATGTTACATTTATTTATTTTTGTTACCAAAAATGACTAAAATTCTGCGGAAAAATGGCTAAAAAAAGGTTAAATCATTTTAGTATAAAGGCTTCAATATCTAACAAATTAAAACATCAAAAGCCTATTTGAGGCCATGTGTTACATACATACTTATGTAGTATTTTTTTGACTAGTAACAACAAAAATATATTTAAAAAAAGTTATAAAAAACTATTAAAAGAAGATATCATCGTCATAATCAAGCTTGTTATTGTTGTCATCGTAACTTTCATTTGTTCCAATCAATCAATTTTTTTGGTAGTTCATATTGATAACAGCATTTGCCACTTGTTTTTAATTCGTATCTGAATTAAAAAAGTAAATAATGTTAAAAAATAACATGATTTTTTTAATCGAAAAGTTAACCCAATGAATAGAATTTACTGTTTCTAAATGAAGCCGATTTCTAGCTTGTGTTTTTATCAAACTCATTTGACTTAAAACACGCTATTCAAGAGCATTAGACCGAGGAAGGCGTAAAAGTTTAGACACGAACTCCGAAATTTTCCTAAATTTAATATTTCAACCTGCATCTCGATAGTTATAAACTTCTGCCCAAAATTTTACAGTATTGTTAGTGCTCGTCCATTTAATATATTGAATATTGGAATATTGCTCAGTTATTTTTTATATTTTTTCATCACTTATTTTAAACAAATTCAAAATCGGTAAAATACTTTCTTTATCGGCTTTTAAAATGTTTTTAACCGAAAATTAATCAATTTTTTGTAGAGTTTTGATATTATCTGAAAGTTTAAAATAAACAAATATATTACTAGTTCAGAAATTTATGGCAAACTCTTACCTTTGTTTTAATGGATTTATAAGACCAACTAGAAAGTTTGCACAAAGTTTTGCCATCTTGTATACAAAACACCAATATATTTAGCAAATGAGACGTTTTAAAGGGTTAAATCTTTTGACGGTAAAAAAGTATTGCGTTTGAAGCGTTTTTCACTGTTTATGAAGATAAAAACCATACTAAAACTTTAGAAATTGAAAGTATAAAAATGGCTAAATAATTTTGTAAAAGGGCTAAAAATGGCTAAATGCCAATTTTTCTGGCTAAGTATGTCCAAAAATGGCTAAATCTAGCCAGAAAATGGCTGTATTGGCAACGCTGATCCAGACCTTCTTTCATAACTACACTTTTCTTGCTTATCACTAAACATTTTAACTTTTCTGGATTTAGCTTTAAACCATTGGCCCTATCCCAATTAGTAATTTTTGATTGAGTCAGAATTTAAGAAGTTAATGCTTGTCCGATATGAGTCTTTAGGACAGCAGAGGTAGAGTTGAATATCATCCGCGTACATTTGAACCTTCGAATAAAGTAGATGCTGTGGCAGGTCGTTAGAATGCAAGCAGTACAAAAGTAACCCAAGGACCGATCCCTGCGAAACACCATTTCATATTTTCAACGGACGGGAGACGCTCCTATTTAAGGAGACTGATTGTGTTCTCTCAGAGAGATAATATGCCATTATTTCCACTGCATAAGGAGACAAATTGAATATTTCTCAGAGTTTGAGACAAAGTAATAAGTGATTAACCGTATCAAATGCCTTATAATAATCCAGCGGTACTAAGAAAGTAACTTGATTATTATCCATATTTTCTCTTATATCCTCTACTTCATCAGTTTTAAGCCAGATTGGCGATCATTCAACAGATTTTTGTCGTTGACATATTTGTACATCTGTCAATAGATTATGTGCTCAAATACTTTCGAGAAGTATGGTAAAATGGATATGGGCCGAAAATAATTCCCTTTTTTGGCACCGAAACAACCCTGGGGTATTTGCATGCTTTATAAAATGGGCTTTTTTTTTTTGTATGTAATTTTACTATTGAAAATGTGCTTAATGTATTTCAATAACCATTGCAAAATAATTTAAACGAATTTTTGATCTATGCTGTCAAACCCTATTGAATTTGATTTAGTCACATGGAAATCCTCAACTACCTCAAGGTCATCAAAACATTGGAAGTCAAACTTTCCAGTGGCTAAACTATTAGATGATATTAGCTGATTGAAATCCGTGTATGCATTAGTGATTAAGACTTTCACGAATTCATTGATCAACATATTAACATTAACGTTCATCGTATAAGCAATTGATTTGCGAACTCCTTTGTGCGCTTCGTAATGTTTTTACTGTCCACAGCCGTCTCAAGTTTGTTAAAATGGTAAATCTTTTCGTCAGCCCTTATTCTATAAACTACTGCCTTCGTCGCAATGCAGAATTGAAGTAAGTATTCAGGCGTTCTATAACGCTTCCATAGATGATACAATTCATCTCTGCGAGCAATCAATAACTTCACATCATGGGTAAACCACGGTCGCTGCTCCTTTCCTTAATTGCCTTTTCCTAGTGGGGACATTTCCTTAATACAAATGTAAAATATTCTTATTTTAAAATGACAATTTCTCATCAACTGTAGAATAGTTATAAATACTATTCCAAGCTACACTCACAAAGTCGTTACACAAGGAAAAATAGTCAATGTTGTTAAAGTTACGAAAACTACAACTCTGAGACAGTACAACTGAGATATCATTGATAAAAAGATAAAGTCATGCCTTGAAAACGAACGAATATTACTAACAAAAAACAAGTTAGAGCGCTATATTCGGCTGTGCCGAATCTTATATACCCTTCACATTGGTGTTTTAATGTACCCAGCCGAGTTATTTTGTACTGCAAATAATATAATAAAAATACCTTGTGTGAGTTTTAAGCCCATAGAAAACTTTACAAAATGTTAACGTTCGTATGGATAATAGAAATAGATGAGGAACGTTTGAGGTCGACAGTAATAAAAGTTTTTGACATTATTTATAATAAAAGGTTAATAAAAGTTGTTAATTTTTATGGGATGTTCTAGTCTCCCTGCTCCTCTCCAATTTTTTTCTAAAATGTATGAATTATTAGATTATTACTTTTTGTAGAACATTTGATTTCGATATCTGTTATAGTTTCCGAGATATAGCGTATCGAAAATTTCATAAAAATTGTGAATTTGTATGGGAGCTACCCCTTGTTTACCAGCCACCCAAAAAATTTTTACTTCAAAGCGTAGGCTTTGTTGCCCAATTACTTTTTGTAGAATATTTGATTTCGATATCTCTTACAGTTTCCGAGATATAGCGTATCGAAAATTTCAAAAAAATTGTTAATTTGTATGGGATCTACCCCATATTCACCGCCCACCCAAAAAATTTTTACTTTTAAGGGTAGGTTTTGCCTTTCGATTACTTTTTGTAGAATATTTAATTTCGATATCTCTTACAGTTTCCGAGATATAGCGTATCGAAATTTTCATAAAAAATTGTTAATTTGTATGGGAGCTACCCCATATTCACCGCCCACCCAAAAAATTTTTAGTTTAAAGGGTAGGTTTTGCCTTTCGATTACTTTTTGTAGAACATTTTATTTCGATATATGTTACAGCTTTCGAGATGTAGCGTATCGAAAATTTTACAAAAATTGTGAATTTGTATGGGAGCTACCCCACATTCACCACCCCCCCCAAAAAAAACTTTTTACTTCAAAGCGTAGGTTTTGTTGTCCAATTACTTTTTGTAGAACATTTCATTTCGATATCTGTTACAGTTTCCGAGACATAGCGTATCGAAAATTTTACAAAGCTTGTGAATTTGTATGGGAGCTACCCCATATTCATCCCGCACCAAAAAAATTTTTACTTCAAAGCGTAGGTTTTGCTGTCCAATTACTTTTTGTAGAACATTTCAATCCAATATCTATTACAGATTCCGAGATATAGCGTATCAAAAATTTTACCAAAATTGTGAATTTGTATGGGAGCTACCCCATATTCATCCCGCACCAAAAAAATTTTTACTTCAAAGCGTAGGTTTTGCTGTCCAATTACTTTTTGTAGAATATTTCAATCCAATATCTATTACAGATTCCGAGATATAGCGTATCAAAAATTTTACCAAAATTGTGAATTTGTGTGGGAGCTACCCCATATTCATCCCGCACCAAAAAAATTTTTACTTCAAAGCGTAGGTTTTGCTGTCCAATTACTTTTTGTAGAACATTTCAATCCAATATCTATTACAGATTCCGAGATATAGCGTATCAAAAATTTTACCAAAATTGTGAATTTGTATGGGAGCTACCCCATATTCACCCCCCACCAAAAAAAATTTTTACTTCAAAGCGTAGGTTTTGCTGTCCAATTACTTTTTGTAGAACATTTCATTTCGATATCTGTTACAGTTTCCGAGATATAGCGTATCGAAAATTTTACCAAAATTGTGAATTTGTATGGTAGCTACCCCATATTCACCCCCACGAAAAAATTTTTTACTTCAAAGCGTAGGTTTTGCTGTCCAATTACTTTTTGTAGAACATATTTTTTTCAATATCTGTTACATTTTCCGAGATAAAGCGTATCGAAAATTTTACCAAAATTGTGAATTTGTATGGGAGCTACCCCATATTCACCCCCCACAAAAAAAATTTTTACTTCAAAGCGTAGGGTTTGCTGTCCAATTACTTTTTGTAGAACATTTTATTTCGATATCTGTTACAATTTCCGAGATATAGCGTATCGAAAATTTTACCAAAATTGTGAATTTGTATGGTAGCTACCCCATATTCACCCCCACGAAAAAAATTTTTACTTCAAAGCGTAGGTTTTGCTGTCCAATTACTTTTTGTAGAACATATTTTTTTCGATATCTGTTACATTTTCCGAGATAAAGCGTATCGAAAATTTTACCAAAATTGTGAATTTGTATGGGAGCTACCCCATATTCACCCCCCACCAAAAAAATTTTTACTTCAAAGCGTAGGTTTTGCTGTCCAATTACTTTTTGTGGAACATTTTAAGTCGATAGCTGTTATAGTTTCCGAGATACAGCGCATAAAATATTTCACCAAATTTGTGCAATTGTAGGAAAACTACCACTTCCCCTGATCCTATCTGAAAAAAATTTTTCCATTATTTAGGTGCCTACTTAAAGAGTATCCGTTCCAAGTTTTGTGGCAATAGTGACTATACTTACTGAGATATATAGGGATATATGCACGGATTTTGTCCTAAAAAAATGGGTTGTTTTGGGTTTTCGCTTATATCTCGGTCAATAGTGAACCGATTTTGCTGAATTTAAATAGCGATTGTTAGCGGGATATTTCTAATCGTTTGGCACCATTAACTGGTCTGTATCTTTTTATTTGACTCCGGAAACTTGATTTTAACAGACGGACAGACGGACACACAGACAGACAGACAGACGGACATGGCTTATTCAACTTCCCTATCTATAAGGATCCAGAATATATATACTTTATGGGGTCGTAAATGGATAATAAAGAAATTACAAACGGAATGACAAACTGATATATACCCTTATCACTATGTGAAGGGCATAACAAGTCAAGTAATGTTGCCGAAGATGAAGTGTAATGTTTTGGTCGAGTCATGTTAACAGACGACATTTATGTTTCTGATCTTAATAAAACAGTTTTTGATTTGGTAAGTTTTTGTTCGACATTTCGTTGGCTTTATTCCGACTTCTTTAGGAGCGGGATCTTTATTGAAGTTATTGCTATTTTTACATATTCTTAAAAATCTGATTTATTATCAGATTTGTGTAAGAATTTAAAACTGGACATCACAATATGAACAAATAAATAAATAAATTAACAATTATTTACGCAGAAAACAAAGATTATCACACTTTATTTATCTATTACAGGTTAATTTTACTGCAAATTGTAAAATTGAAACATGGCGATGCACCCATCTTGTTTTGCATATTGGAGACAATTTTGTTCCTAGATATTTCAACAAAACTGCATTTCGCTTAGGATGATGTCTTAAAAAAAATTGCTAGTTTTTTACAACCGACACTTTTTTTGCATTATTGGTACCTTGTTGTCTTTTGAAATCGAGTGGTTAAATATATGGGAATAGCAAAACGTTTGTTGTGCGTTTTTTGCGGTTTTTTGTATTTTTAATGTGTTTTAAACGTTTTATGAGGGGAATTTCCTTGACCAAAACAAAAAGAGTTACTTTAATCTGATTGCTAGTTTTTATACCCTTCGCATAAGTGATAAGGGTGTATATCAGGAGGGTAACTCTCTATTGCGATGCGAAAGCAGCTTCGATGCGAAACGTAAATGCGTTAAGAATACAATTTGGTACTATGTAAGGCTTACGAAAACGCTCTTGCAAAAAAAGTTGAAAAAGAGGCAACACTGTCACCACAAAATAAACCATTGTACAATTAACGTAAGGTAATTGTACCATTAAATAAATAATAGCAAAGAAAAACAAAATTAAATGTCAAAACTGGTAAATAAAAACATTTTTTAAAAAAATTTTATGAAGTAAGAGTATTTTGTTAAAAACATAACATTAAAAAAAGTGATGGATTCGATGGCATTGTGGTTTGAGGAAGAAAATGATCATGTGGAACGTATTACAAGAAGAATTTTAAAAGATAGATCGGATATACTCTCCCTTAATGACCATAGGTAAGAAAATATTAGAAGGTATGTATACGTAAAATGTTTTCAAGCATTCCATTTTGTAGCTTTATACAAAACTTTCGATTAAGTAAGGGTGCGTTTTTGTATGAATTAAACGCTATTAAACATGACCTCATCGTTCCAAAGAGATCCACGGCAATTCCAAACGTAATAAAAGTGGCCGCTGTTTTGAAATTGCTTGGACAAGGTGGATATCAACACCAAATTGGCCAAGACCATATCTTAGGACTGTCGCAGCAATCTATGTCGCGTTGCTTACAGGAAGTTTTGCATAGTGATTGAGCGAATATTCTGCCCAAGCATATTCAAGTTAAGGTAACTGCTGAAATGAAATTGTTGAGACAAAAAGTCTAAATCAAGTTGAAATGTCTGTTCATAGCAATACGAGCAACAGTGACCAAGGGTGCCTCGGTAGGTCAGTGGTAAGTGCACTAGTCTACCAGTCTGGGGTTTGTGGGTTCGATTCCCACCAGAGACCCTGGTAAGTCTGCTTCATTCTTCTGTTCTTTCTTTCTTGTCTATCCTTCTCTAAATTTCTTCTTTCCTTCCATCTCAACGTTTTCTATCTGCCTCTCCAGGTAACACAAAGGGACCGAATTAAGCGGACCCAAGTGAACTGTAATCTATCCTTCAACAGCTTCCTGTTCTACCTAACAGTGACCAAACAACTGTTGCTAAGGAAATAAGAAATAATATTTAAAACAATTTAATTTTAAGAACATAACTTTTATTAATAAAAACTTTTATAAAAACAAACATATATAAGGAATTCATTCCATTGTAGTGTTTATACAGAAACTTAGAGTCTTAAGTTTTTATATTTACTTATTAAAGGTTATTAAATCAAAAACAGCACTTCAGGTGTAATAATAATAATAATGAAATATCACATGGTTTTTCTTATTTATAATTCCAAAATTTTCTATTTTAATTCAACCTTTTCAATTTGCGTTTTTTGTTTTTGAAGCTTTTTGTTTTTCATATTTTTATTATTAAATCTTCGCCTGAGGCGAACTAACAATAAGTATTCAAATCTTAAAACTAGGTAGTTAATATTAGTCCAGCCAGTGCCAGGCTAAAATTTAAGTTCTCATATTAATTAATAAGTTTCATATAAGCGCAATAGTATCCCTTCCTTTTCAAATAGGGTTTTTAAGCATTTATTTTTTTTTAATTCAAATTTTTCTTTGTAAAATGAAAATTTTTTTCTTCAAAATTCAAGGAGTTCTGAACATCGCCCAAAAGTTTTGTGGATTCCTTGTAGAATATTCCTTGTTGTTCTACTTGGGTTTTTAGTAGAATATCACGGTCGTTTTGGTTTGATAACCGCGAACTTCTGAACTTCTGAAAACTTTCATCCAGACCGCTACATTTGGCAGCGGGCGCTGACTCATTTAAACTGTTATTTTATTTTTCCGAAGATAACACCACTTCTTCTGCAGGCTCTTTGTTTGCTGAAAACGTGACTAGCATTACCACTTGTGCCAAAGATGGTTGATGTTGGCAGCCCGTTGACATGTTCTTCCATAAGAAGAAGATTTACAATCTGTTCCTCCATAGAAGAAAGCGGGAAATATTGTGAGACACCACCACCTGTGCTGGAAATGCTTACTTTATTTTTGCGCATCTTAACCTTGGCGTGAGTTTTTAGGTCAGACCAAACCTATATGCAATTGTGAACACATGTACATATGTACATAGTAATAAATTATTAGTTTCGTATTTTATATAAAGTACAAAATACATTACTTTTTCCAACCGGCTACATCCCTTACATGAGGTTCATTAGAATTGGTTGTCAGCCAGTTTTGTCCACAAATTGATTGCGCGTTGTTTGGCATTTTCGTACTGTTACTGTCCCTTGGCCAATTCGCTGTGCTGCATCATAAAATCAACTAAGATTTTAAATTGCCGTTGCTGAGTTTGTAACTTTTTCTGCTTTTCCCTAAAAAAATTACACTTTTAATATAAAAAAATTGATTTGTGCTTACTTACATAATGCGCTTCCTTTGCGTTTAATATTTTGTAAGCGCAAGATCTTTATGCTTAACGGACGCTTTTGACATACGCTTCCGTATTAGAGAGTATGGTAATGGTAGATTTGCGAAAAGACAAAAAATTAGATGAGAAAGGAAAATGCGAAAGCGCAATAAAGGGTACCAATTATTCAATTAGGTGGCATATGTCTTTCGCATCGCAGTAGAGAGTAACCCCCCAGTTTGTCATTCCGTTTGTAATTTCCACAATTTTCTCTTGCGACCATATAAAGTATATATATTTTGTATCCTGATAGATAAAAAATTCGATATAGCCATGTCCGTCTGTTGAAATCAAGTTTCCGGAGTTAATTTAAGTACTACGGACCAGGTATTGGTGTCAACCTATCAGAAATATCCCTGGAATGATCCATGTTTTGAATGAGCAAGATGGGTTTACCACGGACCTAAATATAGGCAAAATACTGCGATTGCCTCAACGTTTTAAGAGCCAAATTACAAAATCCATACAAAAAATTAAAGAAATGTAATTAAGTGCACGTATGTGCACGAGTCGAACAATCTGGGGGTTGTGGGTTCGATTCCCAGCAGAGACCCTGATAAGTATGCTTTTCTGTTCTTTCCTTCTTATCCTTCTATAAAAATTCTTCTTTCCTTCCATTTCAACCTATTCCATTTGCCTCTCCAGGTAACACAAAGAGACCGAACGGGTGTCTGTTCAACCTAACCTAACTAATTTAATACTTTGTTTGTTTTACGACACGTTATTGTTAAAAAAAAACTGGCAACGCTGTTAAACATATATACATATATGGATGGGTATAAAAAAAATATGCAAAAAGTTTCTTGTGAGCTTGGACGTAGGTATGTATTGTCATATGGATTTATGTATGTATACATGTATGTTGGTATATATGTTAAAATGCACATACCTACAAACATACATAAAAAATACATTTTGATTATAATGTTTGCAGTACGAAATATGTAACTTATCTCTTATATCCACCTCTTATGGGGATTGCCATACAAAATTTGAAAAAAATAGGGTAAAAACTCCTACCCCTACCCCCAGCCACCCTAAGAGGGTTTAAATATGACACCGACCCTTATTTAAAAAATAGAAATATTTCATAAGTTAAAAAACGGATATAAATAAAAAAAGTTCGGGGTTTTGATCGCCCAATGTGCCGAATATAGCGCTCTTACTTGTTTTTAGCCGTTTCGTTATTTACTACTTAATTTATCGAGCTGACTTAATATAAACCTAAAAATTCAATTTAAACTTAAATAAAAAACTCTGCAGACACTGAATTTTGGTTTTTTATAACCTTCACGAAGTGATTAGGGTATATATCAGTTTGTCATTCCGTTTGTAATTGCTACAATATTCACTTGCGACCCCATAAAGTATATTTATTTTGGATCGTTATACATTGATATAGTCATGTCCGACTGTGTGTCTGTATAATACGGACAATATAAAAAAATTAGTGGGGTTGAGTAGGGCGAGCGGTAGCCCCTTTACAAATGCACAATTTCTGTGCAAATTTTGATACGCTATATCTCGTAAACTATAAGAGCTATCGGCTTCAAACTTTCGACAAGTAGCAATTGTACATCAATGCCTACATTTTGGGAAAAAGTTTGTAAAATTGGAGCATGGGGAACATCTTTTTTCAACTTTTAATTCGAATAATGTTCAAAACTCTTGGCCTCAAACCTTCTGCATGGTATTTCTATTATACATTCAAACGTTAAAAATTTGTAAAGTTTTCTTTTTCGAAAACTAGGATTGCTATGAACTTTAAACCTGGCACAGGGTTTTTTTATTATAATACCAGTTTACCCTTTCCGGCGTTGCACAGGAATAATCTTAAGAGGTAAAGTTTGGAAGCAATTGTTGAACTTAAAAAATGCATATAAAACTTGAGGAAAATTACGGCATTCGATATAACTCGAAATTTTTATGGTTTTAATGAGCTGTCTATGATTTTAGTATATGAATTATTATACGAAACACGAAACACTAGAGAGTTGTTAATAAAACTTTTACATAAACATTAAGCCCATAAACATATAGGTACAATAATGTGTGAAAATATACAAGAAAAACTTAACAGAATAAACCTAGGTTATTAAATTTAAAATTACTGTACAAATATTTATTGCTAAGTTTGTAGCTTATTATAAAAAAATAACGGGTGGTTAGCTACTTGATAAAACACTATTATAAACTCTGTTAGAAGTTTTTCCATTTGGTGCAAAAATGTGTAAATTTTATCCACTTGGTACCCAAGAACAGGCGACATACAACTTGCTATAAGAGAAGCAGGGGGTTTCCAAGTGCACACCAGCAACCTGGAGAGTTTGACCCTGGGTTATTTAATTTTTAAATCAAAAGTTAGTTTAACAGTAAACTGCAAGCGTTACGAATAAGAAGACAAACCTTTTGGACTACTTGCTATAAGGGTTTTAAAAATATTTTCCCCTGCGGATTACCTAGTCTGTATGGTTGCTCCAATAAAATGGCCATACACAGAGTATTCGCCGGCAAGGTATACTACTTTGCTTTTTAATAATTTTTGATTAAATGAAAGAGAATAGATCTTATATTAATAAATGTTTTATCTTATGTCGGAAATTATGTATGATATTAGATCAGCTTCCACCTCTGTTAGCCTCACAAATGCGAGCCGGTGTGATCACATTCTTATTACATTCTCACACATATCACGGGGTATTTCATAAATTCATTACGAATATTTTGTTTGAGTTGCTCCAGCGTTTTTGGTTTGTATGCATAAACCTTGTTTTTTAGATATCCCTACAAAAAGCAGTCTCGAGCAGTAAAATCAGGCCAATTATCATCACCATTTTTTGAAAAAAAAATCGAACGGTAAATGAGTAACAGTAACCGTAGTGACAGTGGGCCTGGTAGCAAAAATGCATACATAGTGTTAAAGTCCACTAGCGTGAGCAATGAAAATATTAGAGACCCTGAGTATAATAAAAACTATCTAAATGCAAAACCAAAAATAGTTACAAAATATTTAAGTTCAAGTGTACATAATTTAAATAAAAGTATTGAACAAGGGACAAACTTAGCCCAACCTCTTTTCAAAAATTATAAAAACATACCGAGGGACCTTTGTCATCGCGCTCACCTTTACTAAGTTCTGGATTTTTACAAAAAAGCTGCTAAAGGGACATTAAGCGCAATTACACCGTGTGCTCCTAAGATCCAGGTAGAAATGGACCGATACGTTACAGTTCTTAAAACCCAAAGTCGGCAGAAGTAAATCAACCTGCAAAAATTCTAAAAGACAATGATAAGCCAACCACATCGCAAAATCGTTTTACCATTCTGCAAACAAATGATAATGATGGTCCCGTTGCGGAAAAAAAATTTTAAGCCTCTCCAATTTATTTAAGAGAAAAAAACTTGAACGACCCTATTAAATTTTTAGTTGGACTAATCGATAAAAAGAACTTTTATGTGTCAAATATAAAACATGGCAACATATATGAGACCAAAATTCAAGTGAATCACGAGAACGCGCCACGGAGTCGGAATTTGAAAAACCTAAAAAAAAAATTTACACTTACCAGCTAAAAAACGCAAAAGGCCTCTAGGTAGTCATACAAGGTATTGACTCAAATGTTGACCCGAAGGAGATAAAGACCAGTTTGTGCAGCGAAGATTTTAAGGTCAGGACTGTGACGAATATTAGAAACAGGAAAAAATACCCTAAGCCCTTGTTCCGAGTGGAACTTGAGCCTGGTGATGATAAATTAAAGAAAAATGAAGCTCACCCCATTTATAATTAAAGGTATGTTATGCACCGTAGAGTTACAGCGCAAGTTCCGCATAAGAGATCCGGGCCTATACAGTGCTTAAATTGTCAGTACAGTCTCGAGCAGTAAAATCAGGCCAATTATCATCACCATTTTTTGAAAAAAAAATCGAACGGTAAATGAGTAACAGTAACCGTAGTGACAGTGGGCCTGGTAGCAAAAATGCATACATAGTGTTAAAGTCCACTAGCGTGAGCAATGAAAATATTAGAGACCCTGAGTATAATAAAAACTATCTAAATGCAAAACCAAAAATAGTTACAAAATATTTAAGTTCAAGTGTACATAATTTAAATAAAAGTATTGAACAAGGGACAAACTTAGCCCAACCTCTTTTCAAAAATTATAAAAACATACCGAGGGACCTTTGTCATCGCGCTCACCTTTACTAAGTTCTGGATTTTTACAAAAAAGCTGCTAAAGGGACATTAAGCGCAATTACACCGTGTGCTCCTAAGATCCAGGTAGAAATGGACCGATACGTTACAGTTCTTAAAACCCAAAGTCGGCAGAAGTAAATCAACCTGCAAAAATTCTAAAAGACAATGATAAGCCAACCACATCGCAAAATCGTTTTACCATTCTGCAAACAAATGATAATGATGGTCCCGTTGCGGAAAAAAAATTTTAAGCCTCTCCAATTTATTTAAGAGAAAAAAACTTGAACGACCCTATTAAATTTTTAGTTGGACTAATCGATAAAAAGAACTTTTATGTGTCAAATATAAAACATGGCAACATATATGAGACCAAAATTCAAGTGAATCACGAGAACGCGCCACGGAGTCGGAATTTGAAAAACCTAAAAAAAAAATTTACACTTACCAGCTAAAAAACGCAAAAGGCCTCTAGGTAGTCATACAAGGTATTGACTCAAATGTTGACCCGAAGGAGATAAAGACCAGTTTGTGCAGCGAAGATTTTAAGGTCAGGACTGTGACGAATATTAGAAACAGGAAAAAATACCCTAAGCCCTTGTTCCGAGTGGAACTTGAGCCTGGTGATGATAAATTAAAGAAAAATGAAGCTCACCCCATTTATAATTAAAGGTATGTTATGCACCGTAGAGTTACAGCGCAAGTTCCGCATAAGAGATCCGGGCCTATACAGTGCTTAAATTGTCAGGAATATGGCCACACAAAAACTTATTGTAAGTTGCCTTGTGTTTGTGTTGTGTGTGGGGATCTGCATGTAACAACCAAATGTCACAAACCAAAAGATGAAGGTGAAGAAGTGCAGTAATTGTGGTGGAAACCACACTGCCAACTACAGAGGTTGTCCTGTCTTTGATTTAGTTAGGCGCTCATCTAAACCGAAGGTAGTCCCTGCCCCTCGCCAGCCGTTAAATATACCAACAACAAACATTCCCCAGTTAGCAAAGCCAACTACAAGTCAAACCAGTCCAATGCAAAAAGGCCAATCCAACCAACAACACAACAAGAAGTGCCAACAAGTGAACCAACTGGTTCCAATTTTAGCCGCCTGGAAGCCGTAATTGACAATATTTACGCAGATAAAGGCGCAAATGGCTGGCATGATGCAGGATATGCAAAAAATGTAGTCTGCTCTTTTGCAGGCCATGCTTAAAAGACCATGAACTGCCTTAGGGGTTGTTTCTGGAACGCAAACGGCATCCGCCAACACAAAAACGAGCTCGAATATTTTTTAATTCACCAACAAATTGATGTCATGTTGATTTCTGAGACTCATATGACATCTAGGAGCACTTTTAGAGAATACGATCTTTATGATTCAAAAGATCCCAGGGATAGATCCTATGGTAGCTCTGCTATATTAATCAAATCAAGAATTAAGCATCAATGGTTAGGTGGCCTATCTGAATGTTATATGCAAGCACCAAACGTCTGCAGTGTGAATTTTCCCATAACATACTTATTTCGTCAGTTTATTGCCCACTGAGATTCTCCATAACGAAGGATCAGTACAACAGTTTTTACCAATCTTTAGGTCCCCGCTTCATAGCTGCTGGAGACTATAACGCCAAGGACACGTACTGGGGCTCCTGACTAATTAGTCCCAGGGGTCGTGTCTTGTATGATGCCGTGTCTGAAATGGGACTTTATGTTATTTTAACTGGATAACCAACCTACTGCCAATGGACCACAAAAAAAATTCCAGACGTAATTGATTTTGGCGTAGCAAAAAGTATATTCTCGGAGCTTATTGAGGCTCAAGCCTCCTTGGATTTATATTCTGACCACTCACCCACAATAATCACTATTTGCCGTCCTCACCAGAGAATAGTAAAATCACATTTTCTCTTGATTAATTCTGATGCTGAAATTTAAGGTGATTTGAATGAGTTGAATAAAAATCTGCCTTGAATAAAATCAGCTTCGTTTATTCAAAGCATGAATTTATCATTGTGCGAGTTTTACTCACATGATTGAATTTAACAAATAAACGGTTGCTTGTGAATAAATCAGAGTAAACAAAACTGTGCAAGAACCAGAGTTGTCGAGTGAGTTTTGAACGACACATATATTTAGTAAATTTTTTAGGATACTTTTTTATACAAATAACAGCTAAAATAGGTAGTTAAAATTTTTTACTCATTTTGAATTGAAAACTGTAAGTTCAGAAAGGGAAAATTATAAACTGTTTTTAAACAAGTCTATTTTTTTAAGCTTTAGGTCTATTTTTATATTTATTTTTTTGTACAAATTTTTCAATATTTCGCCACTCCGTTGTGTGGCATCATCAGGAGGTTATTTCAGTTAATTATTATATATGTTATATTGGTTTTTAAATTAGCTTTTGGCTTTTTGAATAACGATTATAATATTAACAAATTTTTTATATAAACTTCAAAATATAAAAAATTTGTTAATATTATAATCGTTATTCAAAAAGCCAAAAGCTAATTTAAAAACCAATATAACAAATAAAATAATTAACTGAAATAACCTCCTGATGATGCCACACAACGGACTGGCGATATATTGAAAAATTTGTACAAAAAAATAAATATAAAAATAGACCTAAAGCTTAAAAAATAGACTTATTTATTAATATTAAAAAAGGTCAAAAAACTAGAAAAATTAGATAAAAATACTCTTTTTTTAACTATTTCCAAATTTACATAATGAATTTTTTTTATTAAATTATTATTAATTCTCTCTTAAAGGTTTTATGGATTTTATGATGAATTTTTGCGTTAAAATTTTTAAAGTCATCGATGTGAACGCTTTCTGTTTATTTTACAAACAAACCAAAGCTATATAAAATAAAAATTAACCTTTAAAAAGTTTTTTAAATTTATAAACTTATTGTGAACGCTATTGTAAAAGGTTTGCAAAGAAATTTTTATTCAAGAAAACTGATCTTTTGTGACAATATTGGCAATCAGTGTTTAAAAAAAGTTTACAAGACTAATATCACAGGCTTACAGAAAAATTAACTAAATTTTTTCACTCTGCTTAAAATTAACCATAAAGAACTGAACAGTGCTGACTATTTTAAAAGCTTAAAGTATATTGTTTCAGGATATTTCATAAATTTCCAGTACTAAACGTTTTTTACGGATGCGGGTGCTAGCGGTTTCCAAAAATGATTTAAATTTAAAATATCTGGCTGTTATAACATCTCTTAAGTAGCTTAAAAATGCGTTTCTTTAAATTGGATGATTAGATGTTTTAAAAATCGTATATAATGGACAAATTATTTTATGTACTTCGCTTGCATTTGTCCATTGGACATTAATGTATTTTTATACCCTTCACATAGTGATAGGGTATATATCACTTTGTCATTCCGTTTGTAATTTCTTTATTATTCATTTGCGACCCCATAAAGTATATATATTCTGGATCCTTATAGATAGGGAAGCCGATTTAGCAATGTCCGTCTATCCGTCTGTTGAAATCAAGTTTTCGGAGTCAAATAAAAAGATACAGACCAGTTAATGGTGTCAAACTATTAGAAATATCCTTGAGACAATCGCTATTTAAAATCAGTAAAATCGGTTCACTATTGACCGAGATATAAGCGAAAACCCAGAGTAACCCATTTTTTTTAGGACAAAATCCGTGCATATATCACTATATATCTCAGTAAGTATAGTCACTCTTGGCACAAAACTTGGCACGGATACTCCTAAAGAAGGGACCTAAATAATGGAAAAAATTTTTTCAGATAGGACCAGGGGAAGGGGTATTTTTCCTACAATTGCACAAATTTGGTGAAATATTTTATGCGCTATATCTCGGAAAATATAACAGATATCGAAATGAAATGTTCTACAAAAAGTAATTGCACGCTAAGGGCTACGCCTTAAAGAAAAAAATTTTTGGGTGGGGGCAAAAAAAGGGGTAGCTCCCATACAAATCGACAATTGTTATAAAATATTTGATACGCTATATCTCGAAAACTATAACAGATATCGAAATGAAATGTTCTACAAAAAGTAATTGGGCCATAAGGGCTACGCTTTAAAAAAAATTTTTTTTGAGTGGGGGCAAAAAAAGGAGTAGCTCCCATTCAAATCGACAATTACTATAAAATATTCGATACGCTATATCTCGGAAACTATAACAGATATCGAAATGAAATGTTCTACAAAAAGTAATTGGGTCATAAGGGCTACGCTTTAAAGAAAAAATTTTTTGAGTGGGGGCAAAAAAAGGGGTAGCTCCCATTCAAATCGACAATTACTATAAAATATTCGATACGCTATATCTCGGAAACTATAACAGATATCGAAATGAAATGTTCTACAAAAAGTAATTGGGTCATAAGGGCTACGCTTCAAAGAAAAATTTTTTTGAGTGGGGGCAAAAAAGGGGGTAGCTCCCATTTAAATCGACAATTACTATAAAATATTCGATACGCTATATCTCGGAAACTATAACAGATATCGAAATGAAATGTTCTACAAAAAGTAATTGGACAAGAATGCCTACGCTGTAAAGAAAAAAATTTTCGAGTGGGGGCAAAAAAAGGGGTAGCTCCCATACAAATCGACAATTATTATAAAATATTCGATACGCTATATCTCGGAAAGTATAACAGATATCGAAATGAAATGTTCTACAAAAAGTAATTGGGCCATAAGGGCTACGCTTTAAAAAATTTTTTTTTTGCGTGGGGGCAAAAAAAAGGGGTAGCTCCCATTCAAATCGACAATTACTATAAAATATTTGATACGCTATATCTCGGGAACTATAACAGATATCGAAATGAAATGTTTTGCAAAAAGTAATTGGGCAAGAAAGCCTACGCTTTAGAGAAAAAATTTTTTGAGTGGGGGCAAAAAAAGGGGTAGCTCCCATACAAATTAATAATTATTATAAAATATTCGATACGCTTTATCTGGGAAACTATAACAGCTATCGACATCAAATGCGCCACAAAAAGTAATTGAACAATAAGGCCTACGCTTCAAAGACAAATATTTTTGAGTGTGGGCAGAAAAAGGGGTAGCATACATATTAACAATTTTTGTTAAATTTTCGATATGCTATATCTCAGAAACTATAACATATATCAAAATCAAATGTTCTACAAAATGTGATTGGACATTAAGAGCTACGCTCTGAAGAAAAAGATTTTCGGATGGGGGGTGAAGAAGGGGTAGCTCCCATACAAATTTACAATTTTTATAAAATTTTCGATACGCTACTTCTGGAAAACTATTACAGCTATCGACTTCGAATATTCTACAAAAAGTAATAATCAAATAATTCATACATTTTGGTGAAAAAGTTGGTGAAGAGCAGGGGGACTAGAACATTTAATAAGTTTTATTAACCTTTAAATATGAATAATGTCGAAAACTTTAAAAACTCTCTTCATCTATTTCTATTATTCATACGAACGTTAAAATTTTGTAATTTTTTCTATGGGCTTTAAAACTCGCACAAGGTTTTTTATTATCTGTTAAAATTGTGTATCTGGGGGCAAATTACGGCATTCGATTCAAATCGAAATTTAAAATTTTTTATTAGAACTCCTATATTTAAAGCATTGACAACTCAATCGATAGAGTAGAATTTAGATTCGAGTCGAATGCTGTAATTTGCCCCCCGGTTTTTTTGTACTTTTGTCAAAGCTATATCAGTGTTGGTCTAAGATGATATATCAAAGTTTTTAATTGCTTAAAAACATATTTGGAAAACAATTAAATCACATTACATCAGCTAATTAAAATTTTACACAAAAAAATAAGTGGTTTTATATGCATAAACGTTTAAAATAATATTAACTGGACGTTAATTATGCATAATGCTGAATCAGTTTAATATTAAAAAGTATAAAAATTTAATTTTTGACAGTTTTAACACAATTATTTAAGCATTTTTAGCCAAAAGAGAAGTTTTTACTAACTTTTAGCACTGTTTTTGAAACCTTTAGTGCCAAACAAGAAATATGACAAGAACTATGGCAAGCCTTCGCTATACACGTCCGGCAAAGTTAAAGAGAAACAACTACGTCACCTAACGTTAAATCATGTGCATGGCGCAATTTTTTTGTCTGTTATTCTCATTAAGTACATCCCTTAAATGCTAGGATTTTTTGTTCAGTTTCACTCACTGACGTTGATACGATTGAATTTATGTTGACAAAGCCAACAACAACAGCTCGAATGAAATGATTTTAAATCATGCATTGGTTTGTGTCATGAAATACGTTTGAACAAAATAACCAAACTGAATAGGTTTTCGTATCATGATTGAATCATGAGCAAATTTTATTCTAAGTAAGGCAGTCTCTGGTCCTCACCAAATAGCAGTTAGTGTGTTTTTCTTATCTAAAATAATAAATTGGTTGAAATATAAAAATACAATAGCGCCCACTGCTCGAAGAACCAACCGCTAAAAACTCCCGGAGACATCGATGATTGTCTGAGCGTCCTAAATGAAAACATTAAAAAAGCCGTTGAACATACGTCTTCTACCTACCGTCAGGCTAGGTACAACAAAATTTTTTCTGACGATGAGGAAAAACTTTTATCTGAAAAAAGGAGAGCCCGAAGAGAATGGCAAAAGCATAGATCAGCCCAACTTAAATCTAAGCTAAAAGAATGTACAATTCAATTAAAAAGCTTGTTGGAGGTTCACAGAATGGCATCACTTTAGAAGTACCTGGAAGGTCTAGACGCGACTCCTCAGACAAATTATTCCTTATGGCGATCAGCCAGACGTCTTAAAAGAACTGTTATCGCAAAACCACCACTGCGCAATCTGAGAGGATCCTGGGATAGAAATGACGAAGAAAAATGCGACCTGTTCGCAAATCATTTCAAAAACGTGTTCACTCCCAATACATGCACAGACGTGAGGGAATTACCGCCTGTTGTTGTTAGACGTCCTTTAGAAATACGTTTCGGCATTGCAGATGTTTTAGAGGCTATCGCTAACCTAAATGATAAAAAAGCTCCTGGCGTTGATAAAATAAGCAACAAAATGCTCATAGAGCTACCTCTTACTGTTAAAAGAATCATTCTTTTTATTTTTTTAAGCGATAATTTGGTGTTAAAAATACGAACTTCTTTGTACTGTTTATTTAACAAAGTTTCGATAAAAAGTAAAAAGCACAATTGAAAAAATTTAAAACTATAGACATATTTTAACATGACTAAGTTGATTAACAAATACAAAGTACATAACTTTTAAGTAAAGTATTTAAGTTGAATAAAAACATTTATAACTCAACACGCCTCCTCAACTTAAATCGTATCTTGAAAACCCATTGATGAAATACAAAAATTATGTTTGATATAAGGTAGTGGTTTTGTTAAGACATCTGCCACCATCTCGCTAGTAGGTTTGTATTTAATATCAATTACTTGCTCTTCAACAGCCTGTCGTATGAAATGAAATTTATAATCAATATGTTTTGTCCTAGAGTGATGGCCTCCAGCCTTTGCCATCTGTTGAGCGCTTTGAGAATCACTAAACACTGTAGTTGCAATGTTGGTTGAACTGCTCAATTCATTGAGCAAATATCGCAAGTAGTATGCCTCTTTTGCTGCTTCTGAAAGAGCAATATATTCGGATTCTGCACTGGATGTTGCTACAACACGTTGTTTTCTTGACTCCCAAGAAACTGCACCACCTGCTAGGAAGAAACAAAAACCAGTTTGAGATTTTCTATCATTAATATCTGTGGCCCAATTTGCGTCAACATAGCCAACTATTGGTACACTAGTTTTACGATAAACTATTTTAAATTTCTTTGTCGTATTTAAATATTTTATAACTTGCAATGCCGCTACCCAATGTTGTTTACGCGGATCTTGACAAAACTGTGAGAGCATGTTCACACTACATGCTATGTCAGGGCGACTAAAAACTGACACATGTAAAAGCGAACCAATTATTTCCTGGTATTTTGTTTTATCAATAGTTTCTGCCTCTCCTGGAATTTTTGGATTCTTTTCAAGACAAATCTTAGGTTGCATTGGAATTTTGGTTGGTTTTGAATCCTCTTGACCATACTTTCTTACTAAATTTTCTATATAGCCTGGTTGGGATATTGCTATCATATTTTCTTTGATCTCTACTTCTAAACCAATACAATGTTTTGGATTTCCTCAATCTTTTATTTCAAAATTAAGTTTTAACCCTTTTATTAATTTCTCAACGCCTTTCTCATCATTTGACGCTATTAAGATATCGTCAACATATAGACATACTATCATAGTCTTATCACAATTTTTAAAATATATACATTGATCGTAATTAGATTGAATTAGACCAAACTCTTTAAGGACTGCATCAATTCGCTTGAACCATTGACGTGCCGCTTGCTTCAAACCTTATATAGCCTTATTAAGCTTACATACCTTGTTTTCGGATCTGACAAATCCTTCTGGCTGCTTCATATATATTTCTTCCTCTAAGTTACCATTTAAAAATGCTGTTGAAATATCTAGTTGACGTAATTTCAAATCATTTTGAGCTGAAAGTGCATAAATTAGACGCAAAGAACTTTGTCGAACAACAGGGGCAAAAGTGTCCATATAATCAACACCATATTTTTGGGAATAACCTTTTGCAACTAATCTTGCCTTTCGTCTTTCAACTGTTCCATCGGTTTTTAATTTTGTTTTATATACCCATTTGCAATCTATAGGCTTTCTATTATCTGGCAAGTCAACTAAAGTCCATGTCTTATTTTTTATCAACGAATCAAACTCCTGGTTCATAGCATCTAGCCAATCTTCAGAATTATTTGAATTATTGGCTTCCTGAAAAGTTGTTGGATCTCGCATGTGGTATACGCTAACTGCTTTTGCCTTTTCTTTTCCTTTTGTATAAGATCGTAAGCGTTGCTTTATTGAATTTTCTAGAGCTTCTAGTATTTCTAAACCTTTATCAGTTATATCAGTTTGCTCTGAACTATCAAAAAATTCTTCTGTTTCATCTTGGAGCATTTCTGGACAATTATTATGATGTAAAAAGTAATTGCTTTTTACCTTATCTTCAAATTCATAGAAATATTTTTTGACTTCATTACTCTTAGTATCCTGACTAGTATCCTGAGTATCATCTTCAAAAAACTTAACATCTCTACTCTTCAATGTTATATTTGTTCCTCTTTTCCATAAAATATATGCTTTAGATTTTTCTTCGTAACCAACTAAGACATACTCATAACTTCGACATTCAAATTTAGATTTTCCTGGCTTATTATTTAAGGCAAATGCTCTACAACCTATTTTACGAAAATGACGAATGGTTGGTACCTTTCCTGACCATAACTCCTCTGGTGTTTTGTTTTTGTTAAGATTTGTTGGACAACGATTTCTAATATATGCTGCAGTACGAATTAACTCTGCCCATAAAAATTCTGGAAAATTTCCTTCAACTATAAAACACCTGGCCATTTCTACTAGAGTTCTATTTATCCTTTCAGCTACTCCATTTTGCTGAGGAGTATACTCTACAGTTAACTGCCGTTGAATACCAGAGTCACTTAGGTATTTGGAAAAGTCTTTTCCAACTAGTTCCGGAGCGTTGCCACTTCTAATACACTTAATCTTTTTATTCTTTGCTAGTTCGACCATATTTTTGAAATCCTTAAATACATCTAAATACTCATTTTTATTTCTTAAAAAGTAGACCCAAACTCTTCTTGAAAAATCATCTATAAAAGTGGCAAAATATAACTTTCTTCCAGCAGATTCAACTTTCATTGGTCCACATAAGTCCGTGTGAATCAGCTCTAATATCTCTGAAGTAGATTTTTTATATTTTATAGGAAAAGCTTGCCTTACTTGTTTTGCCTGGATACATGTTTAACATTCTATTTTGTGGTGTTTTAATTTTGGTAGACCATGAACCATTTCATTTTGTTTTAAGAAAACTATATCAGCTGAATTCAGGTGCCCTAATCTCCTGTGCCATAACAGCAAACTCGAATTTAAATCATCAGCTATTCTGCAAACATCATACTGACTTCTTTTTGCTTTGATTACATATAGATTATTTTCTCTCTTCGCTTCTGCATATATATAACTATTTTTCAAAACCTGTGCAACACTACCTTTGATCAGAACATCAAAACCATTATCTGCTAACTTTGTTGCTGATACTAGATTGCTTTTAAGTTCGGGAATGTATAATGTATTTTCTAACTTAAATTGAGTATCTTGATTATCTAAAGTAAAATTAAGTGCTACTTTGCCAATTCCTTTTACATCAAGCTCTTTATTATCTGCTAGTTTGACTATTCCTCTGTAGTCATAATTAATCTCAGCAAACAACGACTCATCATAGGACATATGGGATGTAGCCCCACTATCAATGTACCACAAATGAAATTCATTACCACTATTAGCAAGTTCATCGCATCCTAGAACTTTATCAATAAAAACCTCTGTTTCTTTTACAACCCGATTTTGTTCTATTTTGTGTGTACAATCTTTTGCCTTATGACCTTTTTGGCCACACTTAAAACATTTGTAAGGGAACTGATTTTCAGACATACCTGCAGTTTCTTTTTTATATTTAAATGATTTCGGTTTCCATTTTTTTACCTTTAGTGCACTTTGTTCAGCTTCAACGTGTTCCGGTTTATTTCCAATTTCAATTAATCTTGATCTCAAAACATTTAATGATGGGAATTCATTGGAAGTGTCAAATGCAGCACGAACTTCTTTGTACTGGTCACTTAAACCATCAAGTAAAATGACGACTAATAGACTTTCATCAAGTTGCACATCCATTTCGGATAAAGATGACAAAAGAATATCAAATTGGATCAAATAATCCGATATGTTCTCAACAGATTGCATTTTTAAACTAAGTAACTTACGAAAATTTTCGGCCTTGAGCCTTGTTGATTTCCGATCATATGTTTCTTGAAGGTAATTCCATATTTGACGAGCTGTTTTAAAATTCTTTACCATTCTTACATTACTTGGTTCAATTGCTATTATTAACTCAGAACGAGCATCTAGTTCTAAATCATCAAACATACACTGATCATCTATAGATTTTTGATAAGCACGCCTTTGTTCCTCAGTGGCTCCTTCAGGTAATTCCCCAACTATTGGCCTTTTTAAATCTCCTGATACAAAATGTAATAATCTTGCCTTATGAAGGTCTGCTTCCATCTGTGGTTTCCAAGTTCCACAGTTTTTACCGTTTAACAAGGGAATTCTACCGTTTAACAAAGCCATTTTTTAATAATTTTGAATTATTTCTTATTTTCTCAGTTTTTGCAACTAAAATCCTTTTATCCTTTTAACAATGGTTACGTCTGTGCCCATAACCTGTTAAAAATACGAACTTCTTTGTACTGTTTATTTAACAAAGTTTCGATAAAAAGTAAAAAGCACAATTGAAAAAAATTTAAAACTATAGACATATTTTAACATGACTAAGTTGATTAACAAATACAAAGTACATAACTTTTAAGTAAAGTATTTAAGTTTAATAAAAACATTTATAACTCAACATTTGGCTTAAACATTTTCCGCCTGTATGGAAAGTAGCCTTAGTAAAGATGATTCCTGAGCCTGGCAAAGATCCCTCGAAGGTAGAGTCTTATAGGCTTATAAGTTTGTTACCCACAATGCCAAAATTGTTCGAAAAACTGCTAAAAAAACAAACTTAATCCGATCCTGAATGACAACAACTGCATTTCAAATCACCAATTCGGCTTTAGAAGTCAACATAGAACCATTGAACAAACTTACAGATTGGTACAGGTTATAAGAAAAGCCTTTGAGGAAAAGAAGTACTGCTCCGGGCTTTTTATCGATGTCTCACAAGCTTTCGACAAAGTATGGCATGAAGGCCTTTTAAACAAACTAAAGCTTAACCTTCCAGCTTATATTTTCAACCTTTTAAAAAAATACATAATAGGCCGACGATATATGATCAAAGAGGGGAACCAAATAAGCTGCTCCCAACCAATAGAGGCTGGTGTACCTCAAGGAAGTATACTAGGTCCAATTTTGTACTTGCTTTACACGGCACACGCCACACGCACGTCAACATTTCCTAATGATACTGATTTCCTTAGTACTCATAAAGACCCCAAAGAGGCTTCGAACCAGGTGCAACAAAACGTAACCCAAGTTGAGAAATGGGCAAAGTTATTGGGAATAAAGATAAATAAACAAAAATGTACTCACGTAACTTTTACCTTACTTAAAGAAACGTGCCCTCCAATCACTATCAACAACCATATGGTGCCTCAACGAACTGAGACAAAATATCTTGGTATTCACCTAGATCGCCGCCTTACATGGAAGCCTCATAAAGGTGCGAAGCTGACGCAAATGAAACTTAAAGCTGCTTAAATCCACTGGCAAATTGGAAGAAACTCTGTGTTACGTCTTGATGGCAAACTTCTACTCTACAACTCGATTTAAAAACCAATTTGGTGCTACGGTTTACAATTATGGGGCACTGCTTTCGCCTCTAACATCGAAAAAATCCAACGCAGTCAAAAAAAAAAAAAAAAAATTCAAAGAATGATAACTGGTGCTGCTTGGTATATTAAAAACAGCAACATCCACAAAGATCTTGAAGTTCCACTTGTAAATTGCGAAAGCTGGAAACACATCCAAATCCGCTCGCTCGAAGCATCCTGCAACATATTGGGTACACCCGCCTAAAAAAAGGGATACTATTGATGAAACCTTTGAAATGAGTTAATTTTATTGTGAGAACTTAAATGTTAGTCTGGTACTGACTGGACTAGTATTAATTGCTTAGTTTTAAGATTTGAATACTTATTGTTAGTTCGCCTAAGCGAAGATTCAATAATAAAATATATGAGAAAAAAAAATTTTTTTTAAATAACTTGTTATGGAAAGTGGTCTCGCAGCAATTCTGTTGTAATCCTGGCTGTATGCGGTGTGCCGCAGTCTTGTTGAATCAACATGTTAACCAAGCTCCAAAGCAGTTGTGGCATTAAAAAGTTTTTAATCGTATCGCGATATCGCTCCCCATTGAGTTTCCGTTACGCCGTTTTCAGTTTAAAAAAACAAGTAAGCCCTCCTGACCAAAGGTGACTGAAAAATAATTTGAGGGGTTTTCATTGCACAGAATCTACTATTCTGTTTATTCACATATCAATTTAAATGAAAATGTGGCTCGTCACATAATTTTTTCATGAAAATCGGGGTTGTTAAGGGCTGCCATGTTTTAACGACTAAAACACGTTGAATTTCTGAATATTTTTAGAAAATAAATTTGCCACGTCTCTACTTCAGGTCTGCAAAATACGAACTGTCAAGACTAGTGCATTAAACACATTCAAGCTACAAGAACACAGGAACACACGAATACAAAAGTTGCTTGCTACATTTGTGTCCGAGTGGCTGCTTCTGAAATATTTACTAGACTACCACTACAAAATAAACATATGAGAATTATGACTTTCAGTGGTGCCACCTAAAGTCTTTTTGTATTGCTTAGGCTATATTTTTTGCATCTTACCGTATTGGCAGCACTAATTTGTTAACGGTCGCGTACAAAAATAGAAATTAGTTTAATTTAGACTACGCCACAAAATTAGCATTAACAGCAACCCGTAGTCGTGTTGCCTTGTAGCCATTAAAAAAATTATTCTCTTAAGCACACGGTTATTCTATTTTTATCTGGTTGTGTTCGGTAGCCTGTAGCGAGGAATGTATTTAATGCTTAATGTTTACCAAAATGGCTGCAAAACAAATTAGTATATCTTGCCGGCGGACACCCTGAAATAATCAATACTTCTTAATTTATAGTATAACTACATTTGAAATATTTTTCGAAAGGAGCTCTAAGTTCTTTTTTATTGTTATACCCAAATTTTATTATGCTTTTGTGCAAATATTTGTACTTCCCAAAATTAAAGGTCTAAGACCCACCTTCAATTATGCCGATCGACACAGAATCACTTCCTGAGTCTATTAAAGAATGTCCGACTGGGAGTTAATGTATTCTTGTGAGCAAAGCAAAGGCCGCATTTTTGCAGATATTTCGATGAAATTTGGAAGAGATAAGTTTTTTGGCATAGAAAAAAGGATGTTGCTTGTGGTGATGATCAGTTAATTTTTTGACCTAGCCTCCATACAAATGTCCTCCGGGATTAAGCGTTTCGGGATATAACTGGCTTGAATAATGCCATAAGAGGCCTTCTTTATGTTTGCAAAGCTTTTAAAAAAAAATCGGTGCAGTAAAAGTACCAGCATTAAAAGTATAATTTTTGTGGGCGTTGCACCGTCCACTTTTTTACCTTTAAAAGTTCAACTTTAAAAGCCGTTTATATGCGAGCTAATTTTGAAAAAATCAGTCTGGCAGAAATAAATATAATGTGATCTTTATTTAAGGGTGTTTAAAAACTTACTTCAGGTAGAGCCCTTATATGTATATGTGCACAAAATCTTAAAAAAAATCGGTGCAGCCAAAGCGCCGGTATTAAATGTTCAATTTTTGCAGTAGGAGTACAGTTAGATTTGAAGTGCTGCGGGCGTGGCACCTCCCCTTTTTCCAAAAACGTAAAGCCTATCGAACACCCAAAACTTAGAAGTATTTATATTATCAATTTCATGAAAATCGCTCCAGCCGTTTAGGCGCGATTGCGTGACAAACAAACAAACAAAAAAACTTACACCTTGATTTTATAACATATATAGGGATTAGTATTATACCAAAGAGTATGAATATATAAATGGTGCTTGTTATACAAAAACGTAATTTGTTTGCAAGATCACTTCATAATGCGGAAGGGTAAATAAAAAAAGTAGATATGCACAAAGCAGTTTTTTTAAAATATTTGAAGTACGAAATCATTCAGCTAGATCATATGCCTGGGTACTTTAAAGATTAATGTGAAGGGTACATAAGATTCGGCACAGCCGAATATAGCGCACTTACTGGTTTTTTTGTTTTGTTATTTTTTAAGAACATTTAACATTAATCTCTTGATATATATATATGCCACTAAGGGCCATTTAATATATATGTATTATTATATTACTATATTACTTATATATACATAGTTTTATTATACCATTTAAATAAGTGATAAGTGTAATTTCTTTATTATCTATTTGGAACCCCACAAAGTATATATATTCTGGATCCTTATAGATAGGGAAGCCGATTTAGCGATGTCCGTCTGTCCGTCTGTGCGTCTGTCCGTGTTATAATTGAAATCAACTTTCTAAAGCCCCCCGATGTCGAATAGACCCGTAAGTGGTATCAGACTGTCAGAGATAGTCGCAAGAAAATCGGTATTGCAATTTAGCAAAATCGCGCAATAAATGACCGAGATATAAGCAAAAAACCAAGACTTCCTCATTTTTTTTAGTCTACAACAACAGCAAAGAACATACTTGTGCATGTAATAATAAAAAAACAACAAAAAAAGATAAAAACAGAATCACTCATGTTGATATTAATGAAACACACCCAAAACGAAAATTTTATTAGTATTAGTGTTCATACATATAACAGGGTTGCCATACAAAGATTAATTGAAACATTTTTAAAATCGCTCCTACGGCTTCCAGGGTTCTCTTACAAAGACAAAATGTAGGACCGACCCGAATTATTTTATCCATCCAAACATTTTTGTGGAACATACTTACTCTCTTTCTCCAGCCCCTAACATGGTTGCCATACAAAATTTTCAAAAATAAGGTAAAAGCAGCTACAACTTCCCCAAAGTCGCCCCCTATCTTTGCGCCCTAAGGGGGTTGCCATACAAAATTTACAAAAATTATGTTAATATGCCCACAACGTCTTCAAGGTTGGCCTTAGAGCAATAAACTGTACGACCGACCCCCATTAGTTTGTCCTCCCAAACATATTCCTAGAAAATACTTACCCCCTATCTCTTTGCCCTAAGGGGGATGCCATACAAAAATGATATGAAAATGCCCACAACTTCTTCAGAGTTGGCCTTAGAGCAATAAAGTGTGTGACAGACCCCCATCAGTTTTCCTCCCAAACATATTCCCAGAACATACTTACTCCCTATCTCTACGCCCAAAGGGGGTTGCCATACAAAATTTACAAAAATTATATGAAAATGCGCCATACTTCTTCAGAGTTGGCCTTAGAGAAATAAAGTGTGTGACAGACCCCAATTAGTTTTCCTCCCAAACATAATCCTAGAACATACTTACTCCCTATCTCCACGCCCAAGGGGTTTGCCATACAAAATTTACAAAAACGATATGAAAATGCCCACAACTTCTTCAGAGTCGGCCTTAGAGCAATAAAGTGTACGACCGACCCCCATTAGTTTCCTCACCTAAACATTTACCTAGAGCATACCAACCCCCTATCTTCACGCCTTAAGGAGGTTGCCATACAAAATTTACAAAAATGATATGCAAATGCCCACAACTTCTTCAGAGTCGGCCTTAGAGCAATAAAATGTACGGCCGACCCTTATTAGTTTCTTCGCCCAACATTTACCTAGAGCATACCAACCACCTATCTTCACGCCCTGAGGGGGCTGCCATACAAAATTTACAAAAATAATATGTAAATTCCCAAAACTTCTTCAGAGTCGGTCTAAGAGCAATAAAGTGTACGACCGACCCCAATGAGTTTATCCACCCAAACATTTTTGTGAAGCATATTTACCCTCTATCTCCAGCCCCTTACATGGTTGCCACACAAATTTTTAAAAAATACGGTAAAAAAGGCTACAACTTCCCTGGAGTCGCCCCTAGAGGAATAAAATGTATCACTGACCCCCATTAGGTTCCCCTCCCAAATATATTCCTAGAATATACTTACCCCCTTTCACCAACCTCTAAAGGGGTTGCCATACAAAATTTAAAAAAATTAGGATAAAAGCCCCTTCAACTTCCCCGTTGTCATCCGTGGAGCTTTAAAAAATGCCACCGACCCCTATTTAAAAAAAATATTAAATATTTCATGAGGAAAAAAATTTTAAAAAATAAAAAAAATTTTGGGATTTCGAAGGCCAATGTGAAGGGTATATAAGATTCGGCACAGCCGAATATAGTGTTCTTACTTGTTTTTTTTTTATATTTAATAATTAAAAGATAAAATACAATTAACAAATTAGTTTTTTTTTTTAATTTGTTAATTGTATAAATTGTATGGTCGAATAAAATTTAAAAGATAAAATGTTAAAAGAAGTTGTGTTTTTAAAAAAGTTTTCAACAATGAAAAATTTCTACTTCTAGAATTTGACAAAAACAGAACAATATTAAAACAGTTTTTGCAACAATTGCACGTTGGCTCACTTTTACTCCATAGATTTTTAAAAACAAAAAATACGCTTACAGCGATTCAATTTGCTTTACACATCGTTTTTAAATAAATTACCAGTGCTGTATGTACATTTGTATATAAAAAATTAATAAAATAAAATACAAAAAGAAGAAGTTACATACGAAAAAATAAAATATAAATAAAATTTTTAAAGACCTCCTGGATAATTTCTACAAACCACCATGTGGGAACCGTTGGTATAAAAAGTGCGTTTTTAGTAAATTATTATGACATAATGATGTATCATTAAACATTCTCTGCTACGTATGATGGCAGCATAATTTTCTCATAGAACGGATGTACCACACAAACTATATGTATGCGTGTATTCATTATTGAGTTTAACATTTTGACACGGGAGCAAATTGCCGATCCAATTATAGACCCCAGTAAAAGTCCAGTTGCGTATACTTGTACAACAGTGTGTTCGCAGTCGTGTTATACAAACTTAACGCTTGCCGCCGTAATAAAAAATAGTAAGAGTTGTGATTGTTTTACATTAAATTAAAAATTTAAAAAAAAAAAATATATAAATGCATATGTACATGTATATGTGTACCTGTACATAGTATATTTAATAGTTAAATTAAATTTTTAAGCTTTGAAGAAAAAAAATATATACATAAGTACATATGCCTTACATATGTATGTTAAATAATACATATGTACATATATAAGCATGCACATACATTTGTATATACATATTTACATAAATAAATGTGCAGTGATATTACAAATATTTGCTAATAAAAAAACAGCTTGAAAACAAAATGCTATTACTCTAACGTAAAA